>CM053029.1:78359424-78959424 GCA_028564925.1 Lithobates sylvaticus | reverse complement strand
CAGACGGGGAGGGACAAAGGAGAACTCCGGTGATAAACTTACATAATTTGTAGGTTATGAAAACACTTATTCATTATTGCAGGAAGCAGTGTGCAAAATGCAGTGAAACGTTTTGACCAATCAGCTTTCATTTTATGATTGATTTGACTACAGGTGATTGGTTGCTCCAAGTACAGCAGTTTGCATGGCCAATTGTTTTAGTAATAAACTGGAGTGAACTGTAAAAAATTCAAATAAAATACGATTTCAAAAACAAACTCAATTAACTATGCTTATTACAATGTATATGTTTTCCCTAAACATTTTGGGGCAGTGCGGAGATTCCACTGTGAAACAACAGTTTTGTTAGCCAATGAAACTCCAGGATAAGAAAATATTGGGGGGAGATTTACTAAAACTGGTGCACACAGAATCTAGTGCAGCTCTGCATAGTAACCAATTAGCTTCTAGGTTGTATTGTCAAAACCTAACTGAACAAGCTGAAGTTAGAAGCTGATTGGCTACCATGCTCGGCTGTACCAGTGGCAGCTTGGGCTCTATTTTGGAAACAAACCACCCGCCACCCCCCGTCAGTCGGTCAGTCAGTCCCCCACCAAACCCCTCCTCCCGTCACTCACTCATTCGTTCGTCCGTCCACCACCCAAGCCCTGCACTTACCCCTGCGGTAAGTGAAACCGGAGACCAGGGGATGCCTGGATGACGTGGGATGAAGGAGAATGGAAGCCAGTGCTTCTCCTCTCAGCCAATCGGGTCTCAGGACCATCTTCCTGATTGGCCGGGAAGAGAATCAAGAAAACAATAGCGAATATTAATTTGCTATTGTCGCACAAGTGGATGGACTCGGTTCACAGTGCTCTGCTGCGCCCCGAGCCCACCCTTTTTGAAGCCAATTAGAGCCTCCAGCTCTAATAAAGTTCTTCGAACAAAAAAAAAAAAAAGCCCCATTGGAATCCATGCCTCGGGCGCTCTGCATGTAAATTAGGGGCCGGGTGCATGGATTAGGGGAGCGTATGGACAGACCACCACTGACCTTGCACTACACACGATGACCACCCACAGCCTGGTAGAAGAAATCAGCACTGGAATCTGCTGGACAGAGGGATTGGGTAAGTAATACACCTGATCCCTGCACTACTGGACTAAACCAGCATTTATCCTTTGAAGTGCAATGGAGTCCTCATGCAAGGATAGGTTTTGCCTAAGTCCTGGAGTTCAGCTTAAAGTGGTTGTAAACCCTTACAAACCACTTTGACCTACAGGTAAGCCTAGATTAAGGCTTACCTGTAGGTCCAATAAATATCTCCTAAACCTACATGGTTTAGGAGATATTTAGAAAAGAAAAGGCATCGCTGTCTACGGCGCACTGCGCATGCCGGGTTCAGGGCGATATGCCGCTTTTCCTGCGCATGCGCGGGAGTGACGTCATCGCCGCTCCAGTGCATTGCAGCGCTGGAGCGGCGAGACCCGGAAGTCACTCCGGGTTTGATGGCGACGCAGAAGATCGTGAATGAGGACCGCTTCGGGGGCTTCGTTTTCAGGTAAGTCATTTATAATGAGCTAGTATGCTATGCATACTAGCTCATTATGCCTTTGCCTTGCAAGGTGTCTTTTTTTTTTTTTTTTTTTTTAGAGTCTTTACTTCCTCTTTAAAAGTGATAGATAAAAGAAAAGGGTACACTGGCCTAGTGCATTATCCCACACATTTTATTAAAATAGAATAAACTAAATAGCTACTACTCACAAACATAGGTAGTATAGGAGCTCATCTGACAACTCTACTTATATGCCGCCCTTGGTCACAATGAGAAGGTTGAGGTTCTTGTATCACTGATGTTTAATGTACATATCAAGTTCTTACACCAACACTTACATCAACACCGTAGAACTGAATAAATAGAACAAATATGCAGGACAAATCATCTGACATACAGTGAACTACATTTAAAACAAACATGACTTGAAACTAATAACTAGACAGAAATAAATCTACATACCACTTTTGCCTGCTTGCGAGCTAAGAGTGGGGGTTGTATCTTGAAGATTCTTAGTAGATGGCTTACTTTACACACAAAATAAAATAAAAAACACTTTAAACCTTGAGAGAGCAGCACAGATAATCTTATTTCAGTTGCAAGAAAAAAGAAAACAGGAAGCTAGCATGTAATAATGCATGATGGGGGGAATAAATGAACAAGTAAGCGCACATGCGCCATCTAGAGGAAATGAACTGTATAGTCACAGAAATGTGTGCTTGCCAGTACAACTTAAAGCGGTTCTGCACTCTGAAAAAAATTTTTTTTTTTTTAGGATGTAATATAAAGTGTGCTTACCTTTATTAGGGGACTCACCTGTTCCATCTTCCATCTCGATCGCCGCCGGTTTTCGTCCGATGAAGTTCCTCGTCTTCTTCTTTAGTGCTGGGGGCCATCTTGCCTGTGGGCATGTGAAACACCCACAGGGACTTTAGATGGCCCAGCATGCACTGCCGTTACTCGCGCGTGCGCAGTAACGGCTCATCTGCCGAGATCTCACGAGATTTCGGCAGATGCGGCCGAAATCTCGGGAGATTTCGGAAGATGTGGCCGAAATCTCGCGAGATTTCGGAAGATGCCCGCACTGACTGCTGGGATCAATGACACCAGATCCCAGGAGACAGTGCGGCGTGACGACGATCGACGCAAGACCCCGCCCGCCGCCGCAGAGGGAGAAGACCGGAAGTCTTCAATTACAAGGTAAGTAAAAAAAAAAAAAAAAAAAAAACATTTCATTTAGTACTCTTTGCCTGATTTGGAAGGCAAAGAGATTTACTAAATGAAATGAGTGCAGAACCGCTTTAAGTTGCACTCTCCCAAACCCTCCAATCACTCGAGCGTAGGGGGGGGGGGGGGGGACGACCTCAGCAGGGTCCCTGCTGGCTAACGTGTTTCAAAGGCATGTCCTTCTTCATCAGAGCCAAAACAAAAATGTTTTGGAGTTGTTCTGACCCAGTCGTCTAGCCATTACAATTTGGCCCTTGTCAAAGTCATTCAAACCCAAGGGCCAGTTATCACATGGAGCCCAGTGCATTTTTTTTATTCATCAAAAATGTATGGAAAGTAGGTTATATGGTTTCCAATGGCATAGTTCACACCAGTGTGATCAGTTTCAGGACGTTCCAGAAAAAAAAAAGTTTTATTGCATGTTTATCTGTTTCCAGAGTATCACTTTAAAGAGGAAGTAAACACTGATTGGTTTACTTCCTCTTTGTTTCCCTGCAAAGTTAAAGCATAATGGGCTACTACGCATCACATAGTAGCCCATTATGTGTCACTTACCTGACACAGGAGCCAGCGAAGTCACCGCTGTCCCTTCTTCCATGCAGTGTCCATCTTCTTTCCGGGTATCGCGGCTCCGGCGCTGTGACTGTCCGGATGCGCACGGGAGCCGCCACTAATGACATATCGCCGTTAGCAGCGGCAAGCTCAGTGCGCCTGCGTGACGCTGTCTACAGCGCATGCGCCATAGACAGCGGTGCCTGTCTTTTTGCAAATATCTCCTAAACCGTGTAGGTTTAGAAGATATTTATTGGACCTACAGGTAAGCCTTAATCTAGGCTTACCTGTAGGTAAAAGTGGTCTGTAAGGGTTTACAACCACTTTAAGATGTTTTTCATATTTTGTATGGGCTCACTATTTTAAATACCCTTATTAAAAGATATATACTTTTTTACACTCTCCTTATACCTCATTAGCTATCTGCCCTATTTAAAGTCCCATCCAAGAGGAAACCATCTTTTTCAATTGTGCAACTCTGGGATGTGGGGAAGAGCAGCGCAGTTTCTATGACAAGTAGCACGTTTTCTTAATTTTTCGGGGAACTTGCACTGGAAGTCACTACAATGCATCAAAAATGCACCAGAATGCACTGGAATGCATCAAAAACGCATCAAAAATGCACCAGACTAGACATGTGCAATTCGTTTCGTTTGTTTTTCATTTTTCGTTAAAATTCGTTATATTCGTTCATTCGTTCATTCGTTATCGTACGAATGAACGAACGATTCCCAAAAAATTTTAACGAATGTTCGAATCGAACGAATGCGAAAAACAACGAAAATCCGAAATAACCAAATTAGAAACAACGAATCTACGAAAGAAGAAAATCCGAAAAACGAAAACAGGAACAACGAAAATCAAAATGAACGAAAAAATTCGTACATTCGTAACTTTTTTTTTTTGTTGAATTGGTAATTTTCCGTGTCCCTTACAATGGCGCTGCTTAACATGCTTCGAATGGATTCAACGAAAAAATTCGTACATTCGTAACTTTTTTTTTTTTTTTGCGATTCGTAATTTTCCGTGCCTCTTACAATGGCGCTGCTTAACGTGCTTCGAATGGATTGAACGAAAAAATTCGTACATTCGTAACTTTTTTTTTCGATTCGTAATTTTCCTTGTCTCTTAAAATGTAATAATAGCATACACATTACATAAAATTATGAATTATGCTCCGATTACGAATCTACGAAAACAATGTTACGAAAGTACGAATAAATCAATCTTACGAAAGTACGAATGTAACTAAATCTACGAAAATACGAATGCGTCCGAATTTCGAATAAATGAAAATTAAACTAACGGAAAAACAAATCAATGAAAAAATAACTCTTACAAAAATACGAATCGTTACGAATACGAACACCGACGACTTACGAATTTACGAATCGTTACGAATCAACGGAAACGAAAGAAACGAAACGAAAATAAACAAATTTTTTCTATTGTGCACATGTCTACACCAGACCCTAGTACAGTGAAAAAAGGACAAGAAAAAAAGAAAAAAAAAGCATCTGGAATGCACCAGGAAATGCATCAAAAAACGCACCGGAAGGCGTCAAAAACATGTTTAAAACGCACATGCAGAAATGCATCCGGGAACAGATCTGAAGTGTGTTATTGTGGTGTGAGCCAGCTTGCCCATTTTTCTGCCTTCAAAACATAAATTTCAGGGACAAGTTCACTTGCTGCCTAATATATCCACTTTCATATGCCATTGTAAAGAGATAATCAATGTTATTCACGTTACCTGTCAGTGGTCATAATGTCCCAGTCCTTCTGCCCCACTGTAGCTCCCCTCCCTGTATTTGCAATTCCCCGCCATCAAATTGACAGCCGGGAGTTGCTGTGTAAATACAGCCGCTGTTTCAACTTCTGGTGTCACAAAACGGACCTTCTGACAGTGCTATAAAGATTGTTCAGAAGCCAGATAAAGAGATACAAGGTAACGTGGTGTCTTTTCTATCTACTCTGTTTCATTCATCTGTGAGCTTCCCTCTGCATACTGTATTTATTAATTTCAGGTATATAGCGCCATCCATTTAGGCAGCACTTTACACATATATATTGTATATTTACATCAGTCCCTGCCCTCAAGGAGCTTACAGTCTAAATACACATACTATGATGTCACATTGACAATCCAATATATGCTTACTTTAAAAACCTTCTTTCATGTTGTGAGTTCTGCCTGTCTTCTGGCTGTCTCTTTCCGCAACTTCCTGGATTCCCAGTATGCTTTGCAGCTGCTCCTCCATGACTAAGGACTACATATCCCATGGTACCTTGCTGCCTGCATGCAGTGATTCCTGTACTAACTCCGCCTCTTGGAACTCCTCCTCTCAGCTCCTCTGTAGTTCAGATGTTCTGTCAGAATAGGCAACCCATCAGATTGGGTAACGAAAGTGACGTTTCGTCAGCTGAATACTTACTGCGCATGCGCAGGTTTGCTAATCTGAGAACATCTGCAGTCATAAGGCGTCACATCTTACTACACCCAGCTATGTCTTAAATTTCACAGTCATTTAACAAATACAGTGAGCGTATAAAAAATCAATATAGTATATTGAGATCTGTCATGCTGTTTTCATGTTACATTTTCAAAGCCTAAAGATATAGCGCTGAGCAGTGTGGGGTGTACCAAAATGGCCTCCGCCAACCTTCCTACTGCTGGCATCCAGCTTCTTTCAAAGTGTAACAATTAGACTGCTTTCACACTGAAAGCAGCGGCCGTTAGCGCTCGTTTTAGCGGCGCTTTAGCGCTGTTTAAGCGGGGCTTTTGTGCCGCTTTTCGTCCGCTAGTGGGACACGTTTAACCACAACAAAAAGGTTAAAAACTACCATTTTACGGTGCTTTTAACCACTTTCAGAGCGGACCAATTTGCAGCCAAAGGACCAGGCCCCTTTTTGCGATTCGGCACTGCGTCGCTTTAACTTACAATTGCGCGGTCGTGCGACGTGGCTCCCAAACAAAATTGACGTCCTTTTTTTCCCACAAATAGAGCTTTCTTTTGGTGGTATTTGATTGCCCCTGCGGTTTTTATTTTTTGCGCTATAAACAAAAAAGAGCGACAATTTTGAAAAAAAAACGCATTCTTTTTTATTTTTTGCTATAATAAATATCCCCCAAAAATATATAAAAAAACATTTTTTTTCCTCAGTTTAGGACGATACGTATTTTTCTACATATTTTTGGTAAAAAAAAATCGCAATAAGCGATTATTGATTGGTTTGCGCAGAAGTTATAGCGTTTACAAGATAGGGGATAGTTTTATAGCATTTTTATTAATAATTTTTTTTTTCTATTAGTAATGGCGGCGATCAGCGATTTTTATTGTGACTGCGACATTATGACGGACACATCGGACATTTTTGACACATTTTTGGGACCATTGTCATTTATACAGCAATCAATGCTATTTAAATGCATTGACTCCTGTATAAATGACACTGGCAGTGAAGGGGTTAACCACTAGGTGGCAGTGTAGGGGTTAAGTGTGCCTAGGGGTGTGTTTCTTACTGTGGGGGGGCGTGGCTGTCAGCTAGTGAATGCTGATCTCTGCTCCAATCACAGGGAGCAGAGATCGCCGTCACTAGTTGCTAGGCAGAACGGGGAGATGCTGTTTATTTCCGCATCTGCCCGTTCAGCCTTCCCGTGAGACGATCACGGGTGTCCCCGCGGCGATCGAGTCCGCGGGACCCGTGACCGGCCTCACGGGGGTCCCGACCGGCGCGAGAGCGCGCCACTCGCCGCGTGCTCCCTATGGCACAGCGGCATTTTGAAAGGGACTTATATATACGCCCTTATGCCTGTCTGTGCCATTCTGCCGACGTACATCATCGTGCTCCGGTCGGGAAGCATTTAAAGCACTTTTCAGGCTTTTAAATGCACTGCCCATTCATTCCAATGGGCAGGGTATTTTGGGAGCGCTACATACAGCGCACCCAAACCACCCCAAAGATGCTGCTTGCAAAATCTTTCAGGAAGTTCCGCAAGCGCACCGCCCCAGAGTGAAAAGTCACACTGGAATAAATGAGAGGCGGTTTTTAGGTGCTTAGCAGAAGCTATTTCCAGCACTAAAGCGTCTGAAAACCGCCTCAGTGTGTAAGGGGTCTTAAAACTGCATCACAGATATCAATATACTATATTTATTTATATCGGCTCATTTTATTGCTAAAATGTCTGTGAAATTTAAGATGTAGCTGGGTGTAGTAACATGTCTGCTGACAATTGCGCGGTCGTGCGACACTGCACCCAAATAAACGTTATGTCAGCTTTTCCCACAAATAGAGCTTTCTTTTGGTGGTATTTGATCACCTCTGTGTTTTTTTTTTTTTTTTGCGTTAAACAAAAACGGACCAATTTAAAAAAATAAAACAATATTTTTTACTTTCTGCTATGAAACATATTCAATAAACAAATGTAAAAAATCGAATTTCTTGATAAGTTTAGACCAATATGTATTCTGCTACATATTTTTGGTTAAAAAAAAAATCCCAATAAGTGTATATTGGTTGGTTTGCGCAAAAGTTACAGCGTCTACAAACTATGGGATATTTTTATTTATTTGTATTTATTTATTTACCAGTGATGGTGGCGATTAGTGAATTATAGCGGGACTGCAATATTGCGGCGGACATTCTGACACTAACTGACACTTTTTGGGAACCAGTGACACTAATACAGTGATCAGTGCTAAAAATATACACTGTCACTGTACTAATGACACTGACTGGGAATGGGTTAACGTCAGGGGCGATCAAAGGGTTAAATGTGTGCCTAGCCAGTGTTTTTCTAAACTCTAGGAGGTGCTTTTACTAGGAGAAGGCATGAATTCTAGTCCTTGCTTTGCAGGAACACAGGATCCATGCCCTCCCTCCTGTCAGAATGGTGATCTGCCTTTTTTTTCATAAGCAGGCCTCCGTTTTGCCTCTCTGCTCGATAATCGGCAGGGTGCAGGCGGACATCGAGTCTGCGAGCTGCCGGCAGCGCATTCGTGCCACCCGACATGGCAGGACCACGTATATATATATATATATATATATATATATATGTGATCCTGTGCACAGTGGCCGCCCTGTAGCAGTAAAACTTCTATAGGGCAGTCGGTAGTGGTGGTGCGTCCATTAGGGGAGCACAGGCGCTGCCCCCTCTCTCCAGTCACCCCCTCTATGTAGATAGATAGATTCAATCTATCCATGGTCACCACCCCCTATTCAGGCGTCCGGCCCCTTTTCGGATGCCGGGTGCCTGAAGTACAGCGGCGGGGGGGGGCGTTTTTAAAGCACCTGATTACAGCCATATGCTCTAATAGGCGTCAAAAAAGGTGAACTGCGAGCGCACTCAGGTGTGTTAGAAAAGCGAGTGAATATTTGCTTTTCTAACACTGAACCGCCTCTCCACCAATCAGGAGGCGCAGGTCTGATACCCATCACCTGATTGGATGAAAGAACAGGCGCTGCGATTGGACGCCTATCAGGAGGAGGGGATGCACGGAGGACACAGCTCACTGCTGTCTGACCCGCTACAAGATCCCACAGCTCGCCGCTGTCACCTTCTGCCTAACCCGCCACCAAGATAGGGTAAGTCTTGGGCAGATGGCGAGTGGGTGGGGGGGGCACAGTGGCAGCATTTATTCTTATTTATTTTATAGGGCACAGTAGCAGCATTTAATGGGACACAGTAGCAGCATTTGATGGGCACAGTGGCTGCATTTGATAGGGCACATTAGCAGCATTTTATGGGCACAGTAGCAGCATTTGATGGGCACAGTGGCTGCATTTGTTGAGCATAGTGAGTCAGCAATTGATGGGTTTTTTTTCCTGAATTTTTCAGTTTGTTTGCGCCCCCCCCCCCCCCCCCCCAAAAAAAAAAAGTAAGCATCAGTTGCCACATGGTGGTTGGCAAGTGGTTAGAGCCAAGTTCACATATGAGCATAATGCGTTCCCAACTATGGCACAGTGGCTGCATTTGATGGCTACTGGCAGTGGCGGCATTTCATGGGCACAATGGCGGCATTTGATGAGCACACTGGCTGCAATTGATGGCACAGTGGCTGCGTTTGATGGAGGAGTAGAGAGGAGAGCTGCTGATTGACAGTCAGCAGCTCTCTGCTTGGGGAGCCTAGAGAGAGCGGAACCGTCGGCGGTGTTCGGTGGCTCCGTTCTCAGTGTAGAGGTGACAAGGGGCAGATGCAGCATCCACCTAGGTAAGTATAATTATGGGATAAAAAAAGAAATTGCATACTTCTCCTTCAAAGAGGAACTGCAGTCGGCTCACATAATTTGTAATAAAAACAGCTTTGCCATTCTGAAGCTTCCCTCCAACCACTTTGCATATTATTTTATATATACTGGGATTCTGTACTTGCCAAATATGCTGAAGAAATCTCCCTCCACTGAGTCTGGCTGCAGCCATTTTAACCGTGTGCAGCTGAAGCTGCTGCCTGTTCACTTCCTGGATTTACACACCTCCAGCTCGGCAGCTCTCATTGTCCCTCTTATGACTCATCCAAGAAACAGGAAGTGGGCTGTATAAGATATTTACTGGCAGAAAAAAATGTTTTAGTATCCAAAGTTAAAACAACAACAAGGGCAGAAGATTGAATAGATGGAAAGATGAAAAAATTATCGAAGGTCTGCCTTAAGGGGGTAAATCCATCCGGGCTGAAGTGGTTAAAGCGGAGTTCCACCCTAAAGTGGAACTTCCGCACATCGTAACCCTCCGCCCCTCCGGTGCCACAATTGGCACCTTTCAGGGGGGAGGGGGTGCAGATACCTGTATAATACAGGTATCTGCACCCACTTCCGGGCATAGATATCTGCAAAATCTGCAAGTATTTACGGCACTTCCTGTACCCCCCCCCCCCACGCTGTCGGCTGGGAAACACATGGATCCCAGAGACAGCAGGGACCGTCCTTATTGTGCAGCGCGACTCGCGCAAGGCTTCACTTCCTGATTTCCATACCGAAGATGTCGGCGGCAGCACCCGAGAGCCGAGCGACAGATCGGCTTCGGGTGTCGACATCGCAGGCGCGCTGGATGAGTAACGCCCCTTTCACACTTGTGCGACTTTAAAGTCATCCGATTTTGCAGCGATTCGCGGGCACGATTTTGCCACGAGTTTTGGCGCGATTTTGCCGCGATTTCTAGGAATGCCTGTGTAAGTGTCATCAAAATCGGACCAAAGTAGTGCAGGGACTACTTTGAAGTCGGAACGACTTGAAGTTGTACTAATATGAATGGCTGTCATTGGAAATCATGGGGAACGACTTGTCATGCTACTTTGCAGTCCCAAATCGTGGGACAAGTCGTATAAGTGTGAAAGGGGCCTTAGTGTCCCTGTTTTAAAAGTCAGCAGCTGCAGTATTTGTAGCTGCTGACTTTAAAAAAACGGCGGAACTCCCGCTTTAAAGAGGAGTAACCATTAAAACATTTTTTTTTTAAAGTCAGCAGCTACAAATACTGCAGCTGCTGACTTTTAATAATCGGACATTTAGGCCCCTTTCACACGGGTGGTCTGTTCAGGTTCGCCTGTCAGGTTTTTAGGCGGACCTGAACGGACACTCCATAGACCTCTATGGAGCGACGGATGTCAGCGGTGACATGTCCGCTGACATCCGACCCGCTCCGTTCCAAAAAAGTGTGACGGACGAAAACCCTATTTTTCCATCCATCTGCGGATCGGGTGAGGACGGACTCTACGGGGAGAGCGGCGCTCTGACAGGTCCGTCCCTGCACAGAGTGCAGAGACAGACCTGTCATCTGCCTGCTCAGCGGGGGATCGATGGAGCGATCCCCCACTGTGCAGACCGTGCTCCGTACACGGACACGTCCGTGTGAAAGAGCCCTTTCCTGTCCCAAGATCCAGCGATGCGGGGGATCGAAGCCCCACTCGTCTCCCCATCCGCTCAGCGGCGCTGGCATTGTAACTGTGGGCACCCGGCTGTGGCTTCACAGCCGGGCATCCACTTTTTTTTTAGGAATTTTAAGCAATTTTATTTTTTTTAGGGGGAAACGCCACTTTAACTACCAAAAAAAAAAAATTGCCAAACAAATTTTTATTTAAAAAACAAGGTCTTTCAATGTTTCCATTATTTGTTTTACAGAAAAAAGAGGGAACAAGTAGGAAAAAACAGAGGATGGATTTACCTTTTCTTTTCAAAGGCAAGTCGTGGTAGGTTGGGGACGAAGCTGCTGTTGTGCTATGGTTTCTTGAGAAAATATACAGCCGGGCATCCACTGCACATGCGCGAGCGCGCCGCGCGCCGTGATTGGCTGCGCAGTCATTTGGGACCTATCACGTGTCCCAGATGATTGACAGGAGGGAGGGGGCAGAGCTGAGCCCTTCCTGCGCCGAGGGGAAGTGATGTCACCAGCCCAGGCACTGAAGGAGGCAGACTACGAGGGACCCCCTAGCAACAGCCATTTAGAGGTCAGTTAAAAAAAAAAAAAATTCCAAATGTATTTTTTTTTTTTTTTAGGAATATTAATGATATTTTTTTTTTTTGTGTGCAACCCCACTTTAAGCAACCTGACAAGTAAAAGAAAGAAGATTTCCGGTTATGTCATTTTTTTACATATTTCCATTTGTTCAGCTTGGACCAATGTAACTCTGTATAACCGTACCAGTGAGATCCCTCTAGATCAGGGATATGCAATTAGCGGACCTCCAGCTGTTACAAAACTACAAGTCCCATCATGCCTCTGGGTGTCATGCTTGTGGTTGTCAGAGTCTTGCAATGCCTCATGTAGTTCTGCAACAGCTGGAGGTCCGCTCATTGCATATCCCTGCTCTAGATGCTGGAAATCAGCATAGTAGAGAGCGCTCGTCCAGTGATCTCCACTTGCTTCTGGCTCTGATGACGATCGGCTTGCCTGCTGCTTTGTGAACTCAGGAGGTCGGCTGATCGGCATGGGTGGCATTCAGGGAACGGGAAATCCGGGACAATTGGCATTTATGGTGCATGTGGACAGGAAGCGACTGCAAACAGGCTGCAGGAGATCAGCAGCAATGAGACGCTACAATGGATGAAAAAAAATAATAGTCTGAAAACATTTGTTCAGGATGATAAAATTGCACTTCTCTGATACTTGGGTGAAGGAAATGTCCTCCATTTAGGGGTCATGTGTACTTTTAAGTTCACCCGAAGTTCTGCCCCGGCTGGCAGGTGAAGAAGAGGTTATGGAGGGGCAGCAGTCTGCAGGTGTTTGCTTATAGAAGCCCTGCTCTGCATTCATAGAACTTGGAAGGGATTAGCAACAAAGTAAAAGTTTGCTGTCACCATATGCTGACGGTGTCCTCAAATGCCCTGTACCCCTCCCTGCAGCCTTGCATGTGTTTTTCTAAGAAAAGCGGGACATTAAGGGCAGCATGTAAGATAAATGGACGGGGGGGGGGGGGCAGGGAGGGGCCGGGTGGTGCATGTACACACTGTCTGTTAGCACAGGGCCTATTGCTTCATATAGTATTTCCCCGCACGCCCGCCCCTCGCCACAAGTAACCCCTTGCTTGTTTTGCATATGATCCCTCAGGCTTAAAGGAGACCTGCACAGAGAGTGATATGGAGGGTTCCACCGCTGAGCAGGAAATGCTAGTTCCATGGCTGTCATGCCGATCTACTGACTTTTAAGCCCCATACACACGGTCGGATTTTCCTATCAGACAATGTTGTCGGAAATTCCGACCGCGTGTAGGCTCCATCGGACATTTTCCATCGGATTTTCCGACAGACAAAGTTTTATCTCCTGCTCTCAAATTTTCCGACAACAAAGTCCTATCGGACTTTTTCCAATCGTGTGTTGCGAATTCCGACGGACAAAGTGCCACGCATGCTCAGATCACATTACAAGACCAAAGCTATTGGCTACTAGCCTCTACGTAGTCCCGTCGTAGGCAACAAACGTCACCACGTTCAGAATGATCAGATTTTCCGACAACTTTGTCCGACCGTGTGTATGCAACACCAGTGTCGGACTAAATCCGTCGGAAAAAATCCGATGGATTTTGTGGTCGGATTTTCCGACCGTGTGTACGGGGCATAAGTCTTGGTTCATGCGTTTATCAGTGAGTTTTGCGGTTAAGAAACGCATTGCAGTCCATTTAACATAGTTTCCTATGGGACACGTTCACATCTATGCGCTTTTTTCCCCGTAGCAGATTGCGTTTTGCGTGTGTAGCGCTACCCCCAGTTAAGAGAGCCGCTGGTTTGTTTTGGGTCCCTGAGTACAGCTCCACCAACCCCCGGCAATTTGGCTCTACCCACTCTGGCACAGTTAGTAAAGGGGTACGTCCCTATGCACATAAAACTTAGCTTATACTCTAAGTGTAATTGGTATGAACTCACAAGCAGACTGCTGAGATAAGAATAACTGGCTTTACTTTTGTCAGTAAGGAAAAGAATAGCAACATGCATTTGAACATATATCTCACAATACTTTAGCAGGTCCCTGCAATATGCACTTTAAACATGTACACAGGTATATCAATCTAACAATGGGGAAACGGAGCGCCAAGTGTGGCGACCGTCTGCTATACACCCCTGAGGTGCAATAAATCTATCTGCGCCTACCTAACGGACCAGGCCTGATCCCTAGTAATAGAGCTCAGTCCTTGTACTAGTACAGTGTTCTTCACCGGCAATAAATCTGTAGAGGTGGTGCACATGTAGCTTTAAATGGTGTCTTTGTAATCCACAAAAAGTAACATTGCTGCTCTGAGGTAAATTGCGCCTAGGCAGTTCAATAGGCATAAAACTTGTGTGTCAATGCAGGATTGAGCCTACAGGCTCTCTCACCAATCCTTGGGGTACCGTCCTCCGATCCGGTCCCTCTAATGGCGGCTCTGGTCTCTTCAATGGCGGCGTCCGGTCTCCTCAGTCACAGCCCTGCACTCCGGTCATCAGCTCCGTCCGACCGACAGTAAGGGGAAGTCTCCGCTCCGCTGCTGTGGACTCTGAGGGGTGAGAGTCTCACTCCATCGGCTGCAAGGCCCAGGCTTCAGGCCTTCAGCTCCGGTCCGCACAGGTGTCTCTGCTGGCTGCAGTCTCCGCGTCACACGCTCTGTCAGCAGAGGCAGGCCAGTCCTGTCAGGCCTCAGAAGAGGAAGTGTCCCAAGAGGAAGAGGCGGTCTCCGCTCTTCCCTTTTATCCTCTCTCCCAGCAGCCTCCCGGGCGGAAGTCAGCAGCCCGGGGGCCTGGGGAATCATGGGAGATGTAGTCTCTACCAGAAAAAGGGGTAGAACCCCGCTACACACTCCCCCCACTTTGAATCTTTGGTCCCCAAAGATAGTGCTCAAACTACAAACTTTTTCGGGAACAACATTTTCACATAGTTTGGACAGAGGAGCTTCCCACCAATTGGCATGAGATGGGGAGCTGTCCTGTCGACAGGTCACTTCAGTGTGTGCGACCTGCTTAACTGTGCCAGAGAGCGAGCTGGGGTTGCCCTCCACTAAATGGACAGCGGAAGGGTCAGGGCTTTCAGCACTTCTCCTTGCTGTAGTAACAGAGTCCTCTGAACTTTCTCCCATCTTGGGGTAAGTTAGCTTCTTGGGAGGCTTCACACTCCTGCGAGCTCTCTGTTCTCTTGGAACTTCTTCGGGAACACATTCTGGCAACATCTCTGGTTCTGGAACATCATCTTCTTGTTCTGGGTAGAGACCAGGGATGTCTTCCCAGCACTCAGGCACATCACTGAATGGCACAAACTCTGTGGCTTCTGGGTTCAATGTGTTATCTTCCACATCTTCAGTAGGTGGAAGATCTATGGCAGAATTTCCTGGAGTTGAGGAAGGCCATAGCCATTCAAGTTCTCCTCTTTCTTCCTCAGGTTGGGGGTCCTCACCACCCCTAACTTGGGACGTTTGAGACCTAGTGTTAGGCCTGGGGGTATCCAGAATGGAAACAGATTCAGGTACATCTCTTACTGGAGGCATCCTGACTGCTTCAGTGAGTGGGAGCAAATGATTCCTATGCCAGGTCTTCAAAGGCCCCAATCTTCCTTCTGGCTTCAACTTGTAAACAGGCAATCCTGGAAGTTTTCTACAGATGATATATGGTTCTGATCTCCATCTATCAGCTATCTTGTGTTTCCCAGGGATTCCTAGGTTGCGTAACAGTACACGGTCCCCAGGCTGTAGGTCCTGTACTCTAACTTTCAAATCAAAGTTCCTCTTATTTCGGGCCCCCCTCTGGTTAGAGGCCGCTTGAGCTTTTTCATAAGCTATCTTCAGACTGCGCCTCAGTCTGTCCACATATCCTTTGTGGGAGGCAGCTGAGGCATGGTCCAAAGAAATTCCGAAGGCCAAATCCACTGGCAATCTTGCTTCTCTCCCAAACATAAGCCGGTAAGGGGAAAAACCTGTCACATCACTTGTGGTGCAGTTGTAGGCGTGCACCAGAGCTGAAATGTGTTGGCTCCAATGTTGCTTCTTCTCTGTTTCCAAAGTTCCCAACATGTTCAATAGGGTCCTGTTGAACCTTTCAGGCTGGGCATCACCTTGAGGGTGATACGGTGTGGTTCTAGTCTTCTCTACTCCCAGAGAATCTAGTAGCTTCCTGATCAGGCGACTCTCAAAGTCCCTTCCTTGGTCTGAATGGATTCTCTGTGGCAGTCCATAGTGAACAAAGTACTTCTCCAAGAGTACCTTGGCTACTGTAGAGGCCTTCTGGTCCTTGGTTGGGAAAGCCTGAGCATAACGAGTGAAATGGTCGGTTACCACCAGAACATTTCCCAATCCGCTCAAATCGGGTTCAAGGCAGAGAAAATCAATGCATACCAGATCCATTGGGCCTTCACTTTGTAGATGGCCCATTGGGGCAGCTTGATGGGGTAAAGTCTTTCTCTGAATGCATCTTGCACAGGAATGGCAATACTCCTCCACTTCGGCCCTCATGCAGGGCCAGTAAAACCGGTCTCTGACAAGTTGGAAAGTCCTCTCTGCTCCCAAGTGACCATGCTGGTCATGTAAGGCAATCAGCACAGTCTCTCGATGCTTTTCCGGGAGAAACAACTGCCACTTGTCTTCTGGTCCATCAGAGGGGCCCCTTCGGTAGACTACCCCCTGATGCACCTGTAACTTGTCCAACTCTCTTCTCAGTAAGCGAGCTTCTTTGGAAGGGTGAAGGCGAAGTCCCTCTGGACTCTGGTCTTCCAGGGCTTCCAGGACCAATTTCCCCATGGGGTCTTCCAATTGGTCACACCTTAACTCCTTCTTGGACAGCTTCGGCAGACACTCTTCTGCCAGTTGAGTTACCCCACAGTAACACTTTGGGACTCCCACTGTGGTAACTCCTATCTCTTCAGCTCTGGATCCTCCTCTGGCTTGGAGTTCAGCCCCCTGACAAAGGGCTCGCACTCCATCTGGTGCCACTTGGGTCCAGTCTTCCCAGTCATCGACCATGACATGGGATCTTCGGGACAGGGCATCTGCATCCCTATTTCCAGCCCCTGGTCTGTACTTGAGGCTGAAATTGAATCCAGACAACGCCGCCAACCATCTGTGTCCAGTTGCATCCAGCTTGGCGGTGGTGAATAGATAGGTCAAGGGGTTGTTATCTGTCTTTACAGTAAACTCGGCCCCATACAAGTAGTCTCTCAACTTGTCAACAACTGCCCACTTGAGGGCTAAGAACTCCAACTTGTGGGTGGGATAGTTCTTCTCGGAGGGGGTCAGGCTCCGGCTCACATAGGCCACTGGTCGTAGCTGGTCTTCATGCTCCTGGTAGAGTACTCCACCTAGGCCCTCATGGCTGGCATCAACATGTAGCTCATAGGGTCTAGTGGGATCAGCGTAGGCCAAAACTGGGGCTGTGGTGAGACTTCTCTTCAAGGTTCTGAAAGCCTCTTCACACCTTGAGTTCCACTGGTCTTGGACCGACTCACTGGACCTCCTAGGCCCCATTCCATCCTCCTCTCCTTCTGTCTTCAGCAGCTCGTTGAGGGGTTTGGCAATGCGGGCAAATCCATCCACAAACCTGCGGTAGTAGGAGCAGAACCCCAAGAAAGACCGAAGTTCTGTAACTGTTGTGGGCCTTGGCCACGAAGTAACTGCCTCCAACTTCTCAGGGTCTGTAGACACTCCTTTTTCAGACACTATGTGTCCCAGATAGTTCACAGAAGACTGATAGAACCGACACTTCTCTGGAGAAAGTTTAAGTCCCTCTTCACTGAGCCTCTTCAGTACTTTCTCCAGCCTGGCTTCATGTTCTTCCAAAGTCTTTCCAAAGACAATGACATCGTCCAGATACACAAGGACTTCTATGAGGTTCATGTCTCCAACAGTCCTTTCCATTAGGCGTTGAAACGTAGCAGGAGCTCCAGATAGGCCCTGAGGCATCCTGTTGAACTCAAAGAATCCCACTGGGGTTATGAAGGCAGTCTTTTCTCTGTCTTCTGGATGCATGGGAATTTGGTAATACCCACTCTTGAGGTCCATCACACTGAACCACTTAGCTCCAGATAAACTCTGCAAGGCATCCTCTATCCTTGGCGTGGTGTACTGGTCAGGAATGGTCCTCCTGTTGAGAGTTCTGTAGTCAATGCACAGTCTCAATGACCCATTCTTCTTTCTGACTACCACAATTGGGGAGGCATAGGGGCTTCTGGACTCCCTAATCACTCCCGTCTTCTTCAATTCCGCAAGCTGCTCCCTCAGATCCTCCAGATCTGCTAGCGGGACTCGCCTCACTCTCTCTCTGAATGGCTTGTCCTCTTGCATGCGGATTCGATGGGTGGCACTCTTCGCACACCCCACATCAAACTCATCTTTGGAGAAAATCTTCTCCCATCTGGTCAGCTGGGCCTTGGCTCTCTCTTTCCAAGCTCCAGGTAGGTTTGGGTTTTCCATGGAGAGTTTCTTCCAGACATCTTCTCCTTCACCCGTCCCCTTCACTTCTGACCAGCCAACTGGGACAGCAGGACTCACCTGTCCCAGAAGCATCCTGGCAGGGATCTCCACGGGCCGCTCCGTCGAGTTCCTCACACTGACAGGGACTCTTCCTTTAGCCTTCTTCAGGTCCTTCAGTGAAATTACTTCTGGTATCACCTCCAGACCTGAGTGACCCTCCATTGGGTCGGGTTCCAGCATTACAAAGGGGCCAGGCTGCTCCCAAGTAAGTTTCACCGTGGCTCTCATGCAGGTCACCTCTCCAGGTTGTAACACTGCTCCTTCTTTTCCAAGCCTCCATACCCTTCCTATCCCCTCACTTGGGGTCTTCTGCTCTAGGACCAACCGCTGGTAGGCTGCCTTCAGCATGGGATGGATCTTGGGAGTTGAAAGATTCTCTTTCTTCACCAGGGGGGTCAGAAGCCTTCTGACTAGGTCCGTGTTCGTCCCTATAATCAGGGACGTCTTGCTGGTTCCTGGTGGGCGGGGACACACCACTGCTAAGGTGTCGAACACTTCAGACTTCCCAGCTACGGATGGGTCAAACGTCAATCTGATGGGTAAGTATCCATCATAGGGGAAACTCTGAGTTCCCAATCCCCTTATCTCCAGCTCTTCTATCTTCTGTATAGGCAGATGACTCAGGTATCTGTCATAGAAGTCCCTGTACAACAGGGTCACTTGTGCTCCAGTGTCTAGAAGGGCCTTTGTGTACACTCCTTCCACCTGGATGGGTACAGTAGGGGATGGACCAACTAGCTCTTCTGGGTAGGGCCTAGTTGATGCTGTCCTCTTCTTTGGACTCTTTGCTTTGCCAGCACTTGATTTGCACTTGCTCCTTTCTTGAGCCTGATATGCATTGATTTTCTCCCTCTTACTGGGAGTGTGAACCCGTTGAGGGATATTGTTATCTCTCACTTTGAAGAGTTCACGTTTGGGGGTGCTGTGTCTCTCCGGAGGGGTCTTGCCCCCTTTCTCTGGAGTGCACCTCGGTTGAGGATCCCTGGGCCCCTTCTGAGGGGTTTGGTCTCCTCGCTTTCTCTTCTTGTTACGCTTCTTGGAGCTCACTGAAGGTGATGGGCACCCGGTTGACTCCTTCACCGGGGCCCTTTGGCGTTTCCCGCCGGCTGGCGGCTTTCTGCCTTCTTCTTCTTGGGACTGGCACATACAGCTGCAATATGACCAATTCCTCCACAATTAAAGCAAATCATCTCACCGTAGTCAGGTGGGGATGCTGGTGCTGGGACAGCTGGAAACAATTCCCTCCTGGTTGTTTCTTTCTTGGGACTGGGCGTCTCTTTCGCCACTAGAGATGTCAGTATCTCCATCATCTGGGACATCTGCAACTTCAGGGCATCTACCTCTGTGTCTCTTTCAGGGGTTAAGGCCGACCTGACCGTGGCCACTGTAGACTTTGTAGACCCCATCACCTGCTTCTCCCTTTTCTCCTCCAACATGGCCTCTTCTTCTCTGACCATTCGGATGAGGTCAGGGTAGTCCAGGCTCTTCCCATCCTGCCGGGTGCGTAGAATTAGTGCGACAGGGTCCAAGGGTTGGGCTCCCCTCATCACCTGCTGGGCACGGGCTTCATCTACCTTCCCTGGATCTATCCCCTTCTTCAGGATAATCCTATGCAGGATCTTGTCTATGCGTCCCATGTACTCTGACAGCTTCTCCCCTGTCTTCTGGTAACAGTGTTCCAGTTGATAGGTAAGTTCTGTGACTTTTTCTGTCCCACCAAACACACCTTCCAGGATGTCTATGTAGTCCTGGGCAGTGCAATCCTTTTTACTCGTCTTCAGATTGCGTATGGCCTCTAGGGCAGGTCCTTTTAGGCTTTCAACAATCCTTTGCTTCTTTCTGCCTTCAGAGACCTCCCATTCTTCTAGGGCCTGCGTGGCACCATCTAACCACTCTTCAAATCCCTCTTCTCCCGAGGGTACAGGTGTCCTCCCTGAAAACATCCGGAGTTTCCTGTATCCCGACATTGGGTAATCCCCGGGGTCTCTTCTGCACTGGGTTACAATTTCCCCTAGAACAGCACACAGTTCTGCACTAAGAGTAGTGTGTGTGGGTGCGGGACTTTCCGCGCCCTTCTGCTCCTCCTTCTTTGGAGATAGAATGGCTTTCATAGGAGAGTAGTCTCCCTTCCGCGGCAGCGCATGCAGCAATTGGTAGTGCTGACCATTCGGTGCCTGTATGCTTTGGCTCCTGAACTGCTCTGGAGTCTCTTCCTTCCATTCTATTAAGGCGTATGTGTACCCAGCATCATTTCTCATGTCCATTATCCATGACTTCTGGCATGGGGATAATGACATTATGAGCTGCTTGACTGCCTCTCTCTGCCATATCCCTGGCAGTTCAATGACTGCTGCTGCGGCTGGGTCAGCGGCCCATGTTGCGGACCACCGTCCCACTTCTATTGGGTCCATGCCGGCACCTCCTGGCGGCTTTTCCCGCTGACTCAGGATCCCGGATTACGAGCCCCCACGTGTAGCGCTACCCCCAGTTAAGAGAGCCGCTGGTTTGTTTTGGGTCCCTGAGTACAGCTCCACCAACCCCCGGCAATTTGGCTCTACCCACTCTGGCACAGTTAGTAAAGGGGTACGTCCCTATGCACATAAAACTTAGCTTATACTCTAAGTGTAATTGGTATGAACTCACAAGCAGACTGCTGAGATAAGAATAACTGGCTTTACTTTTGTCAGTAAGGAAAAGAATAGCAACATGCATTTGAACATATATCTCACAATACTTTAGCAGGTCCCTGCAATATGCACTTTAAACATGTACACAGGTATATCAATCTAACAATGGGGAAACGGAGCGCCAAGTGTGGCGACCGTCTGCTATACACCCCTGAGGTGCAATAAATCTATCTGCGCCTACCTAACGGACCAGGCCTGATCCCTAGTAATAGAGCTCAGTCCTTGTACTAGTACAGTGTTCTTCACCGGCAATAAATCTGTAGAGGTGGTGCACATGTAGCTTTAAATGGTGTCTTTGTAATCCACAAAAAGTAACATTGCTGCTCTGAGGTAAATTGCGCCTAGGCAGTTCAATAGGCATAAAACTTGTGTGTCAATGCAGGATTGAGCCTACAGGCTCTCTCACCAATCCTTGGGGTACCGTCCTCCGATCCGGTCCCTCTAATGGCGGCTCTGGTCTCTTCAATGGCGGCGTCCGGTCTCCTCAGTCACAGCCCTGCACTCCGGTCATCAGCTCCGTCCGACCGACAGTAAGGGGAAGTCTCCGCTCCGCTGCTGTGGACTCTGAGGGGTGAGAGTCTCACTCCATCGGCTGCAAGGCCCAGGCTTCAGGCCTTCAGCTCCGGTCCGCACAGGTGTCTCTGCTGGCTGCAGTCTCCGCGTCACACGCTCTGTCAGCAGAGGCAGGCCAGTCCTGTCAGGCCTCAGAAGAGGAAGTGTCCCAAGAGGAAGAGGCGGTCTCCGCTCTTCCCTTTTATCCTCTCTCCCAGCAGCCTCCCGGGCGGAAGTCAGCAGCCCGGGGGCCTGGGGAATCATGGGAGATGTAGTCTCTACCAGAAAAAGGGGTAGAACCCCGCTACACGTGTAATAGACTTTAATGGACCTGAAATAAAAACGCAAGTGATGCGTTTCAGATGCATTTTCAGGGTGGGGGGGTTTTCCGACCACCCCACAAAAAGTCAGCAGCTAAAAATACTGTAGCTGTTGACTTTTATTATTAGGATACTTACCTGTCCAGGGTTCCCGCAATGTCAGCACCCCAGCTGCTGTCAGATGCTGCCGCCGCCATTCCTGGTCAGGGCCGTCTTTAATATTGATTGGACGCTGGGCAACAATTTCGCTCTCCACCTGCTCTGAGACATACAATAAATAGCAGCTAGACTTAAAATCAGTTTACTGTATCAGATCAGGCAGAGATTGTGATTGGTTGCCAGAGGTTACAGCCTATCATTACCGCTTACTGACTGGTTGCTAGAGGTTACAGCACACATTAAGGCTCACTGATTGATTGCTAGAGGTTACAGCACATGATTTCTGCTTGTTGATTGGTTGCTAGAGATTTCTGTACAGTAATACTGCTCACTGGTTGCTATAGGTTACAGCACATCTTCTCCTCACTTCAGGGGGGCATGATATACATATCAATGGTGCCTTTATTTACATATCAATGAAGCCGGCCTCCGCTATTTACATATGAATGCAGCTTTACATATGATTGACGGTTATTTACACAGGGTCTGCAGGTGAGTCATCTGTACACAACAATAGTGCAGAGCTGGGCAGCATTAATAGCAGCACTTCACACTGAGATATCGGAACACAGCACAGGACTAAAACTTCAAGGGACAAGGGAATTTAAACTGGGATAGTTGGCAAGTATGAGGCAGCTGCTTTGGGCCCCACAACAATGACAGGGCCCAGGGCAGCTGCCCCTTTTGCCCTGCCTTTAAGACGGCCCTGTTTCTGGTAAGGGAACCCTGCAGTGAAGCCTTTCGGCTTCACTGCCGGTCCCCTACTGTGCATGTGCGAAGCACGCTGCACATTCTAATTGGCCCGGCAGCAGAGGAAGGAGGAAGGGGGCAGGACTTCTCCGGAAGTGGGGAAGGGGGACCTGTCAAAAGCAGGTACCTGTTCCCCCTGAAAGGTGCCAAATGTGGAACTGGAGGGGGGGAGGAGACAGATAAGCAGAAGTTCCACTTTAGAGTGGAACTCCGCTTTAACAAACTGTGAATAGCCTGTTGTTAAGGTGCAGGCAGCCGCCGCGTCCTTAACAACTGATTAGTCATCAGGCAAAGAAAAAAAAAAAGTAAAAAAACGTTTGAGGTCCCCCCCAATTCATACCAGGCACGCAGCAGATTGAGTTTTGCGTGTAATAGACTTCAACTGAGGCGTTCTACATGCACTATGCTTTTTTTTCTCTTTAACAAACTGTAAATAGCCGGTTGTTAAGGAGCGGGCGGCCGCTGCGTCCTTAACAACCGATGAGTCATCAGCTGTCAGCATGGGTTCCCCGCTGACAGCCGAATGTAAAAATAAAAGAATTGCCGGCAAAGAAAAAATATGAAAAAGAAACTGCGTTTGGGGTCCCCCCAAATTCATACCAGGCCCGCAGCAGATTGCGTTTTGCGTGTAATAGCATGGGTTCCCCGCTGACAGCTGAATGTAAAAATAAAAGAATTGCGGGCAAAGAAAAAATATGAAAAAGAAACTGCGTGGGGTCCCCCCCCCAATCCATACCAGGCCCTTCAGGTATTTATTGTTTTTTAAATGGCATGGGGTCCCTCCTAAAATCCATACTGGACCCTTATCTAAGCATGCAGCCCAGCAGTCCAGGAAAGGAGGGATATGAATCAAACACTAGCTGCTGACTTTTAATAAGGACACTTACCTGTCCAAGGAGCCAGCGATGTCGGCCGCCTGAGGCCGATCCGTCCACCGAATCTGGTGCCGGCACCGCTATCTTAATGAAGGGAAACAGGCAGTGGAGCCTTGCGGCTTCACTGCCCGCTTCCTACTGCGCATGCGAGAGTCGCGCAGTGCTTTGTGAATGGGGCGCGCTGTGTTCTGGGACACACACAGTTCCCAGAACACAGCGCGCCCCATTCCCCAGAATACAACGCGAGGAGGAGAAGACTGAAGATCACCGCGGTGTAGGAAGTGGCAGATTAGGACGATCTGCCTAGCAACAGCCATTTCTGGTAAGTTAAAAACAATTTTTATTTATTTTTTTCATTTTTTTTGGAGCATTTTTATGCAATTTTTTATTTTTTTAGGGTGGACCTCCCCTTTAAGGGGGCAAATCCTTCAGGTCCTTAAAGTGGGGTGCCCACAAAAAAAAAAATTAAAAGTCAGCAGCTACAAATACTGCAGCTGCTTACTTTTAATAATCGGACACTTACCTGTCCCGGGGTCCAGCGATGCGGGGGAACGAGACCCCCCCTTGTTCCCCGCTCCGCTCGCAGCGCCGGCATTCTTAATGTGGGAACCCAGCCGGGCACCCACTGCGCTTGCGCGATCGGCGCCGTGCGCCGTGATTCGACGCTCACTCATCTGGGACACATGACAGGTCCCAGATGACTGTGCGGCGCCTAGGGGAAGTGACGTTTAGCCCGGGCAATGAAGGAGGCAGACTACGAGGGACCCCCCTAGCAACAGGCATTTAGAGGTGAGTAAAACATTATTTTTCTTTCCAATTATTTTTTTTATTTAAATTTTTTATGATTTTTAAGCCACATTTTTTTTTTTTTGGTGGCAACACCACTTTAAGTGGTTAAAGGGACGCAGGGAGCAGTTAAAGAGCAAGTTGCCTGGCTGTCCTGCTCAACCAATGGCTTGAACCCGTTCTATATCGCTGAGCAAGAATAATTTAGACTCCAATGGAGTAAATGTGACTTTCATCAAACTTTCATTGGTGGTGAATCAATCGCTGTCATTTAAAACACATACACCTGGAAGAGCATATTGGATGAGACCCAAGAAACGAGCATTCTTTACAAAGTGGTCAACGCCAGCAGAGCGCGTATTTGCTCTCGTGACAGGTTTCCTTAAGTCGTAAGTAAGAGCCCGGTAAGCTGCTTTGCAATTAGATCAGAGTCTTCTATTACAGCACATAGATTCGCAATATTACCCCATATGACCTCGGCCTAAAAAAACTCGTTCGCTGTGCCGAGTCCCCTCCTCCTCGCTCTCCCCCTCCCTCCACTCTCCCGTTCTCTCACACTAACACCGTTCCTGTCGCTGAGAAATCTATTAATAGCTTTGTCAAAGTACATTCTGTTCTCCTCGTTACACAAGTCTGTTTACTCCCCTGCAGGGATCCAAAAGAGAGGGAGGGGAGCGGACATAACAGACCTCAGATCCCCTTTCACACCAGTGACCCCCTAACATCTTACTGGAGTCATTCACTGCTGCTATTCTATATTAGCATCCTAATACTCATCCCAGCTCCTGTGTTCTACTACCCCGGCATTTACTAATAACGCGGCCAAGCCTTTCTGTGTTCACTGGAGGAACAACCCAATTATCCCCGTGTGACCCCGGATGTTTCTGATTGGAGCTCGGAGGCAGAAAAAAACGTAAAACTCTCCTAAACTCATATAAACTTTGTACAAAAAATGTTCTATATGAACGTTTTGTACTGCCGAGAGAACAGGCATTTTTTTAAGCCCAGTGTCATAGGTGTGCGCAGTCTATTGCATTAGGGTGTGCCCCCCAAAGCTCAAACACGTACAGTATCTCACAAAAGTGAGGACACCCCTCTCTTTTTTGTAAACATTTTATTATATCTTTTCATGTGAAGAAACAGGACACAGGATCTTTCATTCTATTACTAGGGCAGGACCCACTGATAATGGGGTACTTTGTCGCAGTAAGTGGGCTTAGCACTATATAACCATATAGTGTAACCAAACCCCCGTATTTTTTGAATATGTTCAGGTGTTTTTAACTAGCCCTGCAGGAAACGTCATTCCTGAATAGACATGTGCAATTCGTTTCGTTTTTTTTCGTTTTTCCTTTTTATTTTTGTTATTTTCGTTCGTTCGTTTTCGTACGAATGAACGAATCGTTCGAATTGAACGAATCCGAAAAACAACGAAAATCCGAAAAAAAACTAATTAGAAACAACGAATGTACGAATGAAGAAAATCCGAAAAAACGAAAACTAAAATGAACGAAAAAATTTGTACATTCGTAACTTTATTTTTTTTGTTGTATTGGTAATTTTCCGTGTCCCTTACAATGGTGCTGCTTAACGTGCTTCAAATAGATTAAATGAAAAAATTCGTACATTCGTAACTTTTTTTTTTTTTCGATTCGTAATTTTCTGTGTCTCTTACAATGGCGTTGCTTAACGTGCTTCGAATGGATTGAACGAAAAAATTCGTACATTCGTAACTTTTTTTTTTTCGATTCGTAACTTTTTTTTCCGATTCGTAACTTTTTTTCGATTCGTAACTTTTTTTTTTTTTCGATTCGGAACTTTTTTTTCCGATTCGTAACTTTTTTTCGATTCGTAACTTTTTTTCGATTCGTGACTTTTTTTTTCGATTCGTAATTTTCCGTGTCTCTTAAAATGTAATAAGAGCATACACATTACATAAAATTATGAATTATGCTCCAATTACGAATCTACGAATGTTACAAATGTACGAATGTACGGATGCGTCCGAATGCGTCCGAATTTTGAATAAACGAAAATTAAACTAACGAAAAAACAAATCAACGAAAAAATAACTCTTACGAATGTACGAATCATTACGAATACGAACACCGACAAATTACGAATGTACGAATCGTTACGAATACGGACACCGACGACTTACGAATTTACGAATCGTTACGGATCAACAGAAACGAAAAAAACTAAACGAAAATAAACAAATTTTTTCGGAAACGAAAAAAACTAAACGAAAATAAACAAATTTTTTTGTTGTGCACATGTCTATTCTTGAATGTGTGCGCTGTAATATGTTCGCTATCGCTAACACTGAAGAAATGACACTTTGCTACAATGTAAAGTAGTGAGTGTACAGCTTGTATAATAGTGTGAATTTGCTGTCCCCTCACAATAACTCAACACACAGCCATTAATGTCTAAACCACTGGCCACAAAAGTGAGTACACCCCTAATTCCGCGTACACACAGACTTTTCGAGGGACTTGGTCCGGCGGACTATCCAACGGACTTTGCAGCGGAGGTCCGCCGGACTTTCAAATGAACAGACTTGCCCACACACTATCACTCCAAAAGTCAGACGGATTCGAACGTGATGACGTACGACCGGACTAGAATAAGGAAGTTCATAGCCAATAGCTGCCCTAGCGTCGGTTTTTGTCCGTCGGACTAGCACACAGACGACTGGATTTTTCGACCGGACTCGAGTCCGTCGGAAAGATTTGAAACATGTTTTATTTGTAGGTCCGTCTGACTTTTGGGAAAGAAAAGTCAGCTGGAGCCCACACACGATCAAATTGTCCGACGGATTCTGGTCCGTCGCACCGAGTCTGTCAAAAAGTCAGATCGTGTGTACGCAGCATAAGTGAAAATTTCCAAATTGAGCCCAATTAGCCATTTTCCCTCCCCGGTGTCATGTGATTCGTTAGTGTTACAAGGTCTCAAGTGTGAATGGGGAGCAGGTGTGTTAAATTTGGTGTTATCGCTCTCATACTGGTCACTGGAAGTTCAACATGGCACCTCATGGCAAAGAACTCTCTGAGGATCTGAAAAAAATAATTGTTGCTCTACATAAAGATGGCCTAGGCTATAAGAAGATTGCCAAGACCCTCAAACTGAGCTGCAGCACGATGGCCAAAGCCACACATGCTTGGCACCACCTGAACCAAATAAGTTTATCTTGGTCTCATCAGACCACAGGACATGGTTCCAGTAATCCATGTCTAATGCCCCGTACACACAGTTGGAAATTCCGACCACAAAATCCGTCAGATTTTTTCCGATGGATTTTGTCCGACACTGGTGTTGCATACACACGGTCGGACAAAGTTGTCGGAAAATCCAATCATTCTGAACGCGGTGACGTTCGTTGCGTACGACAGAACTACGTAGAGGCTAGCTGCCAATAGCTTTGGTCTCGTAATTTGATCTGAGCATGCGTGGCACTTTGTCCGTCGGAATTCTCTACACACGATCGGAAAAAAGTCCGATCAGATTTTGTTGTCGGAAAATTTGAGAGCAGGATCTCAAATTTTTTCCGACGGAAAAAGTCAGATGGAGCCCACACACGGGCGGATTTTCCGACAACATGGGCCGATCGGACATTTTCCGTCGGAATTTCCGACCGTGTGTACGGGGCATTAGTCTGCTTCTCTTCAGCAAATGTTTGTTTCTTGTGCATCATCTTTAGAAGAGTCTTCCTTCTGGGACGACAGCCATGCAGACCAATTTGATGCAGTATGTGGCGTATGGTCTAAGCACTGACATGCTGACCCCCCACCCCTTCAACCTCTGCAACAATGCTGGCAGCACTCATACGTCTATTTCCCAAAGACAACCTCTGGATATGACGCTGAGCACGTGCACTCGACTTCTTTGGTCGACCATAGCAAGGCCTGTTCTGAGTGGAACCTGTCCTGTTAAAGTGCTGTATGGTCTTGGCCACCGTGCTGCAGCTCAGTTTCAGGGTCTTGGCAATCTTCTTATAGCCTAGGCCATCTTTATGTAGAGCAACAATTATTTTTTTCAGATCCTCCGAGAGTTCTTTGCCATGAGGTGCCATGTTGAACTTCCAGTGACCAGTATGAGGGAGTGAGAGCGATAACACCAAGTTTAACACACCTGCTCCCCATTCACACCTGAGACCTTGTAACACTAAAGAGTCACATGACACCGTGGAGGGAAAATGGCTAATTGGGCCCAATTTGGACATTTTCACTTAGGGGTGTACTCACTTTAATGCCAGCGGTTTAGACATTAATGACTGTGTGTTGAGTTATTTTGAGGGGACAGAAAATTTACTTTGTTATACAAGTTGTACACTCACTACTTTACATTGTAGCAAAGTGTAATTTCTTCAGTGTTGTCACATGAAAAGATAGAATAAAATATTTACAAAAATGTGAGGGGTGTACTCACTTTTGTGAGATACTGTATATAATTCAAATATGTACAAAAATGTGAGGTACTGTATGTGTGTGTGTGTGCATGTATATATATATGTACTGATGGTGTCAGCAGAGCAGAGATTGGTGTCAGTAGGGCAGAGGACAGTGTCAGTAGTTTTATTTTTATTATTTTTTAATTTTATGATTTTATTTTTTGCATTTTTTTATTTAGTGAAATATCAGGGGCCTGAACAGGGAATATGCACCACACGGGGCATTTACTCTGCGCACGCCTATGCCCAGTGTGCATGGAGCCTTACCCTGTAACATTGTACACCACTAACCCAACATCCTTATACAATAATCCAACTCCTGAGTGTCTTATTGCCCCTGTAATATCTTATTACAGTAACCCAGCTCCCGAGTGTCTTATTACCCCTGTAATATCTCATTACAGTAAACCGGCTCCTGAGTGTCTTATTACCCCTGTAATATCTTATTACAGTAACCCGGATCCTGAGTGTCCTATTACCCCGGTAATATCTTATTAAAGTCACCCAGCTCTCGAGTGTCTTATTACCCCTGTAATATCTTATTACAGTAACCCAGCTCCTGAGTGTCCTATTACCCCGGTAATATCTTATTACAGTCACCCGGCTCCTGAGTGTCTTATAACCCCTGTAATATCTTATTACAGTAACCCGGCTCCTGAGTGTCTTATTACCCCTGTAATATCTTATTACAGTAACCCAGCTCCTGAGTGTCTTATTACCCCTGTAATATCTTATTACAATAACCCAGCTCCTGAGTGTCTTATTACCCCTGTAATATCTTATTACAGTAACCCAGCTCCTGAGTGTCTTATTACCCCTGTAATATCTTATTACAGTAACCCAGCTCCTGAGTGTCTTATTACCCCTGTAATATCTTATTACAGTAACCCGGCTCCTGAGTGTCTTATTACCCCTGTAATATCTTATTACAGTAACCCGGCTCCTGAGTGTCTTATTACCCCTGTAATATCTTATTACAGTAACCTGGCTCCTGAGTGTTTTTTTACCCCTGTAATATCTTATTACAGTAACCCGGCTCCTGAGTGTCTTATTACCCCTGTAATATCTTATTACAGTAACCCGGCTCCTGAGTGTTTTTTTACCCCTGTAATATCTTATTACAGTAAACCGGCTCCTGAGTGTCTTATTACCCCTGTAATATCTTATTACAGTAACCCTATCTTATTACAGTAACCCGGCTCCTGAGTGTCTTATTACCCCTGTAATATCTTATTACAGTCACCCAGCTCCTGAGTGTCTTATTACCCCTGTAATATCTTATTACAGTAACCCAGCTCCAGAGTGTCTTATTACCCCTGTAATATCTTATTACAGTAACCCGGCTCCTGAGTGTCTTATTACCCCTGTAATATCTTATTACAGTAGCCCAGCTCGTGAGTGTCTTATTACCCCTGTAATATCTTATTACAGTAACCCGGCTCCTGAGTGTTTTTTTACCCCTGTAATATCTTATTACAGTAAACCGGCTCCTGAGTGTCTTATTACCCCTGTAATATCTTATTACAGTAACCCGGCTCCTGAGTGTCTTATTACCCCTGTAATATCTTATTACAGTAACCCGGCTCCTGAGTGTCTTATTACCCCTGTAATATCTTATTACAGTAACCCGGCTCCTGAGTGTCTTATTACCCCTGTAATATCTTATTACAGTAACCTGGCTCCTGAGTGTTTTTTTACCCCTGTAATATCTTATTACAGTAACCCGGCTCCTGAGTGTCTTATTACCCCTGTAATATCTTATTACAGTAACCCGGCTCCTGAGTGTTTTTTTACCCCTGTAATATCTTATTACAGTAAACCGGCTCCTGAGTGTCTTATTACCCCTGTAATATCTTATTACAGTAACCCGGCTCCTGAGTGTCCTATTACCCCTATAATATCTTATTACAGTAACCCAGCCCCCGAGTGTCTTATTACCCCTGTAATATCTTATTACAGTAACCCAGCTCCTGAGTGTCTTTTTACCCCAGTATAATCTAATGACAGTAGCCCAGCTCCCGAGTGCTTCTTTTCCCCTTTAATTACAGTACTATCTCCTAGACTCAAGTTTATCGTATTAAAGTATTTGTGTCTTGTTGATTTAGCCTTGCTGCAGCGCTGCTGTTACTCCACTCCCGCATTACCATGCGCTTTACGGATTCCTGCGAAGCCGGCCGCTGGCTGGTCCCCTTGGCACAGGGACACGGAGGAAGTCTTTCAGGGTCCCCTTCTCTGTTTTCTCTCTCTCTTTCCTCCGTCTGCCAACTTGGCTGAACAGCCCAGAGCTGCGTAACTGTTATGTAATGTTCGGGGAGAGAACAGACCCAGCGTGCTTCGATGATGTTACTGTTTTTTTTTTCTTATGATCCATGCCACCCATCTCAAGTCCTTTATCTTTCAATAAGATTGGACTATTTTTCTTCCACTGGGCTTCTGACATCTTACTGGGATGTTAAATTATTTAATGCAAGACAAAGAGCAATGTCCAAAGTGCAGTAACCAATGGCCAGCCAGGAAACATCTTCCATTATTCTTCGTAGTTAAAACATAATATGGTTATATGTACTCTGTAGGGGTTTTCCACAGAGGAGTGCAGAAGGCCCCATATTGCCATGTGTTGATTTTTTCCAGCCAATAGTTCTGTGTTTTGCTAAATATTCCTTCAAAGGCCTCTAGGCAGCTCGTGACATCAGTTTTATATCCTTTATTGTGCTGGAGCCACATCGCCATTATTATTGGGGAGGGTTGCTTCCATTATGCTGGTATGCAGAGTAGGATGAGTTGAGTGTCTGGATCAATATTGAGTTCCTATATGCTTCAAATGGGATCAAGTTGTTCTGGTAGGAAAAAAGTTGGGTTGGCAGTGGCGGCTGGAGCTCCAGCTGGGGGGGAAAGGGGGGGGGGGGGGGGGCGGGGGCGGCAAACAAACCACCCAACCCCCCCCCCGGGGGGTGACAAACAGATCACCCTCCCCCGGTGGGCGGTATTCAGAGCAGAGAGATGATGGTGGCAATCTTCTGGATCTCCCCGTACATTCTCCCCGCCCCCGGTACCGGCCAGTACGATTGCTTCTCATCTCGGCCAATCGCGCTCCATGATTGGCCGGGAGGAGAAGCCTCAGGCTCTAATTGTGTGCTTAAAAAAAAAGATGGAATCCATGCATCAGGCACCCTGCATGTAGATTAGAGGGCCAGCGCATGGATTAGGGGGGCGGAGCCCCTGCGCCCTATATGGAGAATTGATTTATATATGGCTTATACCTGGTCCCAATGGGGGCATTTGTGGACACGGTGCTCTAAATCAGTTGTACCAATAATAATGTCTGCAAATCTTTTTATACTATTCATTCCAATGGATGAATACAGTGAAAGGGTATGTATGGCTAGAACATGTTTTTCAAATTTGGATAGAGTAGGGTGGAGTAGCGATCAGTCAATATGTCTGGATTCAGTCGGTGAACAGTTTTGCCACAGTCGGTAAACAGTGGCAAACCCCATTTAAGTCTATGGGGTGGGAAAATCTTGTTGAATTCTGGCTATTTGTAGGGCTAATAAACAGTCAGATTTTTGTCTTTTCTGACTTTGCTGATCAGGACAAAGGCTATGAAATTCATAATAGGTTTGTTCTGTATTTCTGGTGGTGAACCTGCAAACTTTTTGGCCAAATGTCCACAATTCATGGATTTCACAAATCTTGAGAGTTTACTACAAACCCATGGTAGCAGAGAGCCCAAACCTCATCTTTAAGGCTGGTATACACAAAACGAATATCAACCAGTTTCTGTTGCCTCCATGCCCTCCTCTTCAGAATTGTCCTATGAACACCAGGTACCCCCTAAGAGTTCAAAGGGCTATTCCCAGAGTGAGGCTAAAAGGTGCTATGCTGTGCTTCAGCTAGTGTGTTTAGGGGACAGGAACCACACTGGAGCAGAGATTCTTGCAGCTCAGCAGGGACAGGCCCAGAGGTGGTTCACACCACGCCAGCTGGAGACAGGAATGGTGGTGCAGACCAGGGACAGGGAAAGTTGACACATATGCCATGCCTGGCACATGTCCTTAATTTGATGGTGCAGCGTTTCCTAAGTATGTACTCAGGGTTGCAAGATGTACTAAAGCAGGCCTAAAGAGTTTGTAGCCATTTCAGGCGGTCATACACAGCCAGTGCTCAGTTGGCTGAAATTCAGCGGGAATTCCACCTGCCCGTAAACCGCCTGATTTGTGACATGCCCACCAGGTGGAACTCAACGTTGGTAATGCTGCAGCGGATATACATACAGCAGAGGGTCGTCAACGACCCCCTGTGCCAGTACGGCACGGCGACAGGCTCAGGCTGCCTCAGCTTTTTTCCCCATGCCAATGGCTGATCATTAAGGATGCATGCACTGTATTGTCACCATTTGAGGAGGCCACAAGGATGGTGAGCAGTGATAGTGCATGCATTAGTGACACAATCCCTGTTGTGTTCCTGCTGGAGCAGACTCTGCGTGGCATTATGGACAGGGCACTGGAGGCAGAGCAGCAGGAGGAAGAGGAGGACTTCCTTTCCTCTCAAGGTCCACTTTATCCAGACACCATCATTCCTTTGTCACAGAACACACAGGAGGAGAGAGGGGAAGTGGATGAGAAAGAGGATTCTGGCACTTTCATAGGCTTCGAAGAAGAGGAAGACATGCGTCAATCTGTAAGCGATGGCTTTCCAACCCCAGGACCCTTGGGAGTAGTACGTGGCTGGGAGGAGGAAGTTCCAGATGCTGTCATCCTGAGTGTGCTGAGTATGCTTCTCAAGCCTCTGCAAATTTAAGGCGCATGGGCAACCTCATGCTTCAAAGCCTGCAAAAGGACCCAAGAATACGTGGCATAAAGGAGAAGGATGATTACTGGTTGGCAACCCTCCTTGACAACCGTTATAAGGGGAAGGTCTCAGAACTCAACCTGTCCCCACAGAGAGTGCAGAAGATAAAATCTCTTGAGGACAGTTAAAGAGGATTTTATTGAATGTTTTGACTCCAATAGGTGACAGTGGTGTGGAAAACATAATTTTGAGTCTTCTGTTGGTCAAGCGAGGAGCGTTGGAAAAAGCGTCCGCCTAAGTGAGGCATTTCGGAATTTTTTTAGTCCTGGGTGTCAGCTTTACACATCCCATCGGCAGCATCTGCAACACATGGTGGACGATTACCTTGGGGCAAAAACAGAGATGGAGAGCTTTCCAGGCAACGATCCACTGACTTACTGGGTCATGAGAATAGACCACTGGCCAGAACTTGCCCAGTATGCTATTGAGTTGTTGGGCTGCCCTGCATCCAGTGTGCTTTCAGAACGGGCATTCAGTGCTGCAGGAGGTTTCGTCACTGATCATAGAACGTGTCTGTCCATAGACTTGGTGGACCGTTTGACTTTTTAAAAATGAATCAGTCTTGGATTACCAGCTATGAAGCCCCTGATGCCGATGTCACTGATTAAGTCTTTTTGGGATGCGGAATCTCTGCAGGACTTCGAGGCTGCCTAGCTTTGAGGGTGTTCAATCATTTCATCTGGAAGAATGTTTTTAGTATAGGTTTCATGGGCACAATTAACACCCAAGGAGTGATTTTTCAGCACCTGTTTGACAGGGGCATATCATTGCAATTTTTTAGAGCAAGGCCAACTCTTGCTTTCATCAAGAGTACCTCTATAGGGTTACAGTGGGAAGGCGCCACCGACACCCAAAGACCAATTTTTCTCCACCTGTTTGACAGGTGCATATGATTGCAATTTTTTACAACAAGACCAATTCTTGCTTTCATCAAGATTACCTCTATAGTGTTATGGTCAGAAGGCGCCCCCGACACCCAAAGAACAATTTTTACACACCCGTTACTTCTATCCAAAGTCAAAGTGACATCAGAATGTAGCCAAAAAATCTCTAATCTTGTTTTCAGTGCATTACATTGTGGCCTCATCATACACACTGACTCCCCAGCTGTTGCTGAGCAAAATAAAGGCAGCTTGCAGGGGAAATTTCTTTTTTTTTGGCTTTATAAATGCAATTATTGCTGCAGCAGATTCTAGACATTGTACAGATCTGCCACTTTACAGGTAGACTAAGAGGACCCCCAAAGGCACTATATTGGAAGGATTTTTTCATTTTTATGCTTTCACTTTAGAAATCAAAAAATCACTGCTCATTTTTTTTTTTGATACATGTCCCCCAGGGCAGGACCCAGACCCCTATAATCATTGTACGCCCAATTACGTGCAACCTTTTGTACCACCTCCCCCTCCCTATTAGATTGTAAGCTCTTCTGAGCAGGGCCCTCTTAATCCTCTTGTAATTTATTGTATTATAACTGTATTGTCTCCCTTTTATATTGTAAAGCGCTGCGTAAACTGTTGGCGCTATATAAATCCTGCAATAAATAAAATAAATAATAAATATAAGCCTTCAAAATGGGCAATTTAGATTTTTGAAGTTCGGGTCCCATTGACTTTAATGGGGTTCATTATTCGTGTCTGAACTTTTGTGGTGTTCGAAAGTTCTGGCGCAAACCGTTCGGCCCATCCCTATTCCCCAATGGCATACCAACAGCACAAAGAAAAGTAACAAGAATTATAATCATTGCCCAAACCACTAAGGAGACAGCACCATGCACTATGTATACAGTACATACATCTTCAAGGACTGACCACTAATGGAGACAATTAGGAGTGGAAGAAGACCCAGCAAACCAGGTTTCTGACCAGTACGCAATGGCAAAAAGGAAAGTAAAGTTGGCCTTACACCTCTAGAAAGTCATTAGAAGATTGTTTTCAGAACATTTATTTGATTATCTCAGGCTGGGTTCACACTTGCTGCGGGTGCGGATCACAGCAGGAGTCCGGTGCATCCCTGTAAACCGATTCAGGTGCGAATCAGGCACACATTTTTGCCTGAATTTGCACCTGAAACGGAGCCAAAGAAGCACAGGGCCCTTCTGCAATCCGGACCGCGGCCGCCCCCTGGAGATGTGTGAGTCGGTCACACTTTCCTATCATGTGAATTGGATGCAGAGAAATCCGCATCCAATTTGCATCAGTGTGAACCCAGCCTAAGAGTAAAAGGGAGAATTTGACAATAAGTTTCGATCGGAGTGAGCAAAAAAATCAAAGAACAAGGACGGAAAATTTTTGTTGAATCTAATTTAAAAAGACAAACTTCCAATTGTTGAATTTGCTTCTGGCTGAAAAAAAAACCTAACTAGTCTTATGTACATGCACTTTGGTAATAAACCCTCTGCGCTCTGTAGTAATGGCATACCCGTGGCTTTTCTTCAGAGCTGTGTGTCACGGCCGAGACTCCCACGCGCATGTGGGAGTGACATCATCGCGGCTTGGTCAGTCAGACAACCAGAGTCTGTGAACCCAGAAGGAAGACTGGGTGAAGATGGAAGCCTCTGCAGCGTTGACAGCGCTCCGCTGAAGGGCTTTGTTTTAAGGTACATTACATGGGGGGCATACTAGCACATTATGATATTGCCTTTCAGTGGGACTTTTTTTTTTTTTTGTCCTAGAGTTTACCACCGCTTTAACTAATTTTGAATGCCTTTTGGTTCGAGTACCATGTCAATGTCTTGATTTTTGTAGAATACTCTACTTCTAAACTTCTACTTCCAGTTTCGCTTTGAAAAATGTATGCACTAGCTATGAGTCAGGAATTAATTCTAAGATTAGAAATTCATTCATTACCATTAAATGTGACAACATTTTTCCATCCTTGTCCTTCGATTTTTTATTTTTTTTTGCTTGTTCTGATCAAAACTGATTGTTGATATGTTTTCTTTAAGGCTGGGTTCACGCATGAGATGCGGGAACCAGTGTGATTCCTATGAGGGTTCCCGCATCTCATTTCTCTTGCAGGCAGTTCGCAGTGACCTACGCGAACCGCTGCAGGTGTCAATACAAAGTTAATGACACCCCCAGAGCGGTTTGCAGTGCGAACTGTGAAATGGTGCAAGAATTGGATCACATGGGTGTGAAAATCCATGTGATCCGATTCCAGTGTGGACCAAAAAAAACGGTCCTGCACCATTTCGGTCTGAATGCGATGCAAATTCAGCCATACAATCTGTATGGCTAAATTTGCACCGCACAGACATCTCATGTGATCTGCACAGCAATGCGGTGCAAATCACATGCAATGTCTGACGTTGCTATAGTGTGAACCCAGCCTAAGGCCCCATACACACAATCAAAAATTCCACCAGCAAAAGTCCGATGAGAGCTTTTGGTCGGAAAAGCAAAAGATTGAGAGCATGTTCTCAATTTTTCGGTCGGAAAAAGTTCCGATCCGAAATCCCGATCGTCTGTACAAATTCCGGCACGCAAAATTCCTACGCATGCTCGGAAACAATTCAACGCCTGCTTGGAAGCATTGAACTTCATTTTCTCGTCTCGTCGTAGTGTTGTACGTCACCGCGTTCTTGATGGTCGAAAGTTCATAGAACATTTGTGTGACCGTGTGTATGCAAGACAAGCTTGAGCGGAATTCAGTCGGAAAAAAACATCCAAGTTTTTTTCAATGGAAAATCCGCTCGTGTGTACGGGGCATTAGTCTAAGATAATCAAATGAATGTTATGAAAATAAAAATTTTCTAACAAAATTCTATAAGTGCAAGGCCTGATTCACACCTATGCACTTTTAGTGCTTTTTGCATTTTGCAGATTTGCACTACAGTACATTTAACATGGTTTCCTATGGAACACGTTCTGTAGTGCAAATCTGCAAAATGCAAAAAGCACTAAAAATGCCATAGGTGTGAATCAGGCCTTAGGCCAGCTTAAAAAAGAATAGTACATACAAAGCAATTGTTTATTAGCATTAAAGTACTATTTCTTTTTATTCTTTGTTATTCTTTTTTGGTAGGGTGAATATGAAATATTTCATTTTAATACTTTTAAATCTCTTCATGAGGCTGCAAGTTTCACATCCTTTTCATATTACTATTTAAAGGCTCCGGGTAAAAGCCTTTTGTTTACAGGCTCTATACCTTAAGCTGCAATATACACACAGAAGTGGATGATACATTGGCAGTGGCTCAGAGGCCACCCAGAGATAGGAGGTCATCTCCGAATTCAACCAAAAATAGCCATATTGGGCTATTGTAATCTGTTCGCTATATCAATCTTACTCAGCTGGTCAAAGCTTTTGGGGAAGATCAATTGGACAGGTTAGAAAATCCAAGCAAATTATTCATGCTTAGGAGGCCGCCTGATGGCAGAAGGTCCTTGGGATATACCTGTATGTTGGGTTACTCTTTACCATCTGTGGCCACCCTTTGGGCCATTTAAAGCTAAATTCCATCCAATATTTTTTTTTTTTTTTTAGTTTTGGATAAAGTGGGGAATGGATAATATTTCTGTCTGGATTTTGCAATTGTATGGGACCAAACATTTGAGATTCATCCTCACTTTTTCTTCTTGTGACACCAGAAGAAAATATTGAAGGTGGCAGTCCAACACCAACAGCAATAAAAACACACACACAGGGATCTACTCCTTCACCTCTCTTCTAAGAAATTGGGGTTTTGTTACTTTCTCTGTCTCCATTGTAGAGATTTTCCTCCACTTCCTGTTTCTGTGTCCCGCCTGTCACTTGGACAAGAGGCAAACAAAAACCTCCATATAGGGGGTCAATCAAGCATCACAATCAAAAGAGGTTCTAACCCTTCCAGTTCCACATAAAACAATAAAAAAAAAAAAAAAACATTTGTGAGAACTGAACATCCTACACACCTCCAAACAAACTTGATGGAAGTACACAAGGTGTGTGGTGTCCTGTTGCCCCTCTGCTGCTTCTTCATTCACTTGTTGGATGACAATGTCCATGTGTGGATAGAGAGATACAATGTAACATTGTTACTTTTGTATTTACTGTTTGTTTCATTGCATAGCAAGATGAGTTTTAATCTGCATATGATCTCAGTTAAAGCAAGCTGACAAGTGAAAATAAAAGTATTTTTTCCCCTGTTTAACCTCTTATTAACCCAAATCAGCCCTAATTAACTCGTTCTTTCCCTTCTTCCCAAAAGTACCAGTACCTAAACCCTATTGAGCATCTATGGGGCATCCTCAAACGGAAGATGGAGGAGCGCAAGGTCTCTAACATCCACCAGCTCTGTGATGTCATCATGGAGGAGTGGATGAGGACTCCAGTTGCAACCTGTGAAGCTCTGGTGAACTCCATGCCCAAGAGGGTTAAGGCAGTGCTGGAAAATAATGGTGGCCACACAAAATATTGACACTTTGGGCCCAATTTGGTGGACATTTTCACTTAGGGGTGTACTCACTTTTGTTGCCAGCGGTTTAGACATTAATGTCTGTGTGTTGAGTTATTTTGAGGGGACATCAAATTGACACTGTTATACAAGCTGTACACTCACTACTTTATATTGTAGCAAAGTGTCATTTCTTCAGTGTTATCATAAGAAAAGAAAAAAATATTTACAAAAAATGTGAGGGGTGTACTCACTTTTGTGAGATACTATATATATATATATATATATATATATATATATATACACACACACACAAGAAAGGAATGTGGGACTTTCAATGGGACAATTCACTTGTAGAGGTAGAGTAGTTGGTAAACATTGTTTATTAGTAGCAATAGTATGAAACAAATAATACTTTGAAGTATTTTCTTACTGCTGCAAGCACTATAATAGCTAGAAAATTGAAAAATAGGGAAAGTCCGAACATAAAGGAATGGGAGATGGAGATGAACGAAATGTGTGCACTGGAAAAAAGATTGGAAACTGAGAAGGAGGTTAAAAAAGAGCCTAGGACTGCATGGCAGACCTGGATTGAGTTTAATATTCTACAACCTAGATGGAGAGAACAATTCTAAAAAAGGGTGAAGGAGAAGGGGGAAAAGGAGGGAGGAATTATATTAAAATAAATAATTTTTTTTTTTTTTTGGTTGATGTTGAGGTATGGATGTATACTGGGATGGATCTTGAAGAATGAATGTTATATGTGGACAGACTGTAAATTTAATACAACAAACACAAGGCTATATTTATATCGAATTATGGCAACTAAATATGTTAATGTACAAAGTAAATGTATCCACTATGATATCTGTGTGTAAGCAATGCAAACTGTTGTAAAGGAAAATAAGGAACATTTTTTGATAAATAAAGATATTTAAAAAAAAAAAAAGTATTTTCACATATATATATTTATATACATATATATATATATATATATATATATACATACATACACATGCACACATGACATGAGCATGATGGATACAAATGTTTCAGCTTGGCAGCATATGAATATTGATAAAAAGGTATAAATACAAATATGTAACATGTCATAGAAACAGCATTTGGCAATAAGGTGAGAAATATCAACCGTGAGCATGATTAATTGTAGATCTAATACAGGATATGTCCTATTAATAGGCATTGGTACACCATACAGTATCTCACAAAAGTGAGTACATCCCTCATTTTTTTTGTAAATATTCTATTCTATCTTTTTCATGTGACAACACTAAAGAAATGACACTCTGCTACAAATGTAAAGTAGTGAGTGTACAGCTTGTATAAGAGCTGGTTCACACAGGGGCGACTTGTCAGGCGACTTAGCCGCCTGACAAGTCGTGTTCCGTTCTGTACAATGGAACAGTTCTAATCCGACTTAGAAAAAGGTTCCTGTACTACTTTGGGGGCGACTTCAGGCGACTTACATTGACTTCTATATAGAAGTCGTTTGGCAAGCGGCCGCTGAAGTCGTGTGCAGGTCGCCTCACAGAGTCACCCCTGTGTGAACCGACTCTAACAGTGTAAATTTAAATAACTCAATGTAAATAACTCAACACACAGCCATTAATGTCTAAAACCGCTGGCAACAAAAGTGAGTACACCCCTAAGTGAAAATGTCCAAACTGGGCCCAAAGTGTCAATATTTTGTGTGTACTCACTTTTGTGAGATACTGTATGCAACAGAGCTGCTATAAAAACAAACAAAGATACACATAGACAACTCCTGATGAATGGCATATAGTTTCCATGGGGTGCTCAGTGAAGTCTTGCTCATGATCTAGTTACTGGCCCATATATAGCTTTCATACATTCAAAATTTATTATCTATGTGTATCTTTGTTTTTATAGCAGCTCTGTTGCATATGGTGTACCAATGCCTATTAATAGGAAATATCCTGTATTAAATCTACAATTAATCATGCTCAAGATTGATATTTCTCACCTTATTGCCAAATGCTGTTACATATTTGTATTTATACCTTTTTATCAATATTCAAATACTTCTCATGTGCTGCCAAGCAATTTGTATCCATCATGCTCATGTCATGTGTGCATGTGTATGTATATATATATGAAAATATTTTTTACTTGTTTCATACTATTGCTACTAATAAACAATGGTTTACCAACTACTCTACCTCCACAAGTCAATTGTCTCATTTAAAGTCCCACATTCCTTTCTTATTTACCTGAATCAGGGACGGAGGTACATTCATTGTGTCTCATTTAAAGTCCCAACTCCCCCCCTTTTTATTGGTATATATATATATATATATATATATATATATATACAGTGGTGTGAAAAAGTGTTTGCCCCCTTCCTCATTTCCTGTTCCTTTGCATGTTTGTCACACTTAAGTGTTTCGGAACATCAAACCAATTTAAACAATAGTCAAGGACAACACAAGTAAACACAAAATGCAATTTGTAAATGAAGGTGTTCATTATTAAAGGTGAAAAAAAATCCAAACCATCATGGCCCTGTGTGAAAAAGTGATTGCCCCCTAAACCTAATAACTGGTTGGGCCACTCTTAGCAGCAACAACTGCAACCAAGCGTTTGCGATAACGTGCAATGAGGCTTTTACAGCGTCCTGGAGGAATTTTGGCCCACTCATCTTTGCAGAATTGTCCTAATTCAGTTACATTAGAGGGTTTTCGAGCATGAACGGCCTTTTTAAGGTCATACCACAACATCTCAATAGGATTCAGGTCAGGACTTTGGCTAGGCCACTCCAAAGTCTTCATTTTGTTTTTCTTCAGCCATTCGGTGGTGGACTTGCTGGTGTGTTTAGGATCATTGTCCTGCTGCAGAACCCAAGTTCGTTTCAGCTTGAGTACACGAACAGATGGTCGGACATTCTCCTTCAGGATCTCTTGGTAGACAGCAGAATTCATAGTTCCTTTTATCACGGCAAGTCTTCCAGGTCCTGAAGCAGCAAAACAGCCCAGACCATCACACTACCACCACCATATTTTACTGTTGGTATAATGTTCTTTTTCTGAAATGCAGTGTTCCTTCTACGCCAGATATACTTGGACACACACCTTCCAAAGAGTTCCACTTTTGTCTCATCGGTCCACAGAATGTTGTCCCAAAAGTCTTGGGGATCATCAAGATGTGTTGTGGAGAAATTGAGACGAGCTTTGATGTTCTTTTTGCTCAGCAGTGGTTTTCTCCTTGGAACTCTGCCATGCAGGCCATTTTTGCCCAGTCTTTTCCTGATGGTGGAGGCATGAACGCTGACCTTAACTGAGGCAAGTGAGGCCTGCAGTTCCTTGGACGTTGTTGTGGGGTCTTTTGTGACCTCTTGGATGAGTCGTCACTGCGCTCTTGGGGTAATTTTGGGCGGCCGGCCACTCCTGGGAAGGTTCACCACTGTTCCATGTCTTCGCCATTTGTGGATAATGGCTCTCACTGTCGTTCGCTGGATTCCCAAAGCTTTGGAAATGGCTTTATAACCCTTTCCAGACTGATAGATCTCAATTACTTTCTTTCTCAATTGTTCCTGAATTTCTTTGGGTCTCGGCATGATGTGTAGCTTTTAAGGATCTTCTGGTGGACCTTACTGTGTCAAGCAGCTCCTATTTAAGTGATGCCTTGATTGTGAACAGGTGTGGCAATAATCAGGCCTGGGTGTGGCTAGAGAAATTGAACTCAGGTGTGGACAACCACAGTTATAGTATGTTTTAACAAGGGGGGCAATCACTTTTTCACACAGGGCCATGATGGTTTGGATTTTTTTTCACCTTTAATAATAAACACCTTCATTTACAAATTGCATTTTGTGTTTACTTGTGTTGTCCTTGACTATTGTTTAAATTGGTTTGATGTTCCGAAACACTTAAGTGTGACAAACATGCAAAGGAACAGGAAATGAGGAAGGGGGCAAACACTTTTTCACACCACTGTATATGTATATATATTTAAATACACACATATAATATAAATACCTTTTTTTATAAGTGATCACATGACCTCTGCATTAGGGGCTTAGAGAGGTGGGGTGGAGACTGGGGGGGGGGGGGGGTGTCAGCAGTAGGCAGAGAATGAGCAAAATACTGATCTTCCCAGTGAAGAGCTATGTGGGGGGGGGTGGATGTCCACACGTCTTGCCCATTGGAGGACAGGCAATCCGTTCACTGATAGATGGTACTGATAGGCAGCACTGATGAGGAGCCACTGACAGGCATTACTGATGGGTACTGGTTGGCATTCCTGGTGGGCACAGGTTCACATCCCTGGTGGGCATGGGTTGGCATCCCTTGTGGGCTCTAGTCCGGATTCTTGATGGATCTGCACTGATAATCAATGAGCTCATAATCAGCGCAGACCCCCCTGTCAGGAGAGCCGCCGATCGGGTCTCCTCTACTCGCTCCTTAGAGGAAAAGTCGATAAACGACACTTCCTGGTTACAATGTGACCAGCTGTGATTGGACACAGCTGATCAGATGGTCAAGAGCCTACATCATAGTCTCTACCAAGATTGGAAATGCGGTGTGTCAGAATGACACACGCACTACCGATTGCCACTCTGGGCGCGAGCAGTTTATCATGCTGGATGTTATCTGACAACCAGTCAGGATAATTCAACCGTCTTGCGGCCATCATTTTGGATATGGCGGATGGGAAGTGGTTAATACTCAGACTTTTTTTTTGCATTTGTTTATTATTTTTTATTTTTTGCAGTCACATCAAAAATATCCGCAAAATTGAAATAAAAAGGCTTTTATTTCATTAATTTATTAATGAATAATTTTATTTTTTTCCCGAATCATAATTTCAGTGTCATTTTAAATGAGACAAATTATAGAATAAAATGTATATCTTTTTAGCTACAGTAATGCTGCGTACACTCGAGCAGATTTTCCGTCAGAAAAATCTTGGAACGTTTTTTCCGACGGAATTCCGCTCAAGCTTGGCTTGCATACACACGGTCACACAAAAGTTCTCTGAACTTTCGACCGTCAAGAACGCGGTGACGTACAACACCACGACGAGCCGAGAAAATGAAGTTCAATGCTTCCGAGCATGCGTCAAATTGTTTCCGAGCATGCGTAGGAATTTTGCGTGTCCGAATTGCTACAGACGATCGGAATTTCCGACCGGAACTTTTTCCGACCGAAAAATTGAGAACCTGCTCCCAATCTTTCGCTGGCTGAAATTCGGGAAATGTGGAGCATACACATGGTCTGAATTTCTGACCAAAGGCTCTCATCAGTCTTTTGCTGGCCGAATTTTCCGATCGTGTGTACGCGGTATTACACTCATTTCTTTTTAAAACTAAAACTGATCAAAGGAAGAAAAAACATATTTTTTTTTATGTTTTTTAGTTTTGTTACATTTTTTTTTATTTTTTATGTTTTTTAGTTTTGTTACATTTTTTTTTTTTTTTTATGTTTTTTAGTTTTGTTACATTTTTTTTTTTTATAGCACTCAACTGGTTAAAGGGGAAGTTTCTGGTGACAATAGCGATTGAACCAAAAGGGCAGATAGGGTCAGCAGACTAATCATAGAATACAGTTCCAGTAGGAAGTGTTGTGAACGCACACTCTTCATGTTGCCTGTACTTTTAAGCAAGACTATCTGTGTGCATCTAGTGTTCACCTCTGGTTTGGCCCCGGGTTAGCAATGGCTGGCCCTGGCGAGGAATGCTGCGATAATTCGTTCCGGTCACAGACACCCAAATTTCAAGTGTTTACGTATCATTTTATAACATGTTTGTGAAAGCTTTACACTCAGCTTGTCTCGCTCTGTCCTTGTGTAACTGAGAGGCTGGGGGATGACTCATTGTGAAAGTGTTCCATGATTGTAAATGTTTTTCCCTGGTAAAAGTGTCAGCAGTGCGAGGACGCTGCTGAGTTTGTAGCTTAAAGGGGAACTGTAGTCAAAACAGGAAAACAATTTTTTGCACCTATTATAACGGCCATCTGTGCCGTGTTTACTTCTGTCAGCCCCCCCGAGATATGTGTTTTGTCCTGTTAGTGCTAAAAATTCTGTATGTGTCTGTGGTCACTGCTCCGCCTCCATATTCTGTTTTTATATTGCTTTGTTCTTTGTAAGGTGTTTTATTTATAACTATTTTATAACAAAACAAACCAAGACAACAATAAAGTTTGACACTGAAGCAATATGGTTCTATCTGGACACCATATTACTTACTTTGTTTATATAGGTGTGCGCACAGGGTGTGTCGGGTGTGCCCAGGCACACCCTAATCACCACATGCGCATTAGTGTTGTCGCTCTGTGTAGCAATGGGAACATGGGAAAGATCTCCCTCTTATCGGCTCTGCCATAAAAGAAGTGTTTATGCTCTTCTCTTTCACTGTGCAAGCAGGGAGGTCTATGTTCCAGGGTCATATATATATGTAGATACATACACATGCATGGGTGTTTGAGCTGAAGGGTGCACACCCTAATGCATTATCAGCGCACACCTATGTTTGTTTATATGTGTCACATAGCTCCTCCTGTCTGTGTAAACCTGTGGTGGAAGGGGCAGTCTCCATATCACATAGTTCCTCCTGGGTGGTAATGACCAGTAGAGTTGCCACCTGTCCGGGATTCACCCGGACAGTTCGGGTTTGGAACCATGCGTCCGGGTTTCAGACTGCCTGAAACCCGGACACATTATTCAGAATGGACTATGGCTTTCCAGCAGGGTTGCTGGCTGCAGTTGTCTAAGCTGAGAGCGTCTGTTACACTCTCTTTCACACTGCCCAAAGCCAGTACTAACAACCCCCCCCCCAACACACAGAAGGGAGAGGAGAGAGGGCTTGATCTGCTCCTCTTCCTCCCGCCCCTACCCCTCTGTGTCTGTTCACACTCCAATCCCCAGGGCTGTGCCTCAGAAAAGGAAAGTGGGGGCTGGAAATTTGAAGTCCAGCCGCCTCAGATACATCTGGATGAGAGGTGCTGACTGCCAAGGGGTCAGTGAGCTCACCATCCATTCCTGTCTGTGACTGAAGTCTCCCTCCTTCTTTCTCCTGCCTCTGAGTGAGTACACTAAGGTAAATCAGGGTTTTCAGAGCACCCCTTACATCGGAGTTCCCCTTTACACCAGAGGCCACAGTGTCCCCCCTTACATCAGAGTCCTCTCCGTACATCAGAGTTCTCAGTGTTCCCCCTTAAATAAGGGTTCCCAGAGCATCCCTTATGTTAGAGTCCCCAGAGTTCTCTGTTACATTAGAGTCTACAGGGTCCCCCCTTACAGTGAAAGGGAACTCTGCGAGTTCAGATGTAAAAAGAGAACTCTGGACTTGTTATTAACTTCATATGATTACAAATTTTATTTATTAGCAAAATATATGTATAAAAATAAAATCGCTGTGTGCCACTAAAGTGTTCGGGTTTGACTTGAAGAGAAGGTGGCAACCATAATGACCAGTGATGTAAGTAACTCAGTTAAAATAAACGAGTAATCTAACTGATTACTCTTCCCCTCATGGTAACTTAGTTCCCATTACTTGGGCGGCGTTACCGCAATTACATCTACCGCCTGGGAAGCCCGCCGTGGCCGCGCTGCCTGGCCATTCGTTCCGCCGCGGGGAGGGGGGCTTTCGCCTGCTGAGCTGAGAAGAGGCTGAGACTCAGAGAGACTGTCTGGACCGTCCCATCCCACCCCGCCTATCCAGAGAGAGAGAATGTAGGGAGGCGGGGCGGACACTGAAAAATGAAGTCAGCTGACCAGCTGACACCAATCGAGTGAAGGAGAGGGTCTCTCTCTCTCTCCCCATGAGTAAAGGCATTCAAGTAAGTGACTGTCTGACGATTCGAATTGCAGTGCAATCGATCCATCCCAAGTACTCCACCACCTCTGCTTCTTACTGATCCCATCCCTACCCACCCACCATCACTTCTACAACAGAGGTGATGGGGGGGATAGGGTAGGGATGAGATAAGTGGGGGATGGGATCAGTAAGAGGCAGAGGTGGTGGTGGGAGAGGATGGCACCACCACCACTGCCACCCCCCCAAGTACCACCGCTGCCTGCCACCCCCCCCAAGTACACCACCACTGCCACCCCCCCAAGTACTGTACACCACCACCACTGCCACCCCCCCCCCAAGTACACCACCAACACTGCCACCCCCTCAATTTCCCCCCGCTGCCACCCCCCCAAGTACCACCGCTGCCAGCCCCTCAAGTACCACCACTGCCACCCCTGTCAGTTACTTTGCTGAGGAACTAATTACTTTTCCATTGTAGTAACCAAGTTACTAATGTAATTACTTTTTGGGAGAAGTAATTTGTAACTTAACTAATTACTTTTTTAAAGTAAGATGACCAACACTGGTAATGACCTGTTGTGGAAGGGACAGACTTCATGTCACATAACTCCTCCAGGGTGGTGTCACCCCATAGTGAGATGGACAGACTCCATATCACATAGCTCCTCTTGGGTGGTGTCACCCTGTGGTGGTAGGGACAGACTTCAGGTCACATAACTCCTCCAGGGTGGTGTCACCCCATAGTGAGAGGGACAGACTCCATATCACATAGCTCCTCTTGGGTGGTGTCACCATGTGGTGGTAACGAACATATTACAGCGCACACATTCAAGAACAACATTTCCTGCAGGGCTAGTTAAAAACACCTGAACGTATTCAAAAAATACGGGGGTTTGGTTACACTATATGGTTATATAGTGCTAAGCCCACTTACTGCGACAAAGTACCACGAATTAGTGGGTCCTACCCTAGTAATAGAATGAAAGATCCTGTGTCTCAACCATGGGAGCCAAACTCCTCTATATCAAGCCCCCTTTATTCTAACACCCATAACTAAAATCTTGTGGAACCGATTGCCTTCAGAAGTCACCTAATTAGTAAACAGAGTCCACCTGTGTGTAATTTAATCTCAGTATAAATACAGCTCTTCTGTGAAGCCCTCAGAGGTTTGTTAGAGAACCTTAGTGAACAAAGAGCATCATGAAGGCCAAGAAGCACACCAGGCAGGTCAGGGATAAATTTGTAGAGAAATTTAAAGCAGGGTTAGGTTATAAAAGAATATCCCAAGCATTGAACATCTCACAGAGCAATGTTTAATTCATCATCCAAAAATGGAAAGAGTATGGCATAACTGCAAACCTACCAAGACATGGTCGTCCAAATAAACTAACAAGCTGGGCAAGAAGAGCATTAATTAGAGAAGCAGCCAAGAGGTCCATGGTAACTCTGGAGGAGCTGCAGAGATCCACAGCTCAGGTGGGAGTATCTGTCCACAGGACAACTATTAGTCGTGCTCTCCACAAATCTGACCTTTATGGAAGAGTGGCAAGAAGAAGAAGAAGTCAGCGTTGAAAGAAAGCCATAAGAAGTCCCGTTTGCAGTTTGTGGTGGAAAACTAACACTGCACATCACCCTGAACACACCATCCCCACCGTGAAACATGGTGGTGGCAGCATCATGTTGTGGGGATGCTTTTCTTCAGCAGGGACAGGGAAGCTGCTCAGAGTTAATGGGGAAGATGAATGGAGCCAAATACAGGACAATCTTAGAAGAAACCCTGTTAGAGTCTGCAAAAGACTTCAGACTGGGGTGGAGGTTCACCTTTCAGCAGGACAATGACCCTAAACATACAGTCAGAGCTACAATGGAATCGTTTAGATCAAAGTATATTCATGTGATAGAATGGCCCAGTCACAGTCCAGACCTAAATCCAATTGAGAATCTGTGGCAAGGCTTGAAAATTGCTGTTCAGACACTCTCCATCCAATCTGACAGAGCTTGAGCTATTTTGCAAAGAAGAAAATGTCACTCTCTAGATGTGCAAAGCTGGAAGAGACATCCCCAAAAAGACTTATGCCGCGTAGACACGATCGGAAATTCCGCCAGCAAAAGTCCGATGAGAGCTTTTGGTCGCAAATTCTGACCGTGTGTATGCTCCATCGGACTTTTGCTGACGGAATTCCCAACAGCAAAAGATTGAGAGCAGGTTCTCAATTTTTCGGTCGGAAAAAGTTCTGACGGAAATTCTGATCGTCTGTACCAATTCCGATGCGCAAAATTCCTACGCATGCTCAGAAACAATTTGACGCATGCTCGGAAGCATTGAACTTAATTTTCTTGGCTCGTCGTAGTGTTGTACGTCACCGCGTTCTTGATGGTCAAAAGTTCCGAGAACTTTTGTGTGACCGTGTGTATGCAAGCCAAGCTTGAGCGGAATTCTGTCGGAACAAACAAATACTGAATACAAATGCACGCCACACTTTTCACATATTTATTTGTGAAAAAAAATTGAAAACCATTTATCATTTTCCTTCCACTTCACAATTATGTGCCACTTTGTGTTGGTCTATTACAGAGAATCCTAATAAAATGTATCTCTGTTTTTGGTTGCAACATGACAAAATGTGGAAAATTTCAAGGGGTATAAATACTTTTCAAGGCACTGTATGAGGCTGGGTTCACACTATTGTGAATTGGATGTGTTCCCCGCATCCAATTCACATGTTAGGAGCCTGTGACTGGCTCTCTATGGAGTCCGTTCACACATCTCCGGAGCGGCTCCTATTCGAATTGCACGGGAGTTCTGTGCATCTTCTGGTCCGTTTCAGGTCCGAATTAAGGCAAAAATTCTGACTGAAATCAGACACGAAGCAGTGAACAGGAACACACCGGACCCCCTCCTGTGAGCAGTGTGGCCCCAGCCTAGGGTTGCCACCTTTTCTTCAAGCCAAACCCGAACACTTTATCGGCCTGGGACACCTTTGGATGCCCCAAGGAGAGCCGTAATGCAGTGCGCATAGCGTGCAGCAGTGAACAGTGGGTGTGGCCAAATTGCTTTTGCTGACATCATCACCCTGCCCCCCCCCCCAGTGATGCCGAACCTGCCCCCAGACAGCTGCGGGGCGGCAACAGATTTGTTTGTGATTATCTTGGTTACATGGGGAGCCACAGCCCAGTCTGAATAATGTGTCCGGTTTTCAATCTGCCTGAAACCCAGACACATGATTCAAAACCCAGACTGTTCGGGTGAATCCTGGACAGGTGGCAACCTTACCCCAGCCTAAAGGTTGTCAGTATTTTAGAGCCAAAAAAGCAAATTAAACATTTACTGTATTTCACACATATGGATATATCAGGACTGTTCCACAGAATATGGGATACCTGGCAGCTATGTAAGGAAGATTGTGAAAGATTGGGCGATCTGTACATCTTATAGGGTGACAGCATAAGGCCCCATGCACATGAGACGCCGGTGCAAACTCTGCTGAACACATGTTTTAAAAAGCAGAAGCCTGCGTTTAAAAACGCATGTTTTGCCGCATTTTCATGCCGCGTTTAGCCTCGTTTTACCACGTTTGCGTCTATAAGCGTTTGTAAAGATAACATCATATAGACCCTCCCCAAGCTCAGAAAGCATGTATTATTAACTATTTCTGCCATTTTGATCAGAGTGAGCAGCAGCAGCAGCAGAGAGAGCAGTGTAAGTAGAGAGCAGTTGTACACTTGCATTTGCCTCTCTTTCTGTGTTTTTTTTTTGGAAATGGATCCCATATTGAATATATGTCAGGAAATGCTCCTGATGAGGCAGCAACATCGTCGCAAATTGCGTGAGAGGTCCAGAGTCAGAGCTCGTCGATATTGGACCCATCCGTTAATGGCACAGCGAATGTCCGTTGGATATTTGACAAACATGTATGTACAGCTGCGTACCTACCCTGACAAGTTTTTTAATTTTACCCGTATGTCCATTGTCACATTTGATCTGCTCTCATGCCGCGTACACACGGTCGTAATTCTCGTCAGAAAAAGCTCTGAATTCTTGTCAGAATTCCGACGGAATTTCGCTTAAACTGTCTTGCCTACACACGGTCACACCAAATTCCGACGGTCAATAACACCGCGGCATACAATACGTTCGACAGCACTATAAAAGGGAAGTTTAATGCTTCCGAACATGCGTCAAATTGTTTCCGAGCATGCGTCGGAATTTTGCGTGTCGGAATTGCATACACACGATCGGAAAATCCGATAGAAAGGTTTTCCGTCTGAAAAATTAAGAACAGGTTCTCAATCCAAATTCCGTCGGAAATTCCGACAGGAAAAGACCGATAGGCATACACACGGTCGGAAAATCTGATGAAAAGCTCCCAACGGACTGTTTCCATCGGAAATTCCAACCGTGTGTACGCGGCATTAGAAAAAGTATGACCCGGTCTGACATGCATGGACACCAATATGAGAAAGTCACTGATTAGATTAGAAATTGGATGAAGGGTTGGGGCAAAGAAGTGGAGGCATTCCTCATTGTCTAAGCTACCTAAAAAACTAGAGTTTTTTATGGCATTACATCAGTGAGTACCGTATTTATCGGCGTATAACACGCACCCCAAGTTTAGGAGGGCATTTTAAGGAAAAAAAGTTTTAGGAGGGAAGTTTAGGGGAAAAAAAAACTTACATTTAAACGTCATTTGCAGCTTGCCCAGCGTCATTTGCATCTTGCCCAGCGTCATTTGCAGCCTTCCCAGCTTCATTTGCAGCCTTGCCCAGCGTCATTTGCAGCCTTCCCAGCTTCATTTGCAGCCTTGCCCAGCGTCATTTGCAGCCTTCCCAGCTTCATTTGCAGCTTGCCCAGCGTCATTTGCAGCTTGCCCAGCGTCATTTGCATCTTGCCCAGCGTCATTTGCAGCCTGTCCAGCGCCATTTGCAGCCTTGCCCAGTGTCATTTGCAGCTTGCCCAGTGTCATTTGCAGCTTGCCCAGTGTCATTTGTAGCTTGCCCAGTATCCTTTAAAAACGCTTATAAATACGTTTTGCGTCTGAAACGTGGAAAAGCAAAGTGTCTGAACCCATTTTTTTGCTTCTGGAAAAACAACTGCATAAAAATGGGAAAAAACGAGACTGTGTACATGGATACATAGGATAACATTGCATGCGTTCAGGGGCAGTTGAAAAAAGCGTCCAACTGCCTCTGAACGTGCGTTTAACAGCGTCTCGTGTGCATGGGGCATAAGAGGGTTAAAAAAACGTGCGACTCCTAGAATTGAATAGTGCGTTGACATGGCTGCATTCGCTGGGATATGAGCAATCCATTGTGTACTGGATTCCTGCACACTTCCTGCAATTGAAATCTTTTCCATAGATAATATACGCAGCCTGTCTTAACAAGGTGGAGGAAGATGCACAATGAAATGCAATTTACTGAAACAAAAGGAAACCAGACACCAGAATAGGAAGGCCTTATATACAGTAAAACCTTGGTTTGAGAGCGTTTTGCAAGACAAGCAAAATTTTTAAATAAAGTTTGACTTGATATACAAGCGATGTCTTGTTACAACAGTAGCGGCATGTCACAAGAGTATAAAAGAGAAAGAGAGGCGCCTCTAAGTGTAGCAATATGGTTACATTTAATGAAGGTACAACATTTAGCAACATATTGCTACACTAATGCCGCGTACACACGAGCGGATTTTCCGTCTGAAAAATCTTGGATGGTTTTTCCGACGGAATTCCGTTCAAGCTTTTCTTGCCTACACACAGTCTCACAAAAGTTCTCTGAACTTTTGATCACCAAGAACGCGGTGACGTACAACACTACGACGAGCCGAAGTTCAATGCTTCTGAGCATGCAATTGTTTCTGAGCAAGCGTAGGAATTTTGCGTGTCGGAATCGGTACAGACAATCGGAAATTTCCGATCAAAACTTTTTCTGTTGGAAAAATTGAGAACCTGCTCTCAAACTTTTGCTGGCGGAAATTCGGCCAGCAAAAGGCCGATGGAGCATACACACGGTCGCATTTTCCGACAAAAAGCTCTCATCTGTCTTTTGCTGGGTGAAATTCCGATCGTGTGTATGCGAAAGAAAAACTGCTATAAAACATATCCAATAAAAAAAATAAAAATAAAAATAAACTTCTTGATAAATTTAGACCAATATGTATTCTGCTACATATTTTTTAATAAAAAAAAATCGAAATAAGCGTATGTTGATTGGTTTGCGCAAAAGATATAGCGTCTAAAATCTATGGGATATATTTGTTTATTTATTTTACTAGTAATGGTAGCGATCAGCAACTTATAGCCGGACTGCGATATTGCGTCAGACAGTTGGACACTAACTGACACTTTTGACACATTTTGAGGACCAGTGACACTAATACAGTGATAAAAATATGAACTGTCACTGTACTAATGAATCTGGCTGATAGGGGGTTAAACATCAGGGGCGATCAAAGGGTTAACTGTGTCCCTAGCCAGTGTTTAAGTGTATACAGTGGGTGGTGCTTTTACTAGGGAAAGACATTGATCCCAGTCCCTGCTTAGCAGAGACACTGGATCCATGCCTTCCCTCCTGTCAGAACAGCAATCTGACTTGTTTACATAGGCAGATCACCATTCTGGCTCTCTGCCTAACGATTGTCGGGTGCCAGCGGACATCATTTCCAGCAATTCAGCTCCTGCTGTGTATAATCACAGCGGTAGCAAGCCGCCGGTGGCATGCATGTGTGCCCCCTACCCAGAAGTGTCAGATCACATACTGGGTACGTGATCTGGCGCAACCGAGCCACCTTGCCGCTGTATATGTAAGTTATATGGTTAGCAAGTGGTTAAAGTGGTTGTATGCATGAAGTTAAAAAACCTTCAGTGTGAGGCTCCCCCCCCTCAGCCCCCCTAATACTTACCTAGGCCCTATCCTAGTCCAGCGATGTGCACAAGACCCGAGGCTCTCCTGGGTCTTTCCCTCCCGATTGACTGAGATGCTGCAGCAGGAACCATTGGCTCTCACTGCTGTCAATCACAGACAGTGAGGCGGGAACTGGGGGTGGGGCTGAGCCATCCATGTTCTCTGTGTCTTATGGCTCGGGAGCGAGCACGCATGAGTGCCCCCACAGCAAGCGGTTTGCTATGGGGGCACTCAGCAATGGAGAGGGGCCCAGAGTGCCAGCAGGGGGAGGGGGGACCCGAAAAGAGGAGGATCAGGGCTGCTCTGTGCAAAACCACAGCACACAGCAGGTAAGTATGACAGGTTTGTTATTTTTTTTTAAATAAAAGTCTCCCCTTTGCAATCACTTTAAAATGTACAGTCTGGAGGAAAAAATGGAAAGGGGAGACATGATTGAAACTTTTAAAAACACCAAGGGGGTGAATAAGGTTCAGGAGGGCAGTATTTTCAATATGAAGCCAAGATCAATAACACGGGGACATGACCTCAAACTAACTGGAGGAAAGTTCAAAACTAATCTGAGAAAGGATTACTTTAGCGAACGAGTAGTTGATGCTTGGAATAGACTTCCAGCAGGTAGTGAGCCAGTCAAGAGTAAATGGATTCACACATGCTTGGGACAAACACACATCTATATTCAGACAAAAAAAGTTAACAAAAATTAAATAAAAAGTAATATAATTTTTATTTTTATAATTATTATAATTAAATAAAAAAGTATATAGTATCTCACATTTTTGTAAATATTTTATTCTATCTTTTCATGTGACAACACTGAATAAATGACACTTTGCTACAATGTAAAGTAGTGAGTGTACAGCTTGTATAACAGTGTAAATTTGCTGTCCCCTCAAAATAACTCAACACACAGCTATTAATGTCTAAATCGCTGGCAACAAAAGTGAGTACACCCCTAAGTGAAAATGTCCAAATTGGGCCCAATTAGCCATTTTCCCTCCCCGGTGTCATGTGACTCGTTAGTGTTACAAGGTCTCAGGTGTGAATGGGGAGCAGGTGTGGTAAATTTGGTGTTATCGCTCTCACTCTCTCATACTGGTCACTGGAAGTTTAAAATGGCAAAGAACTCTCTGAGGATCTGAAAAAAAGAATTGTTGCTCTACATAAAGATGGCCTAGGCTATAGGAAGATTGCCAAGACCCTGAAACTGAGCTGCAGCACGGTGGCCAAGACCATTACAGCGGTTTAACAGGACAGGTTCCACTCAGAACAGGCCTCACCATGGTCGACAAAAGAAGTTGAGTGCATGTGCTCAGCGTCATATCCAGAGGTTGTCTTTGGGAAATAGACATACGAGTGCTGCCAGCATTGCTGCAGAGGTTGAAGGGGTGGGGGGTCAGCCTGTCAGTGCTCAGACCATACGCCGCACACTGCATCAAATTGGTCTGCATGGCTGTCATTCCAGATGGAAGCCTCTTCTAAAGATGATGCTGAAGAAAGCCTGCAAACAGTTTGCTGAAGACAAGCAGATTAGAGACATGGATTACTGGAACCTGATAACAATCCCACACACACCTCCAAGACGACCACTGCCTAAAGAAGCTGAAGGTAAAGGTGATGGACTGGCCAAGCATGTCTCCAGACCTAAACCCTATTGAGCATCTGTGGGGCATCCTCAAACGGAAGGTGGAGGAGCGCAAGGTCTCTAACATCCACCAGCTCCGTGATGTCGTCATGGAAGAGTGGAAGAAGGCTCCAGTGGCAACCTGTGAAGCTCTGGTGAACTCCATGCCCAAGAGGGTTAAGGCAGTGCTGGAAAATAATGTGGCCACACAAAATATTGACACTTTGGGCCCAATGTGGACATTTTCACTTAGGGGTGTACTCACTTTTGTTGCCAGTGGTTTAGACATTAATGTCTGTGTGTTGAGTTATTTTGAGGGGACAGCAAATTTACACTGTTATACAAGTTGTACACTCACTACTTTACATTGTAGCAAAGTGTAATTTCTTCAGTGTTGTCACATGAAAAAATAGAAGAAAATATTTACAAAAATGTGAGGGGTGTACTCACTTTTGTGATATTCTGTGTATATACCGTATTTATTGGCGTATGACACGCGCCGGTGTATAACACGCACCCCAAGTTTAGGAGGGAAGTTTAAGGGAAAAAAAAACTTACATTTTAAATGCCCATCAATGCAGCCTTCCACTGTCCACCTGCAGCCTTGCACTGTCCATCTGCAGCCTTCCCCAAAATTGCAGCATGGTTTGGTTTTAAGCTTAGCGCCGCCGCCACCGAGATCTTCGGCTCCTCTCGCTGCCAACATAACCGAGCCGAGTGTACTCGTGTACTCGGCTGCTCAGCTACTCGGCTCTGCTCGCAGTAATGCCCCTGTCCCGCCTCTTGGTCCGGCTCCTATGATGGACACAACACCGGTCAAATGGCGGTACGTAAAGGCTAGGAGGCGGGACTGGGCTTGACTGCGAGTGGAGCCGAGTACACAGTACACTCGGCTAGGTAAATGTCGGCGGCGCTCCAAAGACAGCGCAGATCAGCAGGGGATCAGCGTATAACACACACCCGCGACTTTCCCCTGATTTGTTTCTTTTTGCGTGTTATACGCCGATAAATACGGTGTATATATATATATATATTTTTTTTTTTTTTACACAGCTATATAAGTAAACAAAAAAAGAAATTGCAGCTGGGAATCTGCATCTCATAGACAACCCAAGTCATTTTCCATTACATTGTATTCAGGGGACTGAAGTGCAAAGAGCTTGGACATGGGGGGGCACAGGCGGCAAAACAAGAGAGCATTTCGTTTTTTTGCAGCTCCAGAAGGCAGATATGTCGCTGTACCTGCTCTGTCCTCTTTGCCACCCAAGTGCATCTTTATACTACTCACTGGGCCCCAGCTTGCAGAAAGCACCAGCTGCCGGCTCTTTGAAAAACGGCTGTGCTGTATGGCTACTGTCCTCTGCCCGGGGCATGGCCTCTCAAAGCAAACCCTACCCCCTCCCTAGTCCTCCACCTGGGAACAAAAGGAGAGATACACATGGCTCCACATGCAACAAGGCAGGAATGGAGCACTCAAACTATTCCGTCTTCTCTAGGCATAGACAGTTTGAAGGGGGCTTCAGCAAGCCAGAAATGGGGAGCTCAAACAATCCCGATGGATCCAGTGGTAGCCAGTTTGAAGGGTTCAGGCAGGATTAGCGGAGGAGAAAGAATAGGGGTGCATCAGCAATGCCAGCTTTTTTTTCTGATGAAAATTACAGTATTTTGGGACTATTACTTCTGCCAGTCAGGCAAAAAAAGTATTATTTTTAAACTGATATCAGTCAAATGAAAGCAAAAATACCAGCCAAAAATACCAGCCAAAAATACATTGTCACAGCACACTGTGCCCGAGAATGTCCATTAAAATGATGCTGGTTCAGAAACCTGTTATTTGAATGATGTATGTATTTCCCATGTTCCCCTAAAGCTGCATATACACGATACAGTGATTTTTTTTTGTAGAATTAGTAAAGGCTTCCCATGGCAGTGCCCGGTTTCCTGCCTTTTTATTTATTTTTTGCATTAGCTTGCCCATTAGCCTTGAAAATGTCCAGAAATAAGTATCAAAATTTGCCCCTTATAGACTTTAATGGGATTTGCTGTTAAGATCGGGTTTTATGAATTTCAAACAGAATTCAAATCCCCCCCACACTAATGTCGCGTACACACGGTCGGAATTTCCGATAGAAACAGTCCGATGGGAGCTTTTCATCGAATTTTCCGACCGTGTGTATGCCCATCGGTCTTTTTCTGTCGGAATTTCCGTCGGACTTTGGATTGAGAACGTGTTCTTAATTTTTCCGACGGAAAACCTTTCTATCGGATTTTCCGATCGTGTGCATGCAATTCCGACACGCAAAATTCTGACGCATGCTCAGAAACAATTCGACGCATGCTCGGAAGTATTATACTTCCCTTTAATAGTGTTGTCGAATGTGTTATATGCCGCGGTGTTATTGACCGTCGGAATTTGGTGTCACACCAAATTCCAATGGTCAATAACACTGCGGCATACAACACATGTGTAGGCAAGTGTGTAGGCAAGACAGTTTGAGCGAAATTCCGTCGGAATTCCGACAGGAAAACCCTCAGAGCTTTTTCCGACAAGAATTCTGACCGTGTGTACGCGGCATTATTGATCCTGGGCAGACTCGCCAGTCCCTACTGTTTTACACCATGCATAAAAGTGAGCCAACGAAAATAGATATATAGAGCATAGAGAAGGTCTTGTCATCACATTTACATCTATTAAAACATAGGACTGATTTATTAAAATAGCCAAAGAGATATGATGGTAAAACCTTCTATCTTATACTGTACATTTGCTCCCTAAAAACAGTGTTTGTGACGACGAAACTAAGGATTCATTTGCATTTCTTTTCCCAATCCTGCATCTGTGTGTAGAATTTCACACTGATTTTGCATGTTTAAAGTACTGTAGATCTAAACTCAATGGCTAAAATCTCATACAAGCTATGCCAATGTAATTTCAAAAGTTGCTTCAGTAGCTTTAAAGCAGGACTTCACCCTAAAGGGAAAGTTCTTCTTTGTGACCTCCTTTCACCTTCTTCTTTTGGAACTTTTTTTTGGGGCGGGGGAGTGGGTACCTACTTTTCTAAGGTACCCGCTCCCGCTGCAATTGCCTAGGTGAGTTGTCCACTCAACCCCCCCCCCCCCCCCCCCCCCCCCCATTGCCTGCCCTCAACCTTCTGGGACATGTCACAGGTTCCATGAGGCTGCAGGACCATTCACAGTGTGCAACACAGCTCGCACATGTGCAGTGGAAAACCGTCTGTAAAGACACAAGGAGTCACAGATGGCTTCTGACACTAGACATGCCAATGCGGGCAATGCAAAGACCAGCGAAGAACTGGCCTAGGCGAGGACGGCACTGGATCCCTGGAAAAAAAAAAGTATTTGTAGCCTCTGAGTTTCAATTTTTTTAAACCTGACTGTAGAACCACTTTAAACCATCAGTTTTCATTTAAACAATACCTGGTGTACCTGCTATTAAGGTCCTCCTTCGGGCATTTGCTGATACAGTGTGACAACTGTCCTCCAATTGCAGATTTGTGTTGTCAGCCTATCACACACACCCCTAGTGAGCACTACAAGCAGCTGTACCAACTAACATTGTGCAAGCACGGTCTACCAATGGTATTACTGAAAAGGCTATTCCAAAGAAATTATGTGCAGCCGACTCTGGAATAAGTGTATGTGGAATAGAAGTAGCTAAAAAAAAGTGTGCTGAAGATCAGTAGCACCGAGATCCAAAAAAAAATGCTCAAAAAAACCCCCCAAAAAAATGGCACTTGTTTATGATACACAGTGATTTTGCAAGCTCAATGCGATCTAGGTTGGGTTTACATCCATTTTGAGTTCCCAAATAACAGTATGTATTTTGTAAATTTTCCTAGGAGGGTTTAAATGTATCCAGGTCATGGTATAGTAGAAGCATACTAGTAGTAGTTATTCACACCCAACTGGACTTGTGTAATGTTGGAGATGTTTCGTAGCTTCTCCGAGCCACTTCTTCAATTCCAATGAGTGTGTCAAGAAAATACCCCAATATTTATATGCACACATGTAGCACCAACATCCTGCCAGCTGACAAGGGGAGATGCATGGTGGTCATGAATGTATCCATTTACCATTCTAAAGTTACCCCTCTTCTCAATGATGCCGACACTAAAGAGATATTCCACTAGCTGCTACAAGAAAAAGATAATAGAAAAGGTAAAAGCCATTGATCGGACCTTGTCTATTCTGTGGAAGCTACACCATGCCTGTATGGATTCCCTAAGATACATAAGGCAGGTGCTCCTCTAATTGTCAACAGCATCAATATCACATATAAAATTACTAAGTATCTGGCTACTATCCTTTCACCCTTTTTTGACAACACGGTACACCATATTCAAAACTCAGAATCTGTTGACAAGATATGATATAATGTCCCATGAAGTCATATCCCTTGCACCTGTATACCAACTGAAGATACTTTTAATACTGTAAGGAAACATCTGAAACAAGATAAGACTCTTGAAACCAAAGGCCAAGTAAGTTTTTTGCTGGACCTTTGTTTCAACACCACCTATTTCAAGAACATGGGTAACCTCTATAGGCAAAAACATAGCTGTACTATGGAATCACCTGTATCCTTTTTTACAGCTAACCTGTATGTGGAGAAGAGGGTCTTGAACTCTTTCAGGAAATAACACCACGTCATTGATTCAGGTAATTTGATGACACGTAGGTCAAGATTAGAACATCGGAAACACAAGTATGTAGTGAACTCATAAACACAGTGGACACTTTTTTGGACTATACGTTACATGTCAAGGAGGTAAGTGACTTGCACATGGCAGTCTACAGGAAACCCAAAAAAGACCAACATATGTACCAGTATCTCTGACTGGAAGATAAACTGTGAATTATTAGAATTCTGCTAATTCAGGCTGAGATGGTAACAACAAACACAGTCTAAAGACAAAGAACACAGACATATCAGGAGTGCTTTGAAAGTTTGTTGCTACCCAAACGGGGCTTTCCTTAAAGTGGGGTTCCCCCTAAAAAATTTTTTTAAAAGTCAGCAGCTACAAATACTGCAGCTGCTGACTTTTAATAATTGGACACTTACCTGTCCCAGGGTCCAGCGATGCGGGGGAACGAAGCCACCCCTAGTTCCCCGCTCTGCTTGCGGCGCCGGCATTCTTACTGTGGGCACCCGGCTGTGGCTTCACAGCCGTGCACCCACTGCGCATGCACGAGTGGCGCCGCGCACCGTGATATGACGTTCAGTCATCTAGGACATGTGACAGGTCCCAGATGACTGTGCGGTGCCGAGGGGAAGTGATGTCAGTGCCCGGGCACTGAAGGTGGCAGACTACGAGGGACCCCCTAGCAATAGGCATTTAGAGGTGAGTAAAAACATTTTTTTTTCCAATTATTTCATTTATTTTTTTTTTTAAAGATTTTTAAGCAATTTTTTTTTTTTTTGGTGGCAACACCACTTGAAAACAAGTGTAGCACCCTCCTCGGTAGGTGCTAGGATAGTTAGCTAGCTGTTAATATATATAAAAAAAGGTGGCGCTCGTGTATCCCAAATAGTGATAATAACAATCTAAGGATGGCAATGAATATTTATATGTCCATGATACGTATATGTATCAGTGTTGCTATGATATAACACCACAAATAAACGGTGGAATTATATGTGTATCACCATATGAAATGAACAAATTGGAAGGCCGGGTACCGGCCTGAAGTTATGTGAGGAGCCCGGAGGGTATTTAAGCAGCCCAAAGGCCGCCGGTCTTTGTCGGTTTCCTGCGCGTGATATCTGATACGTCAGACATCTAGGACCGACTCGTTCGAGACAAGCGCTGTTGGTGCCGGTTCGTGAGCTCCGTTTTCGTCTGTCCGTCTCCTCTTGTTGCAGTCCCGCGTTCTGTGTTCGTAAGTCGTGTTGTCCCTTCGTGTCGCACTCGTGTCGCCGAGTCGCAGTTCGTACAAAGTGTCTGGTTCGGCTGTCGCAGGTAGGGCTTCGGCTCCCATGTTTTACGTTCTCATGCACTGCTTATCATGTCACTAAACTGTGGTCTGCGTAGCTCACGAACCGCGCGCTGCTTGTCTCGAAACCTAAACACTTACTCGCACGTTTTTGGTTGTACACGATCGGGAGCCATCTAGCGGCACGCACATTCAGGGCCGCCCGCCACAAAACACTCCGACCGATGCCGCATCCGGCACTCAAGGGTTCCCTTACGCGGTCGGGCTACGCAGTCTTCGAATCGTTCAAACACGACTCACGCACGGGTGCCGTTCGCACTCACACGTATCGTTAATGTCCTGCCATTGTTCGAATCGGTGGCGCCAGCGAGCGTGCCGAATCGCTATTCACATTCCGAAGCACTGTTGGCATACTAATTGTACGAATCACTTCGACCGTGTCGAAACATTTCACGTGTTAGCATGACAATCATTTCATCATTTCAAACATGGCTAACGTATCAGGCCATTCGGTCATGCTAAATCATTTCGCATCAGTTAAACAGGGCGTTCATGCCATCGCTTCGATCCTGGTCCGGTCGCATCCATACATGCTCCGATCGGGGCGATCCAGATGCACGACTACCCGGCCTCATTTCGATACATGCGCCAAGGGCGGAATCACATCACTGGTTGCGTACATTCCTGATTCTTGCCCCTGTCATGGTATATCATTTCTGTCACCTTACCACGCCCGGCATGAATGCAGTCACATCCCCGCACTAATTCGTGTCGGCGTGCCCCAGGCCGGCCTCATTTCAATACATGCGCCAAGGGCGGAATCGCATCACTGGTTGCGTACATTCCTGATTCTTGCCCCTGTCATGGTATATCATTTCTGTCACCTTACCACGCCCGGCATGAATGCAGTCACTTCCCCGCACTAATTCGTGTCGGCGTGCCCTAGGCCGGCCTCATTTCAATACATGCGCCAAGGGCGGAATCGCATCACTGGTTTTGCGTACATTCCTGATTCCTGCCCCTGTCATGGTATCTCATTTCTGTCACCTTACCACGCCCGGCATGAATGCAGTCACTACCTCGCACTAATTCGTGTCGGCGTGCCCTAGGCCCGGCCTCATTTCAATACATGCGCCAAGGGCGGAATTGCATCACTGGTTTGCGTACATTCCTGGTTCTTGCCCCTGTCATGGTATCTCATTTCTGTCACCTTACCACGCCCGGCATGAATGCAGTCACTTCCCCGCACTAATTCGTGTCGGCGTGCCCTAGGCCCGGCCTCATTTCAATACATGTGCCAAGGGCGGAATCGCATCACTGGTTTGCGTACATTCCTGATTCTTGCCCCTGTCATGGTATCTCATTTCTGTCACCTTATCACGCCCGGCATGAATACAGTCACTTCCCCGCACTAATTCGTGTTGGCGTGCCCTAGGCCCGGCCTCATTTCAATACATGCGCCAGGGGCGGAGTCGCAAAAAAAAAAAAAAAAAAAAAAAAAGGAGACTTTGATTCTTGTCCTTGTCATGTTATATCATTTCTGTGTCACCTTACCACGCCCCGGCGTTAATTGGTCACCTGCCTGTACGAATTCGCGCCGGCGTGCCCTAGGCCGGCCGCATTTCTACAAAAAAAAAAAAAAAAAAAAAAAGGAAAAGGGAGCTGGGAGTCGGACCCGGTGGCAGCTGGATGTCACAGTTCGGCCTCAGCGTACCCAGGCAGTTAGCCTCGTTTCACGGTTGCCTCATTTCTGTACGTGCTCCAGAGTCCGGCTCACAGTCACCCCCATACGGTACGAACGGGCCGGGCCCTGTCACGGGAAGTTCATTCAGTTAAGGCAACATGTCAAGTCAGTCATTCGTGTTGTCATCTGTCATTTGATCCCACAGCGGTCTCGGCAGTCGACTTAAGTCCACTCCACCCACGAATGTCCGAACCTACGCTCAGCAGCAACAGATGAGCCAGCGATTGACGTCCTTCTGCAGACGGAGTTGGATCGGGACTTCATGATAGGCCCGTTCAGTCAGTCTCCCTTTAACATCTTGAGGGTTAGCCCTATCGGGCTTGTACAGGGAATATTTTCAAATAAAAACGTCTGGTGTATGATCTGTCAGCGCCTCATTCTTCCGTCGCTCCCAGTCTCAACTCGCTCGTCCCCTCATCAAGTGGAGGGAGCGATATTATTTCGCGACCAAATTGACCTTCGGGTCTAAGAGTAGCCCTTGGGCAGCCAGGGCAGATCTGGCCATGTGGGAACACTTTCTTAGTAGTTGGAACGGTGTGTCCCTGTTCATCCCAGTCGTGTCCACGCAGTCACCTCAGGTGGTGACCGATGCGGCGGCATCCACAGGATGCGCCGCCATTTTTGGCCATTTGTGGTTCGCCGCCCCTTGGCCTCCTCAAGCACTAGCCACACCAGGCTTCACTACCACGTCAGCCCTCTTTGAGCTCTTCCCCATCGTAGCAGCCGCTCACCTATGGGGTCACCATTGGTCTGGACAGACTGTGGCTTTCACGACAGACAATCAAGCCACAGCCAAGATCATCAGCAAGGGCAGGCCTAAATCCAGGCCCGTCATGTCCTTCCTCCGCAGACTGGTCCAGCTATCCCTACAGCATCAGTTCAATGTTTACTGCTCATTCATTCCAGGGAAGTTTAACTCAGCGCTTATTGTCATTCTCAACTAGCACTGTCACACAGCACGATACGCCAGTACGTGGCCGGGGTGCCGCACTACTTGTCACTTCAAGACCCCGCGAGGCCTTCGTGTTCTCCTGCCACGCAGTGAGGGCTCTACTACGTGGAGTGCAGAAACACCAGCCGCCAGTCAGCCCGAAGCGGCTGCCTATCACGGGGGAGATCTTCAAGGGAATGTCTGACATCCTGGATAGGTCCCCTTTCGGTCTCCTCCTCAGCACCGTCCTGCAGGCTGCGATACACATGGCGTTTTATGGGTTTCTACGGCCCAGCGAGTTCACTCGCAGCCACCCAGCCGGTCCAGTCTTGCATAGCAGTAGTCTCTGCCGCCACCAGGATCACTACGTCCTTCACTTGGCGACATCCAAAACTCAGCAGCGAGGTTCCGGAGTAGATGTTCATCTGTACAGGACTCACAACAACTGGTGCCCAGTTGCCGTGTTAAACCGCTTGACGGCACTGCTATCCGACCGCCCAGGGTCCAGTCCGCTTCTACCCTTTCCGGTATAACCCCTCAACTCGTCGCAGTTCGTGGAACATGTCCGGGTCCTTCTCGGCAATCTTCAGTTGGACCCCAGCCAGTACTCCGGGCATTCATTCCGGATTGGGGCGGCCACGACGGCCTCAAGACAGGGGGTTCCGGACCATGTGATCAAGGAACTGGGTCGGTGGAAATCGGCCTGCTTCTCTCGCTACATTCCTAACCCACAGTTAGAGATGGCTCAGGCCTTTGCTCGTCTTACTCAGTGACATTACCTTTAATAAATAATTATCCCCTACCTGAAGGTTTTTGCCCCCTTATTTTGGTGTACCATACGGTAGACCAAGGCACACTTTCAGGTCTATTTCATGTTGGTGAGTTTTGTGTTGTTCCTATATGTCATCTTTACTCATGTCGTCCGTAGGGCTCTAGACCATAAATGAGTGTTAAACACACGAATAAACTTAATCGAATATAAAATAAGTGCAATACATAAAAAATAAATGTGACAATCCTGTACACAAAATTATTGAATATAACAACAAAGAGCAACAGTCATATGTGTATGTCACCATACACGTTATCGCATGATGTAATCTGTGTTGCAAAGTAAATCTGTGAGCATAAGTCTGCACCAAACATGTGACGTGATAATTCAATTGAAAAGTGCTGTGAAGAAAATAAGTAAGTGACTTTGTGCAGGTTGTCTGATGATGTCCACCACCTCATGGAAAGAAGCTTATCAGCTGGCGTGGACTCAGATAGGCTTACGCCGTATGAGTCTCAAAGGCTATTGGTGTCACTACACCCGTGGGGACATCAGCTCTTGAACCAAACATACGGCACAGGACGACCAAAATCCTTCACTGGGTGGAATCAGAAGGGCTCATAGTGGGAGAGATAATGGATGGTACACAAGTGGTTGCTCTCATATTAGTGGAACCTTGAAATATTCCAAGATATCGAATACAGAATTAGCATTAGCCCGGCTCTCCAGAACCGACTCGAGCTTCGACTCCAGCTCCCTCCTTGCCTAGTTAGCTAGCTGTTAAGTTGTGGGTAGTGTGGCTGCAATTGTTTGACAGGCAAAAGTATAGTCTGCTCACTGTAATCAGTGAAGCTGCAATCTGCTAGTTAGGTCTGCTCAGTGTGTTCAGCTGCTGCCAGTCTGGCCTATAGCTTTCTCTGTATCCAGGAGACTTGAGAAGTTTCTGAATAGTAGGTGTGAAGCTATGCACATGGCAGCATGAATATTTATACAGCCACAGCCTATCCTGGAGAGGCAGGCCCTGAAGGGGGTTGGGAGACTGTATTTATTCAGCGAGGACACTGAGTTCTGGGTCTTGTCCCAGAACTCAGCCGTAGTTCTGTCTGGTATCACTGGAAGGCATCGCTTGGAAGATTTGAAGGTGGCATCCATCTGTCCTTGGAGCTCTGTCCAGATACTGTCCACTAAAGAGAAGGGACTTTGCTCTACAAGTTCTACTACTACTTTAAGTAAGAAAGGAACATTAAGTCCTCAGTGTACATATCCTATCATTACCCTCATTCCTATCCAAGTTCTCCAAAATTAAAAACAACAAAAACAACATCCCCTAGACTGCTTTTTGGAGAAGAGCTGTTGTGTGCCTGGCTGCGGGGCTGAAGTTGGGAAGACCTGAACAAGTCTTGGGGCTCTTACGGGAGTAATGCTACACAAGGTAAAGCAAAAACACTGAACCATCTAACAGAGGGGAGAAGCAGACCATACAGAGTAATATATTCATCCTGTATGTAGCTGGAGTGTCAAAAAAACTGAGAAGGACTTTTGACAAACATTACATCTCTGTGTCCCCAAAACCCAGCAATACCCTGAGACTTAAAGTGATTGTAAACCTTTTTTTTTTTTTAAATAACAAACATATCATACTTACCTCCACTGTGCAGTTTGTTTTGCACAGTGTGGTCCCGAACCTCGTCTTCAGGGGTCCCCCGGTGCCGCTCTCGACTCCTCCTCGCATCTGTAAACCCCTTGGGAGAAGCGCTCTCCTGGGGGGTTACCTTGCTGGCGTGCTCCCGAGTCCAGCATTTGCATCCATAGATGAATTCTACAGGTCAGTTTTTCTACACCTTAAAGGGTCATTGTTTTGAGGACAGTAATATGCACATATTGGACTGAGAGGACAACTGGTTTGCAAGAGGTGTGAAAGAGACCATCTATGTCAAACTAGAAAAACCATCATTGGACAGGGTTGGGGGCCTTCAACACTCTCTGTCTTCCACAAATAATGTTGTTTTAACATCTGCACCCTGAAATTTTGACAACACTTGACGCCTTCAGCTATGTAAATCAAAGGATTAACACCTATGAACCTTCTTGACACCAAGGATGGGATTATGTAACTGGAACAAGGTGGTTCCACAACTTTCAAACCTCCAACACTGTTCATAGACAATAAGATCTGACTTTCCATGGTAAATGGATTAAGGTGTTGGTGCTTCCTGTGTGGATATAAATGCTGGGGTATCTTTATGACACTCGTTAGAACTGAAGAAGTGGCTTGGAGAAGCTACAAACGGTCTTCAAAATTACAAAACAAAAGCCAGTTGAATGTGACTACTACCAGATATGATGGAAATTAATAATGATAAAAAGATGGATTCACTACAAAGATATTCTTATCCCCCATTCTAACTTTATACTCCTCCGCCCCTTTTTCTGTGCCCCAGGCAGCTGCCCTTCTCTATTATACAGTATTACCATTACATAAATAATGACCGTTTAATTATCTTTAATCAAACTGCAAAAATGATCGTGTTAGATAAGCACATAATACTGATACGCAGCAGCATACCGTGAGGAAATTTAAAAAAAATTATTGGTAACTGTGCTACAGCCTGCCACAAAAGCCACAGTTGTCTGCCACTGTTGCCACCGTGGTTAGGTGTGACCTTTATCATTTCCTGTGCAGTGTAGAGAGTGAGCCCACAGCCCCCCTCTGCTTATCTCCCTAATAGATAGTGTACACGCTGCAAATGGCTGCTCTGCTTCCCTCTCTCCGGGTTATGTAAGTTCTCCCCAGCTTGTCTTCAAAGCTCAGCTAATGTTACAGCATGTTACAGAACCAGCTCACCCTGACCTCATTCTACGGAGGAGGAGACTGAGAGCACAGCGACCGTGATTACTGTACAGGAGAACGCTGCTTCTCGCTGCATATCTGTACTGAACACGCCACGCTCTGTAATAATACCCAATATTTATACACCGATACCGTATAACAATACAAAGTATATATACACCGATAATGATCACACCACACCGTATAACAATACCGAGTATATATACACCGATAATGATCACACCGCACCATATAACAATACCGAGTATATATACACCGATAATGATCACACCGCACCGTATAATGATACCGAGTATATATACACCGATAATGATCACACCGCACCGTATAATGATACCGAGTATATATACACCGATAATGATCACACCGCACTGTATAATGATACCGAGTATATATACACCGATAATGATCACACCGCACTATATAATGATACCGAGTATATATACACCGATAATGATCACACCGCACTATATAATGATACCGAGTATATATACACCGATAATGATCACACCGCACTGTATAATGATACCGAGTATATATACACCGATAATGATCACACCGCACTGTATAATGATACCGAGTATATATACACCGATAATGATCACACCACACTGTATAATAATACCGAGTATATATACACCGATAATGATCACACTGCACCATATAACAATACTGAGTATATATACACCGATAATGATCACACCACACTGTATAATGATACCGAGTATATATACACCGATAATGATCACACCGCACCATATAACAATACCGAGTATATATACACCGATAATGATCATACCACACTATATAATGATACAGAGTATATATACACCGATAATGATCACACCGCACCGTATAATGATACTGAGTATATATATAAACCGATAATGATCACACCGCACTGTATAATGATACAGAGCATATTCTTAGCCCCCAAGTGCATAACTTTACATTTATCAACATTAAACCTCATCTGCCACATAGTCGCCCAATTAGACAGAGCATTGAGGTCGGCTTGTAAATTGGGGACATCCTGTAAGGACGTTATTCTACTACATAGCTTAGTGTCATCTGCAAAGTCAGAAATGGTACATTTAATCCCAGACCCAATATAATTTATAAAGATATTAAAAGTAAGGGTCCCACCACTGATAACCTTAGACCATTCAGAGTAAGAATCATTAACCACGACTCTCTGAATTCTGTCTTTTAGACAGTTTTCTATCCATTTACAAACTGATCTTTTTTCCAGCAAGAACTCATCTATGTGGTATTTTATTAAACTCTCCAGTATCTTCCTGATTATAGAAGCTAAACTTACAGGTCTATAGTTACTTGGTAAAGACGTTGTTCCCTTTTTAAATATAGGCACCACATTGGCCCTCCACCAATCCAGTGGTACCATTCCTGTCATTAATGAGTCCCCAAAAATTAGATACAATGGCTTTGAAATGACAAAGCTCAATTCTTTTAGGATCCGTAGGTGGATGCCATCTGGTCCAGGACTCCAGGTGCTTTATCGACCTTTAGTCTGTCTAAATATTTCTGGACCATATCACTTTTGAGTCATTGTTGATCATTCGGGGCTGTGTCAATACCACCCCCATTATGGACATGAGCTCCCCCATGCTCCTTTGTATACACAGAGCTGAAGAAAGTATTTAATAAATTTGCCTTTTCTTTGTCCCCAGTCACACAGAGTATATATACACCGATAATGATCACATTGCACCGCATAATGGTACTGAGTATATACACTGATAATGATTACACCACACTGTATAATGATACTGAGTATATATACACTCATAATGATCATAAAAATTTGTAGTACCATATATATCTATGTTGCATATTTATTTTCTCATATAAATAAAATATTTGAAATTCACATTCGCCCAAAACTGAAAACTGTAAAAAACATCTGTAGCCCTGTCCACATTATTGTGATATTTATGTTTTTTTTGTTTCTTACCTAAATTATTGGCTGATCTTAATCTTTACAACTGTGCCCTCTTGGAAGTCTAATTCTGATATGAAAAGTTTTCCCTACTAGCCAGGCGTCCTTTATTAACTCCTGTTTTATTAATTGACACATAACCAAAAAAACACTTAACAGTATAAAGCTAGACCACCTTTATGGGGGAAGACCATGGCTGGGGTTCTTTCTGTAAGCGGGTCCTTTATTTAAGTGGGCGCACTTTGGCTCTGCACTTCAGCTTTTGCAGGAAGCACGAAGTGCACAGCAAACTACTTGAAAATACCAGACTGCAGGTGACCTTGCTTGCCCATTCAGCTCTCCCTTCTCTCTGTTACATGCACTCTCTCCTTAAACTCCTCTCCTAAATCACCTTAATTTCTGCCCTCTCCTTATTACTGCACTCTCCAATGCATGATAATTCTAAACCTACATGCTAATAAAACCTACAGGATGCTGGGGCATGTCCCTTCATATAAATTTCACTCCTATATTACCTCTCCCTTCTGTTTCTCCTAACCTCTGGAGATATATCTCCAAACCCTGGGACTCCATGCCCAACGCTCTTATCACCCCATGCCCTCTGTCAGCAGACACAATCCACACAATTTAGTTTCCATTTACTCTTCTTCCCAAAACCAGCCTCCCCTTCCCCTGTGCCCTTTGGAATGCCTTCTCTGTCTGTAACACATTCACCTCTGTCCACATCCTCTTTTACACTAACTCTTACTTATTGTTACTGAAACCTGGCTTCATGAATCCTACACTGCTTCTCCTATTTCCTTACCCAATCGCGGCCTTCTCTGGACTCACTCCCCCAGACCCAGTGGTCGGAAGGGAGGTGAAGTGGGAATCCTTCTATCCCCACATAGCACCTTTCAGGTACTTCACCCACCTCCCTCTCTGTCACTCTCCTCATTTGATGCACATTGTATTCATCTATTTTCTCCAGTTTCTTTAGGAATTGTTGTAATCTACCAGCCCCCTAGATTAGTATTAATTTTCCTTGATGACTTCTCTGCCTGGCTACCCACTTTCTCTCTTCTAAAATCTCCACAATCATTCTCTGTGACCTCAACATCCCTGTAAATGCTAAAACTCCTGATACTTCTAAACCTCTCACTCTAACCTCTTCTTTTGACCTGAAGCAATGGATACAGGCTTCTGCTCACTCTGATGGCAACATCCTAGACCTAGCTTTCTCCTATCTATGCACTGCATGCAACCTTTCCAACAATCCTTTTCCTCTCTCGGATCACCGCCTTATTAATTTCACTCTCCTTCGTCCTGCCTAACAGTTACTCGTAGAAACCTTTGCCACTTTAACCCTTCTCTTCTCTATTCTGCTACTGGCCACCTCTATGACAAAATCTCACCCCTGTCCTGCCCCAACCTAGCCACTTCTGTCTAAAACGCTTCACAGTCATCTTCCCTAGACATGCTCACACTCCACACTACAAACACAATCAGATCCCAACACCTACAACCTTGGCAACAGATTACACCAGAAGTTTCAAAAAACATAGCCATGCTCTTGAGCGTCTCTGGTTTATTACTAAGAGAGATTCAAACTAATATAAATCTGCCTCCCAAAAATACAATTCCTGCCTCCACACTGCCAAGAAGACCTATTTTATCACACTCATTAACAACTTTTCATTTAGTTCCTGTTAGCTCTTCTCTACCTCTACTCACTCCCCAGGACATCACCAATCTCTTCAAAAAGAAGATTGATACAATTTGTAATGAGATCTCTGTTACAAATACCTCCCCAACTTAACACTCCTTGTACACAGGTACAATCATCACTTCCCTCATTCAACCCTGCTACTATATATGAGGTTGCTAAACTTTTTCTAACACCCACCTAACCACCTCTCCCCTGGACCATGTTCCCTGGCAAATGATATGGTCACTCTTTGGCTCTATCCTATACTCTCTTACTCACATCTTAAATTTCTCTAACTCTTTTGGTATTTTCCCCAACTCTCTAAAACATGCACTAGTCACCCCTATACTTAAAAAGCCCCACCAGTCTTAACAACCTACGCCCCATTTACTTGCACCCCTTTTCCTCCAAGCTCCTTGAATGTCTGGTCTACAACTGACTGAGCGACCACTTTACTGAGAAAAGCCTTCCTGATCCCCTTCAGTCTGAATTTTGCCCTCAACAAACCACAAGAACTGCTCTCCTAAAACTCACAAATGATCTACTAATGGCTAAAACCAATGGACACTATTCTGTACTCCTACTCCAGGACCTTTCGCCTTTGACACAGTGGACCACCCCCTCCTCCTCAAAAAACTCCATGTCTTTGTGACTGCACTTTTCGCTGACTCTCACCACAGCGGTCAGTTGAAAGCCTCCCATGGCTTTCAATATAATTTCTACGCTGACGACACCCAAATCTATCTCTCTAACCCTCAGCTCACTCCATCAGTCTCCTCGCACATCACTAATTTACTAACCGACATATCAGACTGGATGTCACACCACTTCCTCAAACTCAATCTATCCAAAACCAAGCTCATAATTTTTCCTCTCCCATGTGCCTCTTCCCCTCACTTCTCTGTCAAGATCAATGGCACAACCATCAACCCCCCCCCCCCCATGCCAGGGTGCTAGGTGTAATCTTGGACTCTGAACTCTCGGCCCCACATCTAATTACTGTCCAAAGCTTGCCGCCTCAACCTCCGCAACATTTCCAAAATACGTCCCTTCCTAACCAAACACTACAAAAATTAGAATTCACTCCTCGGCTATACTGTATCTCACCTCCACTAGTGCAACTCCTCCTCATTGGATTACCTTTACATAGGCTATCCCCCCTTCAGTCCATCGTGAATGCTGCTGCCAGACTCATTCACCTTACCAACCATTCAGTGTCTGCTACTCCTCTCTGCCAATCCCTCCACTTTCTTCCGCTTACCCAATGAATTCAATTCAAAATACTAACAATATCTTACAAAGACATCCACAACTCGGCCCCCAACTACATCACTAACCTAATCTGAAAATACCAACCTAATCGTTCTCTTCGTTCCTCCAAAGACCTCCTGCTCCCTTGTCACCTTCTCCAGTGCTCGCCCCAATCTGTCTGACTATGTCCTACTCGGTCTACTTTTAGGTGATCCCCGAAAACCCTTCTCTTCAGAGAAGCATATTCTGCCCCACCTTTCATCGGTACTTTTATTTTCTCCATCAGCTCACCCCCCACAACTATTACCTTTTGTATCACTTGACCTTCCCTCAGGCCCCTCTGATTCCTCCTATATTAAATCATATTGTAACAGTACTGTCTGCCCTCATATTGTAAACTGTTGGCCCTATATAAATCCTGTATTATAATAATAATGCACATCCTTTTACCTGCTTGTTTGACATTTTTTTCAATATCACATTTTATTCATTGATATGCAGCCACTGTGGTGTACACCTACCTGATCATTACTCACTGTAATCCACATCCTTCCTGAACAAGATTGGCTATAAAACACATAACAAGATAAGAGACATGAACAGTTTAATGAGTTTATACAGTGAGCTGCAAAGGTCTGTGAACTTTCATGATACAGGAATAGTGGAGTACAGCCATTGCTTGATGTCTGTTACACATAAATAGCAGCCCATACGAACATATAAAACAATAAAAAAACAAAACAAAAAAATACTAACTAACATAAAAAGTATAAAAATGCAGGAATGTAAACTTGTATAAGCATTACAATGTTCTGTCTTTTTTAAATCTGCAGCTTTCATGAAAATAATTCCTGGTGATCATGCCATGAAGGCAGAGCCAGATTTATACCTTGGGGGGCCCAGGGCACTTCAGGTTGGGGGGGGGGGTTATATACAGAATTGGTTTACATTCTCAATGACAGTCTCATTTTTTAAATGCATAACACAACATAGTTACATACATAGTTACATAGTTGGTGAGGTTTAAAAAAGACACAAGTCCATCAAGTCCAACCTATGTGTGTGATTATATGTCAATATTACATTGTATATCCCTGTATGTTGTAGTCGTTCAGGTGCTTATCTATTATTTTCTTGAAACTATCAATGCCCCCCTGCATTATGAGGTCACCCAAGTAACATCATTCTGAGGTCACCCATGCCCACACATAGGCAGTCATTAGTGCTCTATGTGTGGTTTACTTGAGCCACCAAAATTCATTTAAAAAAAAATGATACAATATCAGTCCAGAGTTTTACAGATGATGCCCAGCAAAATATTACTCCCCAAGATCCATTTAATAAAGTATCATATATTGTATTTTCTAGAACTCTTTTTTTTTAACAAGAAAATTTTCTAGAACTCTTTACTTTTTCCCCCAGAAGAAGACCTTCATATGGTACATATGGTCGAAACGCGTTGGGGTTGTTCTAGTATGATCATATATATTTATATCATTTTATATGTTTACTCCATGGCTGTATCATTATATATGTTTGTTAGCCTCATCCACAGATATTTATGCCTCTGTATGTTCAATTTTTGTAATATATATATTTTTACAATTTACTTAGAATTTGTTGCTGCAATACAAAACCCCATAGGGAAACCTTTTCCTTTTTTGTAACGTTCGTTTTTATTATACATTTTATATTATTTTATTATTTTATTTTTTTATTTATTATTTTATAAATAATTTTTTTTATATTGTTTTATATCATTTTCTTTATAGAGGGGGCCCCTTATGTTAGGGGGGCCCGGGGCAATTGTCCCTTTTGCCCCCTTATAAATCTGGCCTTGCATGAAGGTCCCCATTCCAGCACTCCCTGTTATGGGGTGACAACTGTTTCCAAATTACTGCGATCCTGTTACATACACCCCTGGCGGTGAGCACTACAAGTGGCTATGCTGACACACATTGTCAGGCATGGTCCACCATTGTCACTATCAGCAAAACGTTCCTGAGCAATGATCTGCAGGTGATGCTAGAGCAAGTACTTGTAAAAGTGGCTAAAAGAGGCTGGACAGCACTACTAATATGGAAAAAATAAAAAAAAATGCCATCCAGCTAGGGTTTAAACTACTTTAAAATATACTATCATTTTATATAGAGTACATGTGATCCAGACCATGTTTCATTTGGCTTTCAAATGTGGGTGTGTGGAGGGTCTGTATTAGTGAATTAACCTTTGTTTGCATGCACATCATTCCAAAGCAAATTTTTCACTGCATCTGCAGGTTTGGAGGTTGTCAGAAACACATGCTGATTAAACCCCCATTCCCAAGTAAACCTATGTATAGGAGATATACATTTCTACAGAATATTAGATAAGATCCATCATGTTTTATCACAATATGTGCACATTCCTGGGGAAATGTAGACTAGCAGCTTCACACCACCTTGCCCCAACCTGATCCAGACTTTAATGTCATATAGGGTCAGATTGTGTAATTCTGTATATACATCACTCAGCTTCTATCTGACTCACACTGATATCAGTGATAGCTTACAAATTGCACATGAGGATATTTTTAGAATAAGGTGTAGATTACAGGGGGGGTTAAAGAGTCAGTCCACCTATAACACATATTCTGCTTGCAGATAGTTAATGGTGGGCCTAATTACACACCAACTTTTTTTCTGGCTCTCAGGGCCACCAAGAGGTGAGATCTGCCCTGTAGAAGTGTCTAGAGTCTGAGGGTGTCCATAGATTAAAGATGAGTGTCTAATAATCTGACCGATGTGTTCATACAGTGCACTCAGACTGCCCAGGTTGCCCATTCTTAAGTGGTTTAATTGATCAGGCAAGTTAAAAAAGTTTGTCTGTTCACCCATGTATAAGAGGGAGCTGTCATGTCACATCCTCCACAATCCTCTGCATAGGATGCTGCCAAGTTTGTGCCCTGTTCTGCTCTACCAGAGTGATGCTGAATTGTGCCCCATGTTAACTCAATTGTCCGGAATTACATGAAAAATCCATGAAGAAGAAGAAGCATGGCTATAATGGGGCAGGTCTTGCTACTGATTTTACCCATAATTATGGTAACAAGAGAGATAGGTGAGAAGACATCTACTTTGGTTTGGTGAGCTTATGTTTGATGCAGTAGCTCTTGATTGAGCCAAGTTTGGTGCAGTGGCTCTGGTGTTTATTATGATGGTATTGTGCCAGAACCATTGACTGATAGGCAAAGTTCAGCACTAAGCTCAGGAGATGAAGCCAATCAGCTCCTAAATTTCGTATCCTTCTCTACAGCCTTTAACGCAGTAGTCTCCAAACTTGCTTTTTTGTAGCCCTTGGGGCACTATTCCTTTAACTGATACAAGACACTTTTCTGCCAACTGCCATCAACAGTGGAGCCCCATTTTCCCCATTGATATTGCATTATTCCTCAACCTAATACCAAATTAAAATTTCCACTCCTGCTGGCCACAGTATGGCCCCCCTAAAGTTTGAAGAACGATAAACTGGCCCTTTGTTTAGAACCTTTGGAGACCCCTGCTTTAGAGCCTTTCTTAATAGCAATATAGCATCTTGTAAACACAAGGCTTCTGTATTGAGGTTAATTGAGAAATCCTGTTGACATCATCTTTGACGTCATCACAAACTCCCACGAACTCCATTAATGCCCTGCTGCAGCCACAAACCACTGTAAAAGGCCTATGTACACTGATTTTCTTACAATGAAATTATTGGAAAATTATTGGGAATGTAAAAGAGTCAGCTTAGAAGAAGGTTCATTGAAGTTCAGAAGAAGGTCAAAGGAAGTCAGATGCACCCCTGAAGAAACCTAGCATCTAAAGCACCTGAAAATCAGCTTGAGGCAGGTCAAGGAGTTCAATAAATATATTTTAAAAGTAAGTTGCCTAGTACAGTTGTCTTTTGCTGTAATTCTCACCTTCTCTCCGACGCTGTAACCTGTAGACTTACTGCTTTCAGGTCCAAAGCTTCTACAGGCTGAATGTCACCCAACATCATCCAACCTACTTCTGAGCTCAGACTGTCATGGACATACCATCTGGGGGTGCATCATTATGCCGGCCTGGGCTCACAGAGCTGCTATACAGAACTATGTAGGAGTAAGGACTGCTCAATGCCAAGGTCAGTCAAGAAAAGGAAGGACCCATGACATCATGTGTGCAGTCAGAAGACATGTATTATCTGGTTAAATAAAAAATGGCATCCCAGTCCCATGGCAAAGAATCCCCCCAACATGGGGTGCAGTCTCCAGCAGGATGAGTACACAGCTCTTTTCTAACAGGGCTCTGTATGCAAAATGGGAGCCCTGAGCTATGCTCAGGCTTGGCTTATAATGAGCATGCACACTTGCATACTCTCACAACCAGCAGAGACCATTAAGACCTGGATAGGGGATTGGAGACTTCTTCCCACCCAAATCTCTTTGAAGTCTCCAAGCTCCAGACCCCGATCTGGAATTACAAAACCCAGGGAAAGCTGAAATACCAATCTTCTCCATTCAGAAACAATATTCTGGAGCTTCATGTCAGCGGCCAGAAGACATGTACTAACTTATTAAGTAAATAATGGCACAAACGATCTCTCCCAGTTCTGTGGCAAGGAAACCCCCCCCCTTTAACATGGGGTGCAGCCTCCAACAGAATGGTTGGGGCACACAGCTCTCTTCTGACAGGGATCTGTATCCAAACTGAGAGCCCTGAACTATCCTCAGGCTTGGCTTATAATGATGCACACTTGCATACTCACGCAACCTGCAGATCTCCAGTAAGACCTGAACAGAGGGTTGGAGACTTCTTCCCACCCAAAGCTCTCTGAAGTCTCCAAGCTCCAGACCCTAATCCAGGATTACAAAACCCAGGGAAAACTAAAATCCCAATCTTCTTCATTCAGAAACAATATTCTGGAGCTTCATGTGAGCAGCCAGAGGAAATGTATTAACTGTTTAAATAAAAAATGGCACAAAAGCTCTCCCAGTCCTTTAGCAAGGAACCCCCCTAACATGTGGTGCAGCCTCTAGCAGGATGGCTGGAGCACACAGCTTGCTTATGACATGGCTCTGTATCCAAAATAGGAGCCCTGAGCTATGCTCAGGCTAGGCTTATAATGAGCATACACACTTGCATACTCACGCAAACCTGCAGGTCTCCAGTAAGACCTGGACAGAGGATCGGAGATTTCTTCCCACCCAAATCTCTTTGAACTCTCCAAGTTTCAGACCCTGATCCAGGCTTACAAAACCTGAAATCCCAGTTTTCTCCATTCAGAACAATATTATGGAGCTTCACATGCTGCTTTAGTGCGAATCCCATGTCATTTCGATATCCATTTCCTAAACTCACGCCATGGCAGGTATTGGAAAACAACAGTGGGAAGTGAATGGAGAGAAAATATTTTACCTCTCATCTAAAGAATAATCCCTTTAGAAAGTTATTGAAAAATAAGAAAGGATAATTGGGATTTTTATTTTTATTTTTTTGATCGCTCCCAATACCTCTAGGTACAGGGTGTGGCGATGGGGACCAAACGTGCTCCATCGTACGCCAATCTGTACCTGGGGGGGGGTGGGATCGATAAATCTTCTCCTCCGATGAATTTCGAGACTTCTTTGAAAATGTTCTTATTTGGCGTCGGTTTATTGATGACATTTTTGTCATTTGGCCTGGCACCAGAGATCAACTTCTCCTCTTTATGGGTAAATTGGAGAGCAATCGGTATAATTTAAAATTTACCATGATACATAATCAAAAGTCGATCAATTTTCTTGATATCTCGATCTTCATAAATTCTGATGGTACGATAGGGTCTTCTCTATTTAGAAAACCATCCGCTGGCAATACAATTTTGCATGCAGCAGGTTCCCATCCTAGACCCTTAGTTCAAAGTATCCCATATAGTCAGTACCTTAGATTTCAAAGAAATTGCAGCCATAAGGAGGATTTTGAATTTGAGGCCGGAGCTCTACGGTTCCGCCTATTGGATAGGGGCTATAGTCGCTCCTGCCTAAGGAAGGCCTACCATAGAGCCAGGTCAAGTAATGGGTTGGAACTAATACATGCTCAGAAAACCCCTAAAGAGGAACAAAAGGTACGATTAATTACAAGATTTTCTGATGAACACAAAAAGGTTTGTCAAATAATTCAAAAGTATTGGGATCTCTTGGCCACTGACGAAGTAATCGTAAAGTATGTTAACCCATATGCTCAGATCACTTATAGGAAGTTTAGATCCTTAAAGGATCAATTGTTTCAAAGTCACTTGATGCCCAGACAGGATCTAATCGTAGGGGAACTGCTCCATGCGGCAGATGTGAATTCTGCAGATTTCTAATGAATTCTGCTGAGTTGGCCCTGCCAACTGGAAGGATTTATAAACCTCATATAAACCTCATTTTTTTGTGAATTGTTAATCGATTGGTATGGTTTACTACATGGTATGTTATTGTCAAATATTCTATGTAGGAAAGACCATTTTTTCACAGAATCACAGATCATGTTTCTCTTGTTCAAAAGAGGAGAATGGACACTCCCATTAGCCGTCATATGGGCCTCTATCATTCTTTTCAGGTTTCTAAAATGAAATTTTTTGCACTTGAATATTTACCAACTCATGACATACAGTTTGATGTTTAATATATTTCCAATTATATAATTGGCTATTATATATTTTTTGTAACCTCGATTGCTGATTTGCTTGGCATTCTTGTGTCATCCTTGGTCAATCTAATGGTAAGTTTAAGTATTTTGTTTATGGTCACAATTTATGGTTCTTTGTCATATATGTTTTGTCCCGTTTTGGTAGACAATACTTTGAATGTTTATTTTTAAACATCATATTGTTCCAAATCTCTTATCGGGGGAATCTTGTCGGATTTGGTGGCCATTTTGGTGTAATCCTTCTGGGTTCTGCTGGGTGGCGCCTTTACCGTCTGGCTGACCTGAGTCCCATTTAGTTGGGTTACCTTTTATTAGGCCCTTTCTGATTGTGATTTAATATCTGTTCCCGATAAAGCGTCTTTTTTCGGCTTGCCTATTTGTCATTCTGTGCTTGGGTGTTGTTTACATCATTGCGTCCTTTCCGTAGTGGTTGCCCTCTTCTTTGCTGCCATCTTTAAGGCGTCACTTCCAGTAGACCTTCATGCCGTAATGACGTCATATCTGGTACGACTTCGGTCGCGCTAATTGGCGGTCACTGAGCGTCCTCACCCTTGAATTTTGGCGCCAAAGCGGCCATTTAATCCGAGGGTGGAGGGAGGTATATAAACAGCTCAATTTTTGGTTGTTATTTGCGGTCCAGCATGGGAAGGAGAGGGATGTGTTGGTGAATTCTTGACTGAAGGTAACTCTACTACTGTTGCTCAGCGTTGTTTGCTGTTTCCTTGACTATTTAAATTCTATATTAAATTATTATTTTTCTGATTAAGGGGTCATTATTTGACTATAATTCAGAAATGAGTTCATCTTATCTTTTTCGTCACCTTCATCCATTTCTGTTGTGGGTTTGGTGATCAACTAATAAACCCGTGATTAAAGCAAAACATCGCTAGCACAGGGTGACAACTATTTTATATTTAACCAGTTATGGTTTAAATCTGAGTGGAGAGTGATTGTTTGTTGCCTCATTGTCTAATTCTGTTCATCACCTTACCCTTGTTTCCGGACCATTCACCGGTGGTTGTACCCCCCTCTATGGCCTTACCGGATTATCCGTCTGTTGATATCCCCATGATTGTGGAGCCTCAATTTATATGCAAATATTTTTTAATATACAGGTAAATATTTTGACCATTGTTGACCTGGTTGCTATGCTGTCTTCAGTCGATTAATGCTTTTTCAATTTGTTTAAATTGTATTTATTCATATGTTGTGATTGTTATAATTGTTGATTGTTCTATTTTTCAACAAAAACTCTGTTTCTTTTTAGTGCTTATTGTGCTTGATATCAATTATATCTCCTGAAGAAGCCAATATCAAGGTGAAACATGTAGAGATGAAATCAGTCAGCACATGTATTAGTACTGTATCATCAATTCTCACTCTTTGTATGTTATTCTTTTATTGTTTGAATAAAATTTCTACTTTTATAAAATAATTTTGTTCTATTTTGCTACCTTAAAAATTCCAATTATCCTTTATTATTTTTCAATAGTGGGAAGTTAATGCCTATTTCTGGAACGCGCAATGTCTGTGATCGCACTGTCATTAGACAGGCACAATAGATTAACATGGGAATCTGGTTTTGAGCAATGAAGCGATCTGCCGCAATTCACACTTGAGGGTAATGCATTCATGGCAATTTTGAGAGTTTTGTTTGCATGTTTTTTTGAGTGACATGCCATACAAGGGGCTCCTTTGGATTAGGTTTGAGTGTTTTTTGGCCCCGTAGCTATTTATTGTGGGAGCACCTGAGAGACCTGCATAACAGGTATTTTTGTGCATTTTTCAGGTGCTCCCTTTAACCTTTTCTCTTCCACCAACATAAGGCTTACATCAGCAGAAGTGTGGGCTTAAACACACAGCCGGAACTGTGTTTACACCTGTCAAGCCAACTATCGTCTTTCACTTCCACACACTCCCCAACTGACCACTCCCACCCCAAACCATATATCCCGATCTCCACTGTCCAATCTGTGGGTCAGCATGGTCTGTGCCTGGGACCAGCACTACCACTCACTGATCTCCCCTTCAGTGAATGAACACAGAAGCTGTGCTTGGTCAGCTTCATTGGGGTCCCTAGGTGATATTAAAGATCTAATAAACTCCTAATGTCTCCTTAAAGAGGACCTGTCACCAGAAATATGCCATGAAGTTGAGTTAAAAAAAAAGTTTAAAAAATGAAGATAACAAACAAAAAAATTAAAAACATGAATGCATGCGTTCGGTGGACTAGATACAAAAATGGCAATTGCATTATACATTAAATATCGCCATGCACGCTGAGCAATAATTCTAGGACCTTCATTCAGGGGTACCTTTAAAACTGATGAACTATAAGGACTTTTAAAGTGTTGCCTGTAACCATTTCAGAGGTGTGCAAAATTTGATGGATTGACATGTTTGGTATCTATTTACTCGTTGCAACCTCATTGTTTTTATTTTACCAAAAATTGGGTAATATATTGTGTTTGTGGACAATAAAATTGACTTTTGTACATTTTTACTAAAAATATGCAGATACTTAGTAGTCTTCCAACACTTGCTCAATCTCCCTGAATGTTTATTGCTAGATAAACAGAAGGAAGGATGGATGGTCAGATTAATGGAGGGAGCGATAGGAGGAAGGAATTAAGGAAGGAATGGAGGAAAGAAGGAGGGAGGGAGGGAGGGATGGAAGGAAGGAAAAAGGGACAGACAGATGGATGGTAGGAAGGAGGAAGGGATGGAAGGAAGGAAGAAGGGACAGACAGATGGATGGTAGGAAGGAGGGATGAATAGAAGGCAGGAAAGAAAGAAGGAAGAATGAACAGAAGGATCAAGAAAGGGATGGAAAAAAAAAAGAAAGGGATGGAAGCAGTGGTGGCCCGGGCATTAAGGGCGCATGGGCGCTGCCCCTCTATCCTGCCACCCCCTCTGGCCCCAATAGATAGATTCATGCATTGCATGAATCTATCTATGGCCACCGCTGCCACCCCCTATTCAGGCGCCCGCCCCCTTTTCGGGTGCAGGGTGCCTGAATTACAAGTGCGGGGGGGGGGGGGGGTTTGAGGCATCTTATTACAGCTATAGGCTCTAATAGGCGTCTAAAAAGGTGACCTGCGAGCACCATGCTGGGCACAATTAATATTTGCTTTCCTAACACTAAACCGCCTCTCCGAAAATCAGGTGTTTAAATTTGTTACCCATCACCTGATTGGCTGAAACGACAGGCGCTGTGATTGGACACCAGGCGTCCAATCATAGCAGTCCCACCGAGACAGGTAAGTGAAGAGAGGATTTGATATGGCACAGTGGCTGCATTTGATGGGGCACAGTGGGAGCAATTGATGGGCACAGTGGCATTGTCACCGATCCATCCCATCCATCCATCCATGCTCAGCAATTGATGGGCACAATGCTCTGCCAGTGCCATACCCTCCAATACTCTGCCATAACCCTGCAAGCATACCCGCCATACCCTTCGATGGCGATACTCTGCCATAACCCCTGCGATACACTCCATGGTGGCAATTTATGGGCACACAAGTGGCGGCAATTGATGGGCAAAAGTGGCTGGGTAGGAATAAAAAGTGATCAAAAACAATTTTTTGGGGGAAAAAAAGGACAAACATAATCAATAATAAAGTAAAAGAGCTGTCCCCCGTGTGCTCGCATCAGAAGAGAAACCCATACTTAAGTCCCGCCCACATATGAAAACGGTGTTCAAAACCTACACAATGTGAAGTTGGACACACGAGTGTGGTGCAAATTTTTGGTCCTGCGCAAGTACCGTGCTAGATTCGGAGAAGACTTCGAGGAGCTGTCCCACCGAGACAGGTAAGTGCAGATGGCGGGGGGCACACTGGCAGCATTTGATATGGCACAGTGGCTGCATTTGATGGGGCACAGTGGGAGCAATTGATGGGCACAGTGGGAGCAATTGATGGGCACAGTGGCAGCAATTGATGGGCACAGTGGTGGCAATTTATGGGCACAGTGGCGGCAATTGATGGGCAAAGTGGCTGGGTTTGATGGCACAGTGGCAGCAATTGATGGGCACAGTGGCTGCATTTTATGGGGCACAGTGGCTGCATTTGATGTCACAGTGGCTTCGTTTGATGGCACAGTGGCTTCATTTTATGGGGCACAGTGGCTGCATTTGATGTCACAGTGGCTGTGTTTGATGGCACAGTGGCTGCATTTTGATGGCACAGGGGCTTCGTTTGATGGTACAGTGGCGGCGATTGATGGGTACAGTGGCAGTGTTTGATGGCACAGTGGCTGTGTTTGATGGCACAGTGGTGGCAATTGATGGCACAGTGGCTGCGATTGATGACACAGTGGCGGCAATTGATGGGCACAGTGGCTGTGATTGATGGCACAGTGGCTGCGATTGATGGCACAGTGGCGGCAATTGATGACACAGTGGCTGCGATTGATGGCACAGTGTCTGCGATTGACGGCACAGTGGCTTCAATTGATGGCACAGTGGCTGCGATTGATGGCACAGTGGTGGCAATTGATGGGCACAGTGGCAGCAATTGGTGGGCACAGTGGCTGCGATTGATGGCACAGTGGCTGCGATTGATGGCACAGTGGTGGCAATTGATGGCACAGTGGCTTTGATTGATGGCACAATGGCTGCGATTGATGGCACAGTGGCGGCGATTGATGGACACAGTGGCAGCGATTGATGGGCACAGTGGCTGCGATTGATGGCACAGTGGCTGCGATTGATGGCACAGTGGCGGCAATTGATGGGCACAGTGGCAGCAATTGATGGGCACAGTGGCTGCGATTGATGGCACAATGGCTGCGATTGATGATACAGTGAGGCTGCAATTGATGGGGGTTTTTTTCATAATTTTTCAGTCTGAGCTTCTGCTGCCACTGGATGGAAGGAGAGGAGAAGGAAAGGATGGAAAGAAGGATGGATTGAAGAAGAAAGGAGGGAGGATGGATGGATAGATGGATGAAAGGAAGGAAAGATGGAAAGAAGGAAGGATGGGCAGATGGAGGGGACAAGAAAGGGAGGTTAGGAAGGAAGCAAAAAGAAAGGAAGAGAGGAACGATGGGCAAATGGATGGAAGGAAAGAATGAGGGATAGCTGAATGGACAAATGGATGGAAGGAAAGATGGGTGGAGGGATGGATATTTGGATAGATAGATGGATGGATGGATGGATATATGGATGGATGGGGGCATGGATGGATGGCTATATGGATTGAGGGATAGATAATGGGATGAAGGGAGGGATGGATGGGATGGAGGGATGGATGGATATAGGGATGAATGGATGGATAGTGGGATGGATGGATGGATAGTGGGATGGATGGATGGAGGCACGGATGGATTGCTGGGGAGGGGGGTGGATATATGGATGGGTGGAAAGAGAAGGAGGGGTAATAGTGTGGGAGGAAGGGAAGTGAAGGGACGGGGGGGGGGGGGGGGGGGCATGAATGGATGTATGGATGATGAGGGTTGATAGTGTGGGAGGAAGGGAAGTGAAGGGACGGGGGGGGGGGATATATGGAGGTATGGATGGATGAAAGGAGAGGTAGGTGGATGGATGGATGATGGGCTGGGTGGAGGGAGGGAATAGGAGGGGTCATAGTAGGAGCAAGGGAAGTGTAGGTGTTAGTGTAGGTGGATGGATGGATGGAGGGAGGGGTAGGTGGATGGATGGATGGTGGGGGAGGAGTCATAGTAGGAGGAAGGGAAGGGACATAGAGGAGGCTGGCACCTCGCACAGGATGGAGTATGGATGGAGTAGTAGGGGATAGATGGAGGGAGGGAGGGGTAGGTGGATGGATGGAGGGGTAGGTGGATGGATGGAGGGATGGATGGATAGATGAAGGGGTAGGTGGATGTATGGATGGATGCTGGGGATGAGGAGTCATAGTAGGAGGAAGGGAAGGGACATGGAGGAGGCTGGCACCTCGCAGGGGATGGATGGATGGAGGGAGGGATGGGTAGGTGGATGGATGGAGGGATGGATGGATGGAGGAAGGGGCGGGTGGAGGGATGGATGGATGGATGGTGGGGGGAGGACTCATGGTAGGAGGAAGGGAAGGGACATGGAGGAGGCTGGCACCTCGCACAGGACAGAGTAGTAGGGGATGGATGGATAGAGGGAGGGGTAGGTGGATGGATGGAGAGATGGATGAATGGTGGGGGGAGGAGTCATGGTAGGAGGAAGGGAAGGGACATGGAGGAGGCTGGCACCTTGTACAAGACGGAGTAGTAGGGGATGGAGGGATGGATGGATGGAGGGATGGATGGATGGATGGTGGGGAGGAGGAGTCATGGTAGGAGGAAGGGAAGGGGCATGGAGGAGGCTGGCACCTTGTACAAGATGGAGTAGTAGGGGATGGAGGGAGGGATGGATGGATGGTGGGGGGAAGGAGTCATAGTAGGAGAAAGGGAAGGAACATGGAGGAGGCTGGCACCTTGTACAAGACGGAGTAGTAGGGGATGGAGGGGTGGATGGATGGATAGTGGGGGGAGGAGTCATGGTAGGAGGAAGGGAAGGGACATGGAGGAGGCTGGCACTTCACACAGGACAGAGTAGTAGGAGATGGATGGATGGAGGAAGGGTTAGGTGGATGGATGGAGGGATGGATGGATGGATGAAGGGATAGATGGATGGATGGATGGATGGATGGTGGGGAGGAGGAGTCATAGTAGGAGGAAGGGAAGGTACATGGAGGAGGCTGGCACCTCGCACGGGACGGAGTAGTAGGGGATGGATGGAGGAAGGGTTAGGTAGATGGATGGATAAATGGATGGATGGAGGTAGTAGGAGGAGTCATAGTAGGAGGAAGGGAAGGGACATGGAGGAGGCTGGCACTTCACACAGGACTGAGTAGTAGGGGATGGATGGATAGAGGAAGGGTTAGGTGGATGGATGGATGGAGTGATGGGTGGATGGAGGGATGGATAGATGAAGGGTTAGGTGGATGGATGGATGGTGGGGGGAGGAGTCATAGTAGGAGGAAGGGAAGGGACATGGAGGAGGCTGGCACCTCTCACAGAACAGAGTAGTAGGGGATGGATGGATGGAGGGAGGGAGGGAGGGTTAGGTGGATGGATGGATAGATGGAGGGATGGATGGTGGGGGGGGGAGGAGTCATAGTAGGAGGAAGGGAAGGTACATAGAGGAGGCTGGCACCTCTCACAGGACAGAGTAGTAGGGGATTGATGGATGGAGGAAGGGATGGATGGATGGAGGGAGGGTTAGGTGGATTGATGGAGGGAGGGATGGATGGATGGATGGATGAAGGGTTAGGTGGAGGGATGGATGGATGGTGGGGGGGGGGAGTCATAGTAGGAGGAAGGGAAGGGAAGGGACATGGAGGAGGATGGCACCTCACACAGGACAGAGTAGTAGGGGATGGATGGATGGATGGAGGAAGGGTTAGGAGGATGGATGGAGGGATTGAGGGATGGATGGAGGGATGGATGAAGGGTTAGGTGAATGGATGGATGGTGGGGGGGGAGTCATAGTAGGAGGAAGGGAAGGGACATGGAGGAGGCTGGCACCTCACACAGGACAGAGTAGTAGGGGATGGATGGATGGATGGATGGAGGAAGGGTTAGGTGGATGGATGGAGGGATGGATGGAGGGATGGATGGATGGATGAAGGGTTAGGTGGATGGATGGTGGGGGGGGGGGAGTCATAGTAGGAGGAAGGGAAGGGACATGGAGGAGGCTGGCACCTCACACAGGACAGAGTAGTAGGGGATGGATGGAGAAGGGGTTAGGTGCATGGAAGGATGGATGGAGGGATGCATGAAGGGTTAGGTGGATGGATGGATGGATGGTGGGGGGGAGGAGTCATAGTAGGAGGAAAGGAAGGGACATGGAGGAGGCTGGCACCTCACACAGGACAGAGTAGTAGGGGATGGATGGATGGATGGAGAAGGGGTTAGGTGCATGGAAGGATGGATGAAGGGTTAGGTGGAGGGATGGATGGTGGGGGGGGGAGTCATAGTAGGAGGAAGGGAAGGGACATGGAGGAGGCTGGCACCTCACACAGGACAGAGTAGTAGGGGATGGATGGATGGAGAAGGGGTTAGGTACATGGAAGGATGGATGGAGGGATGGATGAAGGGTTAGGTGGATGGATGGATGGTGGGGGGAGGAGTCATAGTAGGAGGAAGGGAAGGGACATGGAGGAGGCTGGCACCTCGCACAGGACGGAGTAGTAGGGGATGGATGGAGGAAGGGTTAGGTGGATGGATGGATGGAGGGATGGATGGATGGAGGGATGGATGGAGGGAGGGATGGATGGATGAAGGGTTAGGTGGAGGGATGGATGGATGGATGGTGGGGGGAGGAGTCATAGTAGGAGGAAGGGAAGGGACATGGAGGAGGCTGGCACCTCACACAGGACAGAGTAGTAGGGGATGGATGGATGGATGGATGGAGGAAGGATAAGGTGGATGGATGGATGGATGGAGGGAGGGATGGATGGATGAAGGGTTAGGTGGATGGATGGATGGTGGGGGGGAGGAGTCATAGTAGGAGAAAGGGAAGGGACATGGAGGAGGCTGGCACCTCACACAGGACAGAGTAGTAGGGGATGGATGGATGGAGGGAGGGGATGGATGGATAGATGGATGGATGGAGGGAGGGAGGGGATGGATGGATGAAGGGTTAGGTGGATGGATGGATGGATGGTGGGGGGAGGAGTCATAGTAGGAGGAAGGGAAGGGACATGGAGGAGGCTGGCACCTCACACAGGACTGAGTAGTAGGGGATGGATGGATGGAGGAAGGGTTAGATGGATGGAGGGATGGAGGGATGGATGGATGGAGGGATGGATGGATGGATGAAGGGTTAGGTGGAGGGATGGATGGATGGATGGTGGGGGGGGAGGAGTCATAGTAGGAGGAAGGGAAGGGACATGGAGGAGGCTGGCACCTCACACAGGACTGAGTAGTAGGGGATGGATGGATGGAGGAAGGGTTAGGTGGATGGATGGATGGATGGATGGATGGATGGATGGAGGGAGGGATGGATGGATGGAGGGATGGATGGATGGATGAAGGGTTAGGTGGAGGGATGGATGGATGGATGGTGGGGGGGGAGGAGTCATAGTAGGAGGAAGGGAAGGGACATGGAGGAGGCTGGCACCTCACACAGGACTGAGTAGTAGGGGATGGATGGATGGAGGGAGGGTTAGGTGGATGGATGGATGGAGGGAGGGAGGAGGGGATGGATGGATGGGGGAGGGATGGAGGGAGGGATGGATGGATGGATGAAGGGTTAGGTGGAGGGATGGATGGATGGATGGTGGGGGGGAGGAGTCATAGTAGGAGGAAGGGAAGGGACATGGAGGAGGCTGGCACCTCACACAGGACGGAGTAGTAGGGGATGGATGGATGGAGGGAGGGTTAGGTGGATGGATGGATGGATGGATGGAGGGATGGAGGGAGGGATGGATGGATGAAGGGTTAGGTGGAGGGATGGATGGATGGATGGGGGGGGGAGGAGTCATAGTAGGAGGAAGGGAAGGGACATGGAGGAGGCTGGCACCTCACACAGGACAGAGTAGTAGGGGATGGATGGATGGAGGGAGGGTTAGGTGGATGGATGGATGGAGGGATGGATGGATGGAGGGAGGGATGGATGGATGGATGAAGGGTTAGGTGCATGGATGGATGGATGGTGGGGGGGAGGAGTCATAGTAGGAGGAAGGGAAGGGACACGGAGGAGGCTGGCACCTCACACAGGACGGAGTAGTAGGAGGGTGAAGTAAGGTGAACGCTTAGCCTGATGTGAACTCCGGGGCAGGCGGAGAAGACTCTCCTCTCTCCTCTCTCTCTCTCCTCTCCCTTCTCTCCTCTCTCTCTCTCCTCTCTCTATATACACACAGTGTACAGTGTACAGTGTACAGTGCGGAGGGGACGGCGGACAGACAGCAGCATTTGCCGGTTATGGGAAGATCCTGAGCCCGATCACCGGAGATCAGCGGCCACACACCGGATACCTGGCCGGCACACAGGTACAGTATGAGGGGGGAGGAGGGTCGAATACCGGGGAAGGCGGCCGTTCCACGTCCTGGGCTGTGTTCTGCAGAGCTGACACTCTAATACAGAGCGATCAGGGCACAGGATCTACACAGTCATTAGGGGGCATGGAGCATGCTGGGCTGAAGAGCTGTCACTCTAGGGAGCTTTGGACAAGGAAACATGCGGTCTTTCTAATCCGATTCTGGGAAATGGGAGACAGTACAGGGGTATACTGGGCTGAAGAGCTGACACTCTAATTGAGAGAAAGGTTTTGCTGAAGAGATTATAAGAGAGACAGTACCGCAGAGTGTGCTGTCCTGAAGAGCTGACACTCTAATACAGAAGAAGGTTCACAAGCTCAGGTCTTTTGAATAATGGAAACATAGGAGATTATAATAGAGGCAGTACTGTCCTGAAGAGCTGACACTTGAATACAGATAACGATCTCATACTAAAATAATAGGCTGTAGTCCCAAAGCTCAGATTCTGAATACCAGAAGCAGTGCATATTTTAGGGGCAACAGAAGTATAGGGTGTCCTGTACTGAAGAGCTGACACTCTAACACACAGGAAGTTTTTGTCTGGAGTCAGTCAGCACTTTCTGTTATCAGGCAGTGTACACATTTTATTTACAGCCCTGTATAATTCAGTGACATGACACAGTATGACAAGCAGCCCTGTATGGGTGTACTGTTCTGAAGAGCTAACACTTTACAGAAAGTATACAGCCAGGGAAAAGCTCTACTCTAGACAAAGTACTGACACATGTGAATGCTGCCCTGCAGAGCTGACTGTTTAATACATGCAGACTGGGAAGTGGTCTTAGTCTTCTACAGACAAGCACTCTTGATTGCTTGGTTATGATATGTGAAGGGTCTACAAGGAAATAACCAGTTCTAATCCTGATCCCAAGAGCTGACACTCTTATTTACATACACCAGAAAAGGGAGAGGGGGCAGAGCATTGATGTTGCGCTTGCCAATGCCAAGACTTGTGCCAAGTTTGCATTGAATAACTTGCTACCTGATAGTGGCTATAGGCAAGGCACTGAGAAAAGAGTTCTTGCCTCAAGAGCTGGCAATCTAGTACATAAAGAGACTAGATGGGAGGTATTTGAGCCTGTGCAGCCTCAGGGTAAAGCAGTGTTGGTAGACTAGGGATCTTATAAGCTGACACTCTATGCACAGCACATTGTTATGTCACACACTGTCAGGTAGGATGATGAGAAGGAATAGATACTATATAGGGAAACAGTGGTAAAGGTATATCATAGAACCCATAGAGAGCCGAAAGGAAAAGTGGAGAGTCAGCGTTTTGGGGCCACAAAACATCTACTGAAATTACAGAATCTTCACAATGTATTCAGGAACCAACACTGATACTTTCCATGTGACTACCAATCAATGGTACTGTCTGTGACACTTCAGGTTCCAGAATAACACATGACTGATACTTGAGAATCAATAGGACAATGACATGTGGCACACAAACATTTCGCATTCATGCAACAGTGACGCAACGCTTGCAACCTTTAATGCTTGAAAACCAATCAATATGCTCGCTGATGAAGTCTGGCCAGCACAAGATGAATTCTGATTGGTTCAGAGGATTTACTGTATTTATGAATGATCACTTTTGCTGCAATATTAACCTTCAATCCAGAGATTTTCCCTGCAGTGCTATTTTCTGCCACTAGATGTCCTCAGCGTAATCATCAGTATCATTTAACCCACTTCCTAGGTCCGCCCCCCCAGTCTGTGACTGGACAGTGAAAGGAGAAGCTGCACGATGATATGCTCATCTCTCTGTCACTCTGCTCTTTTCTCCTATCAGCATGCATATTGCCTCGTGCTGCTTCTTCTACTCACTCACCAGCTCTACTGTATAGAGGCTGCAAGAGGCTGACACCAGGCCACAATCAGGTACTTAATTAGGGATTAGAAGACCTCTTCCACTCTAATAGGGAGATTCACTCCCTCTATTTGTCCTGTTTGTCGTTATCATTAAGAGTGAAAGTGAAAGAAAATCCCAAATTGTGGGTTGTCACCAGAACAGGAATATTCCAATAGGGACACTAGTTCTGGTGACAACCAGGGATTCCCTTAGTTTGCAGGGATTTCCTCTCACTTCCTGTTATGGCTATGGGACAGGAAGTGAAGGGAAATCTCCCCAACGGGACACAGATGGCAGGAAAAAAAATACAGGGGTTATAACCCTCCCTTACTCTATCCAAACTTTAAAGATTACAGAGCTGCATTCATTTGTGTGTTTTATATCTACCTAGAGTTCAGCTTTATGGCCACATTCACACTGGTGTCAATTTAATGGGCTGTCCTGCACACGACACACACACGTGAAATATTGCGCGATATGTCACTTAAATGGGGTGCCCTATGGGCATTTTTTTTTGCGCAAAAGAAGCTCATTCACCGTGTTGGGCAACGAGAGTTGCATTTTTTTTTTTGTGTGCAGTTTGCCGCGTATGCCTTTTATCGCACAACAATCAAATAACTTTTAGCATATGGGGTGCCATTAAGCCCTGGTTCACACCAGTGAGGCTTTGAAATCTTGCTACTTCAGCGCGACCTCAAAGCCGCAGATCAGCGCAATTTCATTGGGGCTTTGCGAGTTCATTTAACAGAAGTCAATACAAGTCGTAATGAAATTTCAGAAAAGTAGCGCAGGGACCTTTTACAAAGTCGCTACGACTTGAGTCGCAACGATTTGAACGGTTCCATTGCCGAAAAATAGGGTGCAACTTGTTATGTGATTTTGAACCGTCAAATCGCAGGACAAATCACATTGATGTGAAGGAGGGTTAAGAATGAATGGCACCCAAATTTCGCTTGGCATGTTTTGCCAATTCTGCTCGCAATTTCAAATCGCTTGGCGTGAATGGGGCCTTGGTTTGTAGAGATCAAGACTACAATGTAAGGGTGTTTAACTTTTCACTGTTTGCTGTTACTTGGAGTTGTATAAATATTTATGGTAATTTGTGTGTGTTATGATCATGGAGTTATTAATACTGTATAAGCAGTTTGTCTCCCACTCGTATCTAACCAGCTAGGTCACGTGTGTAGACCTGTATAATAAGGGCTTTCTGTACATGTCTCTGCAAGTTCCTTGGCGTTTCTGCGTTTAGACACCTTGGGTTGAGTGTCTCTTAAGGTCGAGATTGAGCAGTTTTGCTTTCCAAGAAAGTTACACGGCAATAACCGAATAATATTGAGCATGCAGGCACATGGGCCAACCCTCCGAGGTATGTGGGGCGGTGAGGGCACGTCTCTTATCAATGGATTCTGGAAGATATTTGAAGTCCGTTGACTGGTGTTTGTTGTAAACAAGGAAATGTGAAGGTTCTCATTGATCCAGGTCTTGGTATGTCTTGTCACTTTCAGCTTGATTTATTCAGTATTTTTGAAGATGTTTTGAAGCTTCTCCAAGTCATTTCTTCAGTTGTAAGTCTAACGCGTGCCGAGAAGATACCCCAACATTTATAGCCCCACCCCTTATCCAATCACCATGAAATGTGTAGCTGTTGGTTGTCCAAGAACGGTACAGGAGGTGTGAAGGTTGTGAAACTCCCATTGTCCTAGTTACATAATCCCATCGTTGGTGTCAGGAAGTTCTTGGACGATCAACGCCTGCCTTGAAACTTTCTATGATGATTGGATTAAAGTGACTGTGCTACCCATGTCAATATAATGGGGTATCTTCCTTCAACTCCTTAGAACTGAAGACTTGACTTGGATACGCTACGAAACAGCTTTACGAACAAGGCCAGTTGAAGGTGACCACTACTAGCTAAGGTAATACGAATCTCCTTAAAGGGATGTGTTTGCCAAAATGATATTTGGGCAAGAAGATGAAGGCAAAATTCTCTAACACCAGAGGTCGCAGTTGTATATCTTTGTGAAGTGATAAAACCAGAGCTCTCAGTTGCATAACTTTAAAAAATATATACAAAGGAAACATAAAGCTTCAAGGTGCCTCTAAACTGTGGTTCCTACTCTAGTTCATGCTAGTACCAACTTTAGACGCAAATGGTAATAAATATATTATACTGATCTCCACCATCAAAACCATTATACCTCCTCTTCACTTCTCCTCTGGTCCTCTACACCAGGGGTCTTCAAACTTTTTAAACAAGGGGGCCAGCTTAATGTCCTTCAAACTTTAGGGGGGCCAGATTGTGACCACTGGGAGTAGAAAAGTTACTGAAGTCAGTGGGAAAAAATTCATTGGTGTCATTGGGAGAAATTTTGCCCCATCGTTGGGGTTAGTGAGAGGAATTGAAAAAAGGAAGAAAATTCCCCATGGGGTTTTTAGGCCGCAGAAAACACAATTAGTTGGTGAAAAACCAAATAGTTTTTATTTTTTATCAAAAAAGAGGTAATGAGTACAAATAGTTATTTAAAATTTGAGCTCTAGTGAGAGGAATTGTGCCCCATCGTTGGTATCAGTGGGCCACATTGTTGGTGTCAGTGGGCCCCGTTGTTGGTGTCAGTGGACCCCGTTGTTGGTGTCAGTGGGGGAATAATGCCTCATTGTTGGTATCAGTGGATGAAATAGTGTCCCAAGGGCCGAATAAAAAAAAAAAAACAAGCAAAGGACCAAATCTGGCCCCTGGGTCGCACTTTGGAGACAACTACTACTAGGTCTTTTTTTTTATTTTTTATTTACCTTTTTATACTCACTTGAAGACCAGGCCTTTTCTAGAACTTTTTTTTTACCCGTAACGATCAATTTTTTTTTTTCTAGAAAATTACTTAGAACCCCCAAATATTACATATGATTTTAAAGCAGAGGCCCTAGAGAATAAGTTGGTGGGTTTTGCAATTTTTTATGTCACACGGTATTTGCGCAGCGTTTTTTTTTAAACGCAATTTTTGGGAAAAAATACACTTTTTTGAATTTCAATGCAAAAAAATCACAACACATAATATAATTGTTTTGTAAAATAGAAAAGATGATGTTACACTGAGTAAATAGCTACCAAACATGTCACGCTTTAAAATTGTGTAGGCCAGCGCAACGGCGAAAAACAACGTATGCTTTGCTATCCATGGGCAACGCCTTAAAAGCCTTTACAGGTTATCAATTTAGATTTACAGAGAAGGTCTGGTGCTAGAATTATTGCTTATGATGTGATGTTTGTAGCGATACCTCACCTCATGTGGGACAATCGATGTTTGCGCACGTGTGGGATCAATGTGCACGTTTTCCTTTGCGTGTTAGCATGGAGGGGGCACTTTAAATTTTTTTTTTTAATTAATTATTTATTTTATTTTTATTTTTCCACTTTTGCTTACATTTTTTTTTTTTTTTAATCACTTTTATTGCTGTGACAAGGAATGTAAACATCCCTTGTGACAGCAATAGACACGTGACAGGCACTATTTTGCTGGCCACCAGGGTTGATTTTATACTGTATAGTAAAAGTTCTTTGCCCCTACACACGTACCTTGCTAGTTGACTATTGATTTAACAATTCTTTGTCTTAGTTCTGGGAAATAGGTATTTTAGACAAATAAAGTATGTTAGCTGAATAAAACATTAAACAAGTGACAAATAACATATTAAAAAAAAATATGTTCTACTAATGCTTAGCTAACCGTCTGTTGACATTGTGCTTATGCAACCTGTTTAATGCAGTGTGTCAGGCAGATAAGCACATAAATGTAACTTCTTATCTTTAGTTTAGTGGGGAACGTTATGAAGGTTACCTGTCAGGTTTTACTGCTGCCTTTGTTAGCATGGTGACACATTCTCTTTATTTCCTGTCCTGGTGACATGGCAGGAAACGGGGGAAATCCCCCTAGTGGTGTCACAGAAAATTGCAAAAAAACTGTTAAAGTTTAGAAAACTATCCAGAACTAAGAAAGTAGCATTTTTTGGGGAAATTCAAAACTTTATCTTTTTTTTTTTTTTTTTTTAGGTCAGTCTTATTTTATTAGTCTTATAAAGTTCAGAGAACAAAAAAAGACATCATAATGAGTGGGAAAAATGAAATCACTACATAACAGAGACTCATTCATATCTCATTCATATCATACCTCCCAACTTTTTGAGATGGTATCGAGGGACACCTATCAGCAAATGTATGTAGGCATAGGACACACCCCCTAAAAGGAGAATTATACAAAAAATAGAAATGATTAGTTAAACCCACAAGTACTTTTTTTAACCACTACTATTCCTTTATACTGGCTTTTGAAATTTACAAATGCAGAAATTTGGATGAAAGGTTTAGCACTGGAAAACACTTCCAAAATGAGGGACAATTGAGGAGGAAAGAGGGACTTTGTTCCAAATCAGGGACAGTCCCTCGAAATCAGGGACAGTCCCTCGAAATCAGGACAGTCCCTCGAAATCAGGCACAGTCCCTCGAAATCAGGGACAGTTGGGAGCTATGGTCATATGGGTGCAGCACTTGGGAACAATCCCAAAACGAAACACTTTATAATTTTTTTCTGCTTTCCCTGTTAATGATGATGGGCATCTGTAATAAGAACTGACATGGCAGACAGCTTCCGTAGTGCAGTATGGAGGAGGATTTCCAGATATGGAAATGATCATACCCTGTTATCAGTTGTGACATTTGTTCAATGAAGGGAGCAGTGACAAGTAACTGTTTTTTTTGACTTCTGAAGGATAGGTGGACAACCGCATGCTAATGTATGGAAGATCCAAACATTTTATTGAGGTAATCCATCAGTAAGAGTACATCAGAGCTACTTAAGGCAAGGAACAGACATTGACATGTTTCATGCTACAAGACCTTAATCATATGAGTATGATTAAGCCCTTATAGCTTGAAACATGTCAATGTCTTTTCCTTGCCTTGAGTAGCTGTGATGTATTTTCATGAATGAATTACCTCAATAAAAATGTTGGATCTTCCATACATTAGTGTGTGGTCATCCACCTATCGTTCTGAAGTTTTTGCAGTTGCACCATTTTGTGTGGATTTGGGGGCTAGAGTATAGGTGGACCTACATGGAGCAGTGCCTTTGTATTGTTAGACTGGTTAATTAAAGAAACCAGTGTTTTTTAGTCTATTTAAATTATTAAACATGTTAGTTTTTTTTAATGTTATATTGTAGATATTTGTTAAGCATGCAGATTTTTACCTCTAAGTGTGGACGTCTGAAATATTACTTTTTCATGTGTTTCATGCCCTTAACAAAAGCAGAACAATGCCCGTTAGGACTGCCTGCAATATCAGCAAATGACTAATTTCCTCTTTTGTTTTTCTCAGGACAGTTATCCTCTTCTGACCTCCAGACGCACACAATCCTGGCGCAGCTCAGTGACCTCTCCCCTCCAGCCCTCTCCCCCCACCCTAACATGAACGGGCCTATGCCTTGTTCTGCCTCGGAGGACACTTCTTCTCACCAGGCCCCTCCTACACTGGAGCCTTATGGCCCTGCTCCGCAGAACCAGCAGGTTGACGATGGTGCCTCCACTGGATCTCTTCTGTCCGGCTCTGGCCTACTCCTTGCCCGTTCCCTCCTTGGTCGTCGAAGCTCTTCTTCCTCCCCTAGTTCTTCACCTTCTTCTTCTTCCAATCTTCGAAGGCGACGTGAGTTTACACCAGATGAAAGAAAAGATGACAATTATTGGGATAAACGACGCAAGAACAACGAGGCTGCCAAGCGTTCAAGGGAGAAGCGTCGCGCTGGTGATCTAGCCCTAGAGGGACGTGTCATTGCACTGCTTGAGGAGAATGCAAGACTGCGGGCTGAGCTTCTTGCTCTCCGTTTCCGCTTTGGCCTGGTACGTGATCCATGCGAGGAGGCTCGGGGAACTTATGCCCCACCATGCAATCTACACGAGCCTCCTCCTCCTAACCCTCCACCACCAATGCCGCACTCAGAAGACTCTGGCTTTTCCACCCCTAGTGTCGGAAGCCCGGTTTTCTTCGAGGACAGAGGCCCCGAACCAGAACCCCAACCATTGCAGCCTACAAGTATAACTTATTATGGAGCTGTTGGTGGAGAGACTGTAGAGAATCCTCAAAGAAGGCTTGAGACTCTTCCTGATCCTTACAGAAGCCTTCCACACAAGTTGCGGTTTAAGGCCTGTGCGCCGGGGGAGGAGGGGCCTCATCCTGCACCACCTATGGCAAGAGAAATAAACAGTTATGCTTCAGAAGTGGCCCCAGGATTTGCCCAGCAGCCAATGCACTGTCAACGGGGACGGTGGAACGGCCAAGGGCAAGATGGGATACCGGCACAAGCCTCGGAGAGCACTGACTTGAGATCCCAACTTGCCTCGCTTTCAGCTGAGGTGGCCCAGCTGAAGAAAATATTTTCTGAGCAAGCGATGACAAGGAACGGACCTGATTAGAACGCTATTTTTCCTCATGTTCTGGACTCCGTCATCTAAGGAGAGAAGATTCTTAGCTGTACTCCTTACGGTGATTGACCTATATGGTGCTAGGGCTATATGGATGGGAATGTTCTACAGATACTTTAATTTAGTCAAAAAGCATAACCTATTGCGACTAAATAAAAGCAGAACAATATCTTGGTGTGTAGACAACATCCTTAGGTTTTTTTAATTTTTCTTTTTATATTTTTCTTTTTTTTTTTACAAAACCACACAACAATTGTCCTCTATGTATCAGCTGCTCCCCAAAAGGAGACATCACAATTTGCAAAAAGTTTGGTGCTACAAAGAAACATCACTTGCCAAAGGACACTGAAGTGACACAGTCTTGTAATATACAATGGACCGGCTTGTTGTCTGCTAAGGAAAATGTAATGTGATACTGTCTGAAACAGAAAAAAAAAAACTGTTGTTGTCCCGTCAAGTGTCTAACTGCCAAATAATTGTGACACTGCTTCCTGTTTGGTCACAATGATGACATTCTTTATCATGATGTGTATATAGGGATATTCTGTTTGTAACACAGTGTATACCTTTCTGTAGCATAAATCTCCTTTTTGTGTCTCATACCATCAGCAGATGGCCAAGAGGAGAACTGGGCTGGGTGGCAGAGGGGCATTTCCCCCCTATCCCCCGGAGCCAGTATAAATAACTTTTGTTGGGTTGGTGGACCTAAGTGGAGATACTTCCCCATTCAGACCTCAATCAGAGCAGGGTCCACAGTCAATGACAGCTGCTGGGCATTATATACCTACCTGCCCCATCTTCAGACCTGCGATCTGGCAGAGAGAAGTCTTACAACAGCAAGAAAGAAATGCTGGGCAAATGCAAAGCCGTGTGCCCATGTGTTGAAGGAAGCTCAAGGATAAGGTTCATTTTAGATAATGGCCTGGTATTTTATTTAGTCTTTTGTTAAGCCCATATCATTTTTTACAGAGCAGCCGTCATCTTGTTTAGCACCACCTTTAAAATTTACCTTAACAATTTTTTATCAAATTGAACAAAACCAACTAGGATATTTTGGATGGGATTTTTTAGGTGCAAAAGGCATCAACAACCATATAACTGTAAAAAATTATACAATATTTATTTTAACAGATTAATACATTTTAACAGGTGACCCTTTACACATAGTCTTCTACATGTTTCGCCATCCTGGCTTCATCAGGAAATATGTGCAAGGGACACAGGAAAGCATCAATCCCTCAAGATCCAGATATGCATCACACAATATGCGTAAAGATGGAATGACGTGAAGGAAAAAAGGGATTAACCTGATTCACACCGCGAGCCCCTGCTGGGCACATCCATGATTAGCACTGGACAAAACATAGAGGTGGTATACAGACCGTGGTATTTAAAAACAGTAATAAACACAGTCACCAGTGGGAGCCGCAACAATACTATTGGGTATGGTTCAATTCAGAAGAGGCAAATCTCAAAGGCATGCGGGTAAACAGATTCATTTGTTTCCTCACTAAACAAGCTGGCCAAGCTCTATTGCTGACCGCACGTGTGTGGCAATGGCTCCCTTGTGTGCTCCCACCTAAAAAAATCCCATTCAAAATATCCTAGCTGGTTTTCTTCAATGTCTAAGGGATGATGGCGCCACTTATCTTTTCTCTTCCCATCCACAATATATTTACTGACTGTACTACATTTTTAGCAGATGTATATAAAAAGGTGTGTTACAAACCTTGTTCACAAAACAGCTTCCTGTCCCCATAACTATCAATCACGTTGGCACAGCGGCACACATTGCGGTGTATTTATAAAAAAAAATTAATAAAACATTTACAGACCTATACATCCTGTGATACTGCATGTACATTAGTTCTGTGAAAACGATGGCAACAAAAAAACATTATTAGGCTTTTTTCTTACCAATTGAATGTTATTCATTCATATGCAATAGACTGAATCAGGAAAATACCACATTATAGCCACTAGATGGAGCTGTTGACCATACATATTTACTATGATTGTCAGCACCATCTAGTGGCCATAATGTGGCATTTTCCTGCTTCACTCTATTCTGTATGAAGAATAAAATTCGACTCGGAGAGACAATAACCTTATAACATTTGTTTTTCCCCTATTTGACACAGATCGCATGTATATGCAGTTTCACATGAAGAATAGCTCTGCAATTTTTTTCATAAATACACCCCACTATGCAATGCACTTTTAGCCCACAGGAAACTATATATACCATGAAAGGGCCAGTTGGTTGTGTTTGCCTCCTCAGGCCAAAAGTTCCCAGTCCTCCCATGGTTTGTCCCATTATATCACAATGAATATGATGCCCACCATGTGCTTCTCTAATAGGTAAAAAATGGTTTGTTGGGTTGATTATGTTACTGGTATGAAGGTGAAATTTGTAATGTATGTAAAACCTTTAGGTATGTCCATATGAAAGTGCCATGTTCTTCTTGCCATTCTAGGGTGGATTTCCACTAAAGGCTCTCATGTGTTGGGTTGTCATTAGATTAACCGCAGAGTACAAGTAGAGTTAAAGCCGAACTCCAGGCAAAACGCTAAATACATAGATGAAATACATATATGGGAGCTGTTTTACTTGCCAAAGAATTTGGATCTCTGCTCATCCATTCCGGAGATTTACACAGCTCTGCTGGCAAGGAAGGAGATCTGATTTTAATCTGCTGCAGTAAAGTAAAGTAACACTTACGGGTCTTGTAACCCGTGACCAGACGGTGAAAGCAGAAACAGCATACTGATGAACTCATCTCTGTCACTTCTCCTACTATCAGCTTACTCCTTGCTAGCGCATGAGCAAAGCAGCACAACTGATTGGCTCCTTGTGCTGTTTAGTTCTCCCCTAGTCTGAGCTCTGCTCGACAGGTTCTACAAGAGGCTAATACCAAGTCAAACTTAGGTACTTACACGGCTTGGGTTTAAAAAACTTTTAATGATGCACAGGAACTGCATTGTTGCGTCTTTTATATTTTACCTGGAGATCAGCTTTGGTGTATTTTTAAGTATAGGGGTGGAAATCAAGGCATTTGGCCCAGTCGTGTTTAGAAAACCCATTGTAGGTACTTGTGCAGTGGATTCTGTCTCCCTTCCTCAATTCTAATGTGATTTATTTGCATCTACAGTATTTGACCATTGCTTTGCTTCTTTCTCTTCCCGCTCTTGGTGTCAGTTTTATATCCAACAAACCCGTGTTTTTCATGCATTCCCCTCTGTTGTCTCCCTTTTGATCCTTTCGAGTGGCTTCCTTGTTCATTGGTAGACTCTTTCTATTATAGCTGTTTTCAGTATCCACCATACTTGTATCTCCCCACCTATGTTAGCTTCCATAGTATCTCTAGGTATCCAGCTTCTGCTCAATTCACAACCATTACTGTAACAGTTGTATATCTGTGACTTTTCAAGCTTTCTGAGCCTTTATGTCTAAGGCCTGCCATAGACGAGTCGAAAACCGAATGTTCTGTTGATTGAAAAATGAAAATGCCGCATAAGATTGTGCCATCATTTGTTTGGTTTTTCTAAAGAAAATCCAGCATGTTGGATCAGGCACTTTCGATTTCGGAACGAAAATCGCATTTTGCAGCTGGCACACTAATGATGCGAAAACCAAACGACCTGATGATCAACAAGAATTTTGGTTCGATTTTCGATTTTTGATTCGTCTGTGGCCTGCTTAAGCCTCTTACTGGGTAATTAGCTCAATTGGCTTCAAGTTCTACACTAATCAATAAAGCTAGCCCTTCTACTAATTTCCAACGCCTTTCTTCAACTCCCACGTGCCTCACCTCTACCCGTTGCCCATGCCTTTCTTTTTGTGCCTTACCCAACACTTGTTCCTTTCACTACACTCCTCTTGTCCAACAATTTTTGTTTTTTTCACCAGTAGAAGTCAAGGCTATTTTTTTTTTTTTAATTAGTAGCAACTATAAGCCCCTTACCAATGTGCCTTACCATTCGCAGGATGTGATGCCAGAATTCCTGATGTAAATGGCAGTAAATTGTAGTCCTAATCTAGGTAAATGTTCTTATGGTCTGCAATGGTGACACCACAATACATGGTGGTCATAACTACCACAAGGATCAGAGTATGCAATGCAGTTTGAACCCTCCAGAGCAGCCTTTCTCAACCTTTTTAATATGCAGGAGCCCCTTAAAAAACGTTTCAAGCTCAGGGAACCCCTATTGATAATTACTTTATCTACAGCTCATGGCACATTAGTATGATGGTCACTGGTTTCTGAATGAACTTCTTCTGGTGTGTGGCCACACTGATGGTCATTGGAAAGAAACCAAATTAACATCTACTGGTGTGTGGCCACACTGATGGTCATTGGGAAGAAACCATATTAACTTCTACTGGTGTGTGGCCACACTGATGGTCATTGGGAAGAAACCAAATTAACTTCTACTGGTGTATTGTGATGGCCGAACTGGTGGTCATTGGGAAGAAACCCAATTAACTTCTACTGTTGTGTGGCCACACTGGTGGTCATTGGGAAGAAAGCCCTACTAGTTCAAGGAACCCCTAACAACCTCTCAAGGAACCCAAAAGTTTAATGGAACCCAAGTTGAGAAAGGCTGCTCCAGAGACATCAATGCCCAACCTCCTCACCACCCAACTCTGGCTATGGCTGACACCATAGTTCCTCCCAGTGTCATGCTTTGTGTTTTCTAGCGCTTGTGTCCTCCTGTGGTCGTGTGGCTACACACTTGAACCTCTGCAGTATTTGAAATGGGAAGCAAGACAGTGTGATCAATTGGCCTGATTATAAAAGGGCAATTTTATGGTACTTTCACAATTTAATTTCATAAATGCAGTTTCTTTTTTTTGGAAGCACTGGGAGCTTCCCTACTGTACTGCTTCTTTATCATGAAACCTTGACTTGCATTTTAACAAGTTTACTCCTTGTCATTGTAGGCCTTGATTTTCTACATTATTTACATCCTTGTCTCCGGAGTTGCATGACCCCATGAACATTGGTTGTGCTGCCCCTTTAACCACAGACCTTTGTGACCACACAGCTCCTTGGACCTTATATAACAGAAAAAAACATGTGATGTCCATATAATCAGATATTCATTGTATTGTGACACCCTTTGTAGGTCCATATAAGAAAGAAAATGACACTAGAGAGAGCCTGTACCCCCCATGTGAAACTTTGCCCCCTTGGGCTAGAGCCATTTACACAGATTCAGGCCTACTTGTGTTTCTATTCTTGTTCAGTGTGAATATTTTCTTTTTCCTCATACTTTTCCTTGTTCTTTCACCATTCCTATAACTCCCATGATTATCACCATACTTTGGACTTAAGGTGGACCTAGCATGAAATATATATATTTTTGTAAGTGCCTGCATTCTCAAGTAAGATGTGTAACACTTCCAGGTATTTATTTCCTCTCACAGAGATCACAGTACTCTCCCTGACAATATCATTATCGCTTTTTCTCTCCATAAGGATGCAGCCATTTTTTTTAGGCATCAGCAGAGTTGCAGGAAACAAAAGACGAGATGACGCAGTTCTATAAATCCTGTTCAGCCAATGTGGCTGCTTCTCACCTTGTGTCAGGAATTTATTCCTGCAGAGTTGTAAAGTTACTGTAAGGTCCACTTTAGCTCCCCTTTTCAATCATCCTTGAGTTATCCTCACCTTTTCCTGGTTCTAGAATATAGGGCTACATAAGAAACCAAAACCCAGTTTACTCACTCCCCCTACACTACTTCTCATTCTCCGTACACCCCAATCTACAATTTCTTAATTCCTAAATTCTGAAAGTGATCTTTGTAAATAAATGAATTGTTTTAAGATAAAGGAATCAGTTGTTCGATTTTTCTTTGCCATTGGAATGGTATGTAAAAGTCCATGAGAAACGTTCCATCAATTCATTTTTGACCTGTGATTAGACGGATCAAAAATCGACTGCAATGTATCCCTATGGGTGGGCCAGATGTCAGCAGGTTTGTGTTCACATCTGGGTTCATTCAGGTGTGTAGGACCAAACGCAAGAAGTTCTCATCCATCCTGCTTACATCCAGCCCATAGTGATCACATGGGTCTGTTTTTCCTCTATCACAAGATGGAGGGAAAAAATGAAATGAACAAGAATGAAAAATATGTAGCAATTGTTTCAGATTATTATTATTATTATTATATATGATTTATATAGCGCCAACAGTTTACGCAGTGCTTTGCAATGTATAGGGGCACAACACAATTACAGTACAGTTCAATACATAAGGTACAGGAGGGCCCTGCTTGTAGAGCTTACATTCTAAAGGGACGGGGTGGTGGTACAAAAGGTAATAGCTGCAGAGAAGGATTTGATTGGGGTGGCTCAGGGACAATAATTGTTAGGTGTTTGTGGGATAGGCTTCCCTAAATAAATGCATTTTCAGGGATCTCCTAAAGGTGGACAGGGTAGGGGCTGATCGGACAGACTGGGGCAAGGAGTTCCAGAGGATGGGAGAGGCTCTGGAGAAGTCTTGAAGGCGAGCATGGGAGGAGGTAACAAGGAGGGGACTGCAGGAGGTCCTGGGAGGAGCGGAGGGGACGATTTGGACGATATCTGCAGATGAGGTTGGTGATGTAGATGGGGGCGATGTTGTGGATGGCTTTGTATGTTATGATTAGCATTTTGAATTTTACACGGTGGGGTAGGGGAAGCCAGTGAAGGGATTGGCAAAGAGGGGCGGCAGTCACAGATCGATTAGTGAGGTGTATTAGTCTAGCAGCAGCATTCATAATAGATTGAAGGGGGGATAGCCTGCTTAAGGGTAGGCCATTAAGGAGGGAGTTGCAGTAGTCAATGCGGGAAATAATCAGGGAGTGAATGAGTTGCTTTGTGGTGTCATTAGTCAGGAAGGGTCGAATTCTGGAGATATTGCGGAGGTGAAGGCGGCAGGATTTAGCCAGTGATTGGATATGGGGGCTGAAGGAGAGGTCAGAGTCAAGGATTACACCCAGGACCCTGGCATTGTTTGGAGGGACCAATGGTTGTGTTGTTGATATTAATGGTGAAGTCACAGGGGGAGGGGGATCATGAAGGAGGAAATATAACATCACTCAGAAGGGGATCAGAACCGAAAGTGCCAACATGAACAGGGCTTTAGAATTTATCTATATAAATATCTATTTAGGCTTCAGTGGCAGAAAAAACAAAATGTAGGATTATATGTACTGCTCTAAGGGGTTCTAGTCCTGTGCCCACCACTGGCCAGCTGAGTGCTGGCCAGCTCGTCTTGGCTCCAAACGTCAGTGTAAAACAAAGGATGTATCCCATGAGCCACACATCAAAGCAAAGCCTCTATAGTAAAGTGTGTGGCAGTCTCAGCCTGGGCTCCCATCAGGAAATGCCCTCAACCCGTTTCACTCCACCCCTCAGAGCGTAATCATTGGGAACATGATTAAGCTCTATGGGTTGGAGCGAAACGCGTTGGAGGCGTGACCTGAGCCCAGGCTGAGACTGCCATACACTTTACTATAGAGGGTTGGCTTTGATGTGCGGCTCATGGGATACATACTTTGTTTTACATCGGCAGAAAAAAACATCAATGCAAATTTGCACTGGGGCTTCTAAGCAGTAGTCTTTCCTAAGCCCATCTACTGCCTGCACTACTAGAATGTGTAAAACCCACCCTACAAGTCAGGTAAGTAGGAAGGGCGCATGTCGTTGGACTAGTGCTGCCACTTTTCTTATCTCAGCTGTACAGGAAGCCAGCTAATACCTCCTTATAGAAACACAAAGTGGACTGTACAGGTGGCCTGTGTTCCCTCCAGTAATGGATGTGCACTGAGCATTCTTGCCTTCTGATTGTTGGTGGAGGTGCAAAGAATCCCATTACTAGAGATAAAGATTGGCCAACCAGCTGTGGAGAGGAGGGGACTAGATGGAAGCAATCTCAGGCATTCCGTCCACCTAAAGAGACACTGCCCCTTGCTCATTCAGTGTCTTTGCAAAAGGAGCCCCCAGAACCACTGACACCTTGCCATTGCTCCCCCAGCGACCCATCATCCATTGCAGGTGGCAAAAAGATAGCATGTGACTTCCCCCCTATGTGATAGTGTTTGGGTCTAATAGCCAATTGTTAGGCTCAAATACTGACATGCGACGTGTCTGACAGCATCCTTCACTGAGGAAGTTAGTGCCAGCTGCGTTGTAGATGGGAGTGGTATGGGAGCGCTGGCAAGGTATCAGTGGGCAAGAGGCCCCGTCATTATTTTCCATAAATAGCCAAGGAAACAGTGTCTCTCTAAAGAGAGTTAATTGGCCAAGTGGAGAGTTTCTTAACCTACCCTACAAACCCACCTTATCCATGTTGCTCCATCGCTTATTTCTCCTTTGGCGCCAGGGAGTCAGACCCTTTTTGACTCTTTAGAGCCACTTCCTGTCTACATATTCTCCAGCAACGGCTGCATGGCATGTCTTAAGCTGGCCATACAATATACAATGTTCTTATTCAATTTCCTTTAGATTTACCTTCAACTATGTAGTGCAAGGGCCTGCCTGATTGCATACAAATTGAAAATGTTTAGGTTCGACCTCATATTATATGGTTTTGATAAATCTAATGTAAAATTGTAAAAGAAAATTGTATAATGTAAGGCAAGCCTTCGAGAGGAATTCTAGGAATAAAGGACTAGTCGCTCCAGGTGAATTGGCTGTGCCTGATGGAAACTACAATTGAGTGCTAGCCCTGGCCCCCCACCGTGGGTATGTTGAAGTAAAGAAGAAAATGGTTGCACATCGGGTGATTCCAAATGCCATTTATTAGTGACACCAGGGGACACCAACACACAATTTTGTAGATGCGTTTCACACAGTAAAATTGTGCTTAACCACTTCAGCCCCCGGAGGATTTTACCCCCTTCCTGGCCAGAGAACTTTTTGCGATTCGTCACTGCGTCGCTTTAACTGACAATTATGCGGTCGTGCGACGATGTACCCAAACAAAATTGACGTCCTGTTTTTCCCACAAATAGAGCTTTCTTTTGGTGGTATCTGATCGCCTCTGTGGTTTTTATTTTTTGCGTTATAAACAAAAAAATAGAGCGGCAATTTAGAAAAAAAACGCAACATTTTTTACTTTTTGCTATAATAAATATCCCCCGAAAATATGTAAAAAAACATTTATTTTTCTCAGTTTAGGCTGATATGTATTCTTCTACATATTTTTCGCAATAAACGTATACCGGTATATTGATTGGTTTGCGCAAAATGTATAGCGTCTACAAAATAGGGGCTAGTTTTATGGCATTTTTATTATACAATTTTTTTATTAGTAATGGCGGTGATCTGTGGTTTTTATTGGGACTGCAACATGATGGCGGACACATCGGACACTTTTGACACTATTTTGGGGCCATTGTCATTTATACAGCGATCAGTGCTATAAAAATGCATTGATTACTGTGTAAATTACACTGGCAGGGAAGGGGTTAACCACTAGGGGGCGGTGAAGGGGTTAAGTGTGTCCTAGGGAGTGATTCTAACTGTTGGGGGATGGGCTTCAACACACAGGACAGTGATCACTGCTCTTGATGACAGGGAGCAGTGATCTCTGTCCTGTCACTAGGCAGAATGGGGAAATGCCTTGTTTACATGAGGCATCTCCCCGTTCTGCCTCTCTGTGACACGATCCCGGGCACCCGGCGGACATCGAGTCGACACCGCTTCTGTACGCCCTTTTCCCTACCAGTGCTATTATGCCGACGTAAATCAGCGTGCGCTGGTCGGCAAGCGGTTAATCATTACCATTAGAGAGGGTTTCAATGGTGACAACAGTGGTCCATGCTTGGGCAATGTATGTTGAAATGACCAGTCTCCATCGAAAGTGCGCATGGCAGGGTGATAAGGCAATAGCAACGTGGAGACATAGAGTTGTTGTCACTAGACATGTGCGCCATCAATAAATTCGTTTAGTTTCGTTCCGTTTCGTATTAGAATTAATTCGTAATTCGTGTCCGAAATTCAATTTGGATTCGTACGAAATACGAATTTTCGTTAGGTTCGTTAACTTTTCGCAACAATTACGAATGTTCGTTATGATGAATTTATCATTATGAAGGGGTCCCACCGTCCCTGTGCTTTGCTGACTTCCTGGGTTTTTTAACTTCATCATAACGAATAATCGTAATTAACGAACATTCTTATTTTGTCCAATTTTGTATCTCCCATCGACTACCAGTACCAGTCTCCCGCTCCAATATTAAAAAAGGTAATTTTCCCAACCCTCACTCAGCAGCAGAAGAAAACCTCTGATTGGTCAACAAAACACCAGTCACGTTTCCGTTGTAATGGAATTTGGATCCGAAATTCGTAAACGAAATTTCGTACAAAATTCAGAAGCATAGCAATTTTTTATTTTGGATCCTCCCGAATGTACGAATTTACGGAAATTCATAATTAGTTTCGTACGAATCGAAAATTCGTACGAAACTAATCGCACATGTCTAGTTGTCACTCTGTAACAGGAAGTGGTTGAACAAGGACCTTTGTGGCATAATTAACAGGTATCATTTTAATGAAAAAAAAATGCAGATTTAAAGGGATTGAAGGGTACAGTGTGAAATGATATTAGTACTTTATGGCTTAGATGAGATTTCACTGATTGGGTCTCCATCTACTTTAAATCAAGAGTTATCTTATCCCTCAAGGGCCGTAGTGTCCTCGTCATCATTTTCAGTTCTGCTCAGTTACCATGGATATTACATGGTGTCACGCACACCATATTGTATAATAAATAGCTGGAAGATCCTAATGCAAAAAGACTGGCACCTTTCTGATGACCTTGTGGTAAGGGTGGAGACATGAACTAGTGTAGGAAGGAGTAAGCAGCCGGCAGCTGATTTAACTCAATGGTTCCCTGCCAAATTCTAAGTCAATATTTAACTAAAGCTAATCGCTAAAATCTCATATAAGCTGTAACGTGTTACATCATAATACATTTTACAATAATAATCATCATCATCATAAGTTACAATAAAATAAAAATAAAATAAAGTGTTACAATATCATAATAATACATGTAAATAAAAAATACATAATTATTTAAAAAATAATAACAATATCATAAAAAAAATAATAATACAAATTCTACAATATGGTACCAATAAATTTAATACGAAAGGCATAAGGAAAATGTATCTGAACTGTTGCTGTCAGCACCAGGGGCAGACTGACCATTCGGCCACTCGGGCACTTCCCGAGGGCCCCGGGCCACTAGGGGGCCCCATCAGGGTTGCCAGCCTCAGTAAAACCAGGGACAGTATGTAAAAATCTGTGTTTTTTTTTACATCTGTTTCTGAAATGTCCCTTACCGACATCCTTTTGGTCTAAAAATTCTGAGATTATAGCTGCCCCACCTCTACAGTACCTTCTCAGCCAATAGAAACATGTCTGTGTATACTGTGTGTACATGTCTGTGTATACTGTGTAATTGTATACTGTGTGGCCCCATAATCTCTGATTGCCTGGGGGTCCAATAATCTCCTATTGCCCGGGGGCCCCATGAGTTGTCAGTCCGCCCCTGGTCAGCACGTAGCAAAAGATCAATAAAATGACAGCGTTAACACATAATACATACCACTCAGCCTGCCCGATCTCTCTCACTGATCATAATTGAAGTGATTCCACCATGTATAGTTCTATAAGGATCCGTGAGAGAGATCAAGCAGGCTGAGCACTGATTATTATGTGTTAACGCTGCCATTTTATTGATCTTTTGTAAGTAAGTTTTTAGAGGGATTATGGAAATCATTTTTTTTTAACAGTATTACGCTATGAGGTCTGTTTCCCTTCCTTATGAGATATTGAGATTGGTGAAAGACCGAAATCTAACGAGATTTGTGGAGGATACGATAAGATCGAAGGCTTATGTTCTGTGAGGATATGGTGAGTTCAAATTTTGAGGGGAACGGTACTCACGGGGAGTGGTGAAGGCTGCGGTATATCTGATATGCCTACTATCCCCAAGGGACATTGAGTGGAGGAAGTATTTTTGGATTTACCGTTATATTCGTTTTAGCATATGAGTTTATATTATTATGGAAAGCTAATATAAAGACACAGTTCACATACTTATACTAGCAATATTTAAATACATTTTTTTTGACAATACGTAATTGAATTCCAAAATGTTTTTTTCCTTCAATTAGTTTTAGGCTTAAAGTGTTAGTTCACCTTTTCATAAAAAAATTAAACAGTTACCTAACACCATACACCCTCCCCACTACAAATGCCCACTGTACTTACCTCCTGGGATGCTGATTTGGCAGATCCCTTGCAGCCAGTCCAGTGGTCCGGGGATCAGATATCCCTGCTCTTTTCCCTCTTTTCTATGCAGTGCTTTTAGAATGGATCATAATGATTCTGATGTGTGCTAAAATGCAAAAAAATGGGCACTGATGAGGCTGCACTGTTGGGCACTGATGAGGCTGCACTGTTGGGCACTGATGAGGCTGCACCGATGGGCACTGATGAGGCTGCACTGATGGGTACTGATGAGGCTGCACTGTTGGGCACTGATGAGGCTGCACTGATGGGCACTGATGAGGCTGCACTGATGGGCACTGATGAGGCTGCACTGTTGAGGCCGCACTGATGGGCACTGATGAGGCTGCACTGATGTGCACTGATGAGGCTGCACTGATGGATACTGATGAGGCTGCACTGATGGGCACTGAAGAGGCTGCACTGATGAGGCTGCATTGTTGGTCACTGATGAGGCGGCACTGATGAGCACTGTGAGGCTGCACTGTTGGGCACTGATGAAGCTGCACTGTTGGGCACTGATGAGGCTGCGCTGATCGGCACTGATGAGGCTGCACTGTTGGGCACTGATGAGGCTGCACTGTTGGGCACTGATGAGGCTGCGCTGTTGGGCACTGATTAGGCTACACTGTTGGGCACTGATGAGGCTGTGCTGTTGGGCACTGATTAGGCTACACTGATGGGCACTGATGAGGCTACACTGTTGGGCACTGATTAGGCTACACTGATGGGCACTGATGAGGCTGCACTGTTGGGCACTGATGAGTATGCACTGATGAGGCTGCACTGATGGGCACTGATGAGGCTGCACTGATGTACACTGATGAGGCTGCACTGATGTACACTGATGATGGGCACTGAAGAGGCTGCACTGAAGAGGCTGCATTGTTGGTCACTGATGAGGCGGCACTGATGAGGCTGCACTGTTGGGCACTGACGAAGCTGCACTGTTGGGCACTGATAAGGCTGCACTAATCGGCACTGATGAGGCTGCACTGTTGGGCACTGATGAGGCTGCACTGTTGGGCACTGATGAGGCTGCGCTGTTGGGCACTGATTAGGCTACACTGTTGGGCACTGATGAGGCTGTGCTGTTGGGCACTGATTAGGCTACACTGATGGGCACTGATGAGGCTACACTGTTGGGCACTGATTAGGCTACACTGATGGGCACTGATGAGGCTGCACTGTTGGGCACTGATGAGTATGCACCGATGGGCACTGAAGAGGCTGCACTGATGGGCACTGATGAGGCTGCACTGTTGGGCACTGATGAGGCTGCGCTGATCGGCACTGATGAGGCTGCACTGTTGGGCACTGATGAGGCTGTGCTGTTGGGCACTGATTAGGCTGCACTGATGAGGCTGCACTGTTGGGCACTGATGAGTATGCACAGATGGGCACTGATGAGGCTGCACTGATGGGCACTGATGAAGCTGCACCAATGGGCACTGATGAGGCTGCACTGTTGGGCACTGGCTGCACTGATGGGCACTGATGAGGCTGCACCGATGGGCACTGATGAGGCTACACTGGTGGGCACTGATGAGGCTGCACTGATGGCCACTGATTGGCACCTTCTGTGTGGTGCTTTATAAACAGCACCCCGCAGCGCACCACAACTCATATACCATGCATTGTGGTGTGCTGCTTTTTGAGAACAGGGTGACATTTTTCATGCGTTGTGACTTGTGATACACTGGCAGCAGATGTGCATCAACGCACCGCAATGCAACGCTTTAATATAAACAATCTCTTAAGGACTCCAAAAAATATCTGCCACTTTATTTTTGAAAAGCTGACAATTGTCTGTACTAAGGCAGTGTCTGTTTTTAGAGTTATATAACTCTTGTCAAACTCCAACGCGTTATGTAATGATAACAGAACAAAATATTACAGCGCACACATGCAAACAATGACATTTAACTCCTGCAAGGCTATTTAAAACACCTAAATATTTTAAAAAAATATGGGGATTTGGTCACACCATATGGCTATTACCCCACCATTAATGGGGTACTTTGTCGCAGTAAGTGGGCTTAAGTACCATATAGCAATATGGCGTGATCAATTCCCCATATTTTTATAAAATGTTCAGGTGTTTTATATAAGCCTTGCAGGAGTTAAATGTCATGTTTTGCCTGTGTGTAATATTTTGTTCTGTTTTATGGTCTTAGGGCTGCACCACCTTTAATGCATCTTTTAGGGTGTGTCCCCCAAATATCTTGTTTGTTTATGTAATGATAACATTCCCCGAGAGAATCGGGTACAAATTGCATCACCGCTTACATAAAGTCACTGACAATAACCCAATTACCTCGAGCAAAGAGAGTAACCTAGTAATAATGGAAAAGTGACCCAACGCCATTATATAAATACTCCATGACCTACATACTGTATGTTGTATAACTGGAGAAAAGTGTGCCAACTCGAATGTTTTCATTTTTTCCAAAACAAGGACGACGAAATGCAGAATCTGATTACTTGTAACAAGAACCGTCCATAATCCAGACATTTGTTACATTAAAGTGGACCTGTCATTAAAAATCAGCACAGCATTGCTTAAATAAATTGTTTTCATGCCATAAATAAAAACGGCTTCATTTTGTGAAGTGTCTGAATAATGGGCATTGGGCAGATCACAGGGTCCCTGATAAGAGAATGTAGGGAGAATGTAGTTTATAATCAGACCCTGTCTGGTAGATGTGAGGTGAAATGGATGTAAACTCTACTGCCGCGTACACACGATCGGAAATTCGGCCAGCAAAAGTCAGATGAGAGCTTTTGGTCAGAAAAAGGCGACCGTGTGTATGCTCCATCGGACTTTTGCTGGCCGAGTCCCAGCCAGCAAAAGATTGAGAGCAGGTTCTCAATTTTTCGGTCGGAAAATGTCCCGATCGGAAATTCCGATCGTCTGTAGCAATTCCGACGCGCAAAATTCCTACGCATGCTCGGAAACAATTTGACGCATGCTCGGAAGCATTGAACTTCATTTTTTCGGCTCGTCGTAGTGTTGTATGTCACCGCGTTCTTGACGGTCGAAAATTCAGCAAACTTTTGTGTGACCGTGTGTATGCAAGCCAAGCTTGAGTGGAATTCCGTTGGAGAAACCATCCAAGAGTGCATGGGCATACCCTAATCACTCTGTGCAGTGCCGACTCCCATAATGACCAGGCTTTACCCCCATGTTGGGGGTGCCAGGGGTGCCTGGGCATACCCTAATCACTCTGTGCAGTGCCGACTCCCATACTGACCAGGCTTTGCCCCCATGTTGGGGGTGCCAGGTGTGCCTGGGTATAGCCTAATTACTCATTGCAGTGCCGACTCCCATACTGGCCAGGCTTCACCCCATGTGGGGGGTGCCAGGTGTGCCTGGGCATACCCTAATCACTCTGTGCAGTGCCGACACCCATACTGCCCAGGCTTCACCCCCATGTGGGGGGTGCCAGGTGTGCCTGGGCATACCCTAATCACTCTGTGCAGTGCCGACTCGCTTACCGCCCAGGCTCCACCCCCATGTTGGGGGTGCCAGGTGTGCCTAGGCATACCCTAATCACTCTGTACAGTGCCGATACCCATACTGCCCAGGCTTCACCCCCATGTTCCCCCTCCGCAGTGCTGCTGGCTTCCCTCCTCTTCCCTTGGCTGCTGCAGGGGATGTTTCAGGGTAGAGAGCGGAGGAAAGGGCTAGTCAATATGTAATTTACTTGCCCCTTCCTTTTGTAAATGAGCACAGTGAATACACTCACTCACTGTGTTCATTCGTAACTACAGCATAATAAACTGTGTCTACTATGCTTCGGTTTGTGAATGAACAGGAAGCCGCTCAGCACAGAGCACTTCCCATTCATTCACTGTCCCATGCAGCTGAGGCATCAGACAAAGGCGCGTGTTTGAGCTTTTGGGGTGTACACCCTAATGCAGGGGTCTCAAACTGGTGGCCCTCAAGCTGCTGTGAAACTACAAGTCCCATGAGGCATTGCAAGGCTGACAGTTAAAAGCATGACTCCCACAGGCATGATGGCACTTGTAGTTTTGCAACAGCTGGAGAGCCAAGTCCATCATGCCTCTGCCTGTGGGAGTTATGCTTTTAACTGTCAGCCTTGCAATGCCTCTTGGGACTTGTAGTTTTGCAGCAGCTTGAGGGCTGCCAGTTTGAGACCCCTGGTCTAATGCAATAGGCTGCGCACACCTATGGCACATGCGCAGATGTACAGTACACCGTCTCCTGGGATACCTGTGGTTTAGCAATCACAGGAGGCAGTGGGGCCCAGCCTAGGCCCAAAAAGCAGAAAGTGTTGCCTTGCAACACAACAAAATACCCAAAGGTACACATTTTATAGTAGTTGTAAACCCTGTTACACCACCTTTACCTACAGGTACACCTATAATAAGCCTTACCTGTAGGTACTGTAAATATCTCCTAAACCTACACTGTTTAGGAGTAGGGATGAGCCGAACACCCCCGGTTCGGTTCGCACCAGAACCTGCGAACGGACCGAAAGTTTGCACGAACATTCAAACCCTATTAATTACAATGGACGCGAACGTTCAAAATCAAAGGTGCTAATTTTAAAGGCTAATATGCATGTTATTGTCATAAAAAGTGTTTGGGGACCTGGGTCCTGCCCCAGGGGACATGTATCAATGCAAATTTTTTTTTTTAAAACTGCAGTTTTTTCAGGAGCAGTGATTTTAATAATGCTTAATGTGAAACAATAAAAGTGTAATATTCCTTTAAATTTCATACCTGGGGGGTGTGTATAGTATGCCTGTGAAGGGGCGCATGTTTCCCGTGCTTAGAACTGTCCCTGCAAAAAGTGTCATTTTTGCAGGAAAAAAAGCTATTTAAAACCTTTCGCGGCTAATGAATTGACGGCTCCCGTAACACAGAGAACAGTCATTCATTGAAAGTCATTGATAAAAAAAAAAGTCATTGATAAAAAAAAAGTCATTGATAAAAAAAAAGTCATTGATAAAAAAAAAAGTCATTGATAAGAAAAAATAAAGCGTGGGGTTTCCCCCAAATTCAATTACCAGGCCCTTCAGGTCTGCTATGGATATTAAGGGGAACCCCGCTTCAAATGAAAAAAAAAATGACGTAGGGGTCCCCCTAAATATCCATACCAGACCCTTGAGGTCTGGGATGGATTTTAAGGGGAACCCCGGCCAAAAAAAAAAAAAGGCAGGGGGTCCCCCTCAAAATCCATACCAGACCCTTATCCGAGCACGCAACCTGGCAGGCCGCAGGAAAAGAGGGGGGGATGAGAGCGGCCCCCCCTCCCTCCTGAACCATACCAGGCCACATGCCCTCAACATTGGGAGGGTGCTTTGGGGGTCTGTGACCCCTCAAAGCACCATGTCCCCATGTTGATGGGGACAAGGGCCTCGTCCCCAAAACCCTGGCCATTGGTTGTGGGGGTCTGCGGACAGGGGGCTTATCGGAATCTGGAAGCCCCCTTTAACAAGGGGACCCCCAGATCCCGCCCCCCCCCCTGTGTGAAATGGTAAGGGGGTACAAAAGTACCCCTACCATTTCACCAAAAAAGTGACAAAAATTTAAAAAATGACAGGAGACGGTCTTTGACAATTCCTTTATTAAAATCTTCTTGCTTCTGGTCTTCCTGTCTTCATCCTTCGGTTTCTTCATCTTCTTCTTCTTCCATCTTTTACCATCTTCTTCCATCTTCTTCTTCCATCTTCTTCTTCCTCCTATCCGCTTCTTCTTGCTCTGGTCTTCTTGTCCGGCATCTTCTTCCACGGCGTCGGTGTCTCTTCTTGGGCCGCTCCGCGCAATGGGAGGCTCCTGCTGTGTGAGGCTTCGCTGCGTCTGACAGCTCTTTTATAACGGAGGGCGGAGCTAAGTCAGAGGGGAGCCAAGTTGAACTTTGAGGCTGGGTTCACACTGCTGTGCGGAGTGGCTCACAGCAGGGGGTCCGGTGTCATCTTGTTCACTATTTCAAGTCTGATTTCAGTCCGAATCTTTGGCTGAAACGGACCAGAAGAAGGCTCCACAGCCGTCCTGGAGTCTCCAAGACGCTGCTGTGATCCAGGATGTCATGGCCCAGATCTGTTGAGGATAGGGTTGCCACCTCAGTGACCTCATCCCTTTAAAACCCGAACACATATTAATTACACAGGTTCTCTGGCTGATTAAGGTAGTAATTAAACTCACTTGGTGCCTTATCTGCATTAAATTAGCCTCAGAACCCGTGTAATTCATATGTGTTCGGGTTTGAAGGGATGAGGTGGCAACCCTAGCTGAGGAGGTCCCCATCAAACCTGTTGCTACCATCACTCGACTACAGGATAAGGGGTCACCCCACCGTTCATCTAACCATCACCACTGCCAAGAAAAGAGTTGATGAGAGGGTCACAGACCCACCATTACCAGTTCCCGCCCGGCCATATGACGTCCTCCCATTCTTGCTGCGCATGTGCGCCAATTGGTGATGACCTGTGTCCCTCAAACACAGCGCATGGCCGATCAGGATAAAGAGCCAATGACGATGGCTCTTTACCATGTGATCAGCTGTGTCCAATCACAGCTGATCACATGTAAACAAATGCCAGTTATCTGCATTTCCTTTCCTCAGCGCTGTCACCCTCTGAGGAAAGAAAAGCCAATAACAGGCTTTCCCGTGACAGGGGACATTTACATACTGCCCAACTTTTTGAGATGGGGATGAGGGACACCTATCAGCAAAAGTATGCAGGTATAGGACACGCCCCATAAACTCCTATCTCCCCTTTAAAGGAGAATTGTACAAAAAAACGAGATTGGTTAAACCCACAAGTGCTTTTTACCACTATTATTCCTTTATATTGGCTTTTGGAATTTACAAATGCAGCAATTTAGAAATTGGATGAAAGGTTTAGCACTGGGAAACACTTTTTGATAGATAAAAAGTGCATTTTATATACATCTATATAGATCAGACCAAAATGAGGGACAAATGAGGAGGAAAGAGGGACATTGCTCCAAATTAGGGACAGTCCCTCGAAATCATGGACAGTTGGGAGCTATGCATTTACACTGATAATCAGGACACTGATCATCAGTGTAAATCAGTGTCCATCAGGGCAGCCTATCAGTGCTTATCAGTGCAGCATATCAGTGCCACCTTTTCAGTGTAGCCACATCAGTTCAGCTTAGTGCTGCCTCATCAGTGGCCATCAAGGCTACCTCATCAGTGCAGCCTCATCAGTGCCCATGGATGCAGCCTATCAGTGTCCATCAGTGCAGCATATCAGTGCAGTGTGTCAGTGCTCATCAGTGCCGCCTTGTCAACGCAGCCTGTTTAGTGCCTCTACATCAGTGCCCATAAGTGCAGCTTATCAGTTCCCATCAGTGCCGCCCCATCAGTGGCCATCAGTGCAGCCAATCAGTGTCTATCAGTGCCCATCAGTGCCATCCCTTCAGTGCCCATCAGTGCCAGCTATCAGTGCAGCCTATAAGTGCAGCCTCATCAGTGCCCATCAGTGCAGCCTCATTAGCAAACATCAGTGAAGAAAAAAAAATACTTATTTCTATAATTTTAAATAATAAATGAAAGACATTTTTTTTTTTTATTTTTTTTTTTTTTAATTTCGGTATTTTATCGCTTGTTTAGCAAAAAATAAAAAAATCCAGTGGTGATTAAATACCACCAAAAAAAGCTCTATCTTTCTCAAACAAATAATAAACATTTCATATGGGCATGGTGTTGCATAACGTGCAATTGTCACTTGTGACAGCACTGAAAGCTGAAAATTGGCCTGGGCCGGAAGTGGGCGAAACTGCCCGGTATTAAAAACTTGCAGTCATAGACTCACCACTAAGCTGCAATCACCTGCTAACAGCTTACAGTCACAGACCCCCACACCTGCTGCTGTGTAAAGTGCCCAGGCCACCTTAAGCAGAGCCCTACATAGCCCAGTAGTCTGTTTTGTACTCCAGAGCGCTGACATTGTTCCCACCCTTACATCTAACTATTATCAAGGTATATATGTCGCTCCTGGCGGCTGTATCTGGGCCTGCCCCTTCTCAGTATTCATCTTCATCAAAGGAGTTCCCTCTTTCATTAAATTCAACATCCGTGATACATAGCCACTATACCGAATTTATTGACAAATTCTCAAAACTCTGCACGCCAACGTTCCTAAAGGGCCCCAACGTAGCCGGAAGAAGATCCATCACAAACACTTGCCCAAATTACTCTATCCTGAGGATGTGTTTAACTATAAGCCAGTATCTTTCAGGCCTAAACTTAGCCCCTTTGAGAGCTGTTTTTTCTTTTATTTTGCAAATAACACATTTCTTAGGATGAAAGCACTCACTCCTCCACTGTATCTGTAGATTGTGATGGTTGTCACCCAGGATGAACCCACAGCCATGCCTATCCTTGTTCATCTCCATCACATGGAGGATAAAGAGATTAGTAGTCAACAGAATTAAGATAAGACTGTTTTTTGCTTTAAGTTTAGCTCGCAGGAATTGACAAGGACACTGCGTTTCTGGCAGGATCAAAAGGTATTTTATGTACTTGCTGAAAATCTTCTTTGCCTGAAAAAGGAAAATGAATGCCGCCACCACATCTGATGACTGGTAAGCTGCAATGTATATCATTTTTGTTCTGGGGTTTTGGTTATCCTTTAAGCTGTCAATAGAGGTCATTTTGGCATTCATGTGTGATCTGACTTCGTCTTGATGCCTGTTGGCACCGCCGCTCCCCTGGTCACATAAGCCTTTTCTGTTTTGGCAAAGGAGCTGGGGGGGGGGGGGGGAGGTGCGGCTTTATAGGGAGCGAACAGTCCTGGCACTGATATACTTTGTAAGAAACAATAGCGATTGAACAAAGTTTTCTAACCTGTCTGACTGTTTAATCCTCCGTGAACTGTCATGCATGACTGTCTGGTGTCCCCATAGACCTGAGATTGGCTCCCCATCCACCCAAAATTGGCCAACTAGGGAGATTGTCATCTGATGTCTCTGAGCTCCCTAAAGCCGCAGTTAAGTATTCGTTACCAATAAAGCACTCAGAATAAAATACCTAATTAGACATTTCAGTTAAAAACAAAAGGCTTTTGTTGCATACGTTGGCAAACACATGTGAAGCCACAGTGCTTTCATATCATTACAAATCATGAAACACACTTTAAACACAACTTGTGCAAGTACGGGAAAGTACGGGAATTCGACTTGATTCCAGCCTCTTATATTTCCTATACAGCCCAACTCTGGCTGGCAGTGGGAGTGGCAGGACTCTAAGCCAATCAGGAGTGCTGCATCTTTCATGTGCTGACAAGGAAGATGCCCTCATCAGTCTGCTGCTGCTCCTTCACAGCCCAATCTCAGGCTGGGGGCAGGGAGGCGACCAAGCTATACTGCTTTAATCTTTTCGCTGCCACCGGCATATCTATGCCATACGTCAGCAGCACTGGGGGGGATTACCCCTCCACCGCTGTGGCTTCCCGGGCTTCTCCTCCCAGGCCAACCCGGTGTTCTTCAGATCTGCCTCCTGCCCTGATTGGCCAGGAGGAGAAGCCCGATGCCAATAGCAAATATTGATTCGCTCGTGTCCCAAGCAGTGATGTAAGTAACTGAGTTAAAATAAATGGAGTTACATAACGCAGTTACTTTAGAGGGTAACGAGTAATCTAACTGATTACTTTTCCCCTCATGGTAACTCAGTTCCCATTACTTTGGCTTAGTTACCTCAATTACTTCTACCGCCACTAGATGGCAGTAGTGTAATTCCGGTGTCCTGCCGAAAAAGTTCCCCCGCCAGATAAGGACCCCCTGTACTGCGCAGGCGCAGCGCTTGCGCAGTACAAAGGACTACGGAGCTTATGAAAATTGCCAAACCTAAACAGCTCTGAGTGAACTCTACACCGCGCAGGTGCAGTTAACATGTAATTGTACGAGGCGATGCCGCACGCTCCTCCTACCGCTGCTACTCTGCAAGGGGCGTCTATCATGTAACTAAGGGGCGGGTCTAGTATTACTGTAACCAAGGGGCGCATTTATTATTATTGTTATATATCGAGCTCTGCCCATTAATTTAACATTCGCCCTCTTCTGTAGCCATCCGCCCCTTACACGATATAATAGTAGACCCGCCCCTTGCGTACACGCTATAACAGATCTGCCCCTTGGTTAGAGTAATAATAGAGCAGCCCCTTGGTTACACGATATATAACAATAATAATAAATGCGCCCCTTGGTTACAGTAATATTAGACCCGCCCCTTAGTTACATGTATAGAATATAAAAAAAAGTCAGTTACTTTGCTGCGTAACTAATTACTTTTCCAATGTAGTAACTGAGTTACTAACGCAATTACTTTTTGGGAAAAGTAATTTGTAACTTAACTAATTACTTTTTTAAAGTAAGATGACCAACACTGGTCCCAAGCTGGTGGGTTCAGGGTGCAGTGCTCCGCGCCCAGAGCTCAACCTTTTTCAATCCAATTTAGAGCCTTAGTCTCTAATCATGTGCTTGCAAAATAAAAAAATAAAAAAATCATAGCAAGCTGTGAGTCCGGCGCCCCCCATGCAAACCGCATGCAAACTAGGGGGGCGGTGCCCCGGTGCCCCTTATGGCCCGGCCGCTCCTGTTTAGTAGGAAGGGATCTCCTTTTCCTGCTAAAGCTGGCCATAGAGTTTTTTTTCCAATCAGCCAACAAAATCCCCTTCGCTCGGACGTTGTATATGACAGCAGGTCGTAGGTCGCCAATTTTTTCCCCCAGTATGTCCCTTTGATAGAAGTCAGCATGTTATGAAAAATAAAGTTTGGTGAGAAAAAAAGTGCAAAAAATTAAAGTCACACCCATGCACTGAACGCCCCCCCCACCCACAATTTTTTTAAGCCACCCCCATATATATGCATGTAGCACTAAAGCCCCGAAGGAGCTGCTGGTTTTATTTGGGCATACTGTTACCTCACCTGCTTGCTTCTCCGTCTCAGGGGGTCCCGTTGAAAATGGCCCAAAGAATGTTAAATCCGACACTTAGTCCTTTTTCACTTATTTATTTGGGATAAACACAAAGTCTTTCAATAGAGGGTCAAAGGGTTAAGGGGAGTTCAGGCACCTGGTAATTGCGGGTTAGAGGTATTGGTCAGATCCAAAGGACAAACAGCTCCACAGACTGGATCCAGCAACCACCGGATAGGCCCTCTCACTTAACCTAACAGCCGGTAAGATGCTCAACAAAGTCTCTGCCACAGACTTGTCAATTTCACTAAAGCATTCTTGAGAGTTCTTGAGAGATTTAAAGAACCGCCATACGAGTACCAGTTTCTTTCAGCCGACCCGGCGATACTGTATGGGTGTTGATCTGGGTTGCGTCCTCTAACTGAGTTTCCAGGCTCCTCCAGAGATACCCGCCTTGCGCTCGGACCTTTCCTAGAAAAGTTCTCCCCTGGATCCTCCAGTTTTCTTGGCCTCTCTCCGCAGGCGAGACAGCACAGGACCACCCCTGGATCAGTAAGCCCCAAGACTTTTTCGGGTATACCCTCTCAGTTGCAAAGCCTCGGGCCAGCCGTCCCAGAGGTGCAGGATCATGCGATACACACTCCAGGCCAGGAGGGCCATGAGGTCAGGATAGCGGACCCCGCAAAGAAGAAGAAGCCACCAAAAAGGTCGTTGGTACCTTAAATACCCTCTCCCAGAATTCACAGCAGGGAAAACACTCCCACTGGGCTATTTCCGAGCAAGAGGTGGTATGCAATACATCCAGCTTGCTGCATTTCCACACTTACCGACGGTGACAGCGACACCTACGATCAAGTGGAAACCAGTACAACCCAGCTGGACTGGCACAGAAACCAGAACTTTTTAGAATAATTAGCCTGAGCCCAACTGCAGCTTCAGACAACTAAATTTGAAAAACAATAGCGTCTGCTCATTAGGAGCAGGGCGCTACACGCACATACCAATATACGTATATGCATTGGGAATGCATAAAAAACATCAATGGCACCACACATTTTACACACCGGAGTAAAAGCAGTTGTTCTAGGCCCATTCTTCACAGGTACCTCTAAGCCAGTGGCAGCCCACTCATTAGGGGCGCAGGGGCACCGCCCCCCCTAATCCATGCGCCTGGCCCCTAATCTACATGCTGGGTGCTGGACGCATGGATTTCAATATGTTTTTTTTTTTTTTAAGCACGTGATTAGAGCCTGAGGCTCTAATTGGCTTTAAAAAAGGTGGGCTCGGGGCACAGAGCACTGTGCCCTGAGCCCACCCCGTTGTGTGACAATAGCAAATTAATATTTGCAAATTTCTTCCTGCTTCTCCTCCTGGCCAATCAGGAAGCGGGTCCTGAGACCTGATTGGCCAGGAAGTCTCAGTGCGATTGAGGGGGCCAGGTTCGTTTGCAAACCCCCCCCCCCCCCAAAAAAAATATTGAGCACCACCAGCTGCCACTGCTCTAAACTGATCAACTGTATGGAGTTTTTAAAGCATCACCAATGGATAATATGGGCTATACACGGGCGTACGCAATTTTAAGATTTGACATGCTGGGTATCTAATTACTCAGTGCAACCTCATATTTTATAAATTACAAAAAATTTGGTAATATATTGTGTTTGTGTGACCTAAAATGAACTTTTACATAAAAAAAATTTGATCAACCACTATTTTATTCTCCAGGGTCTCTGCTTTCAGAAAATATATAACGATGTTGGGGGTTCAAAGTAATTATCAGGCCTAAAATTTTTTTTTGAATGTGTGCAAAAAAAAAAAAAACCCCAAAAAATCAAACACCTAAAAACAGATCTGGCAGCAAAAGTGTTACAGTTAAAAAAGACACAAATGTATATGTATCTATAGCCCAAAACTTTTTTTTTTTCGTTTTTTGGTAGCGTGGAGAAGGATTAGGACCCCTGTCAGGATTTACTACTGCCTGGGGATCTGTTTAAAAGATTTCCTCTTACTCACTGTCCCCAGGTCAACTTTTCCCCAGGCAGGAAGTGAAGGAAACTGCAACAGCAACACAAGCAGAAGTAAGAAGTGCTTTTTCTAAGTTAAGTAGGGAATAGCTATAACTTTTTTATTGCGGTGGACTGTGTCCTGGTTGCAGATTTTCCCTCACTTCTTGCATGGTAAAATATTGCCCCTAGAACATAAAGTGATAGTAAATCTCCCTTCCTTGCTATATTCAAAACTAAAAAAAAAAGTTTTGACTTTAGATACATGAATATACCATTAAATGCATTTTCTGAAATGCAAGCAGTGCACACACCTGGATCTGGCTTGGTATCAACTTCTCTGTTCCCAGACTGGGAGAAGGAGATACAGCATAAGGAGCCAATCAGTTGTCATGCAGTGCTCATATGCTAATGTCAGGTAGGACACAGAGGTTGCCCATTGTAACCCCCTTATTGGCCACTAGATGTCCCCATAGTCAGTAGTCAGAGAAGACTTAGGAGTCAGTAGGGTTGGGTGCCAGCTCTGCCCCTGTTTGGAGAGGTGCACCCTGGATAAGAATTAGGGATAAGCCAAGTGTTTCGGGCCGAATGTAGGCTTCCACCCTTAGCCCACGTTCACATCGGTCCGATTTGGCATGCTATTGCCGGCAATGTCACCGTCCCAATTGGTGCAACGCCGACATTGCCGCGCCGCACCGATTCCCAAAAGTAGTTCCTGTACTACTTTTGGCGACTTCGGGGGCGATATGAATAGACATCTGTGCAGGAACCCGCACAGATTTCTGTCAAATCGCCCCCCCCCCCCCCGAAGTCGGACTGATATGCTGGTTTGAAATCGCGCGAGTTCAGCGTTTCTAACCCGCAGTCAGTGTGAACCTAGGCGGAGGGGAAAGCCTAGAGTGGTGGAGGGATTGTATGCATTCATAGGACTACCCACATCCTCTTGCTTTGGGATGCTGGACTTCCGGAACACCCCTCCTGTTAGTAGTGGATCTCTTGTCTCTCCTGTCATGCTACATCTCTTTGAACATTGCTGGACTGTCTATAACCTAAATTGAGTGCCACAACCTCTGTATGGGGACATCCCCTGAATTGGAACGAGGACTGTCAACAGGCATTGGTTAAGCCAGGATAGGTCACTCCATGGGCGTACAGGAAAGGGAGACTAGGATAGCACCCCTGGGGGGGGGGGCTGCACTATTGGTTACATTTATTTGCTAATTCCCTCTAGTGTTCTCTATAACCATTACCTTGCATCTCTTGTTACAGAGACCTTTCCTTTACAAAGTATTTCCTATGCTCCTCAGCTCCATTTAGTGGACATAATCTGGTGTTTTACTGCTGCCCATAACAAAAGAAGAGGAAATAGCCTAAAGAAAATTCGTTTTTGCCCGATTTGTTCAGAACAAATGTAAATGCTGATTTCCTGAACAAACGGCAAATTTTTATTTTTTATTTTATAAATAGACCTCAAAATGATGGGAAGTTTACAATTGCCACTAAAACATTTGAATGGAAAACTTTCAGTTGGGTAAACATGGATTGCTGATCCACAGAATATCTGATTACCTTAACCACCTGATTACTTTGCACTTAAAGCGGTAGTAAACCCGCTGACATGTTTTTTTTTTTTTATACACCTGTAAGGGAAAAGGCATAATGAGCTAGTATGCACCGCATACTAGCTCATTATGAAATACTTACCTTAGAAAGAGGCGTTGGTAACTCACCTGGTCCACGCCGAGGTCGCTGACATGTTGCCTCGGCGTGTCTTCTGGGTATCGCGACTCCAGCGCTGTGAGTGGCTGGAGCCGTGATGTCGTCACTCCCGCGCATGCGCACGGGAGACTTCGTCCCGGCAGGGTTCGTATTCTGCCGGCCTTTCAGCCGAGTATCCCCTGTGCGCATGCGCCGCTGCAGTCAGCGGCGTATTGCACGGGGAATATCTCCTAAACCGTAAAGGTTTAGGAGATATTTTTTTTACCTACAGGTAAGCCTCATTATAGGCTAACCTGTAGGTGAAAGTCCAAAATGTGACTTTACTTCCACTTAAACCCCCCTCGTGACCAGACCAATTTTCAGCTTTCGGCGCTGACGCACTTGGAATGACAATTGCGCGGTCATACAACACTGTACCCAAATGAAATTTTTACCATTTTTTTCCCACAAATAGAGCTTTCTTTTGGTGGTATTTAATCACAGCTGGGGTTTTTATTTTTTGCTAAACAAATAAAAAACGATGGAAAATTTAAAAATAAAATAAAATCATGTTTAATAGTTTGTTATAAAATTTTGCAAACAGGTAATTTTTCTGCTTCATTGATATGTGCTGATGAGGCAGCACTGGTGGGCACTGATAGGCTGCACTGGTGGGGACAGATAAGTCGGTACTGATGGGCACAGCAAAGATGGCACTGATGGGCACGGATGGGTGGCACGGATGGGTGGCACAGATGGGCACTGATGGATGGCACTGATGGGCACTGATAGATGGCACTGATAGATGGCACTGATGGGCACTGATAGGTGGCACTGATAGGGGGCACTGATCGGCACTGATAGGGGGCACTGATGAGCACTGGTAGGGGACACTGATGAGCACTGGTAGGTGACACTGATGTGCAGCACTGGCACTGTGGGCACTGACAGATGGCACTGTGGGCACTGACAGATGGCACTGTGGGCACTGACAGGTGGAGCTAGTGGGCACTTTTATTATCCAAAGGTGGGCACCATGGACCCTGGGCATATTGCAGTGGGAGGGACTGATGTCCCTCTCACTGCCGCCGGTGATCTGCTTTTTTTTTTTCTCCTCGCGCTATCAGCGCGAGCAGGAAAAAAAGCCGATTACCGGCTTGGTTATTATCATATGATCAGCTGTCATTGGCTGACAGCTGATCACGTGGTAAGGGGTCGGGATCGACCCCTTACTCGGATCTGTTATCCAGCGAGTCTCACAGACTCGCGGATCACAGAGTGCGCCGCGCGCGCCCTTCAGGGGGCACGCAGGCAGCTCGTTGCCGGGACGACGTCAATAGACGTCGTCCCGGCATATCAGATCCGCGCTGTAGCCGTCATTCGACTATAGCGCGGATCTCAGGTGGTTAAAGGGATCAAGAAGGATTTTTTTTCCCCCTGCTGAAGCAAATGGGACCATGCTTGCCTTCCTCTGGATCAACTGTGGGCATAGGGTTCGGTATATGGAGGTTTTCTTTTTTTCTACTGGTTGAACTAGATAGCCTTGTGCCTTTTTTCAACCTCACCGACTGTGTAACTAACTACGTATCCATGTAGCTATGTCAGACTTCCAGTGAGTTCCAATAGATTCTGTTGACAGCTGTCAGTAAGAATTTCCCCTCACTTTGGAGAGATTTACTAACACTTTCTGTTGTGTCTCTGGGGCAGGAAGTTTAAAGGACATCTCCACGGAGGGTCACAGACAGCAAGAAATAAAACCCGACATGGTTCTATCCATTCCCTACTCTATCCAAAACTAATATTAAAAAAAAAAAGGTTTTGGCTTTAGATATACTCAAGGATAGCAAAGTACCCATTTTGGACAGAGAAGAGACATGTGGCCTGAAGGAGGCCTTCCACATCAAACTGAATTAATCTTCTTTAAGCCCTGGTTCACACCGATGTGATTTGTCATGCGATTTGACAGTTCACAATCGCACAAGTCGCACCCCATCGCCGGCAACGGAATCCTTTAAATGGTTGCGACTCAAGTCGCAGCGACTTTGAAAAAGGTTCCTGCATTACTTTTTGGGGATTTAAATGTGACTTGCATAGACTTTCTGTGAAATGAAGTCACAAGCCGCAATTAAATCAGAGGTGCAAATCGCACTGATCTGGGGCTTTGAAATCACGCTGAAGTAGCTGCACCAGTGTGAACCAGGGCTAAAACTGCAGTCAAAGAAAACTTGGTCAAGGACTGCCCCAACCTGTGATGAGATGGGAAGAGTAGTAACCCATGGATGAGGACTGCCGTGTGTTTTCGCCTTCTCTCAGAACCATGAGACGTGGCCAAAAATGGTTTATTCACAAATTAGATGACCTTGGGTGAAAATGAATTGAGTGCAGTTTTGGAATTTCGATTGAAAATGCCTAATGCCGCGTACACACAACTGGACTTTTTGACAGCAAAGGTCAGACGGAACGAATCCGTCGGACAATTCAATCGTGTGTGGGCTCCATCGGACCTTTGCTGTCCAAAAATCTGACGGACTTTAGAAATAGAACATGTTTCAAATTTTTCGGCCGTAACTCCGCCGGACACAGTTCCTATTGAGAAATCCGCTCGTGTGTATGCTAGTCTGACGGACAAAAATTGACGCTAAGGCAGCTATTGGCTACTGGCTATGAACGTCCTTATTCTAGTCCGGTCGTACGTCATCACGTTCGAATCCGTCAGACTTTGGTGTGATTGTGTGTGGCCAAGTCCGTTCATTCGTAAAGTCTGTCGGAACTCTGCCGAAAGTCTGTCGGGAAGACCGTCGGACCTAGTCCGTCGAATAGTCCGGTCGTGTGTACGCGGCATTAGAGCTAGAGGACACCTCAGCAGAAGGTGCTAATGCTTTTGAAGGAATCATCTTCTTAGCAGCCCCAATGACCCTGTAGTAAGGCTGGTCAGTCTGTTCAACTGAATTGTCCTGAGGTTGTGGTCCAGGAAGCCGGACAGCAACAGGATTGGATGGTAGAATGGTCCAAAAACAAAACTCACAATTCAGGGTCTAATCCATTTCTGTCTACAGCATGTTAGAGTGTCATCTTGATCAGTGGTTTCCAAAATGTGTCCCTGGGGCCGACTGCAGCGATATTCCTCCCATTGATACAAGGCACTATTCCTCCCACTAACACCAACAATGGGACACTATTCCTCCCACTGACACCAATGGGCAAGCACCATTCCTCCCATTGATTCCAACAATGGGACACTATTCCTCCCACTGACACCAATGGGCAAGCACTATTCCTCCCATTGACTCCAACAATGGGACACTATTCCACCCACTGGGGAGCAGAGCCACCAGGAGCAGAGCGCACCACCTGAGCAAACGTGGGTTTATCAGGACCAAGGCTCCACACTGACACCTCCCACTGACACCAATGGGCAGTTATCAGTCACAGGAGTGGTCATAGTTACTGCTGCAGTACCAGCTGCCTCCTGATGCTGCGCTGTAGAGTCTTCAGCAGCAGTGGGGCAAACAGCTTTGGAAGGGTTAATGGGCTCTGCTGACACCTGTGGTTCCACCCACACCACTGGACACACACACACAATGGGACACTATTCCTCCCACTGACACCAACAATGGGACACTATTCCTCCCACTGACACCAACAATGGGACACTATTCCTCCCACTGACACCAACAATGGGACACTATTCCTCCCACTGACACCAACAATGGGACACTATTCCTCACCACTGACACCAACAATGGGACACTATTCCTCCCACTGACACCAATGGGCAGGCACTATTCCTCCCACTGACACTAAGAATGGGACACTATTCCTCCCACTGACACCAACAATGGGACACTATTCCTCCCACTGACACCAATGAGGGGGCACTATTCTTTCATCTGATACCAACAATGGGGCGCAAATCCTTCCACAAATACCTTTGTTTACTCCCAGTGACCCCAGGTTTCGATCATGGCAAGTTATGATTATTGTAACCAGGTGGAAAGGACTTAGGTCAACTTAAAGGTCACAAATAATCTTCCTATTCCTATAAACAAATGAATATGGATGGACTGTGGAAAACAGAGCCAAGAGTAAAGCTGTCTTTACACTCTCAAATACTGAAAACTTTAAGTCATGAAAGCTGTCCTGAAATCCTGTACAGGCTTCTGTTTTAAAGCTGAACTCCAGGCAAACAGGGAAATACATAGGTAAAATAATTATATGGACGTGGTTTTTACCTGCCAAAGGATTTGGATCCCTGTCCATCCAGTCCTGAGATTTACACAGGCCTGACTTAAAAACAAAATGTTTTCCTTCCCCCGTTGACTCCAATGCAATTTGCCCAAGCGGGTAAATTCTCCTAATTTTCACCAAAAACCATTCAGCGGACATCTGTCATCATTGATATTAAGCTGGCCATACACTAGTAGAATTTTGTTTAAAATTTTTCATTTTAAGAACATTCATTTGATTTTCCAATGGTCAGTGGTGTCCAAGCGGCATTCGTTTTCAAGCAATGCCAAAAAATTTGGAAGGAGCAGAATGGGAAACATTTCTCAAACAAACGCATTTCTAACAGTGAATCTGGTTTTTGTTCATGAAATAAAATGAATTCCAAAATCGAATGTTAAAAGCAAAAGAAATTTTGAATTACTCATAAATGACATTCATCAAGTCATTGAATGTGCAGAGAATTTTCAAAATGTTTAATTCCTGCTACTAACACCAATGATAGGGCACTATCCCTTCCATGGATACCAATGATGGGGCACTATCCCTTCCATTGATACCAATAATGGGGCGCTATTCCTCCAACCAAAACCAAAGATGGGGCACTATTCCTCCAACCAATATCAAGGATGGGGCACTATTCCTCCAACCAATACCAAGGATGGGGCACTATTCCTCCAACCAATACCAAGGATGGGGCACTATTCCTCCAATTAACACCAATGTTGGGACACTATACCTTCAACCAATACCAATGAAGAGGCACTATTTCTACAACCAATATTAATGATGGGGCACTATTCTACCAACTAATATCAATGATGGGGCACTATTCCTCCAACTAATACCAATAATTGGGAACTATTGCTCCAATTAACACCAATGTTGGGACACTATTCCTTCAACCAATACCAATGATGAGGCCCTATTTCTACAGCCAATATTAATGATGGGACACTATTCCTCCAACTAATACCAATGACAGGGAACTATTCCTCCAATTAACACCAATGTTGGAACACCATTCCTACAATCAATACCAATGATGGGGCACTATTCCTCCAACTAATACAAATAATGGGGCACCATTCCTCCAACTAACACCAATGATGGGGCACTATACCTCCAACTAACACCAGTGATGGGGCAGCATTCCCTCAATTAATACCAATAATGGAGCACTAATCCTCCAACTAAGACCATTGATGGGGTACTATTCCTCCAATTAATACCAATGATGGGGCACTATGCCTTCAATTAATACCAATGATGAAGCACTAATCCCCCAACTAATACCAATGATTGAGCACTATTCCCCCAACTAATACTAATGACGGGGTACTATTCCTCCAATTAACACCAATGATGGGGCACTAATCCTCCAACTAAAACCAATAATGGGGAACTATTGGTCCAACTAATACCAATAATTGGGTTTTATTGGTCCAACTAATACCAATAATGGGGTTTTATTGGTCCAACTAATACCAATAATGGGGTTTTATTGGTCCAACTAATACCAATAATATCGAACTATTGGTCCAACTAATACCAATAATGGGGAACTATTGGTCCAACTAATACCAATAAAGGGGAACTATTGGTCCAACTAATACCAATGGAGCACTATTCCTCCAACTGATCCCATTGATTGGGAACTGTTGGTCCAACTAATACCAATGATGGGGCATTATTCCTCCTTCTACTGACAATAGGCACTATGTCAGAGATGTATTCCCACTGATCACCAAGTTTGAGGCATTATTTACCTCCACTGAAGCCGTAACATTTTCTACTCCCACTGGCCACAATCTGCCCCCTAAAGTCTGAAGTAAAGTAAAATGGCCCTTTGTATAGAAAGTTTGGAGACCCCTGGCTTATGTCATCATGTTACTGAATTTATTTCATGCAACTTTCTTTTAAAGGGAAAATTCACATAAAGAAATATTTCCCACACTGCAAATTATAGGCACCGTAAAATCCTTATGCTTGCCCTTCTTTACACCAGCTGTTTGAACTTCTATGAGAAATTTCCTTTTAGTGACGGCTTCCTCTAACAAGTCCTAGCGAAATTGAAGCACTGTGTCAGACTGCATGCTGTTCACTAGAGGGCGCTGCATTCTCGCCTAACTCCATGCGCCAGACACCTCTGCTTCACCAGCGTTCTCACCATAAAAATGTTCAGTATGCTGATGAAACTATTTGACAAGTTCACATCCCAGATATTTACGTGACATGTTTGTTGCTGCGTGTGCCTGAAAATGTGGGTGTTGTCAAACCACTACAGTCTGCAGCAGCTGCTGACGCTTCTATAAAATGATTTGATCTAAAAAAAAAAAAAAAAAGAAAAGTAAAAATAGAGTGTAATAAAAACAGATGCAGTGCTATTTAAAGAGGTACTCAAAATAACTGATAAAAAGAAGTACTAATTACCTTTAAAAGTCGGTCTTAACCCCAGATGGATGACGTTTAGTTTGCTGAAGCACTGTGTGTTATTAACAATTGCCCAGTTTTTATTTTTGTTTTTGTTTTTTATTTATTATATACAATTTTTACTTGTCTTTATTCCCTTTTTCATCTCAATGATGCTGATCTCCTCTGGCCTCTTTCTGTACATGCTTGCTGATGGTGACAACAGTGGACTATGGCTGAGCAATGCGTTTCAACATAACTGTTTGTCTTCTTTACTAGTGGGTGCATGTGACAAGGTGACAACTCAGGAGAGTCATTGGGAAGCAGTTGTCACCCCATGAGAAGAAGTGCCTGAACATGGACCATTATGGCAGGATCACCAGGTATAATTGTCATGAGAGCTGTAATTTTCTGCTGCATAAAAGTGCTTGACTCTATAAGCCGAGGGGGGAACTTTCATTCAGAAATTAGTGTTAATAATATTTTATAAATATTTATATAAATATAAAATAATACAATTATTTTATTTTATGGTTAATCATGATTATTTTTTATTAAAAGACACTGTCACTCACTCCCTCACTGTAATGGAGCTTCCAGGTATGAAGGAGCAAGTGGCCTCCTCCATAGAGAAGAGATGTACAGTGCCCTGAAAAAGTATTCATACCCCTTGAAATTTTCACATGTTGTCATGTTGCAACCAAAAAACGTAAATGTATTTTATTGGGATTTTATGTGATAGACCAACACAAGTGGCACATAATTGTAAGTGGAAGGAAAATTATAAATGGTTTTCAAAATTTTGTACAAATAAATACAGGCATACCCCACTTTTAAGTACACAATGGGGTTTATTTACTAAAGCTGCAAAGTGCAAAATCAGGCTCACTTCTGCATAGAAACCAATGAGCTTCTAACCCCAGCTTGTTCAATTAAGCTTGGTAATAAAACCTGGAAGCTCATTGGTTTCTATGCAGAAGTGAGCCTGATTTTGCACTTTGCAGCTTTAGTAAATAAACCTCATTGTGTACTTAAAAGTGGGGTATGCCTGTATGTGAAAAGTGTGGCACGCATTTGTATGCAGCCCCCTTTACTCTGATACCCCTAACTAAAATCTAGTAGAACCAATTGCCTTCAGAACTCACCTAATTAGTAAATAGAGTCCACCTGTGTGTAATTTAATCTCAGTATAAGTACAGCTGTTCTGTGAAGCCCTCAGAGGTTTGTTAGAGAACCTTAGTGAACAAAGAGCATCATGAAGGCCAAGGAACACACCAGACAGGTCAGGGAAGTTGTGGAGAAGTTTAAAGCAGGTTTAGGCTATAAAAGAATATTCCAAGCTTCAAACATCTCACTGAGCACTGTTCAATCCATCATCGGAAAATGGAAAGAGTATGACAACTGCAAACCTACCAAGACCTGGTCATCCACCTAAACTGACAGGCTGGCAAGGAGAACATTAATCAGAGAAGCAGACAAGAGGCCCATGGTAACTCTGGAGGAGCTGCAGAGATCCACAGCTCAGGTGGGAGAATCTGTCCACAGGACAACTATTATGCCGCGTACACACGGTCGGAATTCTCGTCGGAAAAAGCTCTGATGGTTTTCCCGTCGGAACTCCGACGGAATTTCGCTCAAACTGTCTTGCCTACACACGGTCACACCAAATTCCGACGGTCTGTAACACAGCGGCATAAAACACGTTCGACAGCACTATAGAAGGGAAGTTTAATGCTTCCGAGCATGCGTCGAATTGTTTCCGAGCATGCGTCGGAATTTTACGTGTCGGAATTGCATACACACGATCGGAAAATCTGATAGAAAGGTTTTCCTTCGGAAAAATTGAGAACAGGTTCTCAATCCAAAGTCCGTCGGAAATTCCGACAGAAAAAGACCGATGGGCATACACACAGTCGGAAAATCCGTTGAAAAGCTCCCATCGGACTGTTTCCATCGGAAATTCCGACCGTGTGTACGCCGCATTAGTCGTGCACTCCACAAATATGGCCTTTATGGAAGAGTAGCAAGAAGAAAGCCATTGTTGAAAGAAAGTCATTAGAAGTCCTGTTTGCAGTTTGTAAGAAGCCCTGTGGTGGACACAGCAAACATGTGGAAGAAGGTGCTCTGGTCAGATGAGACCAAAATTGAACTTTTTGACCTAAAAGCAAAACGCTATGCGTGGCGGAAAACTAACACTGCACATCACTCTGAACACACCATCCCCACTGTAAAATGTGGTGGCAGGATCATGTTGTGGGCATGCTTTTTTTTCAGCAGGGACAAGGAAGCTGGTCAGAGTTGATAGGAATGTAGCACCCTGTAGTTTGGGCAGGGAGCTCCTCACAAATTTACTTGCCAGGAGTAGCTATCTTGGTCGATTGATAGAGATCTATTGATTTCTCCCTAAGTTTGGCCTTGCTGCACCTTTCTCTTCTACCACTAGGTGGCCGAGTACTTGGTGGTACTAGATATGAGAAGGGCAACCCATGGTCAGGTTATGAGTATATGGGGTATCTCAGCCAATGGGCAGGGGTTTTCTTGATTTCCTTGGCCTGCTGGGAGAACCTATATATTTGGGTGAGGTCAGTTTATCTGAGTGCTGTGCCACCTGGACGGCTGTCTGGGTGGACATGTGTCATACTCCCCGGGCTGCTAGGCCAGAGATTGGGCCTATCCCGGGGGCATCTGGTTGCTAGGCTGTGTGAGGGCCGATCCAGAAGTAAAGAGAGCAGTTGGGATTGCGGCTTGCAGTCCAACCAGAAGTGCCGGTTCTGCCGGCCGGAGAACCTGTCAGTGGTTGGAGGTAGAAGGCCAGCTGTCGCCACAAAGGGACCAACCACCTTTACCAGGGACCACAGTGAGTAACTGAAGCAAGTACCAGAACCACATTCTCACTGAACGGGTAAGGTGGAGAATCGGGAAACTTCAGGCGGTGATCAAGTCAGGGAACCAACTCGTGGAGGAGACGCTTGCAGAGCAGCCTTGTGAGTCAAGCCAGGGACCTTGCCAGTTAGCTGGGGTAAAGCTTGAGAAGTATCTGGAGGGCAAAGCTAGGGACCCAGCAGGGATGCGTGGGTAACGCTTGAGGGGATACCACCGCAAACCTTGGAGGAGCTCAAGGGATTCAGAGTCAGTGAATCAGCGGGTCTAGTGAGAGACTGGGAGCTCAGTGTTGAAGAACTACAAGAGGCAGTTGTAGTGGAGCTGAAAGGACGGTTACGTTTGAGTTAGGAACTGTTAAAAGACTGTTACCATAGGAGACAGCATTGTGGCTCCTGGCTGGGGCCTTTCCCTGCACGTCTGTCTTCCCTTTTGAAGTCTCGGAGTCTGCCAATTGAATCTCCAACTACTTAAGGGTGTCCTGGCTCTAAATCTCTTTCCCCAAAAAATACAAAAAGGAATGTCAAAAGAAATAAAACCTCTTTTAAATCCAAGAAGTGTCTGGCGCCCAATACCTTTCAACATCTTTGCACCCACTATGCCTCACAACCCACTACATATTGAAAAATGTCAGCTATCTTTGGCCTTGGAGGTCCTCATTAGACTGGACAAGGCCAAAGACCTTGCTACAGGAAGATAGATGGAGCCAAAATACAGGGCAATCTTATAAGAAAACCTGTTGGAGTCTGCAAAACACTTGAGACTGGGGCGGAGGTTCAACTTCCAACAGGACAACGACCCTAAACATACAGCCAGAGCTACAATGGAATGGTTTAGATCAAAGCATGTTCATGTGTTAGAATAGCCCAGTCAAAGTCTAGACCTGAATCCAATTGAGAATCTGTGGCAAGACTTGAAAATTGCTGTTCACAGATGCTCTCCATCCAATCTGATGGAGCTTGATCTATTTTGCAAAGAAGAATGGGCAAAAATGTCACTCTCTAGATGTACAAAGCTGGTAGAGACATCCCCAAAAAGACTTGCAGCTGTAATTGCAGTGAAAGGTGGTTCTACAAAGTATTGACTCAGGGGGGCTGAATACAAATGCACCCCACACTTTTCACATATTTATTTGTAAAAATGTTAAAAAAACATTTATCATTTTCCTTCTACTTCATAATTATGTGCCACTTTTTGTTGGTCTATCACATAAAATTCCAATAAAATAATTTTACGTTTTTGGTAGTAACATGACAACATTTGGAAAATTTCAAGGGGTATGAAGACTTTTTCAAGGCACTGTATTTCTCCAAACTTTCTAAACAAAGGGGCAGTTTATTGTCCTTCAGAATTTAGGGGGGCTGGACTGTGGCCGTTGGGAGCAGAAATTGTCCTGGTGTTAGTGGGAGTAAACAATGTATCTTTGGTATTAGTGGGAGGAATAGTGCCCCATCGTTGGTGTCAGAGGGCGAAATAGTGCCCTGCCGTTGGTGTCAGTAGAAGAAAAAGTGCCCCATCATTGGTGTCAGTAGGAGAAATAGTACCCCATCATTTTTATCAGTAGGAGGAGTAGTGTCCCATCATTGGTATCATTAGGAGGAGTAGTGCTCCATCGTTGGTATCATTAGGAGGAGTAATGCCCCATCATTAGTATCATTAGGAGGAGTAGCGTCCCATCGTTGGTATCATTAGGAGGAGTAGTGCTCCATCGTTGGTATCATTAGGAGGAGTAAAGACCCATCATTGTTATCATTAGGAGGAGTAGTACCCCGTCGTTGGTATCATTAGGAGGAGTAATGCCCCATCATTGGTATCATTAGGAGGAGTATCATTAGGAGGAGGAGTGCCCCATCGTTGGTATCATTATGAGGAGTAATGCCCCATCATTGGTATCATTAGGAGTAGTGTCCCATCGTTGGTATCATTAGGAGGAGTAGTGCCCCATTGTTGGTATCATTAGGAGGAATAGTGCCCCATCATTGGTATCATTAGTAGGAGTAGTGTCCCATTGTTAGTATCAGTAGGAGGAGTAATGCCCCATCGTTGGTATCAGTAGGAGGAGTAGTGCCCCATCGTTGGTATCAAAGGAAGGCATAGTTCCCTATCATTCTTGTTAGTGGCAGCAATTAACCACTTCAATACCCGCGTATAGTCATATGACGCCCACAAGGTGGATCTACCATCCTGGGTGGGCGTCATATGACGTCCTCGGATTCCCGGCCGCCTGGGGGGCGCGCGCGCGCCATCGCTCGGGACCCGGTGCGAGTGCCCGGCGGCCGCGATGTCCGCCGGGCACCCGCGATTGCCCGTTAAAACAACGGGACCGTGCGGGACCGTGGAGCTGTGTGTGTAAACACACAGCTCCACGTCCTGTCAGCGGGGAGGAGACCGATCATGTGATCCCAGTACGGAGGAACACATGATCGGTCTCCTCCCCTTGAGTCCCCTCCACCTACAGTTAGAATCACTCCTATCAGGGAACACATTAACCCCTGCAGCGCCCCCTAGTGTTAACCCCTTCCCTGCCAGTCACATTTACACAGTAATCATTGCAATTTTATAGCAACGATCGCTGTGTAAATGTGAATGGTTCCAAAAATGTGTCAAAAGTGTCCGAAGTGTCCGCCGCAATGTCGCAGTCACGAAAAAAAAATCGCAGATCGCCGCCATTACTAGTAAAAAAAAATAAAAAAAATTCAATAAATCTATCCCCTATTTTGTAGACGCTATAACTTTTGCGCAAACCGATCAATATACGCTTATTGCGATTTTTTTTTCCCAAAAATATGTAGAAGAATACGTATCGGCCTAAACTGAGGAAAAAAATTGTTTTTTTTTAAAAAAAATGGTATATTTATTATAGCAAAAAGTAAAAAATATTGTGTTTTTTTTCAAAATTGTCGCTCTTCTTTTGTTTATAGCGCAAAAAATAAAAACCGCAGGGGCGATCAAATACCACCAAAAGAAAGCTCTATTTGTGGGAAAAAAAGGACGTCAATTTTGTTTGGGTGTAACGTCGCACGACCGCGCAATTGTTAGTTAAAGCGACGCAGTGCCGAATCGCAAAAAGTGCTCTGGTAAGGAAGGGTGTTTAAAAGCCCTGTATTGAAGTGGTTAAACAAACTTTTTTGAAAATTCTCTGCACATTCAATGACTTGATGAATGTCATTCATGAGTACCGGTAATTCAAAATTTCTTTTGCTTCTTTTTTTTATGGATTGCATATACATTTTTCTGTCCATTCTTGTAGCACTGCTTTAAAATAATTCTATATGATAGAAATGTATTTTTTGTGGCTTAAAAAAACAGAGACTAATCACAGAATAACATTTTCGCCTGGCAAGTTGTAAGTTGTAAGTTTCTGTACCGTAGTTGTTAGACGGACAAACAAATGTGGGTTACTATAATGTTAATGAAGTCTTGTCTGTTTCCCCATATCTAAAACAACTCATTAATATAATCATGTCCCGCCGTCCCCAGACCTACTGAGTTGTTTTGTATGGACCATAACAAAGTAACCCATGGCTGGTGGACCGCGGCTGTCATTTCTGCACCAGCTTGGCCATTGTAAATGCAGATCAGCAAGATTCATTTGTCTGAGATTAGGAAGGTGGCGGGGAAAGGAAGGGGAGGACTTTGGAATGTTGGCCTTGGGTACCAGAGGGCCATACCCCACTTCTTACCCCATCACTTCTTAGACGTTAAAGTGACATTAGACCCCCAATATTTAAGCTTTTTTTAGCAGCTGATTTAATCATTTACAGAGTATGCCGTTTTTTTTTTTTTTTTTTTTTATCTTTCAATCCTTATCTATGTTCTATGATTGGATCCTCAGGTTGGTAGTCAGTGGAGGCTGGTGCTTTTTTTGGGCAGCCACTGTGCCCATCAAACTGCTGCCACTGTGCCCTCAAATGCTGCCACTGTGCCATTAATTACAGCCACTGTGCCATCAATTGCAGCCACTGTGCCACACGCTGCCACTGTGCCCATTAAAACGCTGCCACTGTGCCATCCAATGCTGCCCATGTGCCCATCAAAGGCAGCCACTGTTCCAAACGCTGCCACTGTGCCATCAAACACTGCCACTGTGCCATCAAACACTGCCAGTGTGCCCATCAAATGCTGCCAGTGTGGCCATTAAATGCCCCCCCCCAGTGTGACCCCCGCCCGCTCGCCATCTGCCCGGCACTTACCGTGTCTTGGTGGGGCAGCGGGTGACAGCGACAAGTGGCGTCCTCCGAGTGTCTCCTGCCGTCCTCATCTCCCATCCTCTCCTCCTGATAGGCGTCCAATGGCGGCGCCTGTCGTTTCAGCCAATCAGGTGACAGGTAACAGATCTGAGCACCTGATTGGCGAAAAGGCAGTTTATGTTTTCTAGCACAGCTGAGGGACCTGCGAGCGCCCAGCATGGCACTCACAGGTCACCTTTTTTAACGCTTATTAGAGACTATGGCTCTAATCAGGTGCTTCAAAACCCTTTTCGGGCGCCTGAATAGGGGGAGGCAGCGCAGGCCATAGATAGATTCATGCAATGCATGAATCTATCTATTAGTGATAGAGGGGGCGGCGCCCATGCGCCCTTAATGCAGGGGCCTCCACTGGTGGTAGTATCACTAGGAATGTTTTAAGCAGGAAATAAAGAAATATTTAAAGCTTTCTGGCATTCCAACAACACGTGCAGCAACATATCTTTTTATTTGTTTGGGTATAGATACGCTTTAATCACAGGAAGAATATCTTCATGGGTCATACTGTTTCCTACTTGTTGGGTGAGTAGAAGGAAGTAATTGATATAAGCTAAAGACTTCCCTTCAAGGGTGAGCGACTATGCAAATTTGATTGGAACCATTAGTCACCAACATTCATACTTGAAAAGAAAGGACAGGGACAGGGTTCACTGAGTTGATGACCATTTTTTTTACTTTTCAATATTTTAATAAAAATATTAAGTACAGAAAATAGAAATATTAGCAACAGCAAATCAGAGTCTCAGATTATCACCAGCATAATATAGGAACGTATCAGGCGAAGGACAATAATTATCTAGGTAAGTACAGGTTGTTCAAACAATGATATACTGTATATCGTAAACAACAACCTAGAAAGGCAAGAACCGTTTAGGCCCCTTTCACACGAGGCGGATCCATTTTGACGGACTCCGCTTGCTCAGCAGGGGATCGATCCGTTGATCCCCACTGAGCAGACGGATGACAGGTCCGTCTTCACTCACTGTGCAGAGATGGACCTGTCAGAGTCCAACTCTCCTCTATGGGGAGATCGGACGAAAACGGACAGCCTGTCCTTTTTCATCCGATCTCATCCTATCTGACTCACTGGACTTGGCGAATCGGGTGTCAGCGGACACATATCCTACTCCCCATAGAGGTCAATGGGTGGCCCGATCGGGTCCACCTGAAAAACGGACAGGCGGACCTGATCGGTCCAATCGTGTGAAAGGGGCCTTGTCAAAAATAGCAACTTCTAGTGGCAATAGTAATTGGATAGAGAAAGACAGGAGTGGTTAGGATCAGTGGCGGCCGGTCAATAAGGGGCACGGAGGCACAAGTTTGCCAAAAAAGAAAGCTACTTTAACATGTAAGTCATATATATTATTATTTATTAAATAAATAAAAACTGTATTTCGTTCATATGTGTGTGCGGGGCACCGGAGAATTGGGTGACTATAAGGTCTATAGACTTTTTAAAAGCATGTGATTTGAGGCTGAGCTCTAATTGGCTTGTTTCAGACTGTCCTCTGCGCCCGAACCCTCCCACTGTTGATTTTAGCGAATCAGTAATGTTATTATACATTTGTTCTCGTGTGGGACCGTTTTCAACACGTAGGGCGGGGCTTTGAGCATCATGGCGTCACTTCTGGTTTCCGGCTTCTCATCCCGTGGAACGCAAGGCGTCCCGGGCACGCTGTGTATTGCATGCAATTGTTTCCTCTACATCCATGATTCCATGTAAGTGAGTTTTTGGCTTTCAGTTTGTTTGCGCCCCCCCCCCCCCCCAAATTTTTTTAGCACTAACCGCCACTGGCCAGCATAATTATTATCCTGGTGAAGATGAGACCAATTAAGGCGAGGCAGAGAAAGGGGCAAGAGGTTAAGTGGGGGGGGAGGGGAGGTTTGATGGTCCCCATACCTGACATTAAAGTCTTAGAAGACAAAGTAAAGAAAAAAAAGGGAAAAAGCAAAAAGGGAGGAGAGAGGCCAGCCAGGAACAGGTTAATAAACTGACTAGTACTGAATCCATGGGTCCCCCAGTCTTAGTGTTGGTATGGAGAGTACAGGTGAGTTTGTCATTGATCATAATCCAATTAAGCTTATGCTTCACATAGTCATATGGTACAACTGACTGATGCCAATATTTAGCAATATTAATTCGTGCTGCCAAGAACATATAAGTAATACGTTTAACAGATTTCTTTTGGACCTCATCAGGTAGCTTATGAAAGAGGGCCGACTCCGGGGATCTGCGAATATTTACTCCGGTCACTCCGGCGCCCCAAGCCCACCCACTTGTGACATTAGCGAATCAATATTCGCTATTGTCTTCCGGCTTCTCCTTGCCAATCAGGACAGGAAGCGGATCTTAAAACCAGATTGGCCGGGAAGAGAAGGCGGGGAAGCTGTGACCTGGATGGGGTAAGTGCGGACCTGATGGGGGGGGGCTGAACACTAGAGGGAAACAGGCTCACTGCAGCTGGTGTTACAGAATGTCCCAAAATAACAGAGACAAAGTTAGTCAGCACCCATCTACAAATAAACAGAAGGAAAAGAACAATTCAGCTTTGGGGTGGGGGGTGTTCAAATGGAATTAAAGTGGTTGTTAAAGGAGTTGTAAAGGCAGAAGTTTTTTTTATCTTAATGCATTCTATGCATTAAGATAAAAAACCTTCTGTGTGTAGCAGCCTCCCCAGCACCCCCTAAGTACCTACCTGAGCCCCTTCTCTCTCCAGCGATGTCCACGATCGCCTCAGCCATCCAGGACACTCCTCCTGATTGGCTGAAACAGAGCAGCTGCACCATTGGCTCCCGCGGCTGTCAATCAAAGTCAGTCAGCCAATCAGGAGAGAGAGGGGGTGGGGCCAGGTCGGGGCTCTGTGTCTGAATGGATACACGGAGCTCTAACTATGCTTGGGTGCCCCCTGTAGCAAGCTGTTGGCTGAGGGGCACTCAAAAGAGGGAGGGGCTAGGAGTAGCGAAGAGGGACCCGAGAAAAGGCAGATCGGGGCTGCTCTGTGCAAAACCAACTGCACAGAGGAGGTAAGTATCATCATTTTTTTTTTTTTTAAAGAGCCTTTACAATCACTTTGACCCACTATAATATGATCATGCCATCCTCTCTGTTATATAATGCTATGTGCCCCTGTGTCTGTGCTGTATAAAAAAAATGGCCATTATACTGTATATCGGTGCGGCTCTCGCCGCTCACGTGACTCCTCGGCTCTCTCCACTCCTGGGCTGACAGCTATAGTGGGCAGGGCTGAGCACTGCAGCTGATGTCAGCCTGGGAGGAGAGAAAAGAGAGATCTGAGGAGTCATGTGAGCGCCAGGAGACACTCTGATATATGGTATAATGGGCCTTTTTTTTATACAGCACAGGCACAGCAGCCCATAGCGTTATATAACAGAGAGGATGGCATGATCGTAGTATAGATTTGATTGCACCAAGAGTAAAGGATCATGGGGTGGACAGAGCTGACAGGCAAGGAGGGTAGGGGGAGAGGAGGGTAGGGGAGAGCTGTGGATGACGGAGGCACATAAACTGATCACAGTGTCCGTGCTCAGCAGCCATGATACACCGTGGTCAGTTTACAGGGGGGAGGTGAGAACCAGGCAGGATCAGCCAGGTATTTCAGGCGATACAAGGGATCAAATGACACAGCACAAGCACTGTGCTGTACAGGGTTGCCAACCTTCCGCAGCATTTTTTACTGACAAAACATGGACGATTTACTGGCGGAGCACATTTTTTACTGACAACCTGAGAAATTACAGAACTCCTATTGAAAACTAACACAGTGAATATTTGAACAGTATAAATATGATATGGAAATACTGACAATACCTATAACAAAGTAATTTGCTTGATTTACACTTAAAAAGTTAACACAACATGAAATTATCAGCCCCTGATATTTACTAGCAGTGAAAAAATCACAGATTTTTACAAACTGTCAGTAAATTTACTGGCGGTTGGCAACCCTGGTGCTGTATAACATGCTTTAAGGGAACAATTTTTTTTTTTTTATAGGTTTAACAAACACTTTAACTCGCTTAAAATTACTTACAATCATATGGCCATTGGAGCCAGAAAGCAGTTTTCTTTTCCTCTGAGAAACAGGAGGGAGTTTGCATTGATTTCCTTCTTCCAAACCATCCGTACCTTGTGGGAGGTTCAACTTGAACGTGTTTTTTTTTTCCCAACATAGATCACTAGGAAACTATGAAGACTCAACTACTACTTCAAAGTGGGCCTAGCATCAGATATACTTTTCCATGTAAAATGTATGCATCCTTCATCATGTCCCACTGAGATATACCCTTGTTTCCTCTCCTGTTTAGAGCTAGTTAGTTCAGTCCTGCTTTTACTATGTATCTTCAGTTAGTGTCAGTCCATTGCAGAGACAGGGCTTAGGAAAGTCATTGTCTTCTTAACCTACTTAGCAGTATTCCCGAGTGTGGCTCGGGCAGAATTTTCCATACAAAGGTAACCCCGAGCCACACTCAGGATGGCATTGCAGTATCCTGGGAAAATTACTTACCTTGTCCCCTGGATCCTGCAATGTCCCCCCGCTGTGTGCGGCGGTAGTGTCTTCTGCCCAATGTACTGTATGCGGGCTCCGTTACCCTGAGGCCGGCGGGAATTTCAAAAAGTGCAAAAAACATAACACATACAGTACACCTTAATCTTACAGATTACATTACTGTATCAAATAATTTCACCTCTCTTTTGTTCCTAATGGTTTGTTCAATGCCCTGCATGCACTTTTATATTATATATACTGTTCTTTCTGCCTGGAAACTGGAGATTGTCCATAGCAACTAGCCAGAAACAAGTGATAATAAATTAGAACATTTGCAGAATTGAGCGATAGTGATTTGTGGGGAAATCCGTCATCAAACACTGAAAGTGACGACAGCAATAATTCTGCAACTGAGCAAATTTCTGTGTTTTTTTGAGTTGATTACATTATTGAATAAATGTTATTATTATTAAATTTTTATTGTTGATAATTTTTTATAAATATTTATTATATTATAATTTATAATTTTGTGTTTCAAACTTTATCATACCCGGGATCTCTACTAGACTCTTGTTCAGACAGATTTAAGTGTGTTATTCCTAAGAATTACAGGCCTACAATATAAAACGCCAAATTTCCATGCAAAACAATGTACTAGACATGTGCAACTCGTTTAGCTCCAAATTTGTTTTTTAACTAATTTTGACAAATTCGTTAATTTCTGAATTTCCAAATTTCCAAATTCGTTAATTTCCGAATTTCCAAATTTCCAAATTTCTGAAAATTAGAAATTTCGGAATTTCAGAGATTCGGAAATTTCAGAGATTCGGAATTTCAGAGATTCGGAATTTCAGAGATTCGGAATTTCGGAAATTGAAAATTCAGAAATTCAAAATTGTGGAAATTCAGAAATTCAAAATTTTGGAAATTCAGACATTGGAAATTAGGAAATTCGAAATTAGGAAATTCGAAAATTCGAAAATTCAAAATTAGGAAATTCCAAAATTTTAAAATATGAAAATCCAAAAATAAGAATGAAAATCTGAACATTCTAAAGAATGAAAATCTGAAAATTCGAAAACCCAAAGATCTGCAATAATAACTAACTAATAATAAATATTAAATTATAGGTATTGGCTGTTAGTGAACGTATTTAAACAAATTATCTGAAATGCCGTATCTAAACGAATGGAACGTAATGAACTAATAATAATAAATAACAATAATTATAATAAATAGTTTTTTATTATTTTTTATTATTATTAATTTATTCCTTTCCATTTGTTTAGATGCGGCATTCATTATTTTGGATAATTCGTAACTTCAGATCAATTTGTATTAGTTGCGTTCACAAACAGCCAAATTTGAAAGGAAATTCCAATACTTTTTTTTTTATAGTTAGTTATTATTAGTTAGTTATTATTTCAAATTTTACTAATTTTCTTTCTTTTTCTCAAAATTTCGAATTTTCGAATTTCTGAATTTCTGAACTTTCGAATTCAAAAAATCAGAAAACTCGGAATTCAAAAATTCGGAAATTCAGAATTCGAAAATTCGGAAACTGTAAATCCGAATTCCGAATTTTTTCATTTCCGAATTTATGAAAAAAGCAAAAAAAAAAAAAAAACGAATGAAATGAAAACGCACACATTTTTTTGTCAGTGCGCATGTCTGTAATATACTGCTTTCAGCATCAAAAATCTGACATAATCATACCGCCAGGGAGGTGAAACTTCTAAAGACTTGAAAAGTATCCCATGTACTAGCTAGAGTTGCCTTTCTTCATAGAGTCCCACCTGTTGCCTACAGATTGGCAGATGATCACATGCGTGTAGCAGCGCTGGTGAGAGATTAACTTATTCCAGCTTTGGCTGTGGTATTTACAGGAATAATTGGCATTAAAGCGGAGTTCCTCCCATAAAATTTACTTTTCAGATATAAACATTATAATCCTTCAGCAACAACAATTGGCCTTTTTTTTTTTTTTTTACTCACCCCTTCTTCACTGTTGCTATGGGGTCTCCTGTATTCTGCCTCTTCAGCTCCGTGGGGATTTACGTCATTTCCCCTCGGTGCCTGTGCTCACTAGGGCTCCTGGGAGATGTGTGTCATTCTTTCCCAGGAGTCAGTGGGCTCTCATTGATGCGATGTGTGTTTACTGCGCATGCGCGAGAACAGGCGGTGCATGCTGCTTATTCAGCAGCACCGTAAACCCGGAAGTTTATGCTAAGGTACGTTTTTTTAATAAAATACTAACAAAAGCGGCGCTAGTTACCAACGAATGCAACATTAGCATAATATGATAGCAACAGATGGATTTAAAAAAAAAAAAAATCATATATGTGGTTGGAGCTCCGCTTTAATGATCAATCATAAGCCCTGGAAAGTAATAGTCTCTTTAATAAGGATAGAACACATTCCTGAAGGGGTTTGGTCAGTTGGTAATGACATTCCTGAAGCATTAGGTCAGTTAAGGTAAAACCATCCCTATATGGTTCTTAACCAGGCCTGGGATGCATACTTATGTATTAATGAAATATAACATGGAAAACATTTTTTTCCATCAAGAGTTAAGCTGCCCGTGGATTCTGCCAAGTCAGCAAGTGGTCATACTGTCTGTGTAGACTGGGGCTAAGTATGTCATGGTATGTATTATCATTTGAAACAGAACAAACCGGTGGATAGGAGACTAAAGAAAGGTCTCCTTCTGCCTGCAGCAGACTAATGACATTCCTAGCCTCGGCAAAATGACCTGACTGGAGGACAAGGAGTGCTATTTAGTAGTAAAAGGTTAAGTATTTTTGATATTGTTGCTGTATATTGTGATGTACAGTATTTGTGATGATAGCAGCAGTCTCAAAACTTTGTGGCACCGGGGACCAGCTGCGTGGAAGAAGCAGTTTTTAGCGGGCAATGTGTCGGGGCAATGGCTGGTGTTGGCGCTTCAATCATTACGGCACCAGGGTTGATATTGTGTCAGGATGATTGAAGAGCATTATTTCTATTATTACACTGTAATATCAAATGAAATGGTTCAACTCACCATAATGTAGAATCAGTGGGAGCCCTGAGCGTGTCACTTGCCACATCACCTGCAACCAGATGCTGCTTGTCACTTGCCACGTCACCTGCCACCAGATGCGGATTGTCACTTTCCACATTACCTGCCACCAGATGAAGCTTTTCACTTGCCACGTCACCTGCCACCAGACGTAGCTTGTCACTTGCCACATCACCTGCCAACAGATGCAGCTTGTCACTTGCCACGTTGCCTGCCACCAGATGCAGCTTGTCACTTGCCACGTCACCTGCCACCAGATGCAGCTTGTCACTTGCCACGTCGCCTGCCACCAGAAGCTTGTCACTTGCCACGTCGCCCACCACCAGATGCACCTTGTCACTTGCCACGTCACCTGCCACCAGATGCGGATTGTCACTTGCAAAGTCACCTGCCACCAGATGCAACTTGTCACTTGCCACTAGATGCAGCTTGTTACTTGCCACGTGGCCTGCCACCAGATGTGGATTGTCACTTGTCACGTGACCTGCCGATGCAGATTGTCACTATCCTGCCACCAGCTGAAGCTTTCCACTGTTGCCTGCCACCAAAAAAAATACCAGATGCAGCTTGTCACTTTTTAAATATAAAAGCCCTTTGGTGGCAGGCAACAGTGACAGCAGTGAAAGAGGCTTCTGGTAGTCTCTGCCCAGTTTTTCAGTGTTTGAGCGAGAAACTGGCACATGTGCATTTGTTGGGTCCCAGGGTGAAGGCGGGCAGTGAGAGATGATGTAATCGCTCTGCTGCCCATGGCTGCACAGTAAGGGCGGAACTGCGGTGATGCAGGGCGGGCAGTAAGAGATGATGTCATCTCTCTGCCCGCTCGCTTATCCGCCCACCGGCTTGCCCACCCGCCGCACTTGCGGCCCAGCTGCAGAGAGGTCGGGGGTCTGGTGGTTGAGGACCCCGGATGTACAGTATCAGTTTTGCCATGTTACTGATAGGTCCACAATAAGTATTATAACATTTCAGTTTTATTCGGTGTAGAGTAGTAGAAGAAGATGTTTGTATGAAGTATACTTGCTGTAGGTTGACAGAGGTTTAGACTCTTTTACACACTCTTGTGAATCAGTCTGGTGGTGTAACATCAGACCTGTTCTAGTGACTCACATTTTACACGTAACCACTCTTGCATCTTCCCATGACTCATTGTTGGATAATGAAAGTAGTTTAAACCAGACTTTAACTCCAAGGGACTTGACGTTACAGTAAAGTAAAAGTAAGGGCACAACTTCATTGTTATATACAAACATAATGTGCAAAAAAACAAAAATACTGATCACTTTCCTAGAGTAGTACAGTGTTACTATGGTAACATTATATTATTCTGGTCAAAATGTGTTAAAAAAACAAAATCGTAAAAAAAGAAAAAAATATAATGAAAAAAAATATATATATATATTTTTTTTCCGTACTGTCACAGTCAGTCAGTGTCCCTGATCACCACCACACCCATTATATGATGATGCTGTACTGCACTGGTGACAATACGTGAAAAAAATAAAAATTTCTTAATTTTCCAAAAAAGTATGACAAAAAATTACAACTTCAAAAAACTCACCATGCCTCTTACTAAATACCTTGGACTGTCTACATTCTAAAAAGGGGGACATTTGGGCCTCAAAAAATATTAGATAGGCCGTCAGTACATCAGGACTGATCAATTTTCATATATATATATATATATATATATATATACAGTGGCTTGCGAAAGTATTCGGCCCCCTTGAACTTTTCAACCTTTTGCCACATTTCAGGCTTCAAACATAAAGATATAAAATTTAAATTTTTTGTGAAGAATCACCAAGAAGTGGGACACAATTGTGAAGTGGAACGAAATCTATTGGATATGTTAAACTTTTTTAGCAAAATAAAACTGAAAAGTGGTGCGTGCAAAATTATTCGGCCCCTTTAGTTTCAGTGCAGCAAACTCACTCCAGAAGTTCAGCGAGGATCTCTGAATGATCCAATGTTGTCCTAAATGACTGATGGTGATAAATAGAATCCACCTGTGTGTAATCAAGTCTCTGTATAAATGCACCTGCTCTGTGATAGTCTCAGGGTTCTGTTCAAAGCGCAGAGAGCATCATGAAGACCAAGGAACACACCAAGCAGGTCCGTAATACTGTTGTGGAGAAGTTTAAAGCCGGATTTGGATACAAAAAGATTTCCCAAGCTTTAAACATCCCAAGGAGCATTGTGCAAGCGATCATTTTGAAATGGAAGGAGTATCAGACCACTGCAAATCTACCAAGACCTGGCTGTCCCTCTAAACTTTCAGCTCAGACAAGGAGAAGACTGATCAGAGATGCAGCCAAGAGGCCCATGATCACGCTGGATGAACTGCAGAGAACTACAGCTGAGGTGGGAGAGTCTGTCCATAGGACAACAATCAGTCGTACACTGCACAAATCTGGGCTTTATGGAAGAGTGGCAAGAAGAAAGCCATTTCTCAAAGATATCCATAAAAAGTCTCGTCTAAAGTTTGCCACAAGCCACCTGGGAGACACACCAAACATGTGGAAGAAGGTGCTCTGGTCCGATGAAACCAAAATCGAACTTTTTGGCCACAATGCAAAACGATATGTTTGGCGTAAAAGCAACACAGCTCATCACCCTCAACACACCATCCCCACTGTTAAACATGGTGGTGGCAGCATCATGGTTTGGGCCTGCTTTTCTTCAGCAGGGACAGGGAAGATGGTTAAAATTGAGGGGAAGATGGATGCAGCCAAACACAGGACCATTCTGGATGAAAACCTGTTGGAGTCTGCAAAAGACCTGAGACTGGGATGGAGATTTATCTTCCAACAAGACAATGATCCCAAACATACAGCAAAATCTACAAAGGAATGGTTCACAAATAAACGTATCCAGGTGTTAGAATGGCCAAGTCAAAGTCTAGACCTGAATCCAATCGAGAATCTGTGGAAAGAGCTGAAAACTGCTGTTCACAAATGCTCTCCATCCAACCTCACTGAGCTCGAGCTGTTTTGCAAGGAAGAATGGGCAACAATTTCAGTCTCTCCATGTGCAAAACTGATAGAGACATACCCCAAGCGACTTGCAGCTGTAATTGCAGCAAAAGATGGCTCTACAAAGTATTAACGCAAGGGGGCCGAATAATTTTGCACGCCCCACTTTTCATTTTTTTATTAGTTAAAAAAGTTTCAAAAATTCAATAGATTTCGTTCCACTTCACAATTGTGTCCCACTTGTTGGTGATTCTTCACAAAAAATAACTGGGAAGAGAAACAGAAGGCGCCACTCTAAGTGCAATAAATAGTGGAAATCTTCCATCTTTAGTGGAAATCTTCAATGTAAAGGGTTAAAAATAGCTGTACTCACAAAAGTACTATGTCCAAGGGCGTGTGAAACTGAGATGGTGAGCCGGATGTCCATGGAGGGTGTAGAACAAGCGATTTCCGTATCCTGGAGGTGCTGTCTTGTTGCTAAAAACGAGCTGGGGCATCCACTGCTGACACTTCCTGGTCAGTGGAGCGCACACCAGCAACCAGGTGGATCGGTTTACTTCCGGGGGCAGGAGCCGGTCTCGTCAAATAGACCGGCTCCTGCCCCCGGAAGTAAACCGATCTGCGCTCTGAAGGTCCGGCGGATCATGCCGTAACGGAGGACTTCCTTGCGTATGCCACTCACAGCACCAGAGCCCACGAACCCGGAAGAAACACTGAGGGAGCATGTACGCCCCCTCAGCGGTTACCGGGCGTGCTGCGGGAGCTTCTAAGGAAAATATTTCATAATGTGCTAGTGTGAGATGCATACTAGCACATTATGCTATTGTCTTGCAGGTTTTTTTTTTTTTTCTTCATCGCTTTACTACCGCTTTAAGGAGGAAAGCACACATTCCTGAAGGTGCTTGGTCAGTTGGTTGGTTCGTAGTGACATTCCTGTAGTATTAGGTCAGTAAAGGTAAAACCATCCCTATATGGCCCCTTAAAGTGGTTGTAAAGTCAAAAGTTTTTTTTTTATCTTAATGCATTCTATGCATTAAATTAAAAAAAACTTGTGTGTGCAGCAGCCCTAATACTTACCTGAGACCCATCTCTATCCAGCGATGTGCAATAGTGCATCGGCCATCTGGGACTCTCCCTTCTGACTGGCTGAGACACACAAGCGCCATTGGCTACCGCTGCTGTCAAGTTAGTCAGTTAGCCAATCAGGAGAGAGAGGGGGCGGGGCCAAACCAGGCCATCTACTGGTGGATAGGAGACTAAAGAAAGGTTTCCTTCTGCCTGCAGCAGACTAATGACATCATCTCAGCATAGGCAAAATGGCCTGACTGGAGGTCAGGTCCACAATAAGTATTTTAACATTTCGGTTTCATTCAGTTTATGTATGAAGTATACTCGGTGTAGGTTGACAAAGGTTTAGACTCTTTTACACGCTCTTGTGAATTAGTCTGGTGTAACAGTCTGGGGTTTGGGTTCCTGGAGAACTGAGCTGACTTCTCAGTCGGTTACCAGTTCTATAGAAGGGACGGACTGCACCTAAATGAGAAGGGTGCAGATCTGCTGGGAGTAAAGATGGCCAAAAAGTTGGAGGGGCTTTTAAACTAGGCGACAGGGGGGAGGGTCCAGAGGTAGAGATAGTCATATTATTGACTTATTAACATATTCCAGAGGGTAGTATTGGGGGCATTAGTGGTAGGTTGACTAAAGCACCTAAACCCAAGGTAAGTATAGTAACAAGTCCTACTTCCAACCTCAGAACACCCAATAAGGAGACAGTATGCGACCGGTCTAAACTACGTGACTTGTTCACCAATGCCAGAAGTCTGGCGGACAAGATGGGAGAACTAGAGATACTGTTGTATAAGGAGGATTTCGATTTTGTAGGAATTTCAGAGACTTGGTTCAACAGCTCTCATGATTGGCTGTCAACTATTCAAGGGTATTCCCTTTTTCGCAGGGATAGAGAGGGTAAAAAAGGGGGAGGGGTATGCCTGTATATCAAGAATAATGTACAAGTGAATGTGAGAGATGACATCGCTAAGGGAGCAAGAGAAGAGGTGGAATCCTTATGGGTAGAGCTACAAAGGGAGAAAACTAAGGGGAAAGTAATACTGGGAGTAAGCTATAGGCCCCCTAACCAGAGGGAAGAGGCAGGCCCCTATCACAATTTGGATTAGCGGCAAGGATGAGAAGTGTCATCATAATGGGAGATTTTTATTATCCAGACATAGACTGGGCGGAAGGAACCACGCATTCATCTAAGGCTCGCCAGTTCCTAAATGTCTTGCAGGACAATTTTATGGGTCAGATGGTAAACGCACCAACTAGAAACAAATCGTTACTAGACCTACTGATTACCAACAATACAGACTTGATCACAGATGTGGAAATACGGGGCAATTTAGGAAACAGCGATCACAGGTCAATTTGTTTCATTATAAATCAAACAAATAGGAAACATAAGGGAAATACAAAGACATTGAATTTCAAAAAAGCCAACTTCCCTAAACTACAAACCTTGCTAGTAGATACTAATTGGGATAAAATCTTAGGAACAAAGAACATGGAGGAAAAATGGGTATGCTTTGAAAGCATATTAAATAAGGGCATTAGCCAGTGCATCCCAATGGGAAATACATTTAAAAGACTTAATAAAAGTCCTGGGTGGCTTAACTCCAATGTAAAAATGCATATAAAAGCAAAGGAGAAGGCCTTCAAAAAATACAAGGCTGAGGGATCATCATCAGCATTCCAACTTTAAAAAGATTGCAACAAGAAATGGAAGGGGGCAATCAGGGCGGCTAAGATAGAAAACAAAAGGCACATAGCGGAGGAGAGTATAAAAAAATCCCAAGAAAGTACATAAATAGGAAGAATGGGAGGTCAGATCATATTGGTCCCATAAAGAATGATGAAGGGAATCTGGTCACTAATGAAGAGATGGCGAAGGTTTTGAATGTATTCTTCTCCTCAGTCTTCTCAGTCTTCTCCTCAGTCTTCACAAGGGAATCGGGGGGCTTCAGTAATCAAAACGACAATGTTTATCCTCATGACACGTCACAGGAAGCACCCTCATGGCTAACAGGACAGAATTACAAATAGACTTGAAAAACTTAACATTAACCGGTTCCCGACCGGTGCACGACGATGTACGCCGGCAGAATGGCACGGAGGGCGTATATATAAGTCCCTCTTTAATGCCGTCCGTGCCATCGGGAGCGTGCCGGAAGCGGCGCGCTCCCGCGGCGGTCGGGACCCCCGTGAGGCCGGTCACGGTTCCCGCGGACTCAATCGCCGCGGGGACACCCGCGATCGTCTCACGGGAAGGCTGAACGGGGAGACGCTGAAATGAACAGCATCTCCCTGTTCTGCCTAGCAACTAGTGACGCCAATCGCTGCTCCCTGTGATTGGAGCAGAGATCAGCATTCACTAGCTGACAGCCACGCCCCCCCACAGTAAGAAACACACCCCTAGGCATACTTAACCCCTACACTGCCACCCCCTGGTTAACCCCTTCACTGCCAGTGTCATTTATACAGGAATCAATGCATTTAAATAGCATTGATTGCTGTATAAATGACAATGGTCCCAGAAATTTGTCAAAAATGTCCGATGTGTCCGCCATAATGTCGCAGTCACAATAAAAATCGCTGATCGCCGCCATTACTAATAAAAAAAAAATATTAATAAAAATGCTATAAAACTATCCCCTATCTTGTAAACGCTATAACTTCTGCGCAAACCAATCAATAATCGCTTGTGGCGATTTTTTTTACCAAAAATATGTAGAAGAATACGTATCGGCCTAAACTGAGGAAAAACATTTTTTTTATATATTTTTGGGGGATATTTATTATAGCAAAAAAGAATGCGTTTTTTTTCAAAATTGTTTATAGCGCAAAAAATAAAAACCGCAGGGGCGATCAAATACCACCAAAAGAAAGCTCTATTTGTGGGAAAAAAAGGACATCAATTTTGTTTGGGAGCCACGTCGCACGACCGCGCAATTGTCAGTTAAAGCGACGCAGTGCCGAATCGCAAAAGGGGGCCTGGTCCTTTGACTGCAAATTGGTCTTGTCTGAAAGTGGTTAATAAGTCACCAGATGGCTTGCACCCGAGGGTCCTTAAGGAACTCAATAATTGCCAGACCATTGTTCCTAATTTTTACAAACAGTCTACTGACTGGAATGGTACCAGCTGATTGGAGAAAAGCTAATGTAGCACCAATATTTAAAAAAGGGCCAAGATACATCCCTGGGAATTACAGACCCGTTAGTATAACATCAATAGTTTGCAAGCTTTTGGAGGGGGTGATAAGGGACTATATACAAGATTTTAGTAATAAAAACTGTATCATTAGCAGTAATCAGAATGGATTCATGAAGAATCGTTCTTGCCAAACCAATCTATTAACCTTCTATGAGGAGGTGAGCTGCCATCTAGATAAAGGAAGGCCCGTAGACGTGGTGTATCTGGATTTTGCAAAAGCATTTGACACAGTTCCCCATAAACGTTTACTGTACAAAGTAAGAGCCGTGGCATGGACCATAGGGTGAGTACATGGATTGAAAACTGGCTACAGGGGCGAGTGCAGAGGGTGGTGATAAATGGGGAGTACTCGGAATGGTCAGGGGTGGGTAGTGGGGTCCCCCAGGGTTCTGTGCTGGGACCAATCCTATTTAATTTATTCATAAACGACCTGGAGGATGGGATAAACAGTTCAATCTCTGTATTTGCAGACATTACTAAGCTAAGCAGGGCAATAACTTCTCCGCAGGATGTGGAAATCTTGCAAGAAGATCTGAACAAATTAATGGGGGGGGCAACTACATGGCAAATGAGGTTTATTGTAGAAAAATTTTAAATAATGCAATTGGGTGGCAAAAATATGAATGCAATCTATACACTGGGGGGAGAACCTCTGGGGGAATCTAGGATGGAAAAGGACCTGGGGGTCCTAGTAGATGATAGGCTCAGCAATGGCATACAATGCCAAGCTGCTGCTAACAAAGCAAACAGAATATTGGCATGCATTAAAAAGGGGATCAACTCTAGAGATAAAACGATAATTCTCCCGCTCTACAAGACTCTGGTCCGGCCGCACCTGGAGTATGCTGTCCAGTTCTGGGCACCAGTCCTCAGGAAGGATGTACTGGAACTGGAGAGAGTCCAGAGAAGGGCATCAAAACGAATAAAGGGACTGGAGGATATTAGTTATGAAGAAAGGTTGCGAGCACTGAACTTATTCTCTCTGGAGAAGAGATACTTGAGAGGGGATATGATTTCAATGTACAAATACCGTACTGGTGACCCCACAATAGGGATAAATCTTTTCCACAAAAGGGAATTTAATAAGACTCACGGCCATTCACTAAAATTTGAAGAAAAGCGTTTTAACCTTAAACTACGTAGAGGGTTCTTTACTGTAAGAGAGGATGTGGAATTTCCTTCCACAGGTGGTGGTCTCAGCAAGGAGCATCGATAATTTAAAAAAACGATTAGATAAGCACCTGAACGACCGCAACATACAGGGATATATAATGTAATACTGACATAAAATCACGCACATAGTTTGGACTTGATGGACTTGTGTCTTTTTTCAACCTCACCTACTATGTAACATCAGACCTGTACTAGTGACTCACATTTTACACGTAACCACTCTTGCATCTTCCAATGACTCATTGTTGGATAATGAAATTAGTCAAAACCAGACTTTAACTTGCAGTTCCTTGACGGTAAAGTAAAAGTAAGGGCACAACTTTCTTTTTCGTTGTGAATAGAACGGTAAGGGGTTAGAACCCCGGTTAGGTTTTTATTTCTGTCCGTGTCCCTGTTATTGTGATTCATCCCCTCTAATTATCCTGACCACCAAAGTCCCTGGTAATGGAAGTGAAGGGAATTTAAAAAATTAGAGTTGCCTTCCAGAACAGAAATAAAGGAGGAATTTTCCAATGGAGGACATTTTTCCTGCGAAAACTGTCTAAAGGGGATTTCTCTCACTTTGGAAAGATTCAGTATCCTCTCACTTCCTGTTGAGTCTACAGAACAGGAAGTTAAAGAAAATGTCTCTAATGAGACAAAATGGCAAACAAAAAGAACTTACAGAGGTTTTAACTGCCCCCTACACTGTCCAAAATGAAAATGCCTCCCCCCAGCAAAAACTTAAAAGTCAGCAGTTACACATACTGTAGCTGCTGACTTTTAATATAAGGACACTTACCTGTGCTGGAATCCAGCGATGTGCAGCAGCCCCCCCCCCCCATACCTACCTCGATCCAGTGAAGTGCAAGAGCGCCTTAGCTCTCTGGGGACTCTGCCTCCTCATTGGCTGAGAGAGCAGTGGAAGCCATTGTCTCCCAATGTTGTCAATCACAGCCACTGAGCCAATCAGGAGAGAGAGGCGCAGCACTGTGTGTGAATGGACATGCAGAGCCGCAGGTGAGGAGCGAGCCTGCTTGGGTGCCCCCATAGCAAGCTGTTTACTCTTGGAGCACTTGGCAGAAAGGAGGGGCCAGGAGCGCAGGCGGGGGACCCAAGAAGAGGAGGATCTAGGCTGCTTTGTGCAAGAATGCAGCACAGAACAGGTACAGTGCCTTGAAAAAGTATTCATACCCCTTGACATTTTCCAAATTTTCTCATGTTAAGACCAAAATTGTAAATGTATTTTATAGGGATTTTATGTGATAGACCAACACAAAGTGGCACATAATTGTGAAGTAGAAGGAAAATGATAAATGGTTTTCCAAATTTTTTTACAAATAAATATGTGAAAAGTGTGACATGTATTTGTATTCAGCCCCCTTTACTCCGATACCCCTAAATAAAATCGAATGGAACCATTTGCCTTCAGAAATCACTTAATTAGTAAATAGAGTCCACCTGTGTGTAATTTAATCTCAGCATAAATGCAGGTGTTCTGTGAAGCCCTCAGAGGTTTGTTAGAGAACCTTAGTAAACAAACAGCATCATGAAGGCCAAGGAACACACCAGACAGGCCAGGAATAAAGTTGTAGAGAAGTTTAAAGCAGGGTTAGGTTATAAAAAAATGTCCCAAACTTTGAACATCTCACAGAGCACTGTTCAATACATCATTGGAAAATGAGAAGAGTATGGCACAACTGCAAACCTACCAAGACATGGCCGTCCACCTAAACTGACAGGCCGGGAAAGGAGAGCATTAATCAGAGAAGCAGACAAGAGACCCATGGTAACTCTGGAAGAGCTGCAGAGATCCACAGCTCAGGTGGGAGAATCTGTTCACAGGACAACTATTATGCCGCGTACACACGATCAGAAATGCCGCCAGAAAAACTCAGATGAGAGCTTTTTGTCGGAAAATGCGATTGAGAGCATGTTCTCTATTTTTCAGTCGGGAAAAGTTCCTATCCAAAAATGAGATTGTCTGTATGCAATTCGGACGCGCGAAAAATCACGCATTATTGGAAACAATTCGACGCATGCTCGGAAGCATTGAACTTCATTTTCTCGGCTCGTCGTAGTGTTGTACATCACCACGTTCTTGACGGTCGAAAGTTCCGAGAACTTTTGTGTGACCGTGTGTATGCAAACCAAGCTTGAGCGAAATTCCGTCGGAAAAAACATCCAAAAATCGTTTCAGATGGAAATTCCGCTCGTGTGTACGCGGCATTAGTCATGCGCTCCACAAATATGGACTTTGTGGAAGAGTGGCAAGAAGAAAGACATTGTTGAAAGAAATCCATAAGAAGTCCCATTTGCAGCTTGCGAGAAGCCATGTGGGGGACACAGCAAACATGTGGAAGAAGGTGCTCTGGTCAGATGAGACCAAAATGTAACTTTTTGGCCTAAAAGCAAAACACTATGTGTGGCAAAAAACGAACACTGAACATCACCCTGAACACACCATCCCCACCGTGAAACATGGTGGTGGCAGCATCATGTTGTGGGGATGCTTTTCTTCCGCAGGGACAGGGAAGCTGGTCAGAGTTGATGGTAAGGTGGATGGGGCCAAATACAGGGCACTCATATGCCCCATAAACACGGTCGGATTTTCCGATGACTATTTCCGTCTGATCATTTCCGTCGGAATTTGTCCGAAGCTGGTGTTGCGTACACACGGTCGGACAACGTTGTCGGAATTTCCAGTCTTCAAGAACGCCGTGACGTAAGCCGTGTTCCACGAGACTATAAAAGGGAAGTTCAGCACCACGTCCCGCACTCGTTGGGCACCTTCTGCTAATTTCGTGTTTATCGCGTATTAGTAGGAGTTTCGTTACATTCAATTCGCGCTTTTCAGTTTTCAGACTCAGATCGTTACTGCTCTTCAGTTTGTGCTTGTCGTGCGTATCTGTTTATCGGTGCGTGTAGTCAGTTCGCATTTGTTGGTCATTGCGGCCTATATCTTGATATAGGACGCTTTGATTTTCAGGAACTTTCTCAGGATGATGGACCCCGTTTTTCACCGTCTGTTGGCTTTGCTGACCCCTTTTATCAGCAGGCAGGATACCTGCATGAGACAAGCCATCACTGCGGAGCAGAGGCTTGTTGCCACGTTGAGGTCTGGGCCGGACTGGCCTACCGGGATACCGGGATATTTCCCGGTAGGCTGCCTGTCCTGGGGCTGCTTTGCGGCTGCAGTGCTCCCCTGTTATGCTCCTGTGAACACGGAGCTGGCCGGGTCTGTGTTCAGCAGCTGCTCCGTAACACGGTCCCGCCCCCCTAGACCGGCTCATGTGATAGTAGATAGAATTCACCTATCACACAGCCGGTCTAGGGGGGCGGGACCGTGTTACGGAGCAGCCGCCGAACACAGATCCGGCCAGCTCTGTGAAACACAGGAGAGATGCCTGTGAGTACAGCCCGCCCTGTGTGCACTGCCTGTATAGGAAAAGCAGGGGGGCCGCATATAGAGGAGATTAGCTTTCTATATTCCTCCATGCAGCCGCTGAATGCTTGGAGGAGGGAGAGGAGGAGAATCAAGCATTCAGCAGCTGCATGGAGGAATATAGAAAGCTCATTTCCTCTATATGCCACCCCCCTGCTGATCCCCCATCCAACTTCTTTTACTGCCCCCCCCTTCTCCTTGTGCTCCCCCCCCCAGTGCTCTCCTCCCCCCCCACACTCTCCAGCCCCCCCCCCCTCACAGTTCCCTCAACCCCTGTTCTTTCTGCTCCCCCCCCCTCTCCCCATCCTTCTCTAGCCCCCCCCCACAGTGCTCTCCAGCCCCCCCAGTGCTCTCCACCCCCCACAGTACTCTCCAGCCCCCCGCAGTGCTCCCCACCCCCCACAGTACTCTCCAGCCCCCCACAGTGCTCCCTACCCCCACAGTACTCTCCAGTCCCCCGTGCTCCCCCCCCCACAGTGCTCTCCACCCCCCACAGTGCTCTCCACCCCCCACAGTGCTCTCCAGCCCCCCCCCACAGTGCTCTCCACCCCCGCAGAGCTCCCCACCCCCCACAGTGCTCCCCACCCCCCACAGTACTCTCCAGCCCCCTGTGATCCTCCCCACAGGGCTCTCCACCCCCTGCAGTGCCCCCCCCCCCACAGTACTCTCCAGCCCCCCGTGATCCCCCCACAGTGCTCTCCACCCCCCGCAGTGCTCCCCACCCCCCCACAGTACTCTCCAGCCCCCCGTGATCCCCCCCACAGTGCTCTCCACCCCCCCAGTGCTCCCCACCCCCCACAGTACTCTCCAGCCCCCCCGTGCTCCCCACCCCTGTTCTTTCTGCCCCCCCTGCTCTCCAGCTCTCCCCATCCTTCTCTAGCCCCCACCCCAGTGCTCTCCACCCCCCACAGTGCTCCCAGCCCCCACCGTGCTCCCCACCCCCCACAGTGCTCTCCAGCCCCCACCCCAGTGCTCTCCACCCCCCACAGTGCTCTCCAGCCCCCACCGTGCTCCCCACCCCCCACAGTGCTCTCCAGCCACCCTGCTCTCCACCCCCGTGCTCTCCACCCCTGTTTTTTGTCTCCCCCACCAGTGCTCTCACAAGCTCCCCCCAGCACTCTCCACTCCCCCCTGCATTTTGCCCCCACCCATGTGCTCTCCAACCCCACCAGTGCTCTCCAGTCCCCTGTGCTTTCCACCCCTGTACTTTCTGGCCCCCATGGGTGCTCTCAAGCTCCCCCCATTGCTCTCCACTCCCCCCTGCTCTTTGTACCCCCCAGTGCTCTCCAGCCCTGTTTTTCTGCCCCCCCCCCAGTGCTCTCAAGCTCCCATCCAGTGCTCTTCGCCACCCCACACTCTTACCCCCCCAGTGCTCTCAGCCTCCCGTGCTCTCCACCCCTGTTATTTTTGCCCCCCCCCAGTGCTCTTCACTCCCCACCCCTGTGATCTCCACTCCCCCCTGCTCTTTGCCCCCACCCATGTGCTCTCCAACCGCGCCAGTACTCTCTGCTCCCCCTTCTCTCCAGCTCCCACCCAGTGCTCTCCACTTCCCCAGGACCAGGGGACAGGCTGACTGGGGCCGGAAAGTGAGGATGGCTGAAGGTGCAGGTGGCCCGGGACCACTCCATCTCACAGCAAACAGATCCTCTGGAGGGAGCACTGTCCCCATCCAAAACGAGAACAGCCCCTGCCTGCTGCTGGCCATCATGGATATCCTGCTGGCATGCAAGGTACTGTACCGAGCATCAACAACACACCTTCCCGCAGATAGGGACTGCAGACTGGGACATGGGGCACAGGAGGGGCTGCAATGATGGGCACAGTGAGGCTGCATTCATGGGCACAGTAAGGCTGCATTCATGGGCACAGTGAGACTGCTTTCACGGCACAGTAAAGCTGCATTTGATGGGCACAGTGAGGCCACAATGGTGGGCACGGTGAGGCCGCAATGGTGGGCACGGTGAGGCCACAATGGTGGGCACGGTGAGGCCACAATGGTGGGCATGGTAAGGCCGCAATGGTGGGCACGGTGAGGCCACATTCACGGGCAGAGTAAAGCTGCATTTGATGAGCACAGTGAGGCTGCATTTGAAGGGCACAGTGAGGCCTGCATGTGATGGGCACTGGCGAGGCTGCATGTGATGGGCACTGGCGAGGCTGCATTTAATGGGCACAGTGAGGCTGCATTTGATGGGCACAGTAAGGCTGCATTTGATGGGCACTGGTGAGGCTGCATTGAGCTCTTGTATCATGTCTGCAGTCTCTGACCATCTCCTGTATCATGTCTGCAGTCTCTGAGGGAGTCTGAAGAGGAGTCAAGAGTGGGAGCGCCGCCAGGATGGGGGTCATGGGAGAAGTCAGATGTGTGTGGACTGTGGAGAGGAGACTATAGGATAAAACCAGAGCCACCAAGCTGGAGCTGACCGACTGAGCCCTGCTTGGTGCACCTGAGAGGAGGTCAGTGACAGCACCGCCAGGCCAGTCTGAAGGGGGTCACTGATGTAAGGGGGGAGAGAGTACAACAATGTAAGGGGGCACTGATATAAAGGGTTTCCCCCTTATATCAGTAACCCCCCCCCCCCCTTACCTTAGTGTATTCTTTCTGCGGAATGTGGTCCCCCCCCCCCCCCCCCCCCCCCATTCTGAGTTTCTGGGGTCCCCCTTGATGATTGACCACTTTTAACTGGAATTTGCTTATATATATATATATATATATATATATATATATATATATATATATACAGTGGTGTGAAGTGTTTGCCCCCTTCCTCATTTCCTGTTCCTTTGCATGTTTGTCACACTTAAGTGTTTCGGAACATCAAACCAATTTAAACAATAGTCAAGGACAACACAAGTAAACACAAAATGCAATTTGTAAATGAAGGTGTTTATTATTAAAGGTGAAAAAAAATCCAAACCATCATGGCCCTGTGTGAAAAAGTGATTGCCCCCCTTGTTAAAACATACTATAACTGTGGTTGTCCACACCTGAGTTCAATTTCTCTAGCCACACCCAGGCCTGATTATTGCCACACCTGTTCACAATCAAGGCATCACTTAAATAGGAGCTGCTTGACACAGTAAGGTCCACCAGAAGATCCTTAAAAGCTACACATCATGCCGAGACCCAAAGAAATTCAGGAACAATTGAGAAAGAAAGTAATTGAGATCTATCAGTCTGGAAAGGGTTATAAAGCCATTTCCAAAGCTTTGGGAATCCAGCGAACCACAGTGAGAGCCATTATCCACAAATGGCGAAGACATGGAACAGTGGTGAACCTTCCCAGGAGTGGCCGGCCGCCCAAAATTACCCCAAGAGCGCAGCGACGACTCATCCAAGAGGTCACAAAAGACCCCACAACAACGTCCAAGGAACTGCAGGCCTCACTTGCCTCAGTTAAGGTCAGCGTTCATGCCCCCACCATCAGGAAAAGACTGGGCAAAAATGGCCTGCATGGCAGAGTTCCAAGGAGAAAACCACTGCTGAGCAAAAAAACATCAAAGCTCGTCTCAATTTCTCCACAACACATCTTGATGATCCCCAAGACTTTTGGGACAACATTCTGTGGACCGATGAGACAAAAGTGGAACTCTTTGGAAGGTGTGTGTCCAAGTATATCTGGCGTAGAAGGAACACTGCATTTCAGAAAAAGAACATTATACCAACAGTAAAATATGGTGTGTTGTGGAGAAATTGAGACGAGCTTTGATGTTCTTTTTGCTCAGCAGTGGTTTTCTCCTTGGAACTCTGCCATGCAGGCCATTTTTTTTTTTTAGTATTTTTGGTTTTTCCTCCTATTATTAGCTTGATAGGTAATTGCAGAATGTCAAAATGTGCTTCCCTTTATGTTTTTTTGGGATTAGGAATCTTCTTTTATCTTTCCGGTGGGCTGCCAATAGTGTTAAGTAAGGAGGGTCTGGCCAAATTATCACACATTGTTTAGCCATTCGGCTCTCAATGAAGTGGAGAGAGTTACCTGTCCAATCCCCCCCCCCCCAAACCCCTATTTTTTGTCAATGGCCCTTTAGAAGTGGGGGGAGTGATGGGGGGTGAGTAATCTGCTAAGGGGACCTTGTACTTTGGTTTGCAAATACTTTCTTGTTTAAATGTTAGTGTGATCTTGTTCAAAAATGTTTGTGTCTAATCTGCTTGCAATGTTTATGTGCAAACTGACTATTTTTTTTTTTCTTGTTTGACTCCACAGTTTCCTTTAACGCCACAGGAATGACAGACTGTGGCCTCCCACTTTGCCAGCCGTTGGGACTTTCCTAACTGCGGAGGTGCAATTGATGGGAAACACGTCTGCATCGTCCCACCCCCCAACTCGAGGTCGTACTATTATAATTACAAGGGGTTTAATAGTATAGTGATGTTGGCGTGGTGTCGGCAACATACGAGTTTTTGTATGTGGACGTGGGGAAGAATGGCCGGATCTCGGATGGTGGTGCCATTGCGCACACGGAGTTCAACTGGCGTCTCCAGAGTGGCAGTCTGTGCTTGCCACCTCCAGAGGAGAATGCTGAAGGACTCCCATTCGTCTTTGTCGCGGATGAAGCGTTTGCGTTGTCAAGCCATCTGATGCGGCCCTTCCCGATGAGGACCCTCACCCCGTACCAGAGGGTCTTTAATTACCGGCTGCATATTGCACAATTTCTTAAAACAACATAGCACCAACTATGTTGTGTCTGTTGGCCCTGATGCAGATATGCCACCAAATGACAACCTCACAGCCCTTCAAGCTGCACGTCCTGGCTTGCCCCCCCTAAATGCCCGCAAAGTCTGCGAGAGGTATATGGAGTACTTTGTGGGTAGGGGGGCCATTGATATGCCAGACGATGTGTGAGAGGCATTTTTTAATAAATTTATTTTGGAACCTGAACTAAGATTTATTTTCATTTACTGCTTGTGTTTCTTGTAGGTGTGTTCTAGCTTTTTTTTTTTTTTTTGGGCCTTTATCTTCAACAGTGGGAATGCACTTTCTTGGCGAGAGGAGGTTACAGTCTCTTCTTCCTAAAAAGAATCTTCTCATGTTGTGGGTCTGATACATAATATTTTTTCTAGGTAAGGTATGTAGTGCATAACTGACCCCAAAAATACTCCTTTTCATCACCATTAGGGATGAGCCGAACACCCCCCCGTTCGGCTCGCACCAGAACCCGCGAACGGACCTAAAGTCCGTGCGAGCTTTAGAACCCTATTAGTTATAATGGATGCGAACGTTCGAAATTAAAAGTGCTCATTTTAAAGGCTAATATGCATGTTAATGTCATAAAAAGTGTTTGGGGACCTGGGTCCTGCCCCAGGGGACATGTATCAATGCAAAAAATTTTTTTTAAAACGGCCGTTTTTTTTCAGGAGCAGTGATTTTAATAATGCTTAAATTGAAACAATAAAAGTGTAATATTCCTTTAAATTTCGTACCTGGGGGGTGTCTATAGTATGCCTGTAAAGGGCGCATGTTTCCCGTGTTTAGAACTGTCTCTGCGCAAAGTGTCATTTTTGAAAGTAAAAAAGCTATTTAAAATCACTCGCGGCTAATGTTAATTCACGGCTCCCGTAACACAGAGAACAGTGATTCATTGAAACTCATTCATAAAAAAAAGTCATTGATAAAAAAAAAAAAAAAATGAAAAAAAAAAAGCGTAGGGGTCCCCCCAAATTCAATAACCAGGCCCTTCAGGTCTGGGATGGATATTAAGGGGGATCCCAGCCAAAAAAAAAAAAAAAAAAATGGCGTAGGGTCCCCCACAAAATCCATACCAGACCCTTGAGGTCTGGTATGGATTTTAAGGGGAACCCTAGCCAAAAAAAATGGCGTGGGGTCCCCCTCAAAATCCATACCAGACCCTTATCCGAGCACGCAACCTGGCAGGCCGCAGGAAAAGAGGGGGGGACGAGAGCGGCCCCCCCTCTCGCCTGAACCGTACCAGGCCACATGCCCTCAACATTGGGAGGATGCTTTGGGGGTCTAAGACCCCTAAAGCACCTTGTCCCCATGTTGATTAGGACAAGGGCCTCTTCCCCACAACCCTGGCCGGTGGTTGTGGGGGTCTGCGGGCGGGGGGCTTATCGGAATCTGGAAGCCCCCTTTAACAAGGGGACCCCCAGATCCCGGCCCCCCCCCTGTGTGAAATGGTAAGGGGGTACAAAAGTACCCCTACCATTTCACCAAAAAAGTGGCAAAAATGGTAAAAATGACAGGAGACAGTCTTTGACAATTCCTTTATTAAAATCTTCTTTCTTCTTTCTTCATCCTTCGGATTCTTCATCTTCTCCTTCCTTCATCTTCTTCCATCTTCTTCTTCCATTTTCTTCTTCCTCCGATCCGCTTCTTCTTGCGCTGGTCTTCTCGTCCTTCTCGTCCGGCATCTTCTTCCGTCGGCGTCGGCGTCGGTGTCGGTGTCTTCTTGGGCCGCTCCGCGCAATGGGAGGCTCCCGCTGTGTGAGGCTCCGCTCCATCTGACAGGTCTTTTAAAACGGAGGGCACCTGGTGACCCCGCCCCCCTCTGACGTCATGGGGAAAGCCATCATGGAATTCCCCATGACGTCCCTGTGCGTCAGAGGGGGCGGGGTCACCAGGTGCCCTCCATTATAAAAGACCTGTCAGCCGGAGCGGAGCCTCACACAGCGGGAGCCTCCCATTGCGCGGAGCGGCCCAAGAAGAGACAGAGACACCGACGCCGACGCCGACGGAAGAAGATGCCGGACGAGAAGGACGAGAAGACCAGCGCAAGAAGAAGCGGATCGGAGGAAGAAGAAAATGGAAGAAGAAGATGGAAGAAGATGAAGGAAGGAGAAGATGAAGAATCCGAAGGATGAAGAAAGAAGAAAGAAGATTTTAATAAAGGAATTGTCAAAGACTGTCTCCTGTCATTTTTACCATTTTTGCCACTTTTTTGGTGAAATGGTAGGGGTACTTTTGTACCCCCTTACCATTTCACACAGGGGGGGGGGCCGGGATCTGGGGGTCCCCTTGTTAAAGGGGGCTTCCAGATTCTGATAAGCCCCCCGCCCGCAGACCCCCACAACCACCGGCCAGGGTTGTGGGGAAGAGGCCCTTGTCCTAATCAACATGGGGACAAGGTGCTTTAGGGGTCTTAGACCCCCAAAGCATCCTCCCAATGTTGAGGGCATGTGGCCTGGTACGGTTCAGGCGAGAGGGGGGGCCGCTCTCGTCCCCCCCTCTTTTCCTGCGGCCTGCCAGGTTGCGTGCTCGGATAAGGGTCTGGTATGGATTTTGAGGGGGACCCCACGCCATTTTTTTTGGCTAGGGTTCCCCTTAAAATCCATACCAGACCTCAAGGGTCTGGTATGGATTTTGAGGGGGACCCTACGCCATTTTTTTTTTTTTTTTTTTGGCTGGGATCCCCTTAATATCCATCCCAGACCTGAAGGGCCTGGTTATTGAATTTGGGGGGACCCCTACGCTTTTTTTTTTGTTTTTTATTAATGAATGACAGCTCTCTGTGTTACAGGAGCCATCAATTCATTAGCCGCGAGTGATTTAAATAGCTTTCTTCCTGCAAAAATGACACTTTTTTGCAGGGAAAGTTCTAAGCACAGGAAACCTGCCCTCCTTCACAGGCTACCTATAGACACCCCCCAGATGTGATACTGCAATGCTGTTCTAACAGCATGCACACACATATCCCCAGAAATAAAGCACATATTGTTGTCAGCAGTCAGCAGCACACTGACACGCTGACACTGTGAGTGAAACATAATATGCGAGGCCGCCGCCGCGGCGGCCTCTTATACCGTGGGGCGTGTATTAAAGCCCCTGAGCTATAATTGGCTACAGGCATCCTGCCTGTAGCCAATTATGGCTCTCCTCGCTGCCGGCGCTGTGATTGGCCAAGCATGCGGGGTCACAGTGCATGCTTGGCCAATCATCAGCCAGCATTGCACTGCGCGGGCCGCAATGCATTGCGGGGCCGCTCGCATCACACGAATTTGATGCGAGCGGCCCCAATAGTTCTGGGCTCACCGAGCGAGCGAACACCCGGTGCTCGATTCGAACATGGGTTCGAATCGAACACCGGGCTCATCCTTAATCACCATTACAGAAATGTGTGTATTCCTGAAAATGGCGTGATAGGTGGTTTATTGCAAAGCACTGTGGGTGTAATTTCCAAAAGACAAATCCACTATGCACTACAAGTGCACTGCAAAAGTGCACCGGAAACTGCACTTGGAGTGCAAAGTGGAATAGCCTTTAGTAAATAACACCCATTGTCACCAAATTCATTTACTTTTGACGCAAATAATGCTTTTGGGGTTTGAAATAAGGAAGCCACACATTGTTGATATGGTAAAATTTTACTTCAAACACATTCACAAGTGCCTTTCAAAAAGGCTTTTGGAAACTCAAAAGATCTTTGGTCTTTAGAACATTCTTTACTAACTTGGCGCATTTGTGTAAACCAGGCATGTAGCAAAGCAAAACATACTGAACACAGGAACTTACAAAGTTCAACTTTGAAAAGTGAAGACAAGATCAGACATGACTATGTCCAAACTGTGTTTGATCGTGCCTTCATCACATGGGGTGTCACCCCTGGAAAAGCTAAATTTAGAACATGCACACAATTTGGGGATCAAAATGGGCATTTGATGCAAGAACACATGCCTAGAATGTCCAAATGTGCAATCTCCCATCATGGGGATCAATGTACGTGTTTTGTAGTAGTTAGTAAAGTGGTTGCACCCACAAAACGTTGTCATTGATCGGTCATTGAATTTGGCAAAGTTCTGACGTAAAAATTTTGGGGTTACACACCCACAAATGTGTGATAAGTCGTTTGTGTGGTTTCATATTTTCCCTAAAACATCAATGATGTGCTTCATTTTTTGTTGAACATCATTGATGTTTTTCTTGATATCATCTAGATCTCGATTGCACACCATTATCTCCCCGATGAGGACGTGTGCACTTTCACTGGTAAAATGTGATTCTTCTTCCACAACATCCACATCACCTAAAAAAAAAACGGTCTATTTTTAAGATGCAGGCATACATTGATTAGCTTACCTGTAGCTGTGGTCTCCGACACTCACCTGTTGTGGTGACAAGTTCTCCAACTTCTACAATCTCTCCTTCCTCCTCCTCCTCTGCTTCTGGTGTTGGTATTTCCCCTTCTTTGGGAGGTGTGGGGTTCCTGGTGTCCTCAGACGTCCCGAGTCTTCTCTCCCCTATGAGAATGTACAAAAGGAATACTTAGCAAACCAATCTATGAGGGCAGAAATAGGAAATATGAAACATTGCTTGGAAGTGACATACAATAGTGGTTTGTGGCCAGGTTCAAAGGACAACATTAATTTTGACACTTTGTTAAGGTGCAATACTTACTACCTTTTTGGTGCAATGGACTTGGATTTGGTAAAAATATTTGAAAACCATTTATCATTTTCCTTCCACTTCACAATTATGTGCCACTTTGTGTTGGTCTATCACATAAAATCCCAATAAAATACATTTACGTTTTTGGTTGTAATATATGTATGTCATCACAAAGGAACATTTTAACTTTTCCTGGAAATGATCTTTAAGGCTCGGTTCAGACATAGTTACATAGTTAGTAAGGTTGAATAAAGACACCAGTCCATCCAGTTCAACCTGAGTGAGTGTGGGTGCGTGTTTACAATTGTCCCTATCCCTGTACATTGTGTCTCATTAAGATGCTCATCTATTATATATTTAAGGTACCCATATAGCACTGTAAATTTACACAGCACTCCACACATACATTAGTCCCTACCCTCAAGGAGCCCACAATCCAAGGTCCCCAACTCACATTCATATACTAGGGCCAATTTTGGACAGAAGCCAATTAACCTACCAGCATGTCTTTTTGGAGTGTGGCAGGAAACCGGAGTACCCAGAGGAAACCCACGCAGGCACAGGGAGAACATGCAAACTCCCTACTACCCACTACACCGCTGTGCCGCCTCAGACTGTGCTGCCTGTCTGTGGACCGCGTTTGCTCGGGCAAATGACTGGGCTGCTGTGCCTGCGTTTCCCCTCAGAAAAAGGTGCAGGCACCTTTTTCAAAACGTGGCCTGCAGAAAAAAATTGCATGGTCATTTTATCCATGCAATTTTCTTGGCACCCGCAAGCGTTCTGCTTTTTTACATGCGTGGGGGGGGGGGGGGGGCATTCAAAATGAATGGCAGCCCTGTGCTTTTTCTCACAGCAGTGTGCTTTCACTGTGGGTGATTTTGGGTGCGGCCTCAAACAAATGCCCATAAGACATACATTTTGGGCGTACTATCCCACCTGGGAGCCACCATTGCTGTGTACATGTATACAGATGTATGACCCTGGATGCAAACCTTCTGCGTACAGGGTCATACAGGACATCCACATGCATGTGTATTTTTACTCAACTAGCATACTGTATACTAGCACAACTGTATACTCGTGTACAGACATTGATTTCTATTGGCAGCTGTGTGCAGCACCCATGGCTCCCAGTTCGGGAAATTTTCTGGATTTTTGTTTTAGATTCCGTCTCTCGCAGTTGAAGAGGACATATGATAAAAATTACAGATTTACAGAAGTAAGAAAACCTGCAAAATCGGCAGTGTATCAAATACTTGTTCTCCCCACTGTAACTAACGTATTTATCGGTGTATAACACGCACTGTTTTTCCCTTAAAATCAGGGGAAAATCGTGGGTGGGTGTTATACGCCGATACCCGCCGATCTCCCGCTGATTTTCTCTTTAGGGGAGCGATATTCCGAAAGCCGCGTGTATTTTCGGCTATTTTCGGCTCCTCTCGCAGTCCCGCCCACCTCCACTGATTGCGAGAGGAGCCGAGCGCCGACAACATAAAGAAATCCCAGTTCGGCTATTTTCGGCTCCTCTCGCAGTCCCGCCCCTGTCTGCAAGCAGAGCCGAGACTAGCCGAACTCGGATTTCTGTATGTTGTCAGCGCTCGGCTCCTCTCGCAATCAGTGGAGGTGGGCGGGACTGCGAGAGGAGCCGAAAATAGCCGAAAATACACGCGGCTTTCGATATGTCACGCGGCGCTCGTCCTCCCCACTTGGCGCCAATTTTAAACGGGCAACGCTGCAAATGTACTGGGCAAGCCTGCAAAGGCACTGGGCAAGGCTGCACTGGGCAAGGCTGCACTGGGCAAGGCTGCAATAGCACTGGACAAGGCTGCACAGGCACTGGGCAAGGCTGCACTGGGCAAGGCTGCACTGGGCAAGGCTGCAATAGCACTGGACAAGGCTGCACTGGGCAAGGCTGCAAAGGCACTGGGCAAGGCTGCACTGGGCAAGGCTGCAAGGATGGACAAGGCTGCACTGGGCAAGGCTGCAAGGATGGACAAGGCTGCAGATGGACACTGGACAAGGCTGCAATGATGGGCATTTAAATGTAAGTTTTTTTCCTTAAAGCGGTGTGTCAGCCTAAAAAAAAAAAATTTAAAAGTCAGCAGCTAAAAAAAAAGTCGCTGCTGACTTTTAATAAGTACACTTACCCTCCCAGGGCGCCCGCGATGCTGTTCGTGGAGGCAGAGATGTCCCTCGGAGGGTCCGGATCCAGCGCCGCCATCCTCAGTAAGGGAAACGGCTTCGCGCGGCCTACTGCGCATGCGCGAGTCGGCGCGCAGCCTACTGCGCATGCGCGAGTGGGATTTGTGAATGGGAAACGCAATGTGTTGTGGGACACAGTTCCCATAACACACTGCGCCCCATTCCATAGAAGACGGAAGGAGAGAAGATCACCGCAGCGCTGGAGGAGGCAGATTAGGACAATCTGCCTAGCAACAGCCATTTCTGGTAAGTAAATTTTTTTCATTTGAAATTGTTATTAACCTTTTTAAAAGTTTTTGTTTTCAGGGTGTCCCACCACTTTAAACTTCCCTCCTTAAAGTTTTTTTCCTTAATATTCCCTCCTAAACTAGGGGTGCGTGTTATACGCCAATAAATACGGTATTTTTATTATGTGCCCTGGCATTGAGCCTGTATTGATCTATGCAGCTCAATGAATATGGTGAGAATGAGCCTTAATCCTACAGCCAAGCAAGACAATGAATTGGGGTCTTATTATATGGTAACTGAATTGGAAATTTGTCAATCAGTAAAAAATTGAAAACCTGTACTAGGAGACATGCAATCAATAGGATGGGAAACTACAAGGTACATAGAGAATGCTGGTTCTGCAGAGGTTGTCCATCACAGTTTTAGGGTTATTGGCCCTTATAACACAAGGGCCCTGTAACATTTAATCAATGGGTTATATATGAATTTGCATGTAACACTGGTTATAGAACACATTCGTCATGCCCGGCTCCATCTCCCAGCATTCTCTGCTCCGTATTGACTCATACTCTTTCTCTTATAACTCCTTTATTTCTATGACCTACATCTCTCAATTCAGGTCAACAGCAACATGTGACACAACTCAGCGCCAACTATCTCCACAGCTGCCAAGAACATAATATACTTTAACTGCCCGTCCCTCTGTTCTGTCTGAACTTCCAGGAGCATAATATATTTTATAATATAAGGGGGCCACGCCTCTGCTAGACTTGTATATAAGAGCATACTAAATTATAACTGCTGTTCTCCTTCTCATATCTATACATTAGAATAGAACATAAGCTCCAAAAAATATCTAGGAGCACTTTACATTGAAGAACAGGTAGTATTATAGCAAATTCTGCATGCCTCCATATGTATATATACAGTATCTCACCAAAGTGAGTACACCCCCTCACATTTTTGTAAATCTTTTATTCTATCTTTTCATGTGACAACACTGAAGAAATGACACTTTGCTACAATGTAAAGTAGTGAGTACTCACGAGCTATTGTATATACCGTATTTATCGCGTATAACACGCACTTTTTCCCCCTTAAAATCGGGGAAAGTCGTGGGTGCGTGTTATACACCGATACCTCAAAAAAAATGACAAAAATGGCAAGCGCCGCGGAAAAATAGCGAGCGCTGCCGAAAAAACCCGAAGCGGCGCCGGAATAGACCGAGCAGACTGTTTGGCTCTGCTCGTAGTCCCGCCTCCCTGCGCTCGCTCCTGAAACAGCAGGGAGGCGGGACCGCGAGCAGAGCTGAACAGTCGGTTCGGCCTTTTCCGGGAGTGCTTCAGTCTTTTTCGGCCGCGCTTCTGGCTTTTTCGGCGGCGCACGCGACAGAGAGTCTCGGCGGCGGGAAATTTAAACCCGGACCGGACTTCTAATGACACTGGCAAGTTACAAAGAAACTGGGCATGCTGCAATGGTGCTGGGCAAGCTGCAATGACGCTGGGCACGCTGCAATGACGCTGGGCAAGCTGCAATGACGCTGGGCAAGGCTGCAAATGCCGCTGGACAAGGCTGCAATGACGCTGGGCAAGGCTGCAATGACGCTGGGCAAGGCTGCAATGACGCTGGGCAAGGCTGCAATGATGCTGGGCAAGCTGCAATGACGCTTGGCAAGCTGCAATGACGCTGGGCAAGGCTGCAATGACGCTGGGCAAGCTGCAATGACACTGGGCAAGGCTGCAAATGACGCTTAAATGTAAGTTTTTTTTTTTTTTCCCTAAACTTCCCTCCTAAAACTTTTTTTCCTTAAAATGCCCTCCTAAACTTGGAGTGCGTGTTATACGCCGATAAATACGGTGTGTATATATATATATATATATATATATATATATATATATATATATATATATATATATATATATATATATATATATATATATATTATATATATATATATATATATATATATACACATACCCTATATTACCAAAAGTATTGAGACACCTGTCTTTACACGCACATGAAGTTTAATGGCATCCCAGTATCAGGTTGAGGTCAGGACTCTGTGAAGGCCAATCAAGTTCCTCCACCCCAAACTCACTTATCCATGTCTTTATGGACCTTGTCATGTAAGTCAAAAACTGCATCAAAAATGTAACATGGGTGCGTTATTGATGTGTTCTTGCTGCGTTTTCAGGGCCAGTTTACACCATAGAAACGCAGTCCAGGATTCGTTCTAGGTTCATTTCTGCATGTGCGCTTTTTATGTATTTCCGGCGCGTTTTTGCTGCTTTCCGGCGCATTTTTTCCCCTCTTTTTTTTCTTCACCTTTAAATGAGGGCATGTGCATTCCTGTGCATTTTTGATGCATTTTACCGCGTTCCAGCACAATTGAACAAGAAAAAATGCAGAATGTTTCTACTACTGGAACTGGAACGCACTAGAAATGACCGCTCTGGTGTGAACTATGCCATTGAAAACTATGTAACCTACTATCTATGAGTTTCTGATGCAGAAAAAAAAATGCACCGGACTGCATGTGATGTGAACTGACCCTCAATGCATTTCAATGGGCAGGTGCATTTTTGGTGCTGTCTTTTTTAACTGACCAAAATTACAGCAAGCAGGATTTTTAATATCACAATAAAAGCGCAATAGACAGTGGTTACTGGTGTTTTTTTTTTTGGGGGGGGGGCAAACAATGCACCCACAGCCACCCCCCCCCCGGTCGGTCGGCCCCTCACTTACCCCATCAATGGCGTGGGCAATGCTTCCATCTGGGCAACGGGCAGCGGCTTCTCCTGCGTCTTCTCCTCGGCATCACGTCAGCTGTGTGTCTCCTCCTTCTTCCGGCCAATCAAGAAACGGGTCTCAAGGCCCGCATTCTGATTGGCCGGGAGGGGAATCAGTGTGACAATAGCGAATATTCATTCGCTATTGTCACACAACTAGGTGGGCTCGGGGTGCAGTGCTCTGTGCCCCGAGCCCACCCTTTTTTGAAGCCTATTAGAACCTCTGGCTCTTATCACATGCTTAAAAAAAAAAAAAAAAAAACCCCATTGGAATCCATGAGCCCGGTGCCCTGCATGTAGATTAGGGGGCCGGACACATGGATATAGGGGTGGTGCCCCTGTGCCCCTAATGGAGCTGCTTCCACTGGCAACAGACCAGTGTGAAGATATACATAGAATTTAAAGGGGTACATTTTTCTTGAGTTTTTCTTACACTAAAGGTGTCCATAATGTCCGACAAATTCATATTCATTAAAATGAATGATATTAATTAAAAAGTTGAATATAATACAATTATAATTATATATAAAAACATTCGGTGCACCTCTACTTAGATCATATAGTGTATCTGCCTGCCCTCCTGTCTGCAGAACATTGTTCAATCTCCTTCTATCAAAGAATAAGCACAACAGTCCGGTGGACAATGTCGCGCCCAGTATTGTATACTGTATGTATACTAGAAAATGTACAGTGAATTTCACAACACAATGTTCCCCTGGTATATCTGTATATAAGAGCATAACATACCTCCCAACTTTTTGAGATGGGAATGAGGGACACCTATCAGCAAAAGTATTCAGGCCTAGGACACACCCCTTGTCACGCCCCCTTAAAGGAGAATTGTACAAAAAAAAAAGATTGGTTAAACCCACAAGTGCTCTTTTTTACCACTACTATTCCTTTATATTGGCTTTTGGAATTTACAAATGGAGCAATTTAAAATCAGATGAAAGGTTTAGTGCTGGAAAACACTTTACGATAGATAAAAAGTGCATTTTATATACATCTATATAAATCAGACCAAAATGAGGGACAAATGAGGAGGAAAGAGGGACAGAGGGCTCCAAATCAGGGACAGTCCCTCGTAATCAGGGACAGTTGGGAGCTATGGCATAATCTCCAAAGGTTTTACTGACACCACATCCTTGATTACAAGACACTGAAAAATTAATCAAATCTCTAAAAGAAAAAAAAACTAATAGGACTTTCAAGGTACCACACCAAAAAAGTTATATAAAACACTAGTAACATTGTACTGCTCTGGGGAAGTGATCAGGATTTTTTTTACAAATTATGTTTGCTTATAGCAGTGAATTACATTGCTATAAGCAAGCATTGTACAGAACGAAACTGATTCATTCAGTTTGTTTTGTTGTGATTAGCTGTGATTGGTCAACAGTGTTGGTCATCTTACTTTAAAAAAGTAATTAGTTAAGTTACAAATTACTTCTCCCAAAAAGTAATTGCGTTAGTAACTCAGTTACTACATTGGAAAAGTAATTAGTTACGCAGCAAAGTAACTGTGACTTTTTTTTCAAATATTCTATACGTGTAACTAAGGGGCGGGTCTAGTATTACTGTAACCAAGGGGCGCATTTATTATTATTGTTATATATTGTGTAACCAAGGGGCTGCTCTATTATTACTCTAACCAAGGGGCAGATCTGTTATAGCGTGTAAGCAAGTGGCGGGTCTATTATAATTATATCGTGTAAGGGGCGGATGGCTACAGAAGAGGGCGAATGTTAAATTAATGGGCAGAGCTCGATATATAACAATAATAATAAATGCGCCCCTTGGTTACAGTAATACTAGACCCGCCCCTTACTTACACGATAGATGCCCCTTGCAGAATAGCACGAGCATCAGGAGCGTGCGGCATCGCCTCGTACAATTACATGTTAACTGCACCTGCGCGGTGTAGAGTTCACTCAGAGCTGTTTAGGTTTTTTCGGAAGATCCGTAGTCCTTCGTACTGCGCAAGCCCTGCGCCTGCGCAGTACAGGGGGTCCTTATCCGGCGGAGGAACTTTTTCGGCAGACCGGTAATTGCTCACGGCGGTCACATGGTACACTGAATGAATGAATGAATGACTTGTATAGCGCTACCTATGCAAACTGAATCTCCTCAGGGCACTTTTGCCACTGGTGTCCATCTGTGGTATAGTGCGGTCCTTGCCCTGTGGGGTCCTGACACGCTTACAAACACATACACATACAACATACACATATTTGGCCAATTTACTGATTAGTCATAGGCTGTGTGGACACAGCCGTTGACCGATTGCGCTGCTGCGTGGCCTCGCGGCGTTTTGTGACAGGACATCATATGACATCCACTCAGGATGGGAACGCCACTGCCCAGCCGTCATTCTGCTATAGGCCAGACAGGAAGGTTTTAACAACCATCCTCCCACTCAATGATCATAAGGGGCTTCTCATTTAGCTATCTCTGGCGCGGTTCACAGGATAATGCCCGCTTCCTCAGGGAGAACTGTAAGTTTCTAAGATTACAGAGTAATAAGCATCATACAGGATCATACACATTCAATAGATAGCATAGTTGTATACTTGTACAGACACTAACTGTTGTGAATGCTCAAATTGCATATATCTTGATCCCAAATTCAAGGAAACCATGATCCCTGTGTATGAGAGGGACCCAGCCATGCAGGGATGTATTTTTCAGTATTTTAGACAGATTCTGTTTTTGGGACTTTTTTTCAGTGGCTGCACTACATACAGTGGGGAAGATATTTATTTGATCCCCTGCAGATTTTGTAAGTTTGTCCACTTACAAAGAAATGAAGGGTCTATAATTTCTATCATAGGTGTATTTTAAAGGGTAGAGGCAGAATATCAACCAAAAGTCCAGAAAAAACACACGATACAAATGTTATAAATTGAGTTGCAGTTCAGTGAGTAACAAAAAGTATTTGATCCCCAAGCAAAACATGACTTAGTACTTGGTGGAGAAACCCTTGTTGGCAAGCACGGAGGTAAGACGTTTCTTGTAGTTGGTTACCAGGTTTACACACATCTCAGGAGGGATTTTCGTCCACTCTTCTTTACAGATCTTCTCCAAATCCTTAAGGTTTCTTGGCTGTCACTTGGCAACTCAAAGTTTCAGCTCCCTCCATAAATTTTCTATAGAGTTAAGGTCTGGAGACTGGGTAGGCCACCTCATGACCTTAATGTGCATCTTCTTGAACCACTCCTTTGTTGCCTTGGCGGTATGTTTTGGGGCATTGTCATGCTGGAAGACCCATCCCCACCACCCATCTTCAGTGTTCAGGCTGAGGGAAGAAGGTTCTCATCCAAGATTTTACAATACATGGCTCCGTCCATTGGCCCCTAAATGCGGCAAAGTCAGCCTGTACCTTTAGCAGAGGAACAGCCCCAAAGCACAATGTTTCCACCTCTGTACTTGACTGTAGTGATGGTGTTCTTAGGGTCATAGTCATAATTTTTCTTCCTCCAAACACGAGTCGAGTTAATGCCAAAGAGCTCAATTTTGGTCTCTTCTGACCACAGCACTTTCTCCCAATGCTTCTCTGAATCATTTAGATGTTAAAACTTCAGACGGGCCTGTACATGTGCCTTCTTGAGGAGGGGGACCTTGCGGGGGCTGCAGGATTCCAATTCATGGCGGTGTATTGTGTTACCAATGGTGTGTTTGGTGACTGTGGTCCCAACTGCCTTGAGTTCATTCACAATTTCCTCCTGTGTAGTTCTGGGCTGAACCCACACTTATTTCATGATCATCCTTACCCCATGAAGTGAAATCTTGCATGGAGCTCCAGAACAAGAGCGAATGATGGTTATTTTGTATTTCTTCCATTTGCGAATAATCGCTCCAACAGTTGTCTTCTCAACAAACTTCTTGCTGATGGGCTTGTAGCCCATTCCAGCCTTGTGCAGGTCTACAATCTCGTCCCTGATGTCCTTTGACAGCTCTTTGGTCTTGCCCATGATTGTGAGGTTTGAATGGAAGAAAGAGATTCTGTGGAGAGGTTAGGAGCACCTTCTTAAAGTGACAGGACTGATCTATGTACCACATGAGCGCATATTGTAGCCTGTGGGAGACAGAATTATTGTTGGTTGGTAGGGGATGAAATACTTATTTTACTCACTGAACTGCAACTCAATTTATAACATTTGTATCATGTGTTTTTTCTGGATTTTTGGTTGATATTCTGTATCTATCCTTTAAAATACACCTATGATAAAATCTATAGACCCTTCACTTTATTTCCCTACTGTATACTGTATAGGCTTGGTATCGAACTAATTTCACGATTGTCTTTTTATTAGTGCAAAGTGAACAATAATCATACTGTTGCATATTTATGAAACTAATTAGAATGGTTAATTATAGATTAAATATCACCACTCCCGCTAGGAGAAAGCATTTAGTAAATGATGACAGAATGAGGTCTGTAGTGTCAGGCGGACAATAAAGTTCACGTTCATTTTATTGAGTCCTAAAACAAAGGTGATTTATTCCTATATCTGGGTCAGGCTTTTTTATACGAGTGTTGGTTAGCTCTCGGGATGCATCAGGATATTATGTAGGTTACTGTATTTGATAGGACCAGCTTTCCTTTGGAGCCCAATGCCTTTGTCTTTTTTTTTTTTTTTCTTTTTGGTTCTGACGTAGCAATCTCTTTTCTAACTTACTCCAGACACATGGTGGGATTTATTTGTTAAAGCGGTTCGGCACACATTTCATTTAGTAAATCTCTTTGCCTTCCAAATCAGGCAAAGAGTACTAAATGAAGTGTGTTTTTTTTAATTTTTTTTCCACTTACCTTGTAATCGCTGACGTTCTTTCCTCTGTCTCTTCGGCGGTGGGCGGGGTCTCTGCGTCGATCCTCGTCACGCCGCACTGTCTCCTGGGATCTGGTGTCATTGATCCCAGGAGTCCGTGCGGACATCTTCCGAAATCTCGCAAGATTTCGGCCACATCTTCCGAAATCTCGCGAAATGTCAGCAGATGTGCCGAAATTTCGGAGAACGTGAGCTGCACTTTGCCGTTACTGCGCACGCGCGAGATCGGCGCAGTAACGGCGGTGCATGCTGGGCCATCTGAAGTGCCTGTGTGGTTTCACATGCCCACAGGCAAGATGGCACCCAGCAGGAAACATTTTTATAAATTCTTTTATAGGACGAAAACCGGCAGCAGTAAATTAGGAAAGTGGAACACGTGAGTCTCCTAATCACATCTCCTAATCCTTTGCATTGCATTAAAAAAAAAAAAAAAACAACACACAGTGCAGAACCGCTTTAAGGGCAGCACAACATTTTTCTAATGGGTAAAATGAGATACATACCAATCAGCCATAACATTATGACCATTAACAGGTGAAGTGAATAATATTAATTATCTTGTTAAAAGTGGGTGGGATATATTAGGCAGCAAGTGAACATGTTGTGCCTGAAGTGGACGTGTTGAAGGCAGAAAAAATGGGCAAGCGTAAGGATTTGAGTGACTTTGAGAAGGGCCAAGTTATAATAGCTAGACCAGAGTTTTTCAACCATTTTTCAGTCAAGTTACCCTTTAGAAATGTGCACAATCTTGGGGCACACCAGTCTGAGGGCTCTTTCACATCAGGAGGTGCGTCCAAGCACCCATGTTTTTTTGCGTGTTCCCACACATTGGATTTTTTAATGGCTGCGAACATTTGCTAGATGCATGGGGCTGTCACTAGTAATTAATGGTACCCATGAGCGACTGCAAAAGGCATTTTTCTGCGGTATGGGAAAACGTGATTTTGCATGTGTTACCGCACTGCACCTGGTGTGAACAAGCCCTAAAATGTAGTCTGTTAGACAGAGTTCAGTGATCTTAGGTTGTAACTCTTATTCCCCCAAATTCACCCTCCTAGCACGAATCCCCTTCCCGCCCAATCCCCTCCTCTGAGCACAAACCTCTTCAAATTCCTCCTCCTACCATGGAACCACTGGCCATCTCACTTAGAATGAATCCAAACATCCATGGTGTTCGGTTGGGCCTTCTTGTGGAGACAATGAGCCTATACGCAGATGGCATGCTCCTGTACCTAGCGGACACTGGCCTGTCTCTACAGACCATCGAGGAATTTGGAAAACACTCAGGCCTACACATAAATTGGTCCAAATCACAAATTCTACCCCTAGACCTCTCTCCACCAACCAGATGCTCTGCTTCCCTCCCATTGAGCAGGGTGTCTTCTATTCAATACTTGGGAGTACAGATTACTAGAGAGCCCCAAGAATATATTATCAATAACATAGGACCATTATTCACCTTTCTGAAAGCCTGTACGCAATCCTGGTCACGACTCCCATTGGGGGTAATGGGGAGGGTTAACCTCACCAAAATGATCCTACTGCTCAAGTTCTTATACATGCTCTGGCACTCCCCAGTTTTAATCCCTTTAAAAATCTTCAAAACGCTCAATAGTATTCTCAACACTTTCATCTAGGGACCTAGCAGGCATAAATTGGCATGATGCACTCTCAAAAACCCAACCTCTTCAGAAGGAGCAGCCCTCCCAGACTTCCATTCATATTATATAGTGGCCCAACTCTCTCATTTCTACCATCTCCACAAAACAGATGGCCCTAGATACCAAACCCGAATATGCAAGAAGCCTGGCCGTAGCTCACAATCTCCCCTGCAAGTACTATTTCGAGACAAGGGAGGTAAAGAGGGTCCCAACGACCGGAACCTACTATTATCCCACCATAAACGCGTATGGGAGATTGAGCTCAAAGTAATCGATGCTGACTTCCTCCACTCACACACACCCCTGTGGCATAATCCCAAACTACGAGAACTGACTTTAATCCCAGACATTGACATTTGGGCCTCTAAGGGGATACTATTCTTATACCAAGTACTTACCCCTCTCGGAGTACGAAATTTCCAACCACTGAAGGAAGAGTTTGAGTTGCCCCCCCATATGCTATTCTGATATTTACAGCTAAGACACGCTCTTCAAACCCAATTTGCAGACGGTTTCCCAAACCCGCAAACTCTATCCCTGGTAGATGTGATCATAGGTGCAGACCCCTTCCAAATTGATATCCACTTTATATAATATCATACGAACTCGTTCGGTAACACAGATTATCGGTACGGCTAAAACCCGATGGGAAGGGGATATAGGGCCCATAGAAGAATCAGATATTGGAAATCACCAAGAAGGCTTCTCCTAGGCTTTCCGAGTGCTTGACGCAACTATACATTATACACAAAACATATCTTACTCTGGCGAGAATTGCCAAATACCACCCTAACTATAACCCACTATGTCCTAGATGTCCCGGACATCTGTGTACATTTTTCCAACTAATATGGTCGTGCCCAGTTATCCAAAACTACTGGGCACAAATTATTAAGTTTCTGCATGACCACATGGGCTCACCCCTACAACTGGACCCAAAGCCATGTTTATTGGGCCTACTTCCAGATGTCTCCATTGATGCGTTTTTGGCCACCTTCCTATACGAAACCCTCTTTAGCGCACGGAAGCTAGTGGCCCGACACTGGATGCAAACAAACCCCCTGCTCCCAAATCCCCCCGCCCCCCAGCACAAACCCCCTGCTCCCAAATCCCCCCCTCTTAGCACAAACCCCCTGCTCCCAAATCCCCCCTCTTAGCACAAAACCCCTGCTCCCAAATCCCCCTTCTTAGCACAAACTCCCTGCTCCCAAATCCCCCCTCCTAGCACAAACTCCCTGCTCCCAAATCCCCCCCTCTTAGCACAAACCCCCTGCTCCCAACCCCCCCCCCCCAGCACAAACCCTCTGCTCCCAAATCCCCCCCTCTTAGCACAAACTCCTTGCTCCCAAATACCCCCTCTTAGCACAAACTCCCTGTTCCCAAATCCCCCCTCTTAACACAAACCCCCTGCTCCCAAATCCCCCCTCTTAGCACAGATCTCTGCTCCCAAATCCACCCCCCCCCCCCAGCACAAACCCCCTGCTCCCAAATCCCCCCTCTTAGCACAAGTCCCTGCTCCCAAATCCACCCCCAGCACAAACCCCCTGCTCCCAAATCCCCCCTCTTAGCACAAACCCCCTGCTCCCAAATTCCCCCTCTTAGCACAAACCCCCTGCTTCCAAATCCCCCCTCTTAGCACAAACCCCCTCTCTAACACCAACCCCTGCCCTCTTCCTACACAATCCCCCTCTACCTCAAATAGCACAAACCCCCTGCTCCCAAATCCCCAAAACACCCTGCTCTCTAGCACAAACCCCCTGCTCCCAAATCCTCCCAAACCCCCTGCTTCCCCCTCTCTAGCACAAACCCCCTGCTTCCCCCCCCTCTTAGCACAAACCCCCTGCTCCCAAATCCCCCCTCTTAGCACAAATCCCTGCTCCCAAATCCACCCCCCAGCACAAACCCCCTGCTCCCAAATCCCCCCTCTTAGCACAAACTCCCTGCTCCCAAATCCCCCTCTTAGCACAAACCCCCTGCTCCCAAATTCCCCCTCCTAGCACAAACCACCTGCTCCCAAATCCCCCCCTCTTAGCACAAACCCCCTGCTCCTAAATCCCCCCTCTTAGCACAAACCACCTGCTCCCAAATCCCCCCTCTTAGCACAAACCACCTGCTCCCAAATCCCCCCTCTTAGCACAAACTCCCTGCTCCCAAATCCCCCCTCTTAGCACAACACCCCCCCCCCCCCCCCAGCACAAACCCCCTGCTCTCAAATCCCCCCGCCTAGCACAACAAGCCCCCCTCCAAGTCCCCCTTCTAGCACAAACTCCCTGCTCCCAAATCCCCCCTCTTAGCACAAACCCTCTGCTCCCAAATCCCCCCCTCTTAGCACAACAACACCCCCCCCCCCAGCACAAACCCCCTGCTCTCAAATCCCCCCTTCTAGCACAACAACCCCCCCCCCCCCCCCCCCCAAGTCCCCCTCCTAGCACAAACCGCCTGCTCGCAAATTCCCCCACCTAGCACAACAACCCTCCCCCCAAATCCCCCTCCTACCACAACAACCCACCAAATCCCCCCTCCTAGCACAAACTCCACTCCCAAAGCCCCCTTCTCTCCTAGCACAGCCCCCCCCCCCCCCTGAAATACCCATTCCTACCACAAACCTGTCCCCCCTCACTACTACCTGTATAGGAGCAGTGTAGTGAGGGAGAGCACGCCCCGCACCTCCTCCCGGCTCTCTCCTCCTCCCTGCTGCTATGTGTACTATTGTCTGCAAACCGAAAGCTGTGTGTGCCGCCTGACATGTCCTTAGCAATCAATGACGTCAGCAGTTGGTAGGAAGCGGGCGGGCACCGCTTTCCGTCTTGCCGGCAATAGTACACATAGCAGCAGAGAGGAGTAGAGAGCTGGGAGGAGGTGTGGGCTGTGCGCTCTCTCTCTCCTCTCTGTGCACAAGACTTTGAACAGGGTCACACTCAGACCTGTATGTTGCTGCGGCACCCCTGAGTGGTCCAAGGAAGTAAAATATGGTGAACCGATGACAGGGTCATAGGCGGCCTAGGCACATTGATACACGTAGGGAGCAAAGGTACATAGTAGGTGAGGTTGAAAAAAGACACAAAAGAGTCCATCAAGTCCAACCTGTGTGTGTGCGCTTTTATGTCAGTAGTACAATGTATATCCCTGTATGTTGTGGTCGTTTAGATGCTCATCCAATCGTTTTTTGGAACTATCGATGTTCCCCGGTGAGACCACCGTCTGTGGAAGGGAATTCCACATCCTCGCTGCTCTTACAGTAAAGAACCCTCTACGCAGTTTAAGGCTAAACCTCTTTTCTTCTAGTTTTAGTGAATGGCCATGTGTCTTTTTAAATCCCCTTTCGCAGAAAAGTTTTATCCCTATTGTGTGGGTCACCAGTATGGTATTTGTGTGTCACTTACCTGGGGAAAAGATGGCACCGGGATGCAGTATAGGAAGAAGGCTAGCCAGTGGAGGCAGTGTGATGCTTTGTCTAGTGCGGACCACCATGTCTTAAAAGGTGTCAGGCCTGTTTTAGCGGCAAACAGAGGTCCTACTCAGTATTAGTGGGTGGGCATAATGTTATAGCTGATCGATATTTATCCTGTATTTGTAGTATGCATTTTTTACTGACTGTTGTAGGTGTCTGAAGGGGCTTGGGCAGAAGCTGTGTACCAGAGCCTTGCCAGCTCTGAAAAGACTGATGATTAAGGTTTGACAATCATTTTAATATATATAGTTTTTACACACAGTAAGATAATTAGAAAATGGCTCTGGTAGGCAGTAGTTAATCCAAAGTGTTAGTGTTAGGTTTGCAAGTTTTAGGTTTAGTGCAGGGCTACAGGGAGAGTTACGCCCCGTACACACAGTCGGACATTCCGACCACAAAATCCGTCTGATTTTTTTCCAACGGATTTTGTCCGAAACTTGTCTTGCACACACACGGTCTCACAAAGTTGTCGGAATATCCTATCGTTCGGAACGAGGGGGCGTTCAACGCGTACGACGGGACTACGTAGAGGCCAGTAGCCAATAGCTTTCGTCTCCAAATTTTTTCTGAGCATGCGTGGCACTTTGTGCGCCGGAATTCTCTACACACGATCGGAAAAAGTCAGATCGGATTTTGTTGTCGGAAAATTTTAGATCCTGCTCTCAAACTTTTTGCTTCGAATATTCCGATGGAAAAAGTCCGATAGAGCCCACACACGATCGGATTTTCCGACAACATAATCCGATCGGACCTTTTCCGTCGGAATGTCCGACCGTGTGTACAAGGCATTAGTGTTAAGGATACAGGAAGGGTAAGTGTGAAGGTTAGTATTAGGGTAACAAAGGGAGAGCGGTGAGGGTTAAGGTTAGAGTTACAGGGAGGGTTAGTGTTAGGGTTAAAATTACAGGGTGGGTTGGTGTTAGGTATACGGAGATTGTTAGTGTGAGGGTTAGGGTAATAGAGAGGGTTGGTGTTAGGTTTAGTGTTAGGATACAGGGAGGGTTGGTATGTGAGCTAAGAGTACAGGGAGGGTTGGTTTTTGGTTTAGTGTTAGAATACAGGGAGGGTTGGTATTATAAATGGGGGGTGTTGTTAGGGCTACAAAGAGGGTTAGCATGAAGGTTGGTGTTAGAGTTAAAGCAATGGCAACTGTTACAGTTACAGGGAGAGTAAGTGTGAAAGCTAATAAGGTTACAGAGAGGATCAGTTTTAATGATGGTGTTAAGCCGGCCATAGACAGAGAGATTTTTTTCCTGCAACCACGGAAAAAAACACAAAAATCGCTCAATTCAATTTAGTGTTAGGGTTACAAAGAGGGTTAGTGTGAACCATAGTGTTAGGGTTACAAGGAGGTTTAGTGTGAAGGATAGTGTTAGGGTTACAAGGAGGTTTAGTGTGAAGGATTTAGAGGGACATTTAGAGGGACAATTAGGCAAACAGAAATTAAAAAAAAATGCAAGAAATTAGGGCCGTGGAATCTCTTTGTCCCATGAAATGTAACCGTGATATCTGAAGGATAGTGATAGGGTCACAGGGAAGTTTTGGTGTTTAGGGTTGCAGGGAGGGTTAGTGTGAAGGATAGTGTTAGATTTATATGGAGGGTTAGTGTGAAGGATAGTGTTAGGGTTATATGGAGGGTTAGTGTGAAGGATAGTGTTAGGGTTATATGGAGGGTTAGTGTGAAGGATAGTGTTAGGGTTACAGGGAGGGTAAGTGTGAAGGATAGTGTTAGGATTACAGGGAGGGTTAGTGTGAAGGATAGTGTTAAGGTTACAAGGAGGGTTAGTGTGAAGGTTAGTGTTAGGGTTACATGGAGGGTTAGTGTGAAGGATAGTGTTAGGGTTACAGGGAGGGTTAGTGTGAAGGATAATGTTAAGGTTACATGGAGGGTTAGTGTGAAGGATAGTGTTAAGGTTACAAGGAGGGTTAGTGTGAAGGATAGTGTTAGGGTTACATGGAGGGTTAGTGTGAAGGATAGTGTTAGGGTTACATGGATGGTTAGTGTGAAGGATAGTGTTAGGGTTACGAGGAGGGTTAGTGTGAAGATTTGTGTCAGGGTTACAAGGAGGGTTAGTGTGAAGAATAGTGTTAAGGTTACGAGGAGGGTTAGTGTGAAGATTTGTGTCAGGGTTAGTGTGAAGAATAGTGTTAGGGTTACAAGGAGGTTTAGTGTGAAGGTTAGTCTTAGGGTTACATGGAGGGTTAGTGTGAAGGATAGTGTTAGGGTTACATGGAGGGTTAGTGTGAAGGATAGTGTTAGGGTTACATGGATGGTTAGTGTGAAGGATAGTGTTAAGGTTACAAGGAGGGTTAGTGTGATGGATAGTGATAGGGTCACAGTGAGGGTTAGTGTGAAGAATAGTGTTAAGGTTACGAGGAGGGTTAGTGTGAAGATTTGTGTCAGGGTTACAAGGAGGGTTAGTGTGAAGAATAGTGTTAGGGTTACAAGGAGGGTTAGTGTGAAGGATAGTGTTAGGGTTACAAGGAGGTTTAGTGTGAAGGATAGTGTTAGGGTTACAAGGAGGTTTAGTGTGAAGGATAGTGTTAGGGTTACAAGGAGGGTTAGTGTGAAGGATAGTGTTAGGATTACAAGGAGTGTTAGTGTGAAGAATAGTGTTAGGATTACATGGAGGTTTAGTGTGAAGGATAGTGTTAGGGTTACATTGAGGGTTAGTGTGAAGGATAGTGTTGGGGTTACATGGAGGGTTAGTGTGAAGGATAGTGTTAGGGTTACAAGGAGGTTTAGTGTGAAGGATAGTGTTAGGGTTACAAGGAGGTTTAGTGTAAAGGATAGTGTTAGGGTTACAAGGAGGTTTAGTGTGAAGGATCGTGTTGGGGTTACATGGAGGGTTAGTGTGAAGGATAGTGTTAGGGTTACATGGAGGCTTAGGGTGAAGGATAGTGTTAGGATTACAAGGGGGGTTAGTGTGAAGGATAGTGTTAGGGTTACAAGGAGGGCTATTGTGAAGGATAGTGTTAGGGTTACAAGGAGGTTTAGTGTGAAGGATAGTGTTAGGGTTACAAGGAGGTTTAGTGTAAAGGATAGTGTTGGGGTTACATGGAGGGTTAGTGTGAAGGATAGTGTTAGGATTACAAGGAGGGTTAGTGTGAAGGATAGTGTTAGGGTTACAAGGAGGGTTAGTGTGAAGGATAGTGTTAGGGTTACAAGGAGGGTTAGTGTGAAGGATAGTGTTAGGATTACAAGGAGGGTTAGTGTGAAGGATAGTGTTAGGGTTACAAGGAGGTTCAGTGTGAAGGATAGTGTTAGGGTTACAAGGAGGGTTAGTGTGAAGGATAGTGTTAGGGTTACAAGGAGGTTCAGTGTGAAGGATAGTGTTAGGGTTACAAGGAGGGTTAGTGTGAAGGATAGTGTTAGGGTTACATGGAGGGTTAGTGTGAAGGATAGTGTTAGGGTTACAAGGAGGGTTAGTGTGAAGGATAGTGTTAAAATGTATGATGAAATGTAATCGTGATATCTGATTAGTGGTTTGGCAGGTCGTGTATTTTTCCAAAGACTGTGGGTGATAAAGGTCATCCAAGTCCTTTCGCTACCACTGTCCGTTTATTAGGACCTAACGACATTGCAGACGCTTCACCGTTCACCAACCTCACTAGCTGCCCCCAAATTAATAAATGCGTTCCCAAAGCGTAGTCAGTAGGTTCACATTCATGTATACAAAGTGCCGCCTAAGTAGCACAAAAAGCACATCTCGGCAGATTAGAGTGTAAGCTCCGCAGGGCAGACAGTGGGTTCTATTTTTACGGGCTGGGCTTATCCCTCCATTTGTGTGTGTGCAGCTTCTCTCCCTCTCTCCTCCTTGTCTCTCCTCCTCAGCCCCCATCCTCTCTCAGACACACACAGATTGTGACGTTTGGTTATGCAATGTCTGACCCACTAACACACATTCTCAAAGAGAGAGAGAGAGAGAGAGAGCGAAGCAGAGAGAGGAGAGGAGTGATGCCAGGAAAGTAGAGCACACACACACACAACAGAAGGAGGAGATAGAGAGAAACACACGCTCACAAAACAACAGCAAGCCAAAAGCATCGCACTGACCTGCTGCTGGGACCAGGCAGGTAAGTGGCCATTGACTAATGCTCTGATCTACCTGTATGATAGCTATAGCAAGAATTGGGAAACTTATATCCACGAATCCCTTTCCATGTGCAAGGCAGGGAGGCGTGCTTTGGCTGTTTGTAGAGTAGCGGCAGCAGCAGCAGGTGAGTTGTACAATTCCTCAAAAGCATTTTGTTCTCATCCAGACAAAAAAGATCTATACTCTATTAAAGGGCCACTCCACCCAAAATTGATATTTCTGTTACCAGTGGAGGTTGCTGCACTCCATGACCTATTGGCTTTTCCTATGGCTTGGGAAGTCGAAGAGGGTAAGATCCCTGGGCTTTAGGTTAAGTTTCCTCTAGCCACCATGGAGTCCCAGCCAGCAATGGGAGTCTCACTCCTCCAGCTGCATTATATCGGTGCTTTCAAATAAAAACTGGAGGCAACCAGCCTTTTATAACCCTGAAATCTTTTAATTTCTATATTTTTTCATTTACTATAAAGACATCACACTCGTGCCAATGTCGTCTGTTGGTCTGTCCACAATTTTGATGAGTCGTCAGCTAACACGGGTCAAACAGTTTTTTTGGTTTGCCTTGTGTACAATTAAAAACTCTAAAATTAGCACAAAAAAAAGAAAAGTCTGTGAAGCGTGTGCCAACTCAGATTTGGGCAAAACTGTGCTAGGGCGAGGGGGCAGTAAGTCACATCAAATGGCCAAGTCTAGAAGCCGCCAGGATCTTGTAAGTGAGCCAAAGCAAGCTGTGCTTTCATTGTTAGAACAAAAAAAGCCAAAAGTTTGGTGTCAGCATGCACTCCATGACCACCTTGCTCCTGGAATTAGTCTGCTCGGAGTACTTACTAGGGGCTGTAACTACCTAGCTCCTGGAATTGGTTGAGTGACAGATGGAGTTAATAGGTGCCATGGCTATTTGACTCTGAGAATTAGTGTAATGTTTAAAGGTGCCATGACTACCTGAGGTAGGAGTTTCTAAGATGTTGTGACTACCTTACTTCTGGAATTAGTCCAGTTGGGGGATTCTTTGGTGTTGTGACACCCTACTTCTGAAATTAGTCCGGGGGGGGGGGGGGGGGGTTCTTAGGCGTTGTGACTACTTTATTTCTGGAATTAGTCCAGTGGGGGGTTCTTATGGGGTCATAACTACTTTGTGTCTGGAATTAGCCCAGTGAGGGGGTGGGTTCTTAGGTGTCGAGACTACCTTACTCTTGGAATAAATCCAGTGGAGGGTTCTTTGGTGTCGTTACTACTTTACTTCTGTAATTAGTCCAGTGGGGGATTCTTAAGGGTTATGACTACCTTACATATGGAATTAATCCAGTGGAGGGGCTTGTTAGACGGTGCGGCTACCTTACTCCTGGAATTAGTCCAGTTGGCATTCTTAGGGGTTATGACTACCTTACATCTAGAATTAGTCCACTGGAGGGGGTTGTTAGACGGTGCGACTACCATACATCTGGAATTAGCCCAGTGTGGGGGAGGGTTCTTAGGTGTCGAGACTACCTTACTGTTGGAATTAGGCCAGTAGGGGGGGTTCTTGGATGTTGGGACTGCTCCACTTTTGGAATAAGTCCAGTAGGGGGTTCTTTGGCATCGGACTGCTCTACTTCTTGAATAAGTCCAGTGGGGGTTCTCAGGGGTCATAACTACTTTGTGTCTGGAATTAGCCCAGTGAGGGGGAGGGTTCTTAGGCGTCGAGACTACCTTACTCTTGGAATAAGTCCAGTGGAGGGTTCTTAGGTGTCATTACTACTTTACTTCTGTAATTAGTCCAGTGGGGGATTCTTAAGGGTTATGACTACCTTACATCCGGATATAGTCCAGTGGAGGGTTTTGTTAGACGGTGCGACTACCTTACTCCTGGAATTGGTTGAGTTGGGGGTTCTTAGGTGTTGTGACTACCTTACTTGTAAAATTAGTCCATTAGGTGGCTCTTGGGTGTTGGAACTACCTTACTCCTGGAATCAGTCCAGTAGGGGGTTTATAAGTGCCATGACGACTTTACTTCTGAAATTAGTCCAGTGAGGAGTTTTCAGTTGCCCTAACTACATGCCTTTAAAAATTCATCTACTGGTGGAATCTTAGGTGCTACCTTACTTCTTGAATAAGTTTATTGCGGGATTCTAAGATTCTTTCAGTACCTGGCTCCTGAATTTGTAACAGTAGGAGGATTTTTTTAATGCTATGACTATCTGGTTGCTGAAAACTTGTGGGAGGTTCTTTGGAGCCATGAGTACCATACTCCTGGATTAAGTCCTGTGGAGGGTTCTTAGGTGCCGTAACTACCAGGCTCACAGGATCAGTTCTTATGTAATGTGAATAAGCCCAGAGAAGAGCGTAATCTGGTGCATGTTGCCCAAAGCAGCCAATACATTTTAAACAATTTTTCCTAGAATAGATTTAAAAATATAAGGACAGATCCGATTGGTTCCATGGATACCATAACCATTTCTCCTTTACTAGACTTTTATACAAAATTAACGTTACAAGCCTTATAAAAACATGCACTAACGCCATTCAAGGTGGGCACTGCTAGTGCAAAAATGTATCACTGCAACCATTTGACCTCATACAGGTTCAAAAAAGGGAAATGTCCACCAACTTCTCCCAACTCCAGTGGTTTTTGTCCACAGGAAAGCAAAACAAACCCTTCTAAAATGTTAACACTTCTGCCATCACAGGCGGACATCAAATCTATTATTATATTATCTAAGATCAGTTACGTGAAATGTACCAATCATATGTAAGGTGTACCCAGCTACATAATCATGACATCAGTAACTATGGGGATTATTTATGAGGATAGAGAGCAGAGTATAAAACTACAGCAACCCAAAGCGACTAAAGCTATGTATACAGTATATGCATTAATATTTATGGGTACAGATATAATCGTTCTCTCCTTCTGGAAATGCTAGCTGCCTGGCTGCCATGCTGATTCGAAGGTTTCAGCACTGTCGGAGGCACTGACCCGCAAGAAGTATGCTGATTGAGAGTTCTGCCTTTGCCAATCTGCTTGCTTGCTTTGGGTCGGGGACAAAAGACACAGTCAGCCAAGAAGTAAGAACTTTGAAAAGGAGGTCAGCGGTGGCTTGTCCCTGTATTTCGTTTAATACGGATTTCTACTAATATCTATTGAAGAATACTGGCTGCGTGCAAAAGCACATATTGCTAACTGCGAGTTTATTTAGAAGGGGGGACACGTGTGGTATCTGCCAAGATCCACCAGGCATACCCCATACATTGCCAATTACTAGAAATAATTTTCAGATATTGGCAACAGTGCAAATGTGTCCTGGGGGCCTGCCAGCCTTGTGAGTGGCATGCACAGAGCCACGGAGTGAGCACCACTCCAGCTGTATATGAGTCTAGTGTCATGTTTATGTAGGGCATGTACCCGCAGCACATTAATGCCAACTTGGCATAACATACCCTCAGTTATATAATAAGCTAGAACAAAGTAATGAAACTCATAGCAATCAGATGTCAATTTGCAGGAGTCAGGTCCATGAAATGTGAGTTTTAATTGGCTATAGATTGGTTGGAATAGGTTACTGCACCTCATATTTTGCTCCTTTGTCTTGCAAAAAAATAAAAAATGCTGGGTGAAATACATAGCCATACAATAATTAACCTGTCCTGAAAATGCTAGTTGCCTGGATGGCATGTTGATCCAAAATCTTCACTACCTTCAGAATCACTGACCTGAAACAAGTGCGCAGACTAGGGATTGTGACTTCACTAGCTACATACCTATCAAGTGAGGCATTCAGGAAGCGCTGCAACCAGAAACAGCCAGGCAATTGGCATGTTCATGTGCTGTGTTTCTGAGCTCACCCATTTTACATTTTGAAGTAAACCTGACAATTTTGGCAAATTATTTGCAATCTGTGTTGAACAAACGTTTTTAATAAAAATATAAGGTTTTCAAGATATTTGATTTTTCTAATACTTTTTAAAATTAAAGTGTTACTAAACTGACAACAGTAAAATCAGTCTGTATATGCAGTAAAGCATGCTTGTTATACTCACTGTGGAACCTACGGGGTTAATCCTCTGCATTGTGTAAAAAGGCTGTTTGATCCTGTCTTCCCTGATCCTCCCCTTCTTCCACAGTCCCCAATCTATCTGCTGATAGAACAGAGGCTAGGGGACACGCTGCACATGCTCAGTTTGGCATAGCTCCATACTGTCCCTGATTTTAAAGGGACTGTCCCTGTTTTGGAGCAATGTCCCTCTGTCCCTCGTTCCCCCCTCATTTGTCCCTCATTTTGGTCTGAACTATATAGTTGTATATAAAATGCACTTTTATCTTTCAAAAAGTGTTTCCCAGAGCTAAACCTTCCATCCAAATTCTAAATTGGTGCATTTGTAAATTTTAGAAACCAATATAAAGGAATAGTAGTGGTAAAAAAAAAAAAGCTCTTGTGGATTTAATTAACCATTTGTTGTGGTTAATTCTCCTTTAAGGGGGTGTGGCAGGGGGTGTGTCCTATGCCTACATATGTTTGCTAGTAGGTGTCCCTCATTCCCATCTCAAAATGTTGGGAGGTGTGAGTTTGGTGTGTTTTCTTTTTACTTGGGAGAGTGCATGTGATCAGAACAGGGCCAATCAGCACTGTCCAGAGAGAGGATCAGGGGTCCTGTAGCCTCATAGGACAGTCAGGGCAGAATGAAATCTCCTCCTACAAGCTTTAACCAGACACTGATAGAAGTCACAAGACTGCTGATAAAAAAAAGGTATTTAGCAGTTTATATTTACTAAAATAATTGCATTTCCATGTTCTATGTACTGTGGGAGACCATATATAGTGAATTCAGGGTCCTGGGTTTAGTAACACTTTAAAAAAAATCTAAAATATTCAATATATTTTATTTGCCTAATACTTTTTAAAATGAATTGTGCAACATCCTGATTGTGCAAATAAATAGTTCATTAATAGGGATGTCTTTCTAATAAAAAAAGATCTACCACTGTCATCGTGATTGTTGGTAGCCTGTGTGCAACAGACTAATCTTGATGGTCCCCATCTCCACTAGGAGGGAGGGAGGGGTTTATCCCTCCTCTGAGTCATTCAGCTGTCTGTGTAATCTGATTTCCCTTGCTAAGGTCATCCCTTGCTGGCTGCAAGTGGCAAAAAGTAAAATATTCAGATGTTATATTTAATATTTACCTCTTTAAAAACAAAGACGTAAATATCTTTTTAAAAGGTATTTTTAGTATTGAACATATTTTTTAGTATTGAACATACAAATTATAAATAAATAAATTAAATAATAAATGATAAAAATTTTTTAATAATGCAGGTGTAATTAACACACTGCACAAATGGGCCCTAAAAGAAACTAAAACGGCAAAGAAAGAGGAGAAAAATGTGTACAAAGGGAAAGATGGTCCCTGTATGGCCTGCCATGTGAGCCCACAACCCTACCTCCCAATAGACATGTGCACATTGAAAAATTTTGTTTCGGAATTTCATTTTCGTCCGAAAAATTTATTTATTTAGTTACTTTTTATTTATTTTGTTTTGTTAAAAATTGCATTCGTCTGAAAATCCAAAATAATTAAGGTTAATCTGCCATTGAAGGCTTATAGTGTCTGTCGAATGTTCTAAGAAGATTCGACGGAGCAGCTAAACTGCACGATGCCGCAATCGTACATTTCCAGTCGAATATTCCGCTTACAAGCTATAGTAGAATTCTAATGTTGTAGGACACTAGTAATAATTATATTTATTAATTATTATTACTAGTCAACCAACATTAGAATTCTTCTATAGCCTATGGGCGAAGTATTTGACCTTAAATGTCCGCTAGCGTCGACTGCTTTGTCGAATCTTCATGTCAAATCTTTTCTCTCTGTGTCGAATAATCTTGGACTGATAGAGTTAGGTTAGGCACATTCGACCTTTTTTGCTATTGTCTCTATAATGTCGAATCTTTTCTCTCTATGTCGAATCTTTTCTCTCTATGTCGAATCTTTTCTCTCTATGTCGAATCTTTTCACTCTATGTCGAATCTTTTCTCTCTATGTAGAATAATCTTGAACTAATAGGAGCTAAGGTTAGGCACATTCGACCACAGGTTCGATGGACACAGATCGTTATTGTCAGCGTCATGTCGAATCTCCTATCTATATCAAACTGTTGCAACGAAAACGAAAATAAAGCATTTGTTTATGTTGGATATTTCGGTTTTCGGATTCTGCACGTTCGTTATCGTTTGTCAAAACGATAACGAAATTACCCGAAATTCTGAAGAAAATGCATTCAGACGAAAACGAATGCACATGTCTACCTCCCAACATTTTGAGATGGGAATGAGGGACACCTACTAGCAAATGTATGTAGGCATAGGACATGCCCCCTGCCACACCCCCTTAAAGGAGAATTAACCCCAAAAAAGGTTAATTAAATCCACAAGGGCTTTTTTTTAACCACTACTATTCCTTTATATTGGCTTTTAAAATGTACAAATGCAGCAATTTAGAAATCAGATGAAAGGTTTAGCGCTGGGAAACACTTTTTGAATGATAAAAAGTGCATTTTATATACAACTATATAGATCAGACCAAAATGAGGGACAAATGAGGAGGAATGAGGGACAGAGGGACATTGTTCCAAATCAGGGACAGTCCCTCGAAATCAGGGACAGTTGGGAGCTATGCCACAACTTTGGGCCCCCCGACTACAAGAACCCGGGAATGGCCTCCTGTCTCCTCCTCCACTTGATGCTACTCTATTGCCAGCTGTCAATTCTCCACTGCCCTACAAAATAGAAAACGTGCGAGCATTACCCAACATTCCTGACACTTCTTGAAAATATGACTTAAAGCGACAACTATTCACGTGTCATTATTCGGCACACGTGCTGCTGGCTAATTACTGATCTCTCTCTCGACTTCACCTTAATTGACAAATCCTTACCCGTCCTCTCTCTCCTGATCCCATCAGCATTACAAAACCTTTGTAATTCCTCTAAGATTTACCTATCTAATGTAGGTGGGAGTAATCGCATAGCTGAGCTGTGCACTCATTATTATGTAAACTCTTCACATAGGTACAATGAAGTATTAATCACATTGTCTACTGTTACTGAACTTCATGGGTATACAAGCTTGTGGGCTTAAGCTGGCCACCAGTAGATTTTTTGTTCGAAAATGTTTTTGATTTTCAAAACGCTTGTTCATTTTTTATATGTCGTCAATGGGGTCAAATTGACAATTTGTTTTTGTCTGGTGCAGGATGGAAAATGTTTCAAAATTATAGCTGAACGTAGTGTTCTTTTGAGAAATTCCATTAATTTCTAAATTGAATGTTAAAAGCAAATGAACTACTTCCGAACAACATTCGTGAAGTCTATCGTGGCATTACTGAATGTACTGATGAGGTTTTTTAAAACGAATAATTTTTTTAAACAAACATTCGTATAAAAATCTACCAGCGTATGGCCACGTTTAGTTAGAAAAGTAATGTCGAAAGCAGTCGTGAGCATCCAATCAGATTATATTATTATAGACTGGCCATACTGTATATGGGAAGATTTTCCAGAAGGGTTGACAAAGATTCAATAAAAAAAATCTTTATTGAAGACCACCAGTAAATGAACAGTATATACCGCCAAACTTTTGAGCTTTAGGTTGTAGTAGATTTTTTTTTTTTTTTTAATGGAATATTTTATAGATGTTACTACAAGTTTTTTTTTATTTTTTATTAGATACAAGTGATTTCTGGAGGATAGATTGGTTGGTATCGGTAGGAACAAATTTCAGAAACGGGTGCTAGGATGAGTTATAGGTTGTCTCTTTTAGGTCGTTTTATGTCACGTGTAATGCTGTGAGGGTGTGTCACATAAGAATGTGGGAAAGGATATGGTGCATTCTTGTCATAATGCTAAAGGCAAGAAAAACATTAGGTAACCAAGTTTGCTTTGTTATTGAATTGCTGTCCAGAAAGATTAAAGCACAGCCCTACCTTTTGGGAAGATTTGGTAATGTAATACAAGTCATCACAGAACCCAACTCTGTCAATGGTATAAATCCATGTCCAGGCGGTTCTACTTTTTGAACCATTCATGCAGTTAATGGGCTCCCTTTCTTCAGAGAGGTGGTTGACTCCCCAGGTCATCCACATTAAGCTCAGCCCCTGATGGTTCCATGTGCTAAACTACCAAAGAAGAGTCATCTACAATATACCATTCTGCTCCAAGCTGATCTACTTGAAAAAAGCCCTGTTTGCCCAATGCTTAACTCCATTTTTTGTTCCCTGTGACATGGATAGGTCACAGGGCAAGGCCACAAGGGTCCTTGACTATGACAAGAGTCACCAGTTACAGGACAACAACATGGTGCCCAGTAACTGGAGACTCTTGTCAACAGTCAAGGACCCTTGTGGCCTTGCAGAGTTTAGAGTTGTATGGGGTTCTGTGAAGACTTGAATTTATTTCCACAATCCAAGAAACCTCTGCTAAGATAGTAGACTAGACTTCCACCTAAAACTTTGAATAAAAGCCCCTTATAAAGGAAATAACAACATATAAAGGGGTTTAATCAAATATTTGCCACTTTTTAAAATTCGTTTCCAGAAACGGTTGTTGGATTTTCAAAAAAACTAGTATATCATGCACTGGATCTGTACCAGTCTCTGAAGTTTTATGGCTAGGGCGGGTTCACTTGAATGGTAAAGGATAAAAACAGGAACCCCAGGGCACCCGCAGCTACCATTATTAATAATCAATTCTCCTTCTTTGTGCTTGGGGGTCCCCAGATCCAAGGTACCGTATATACTCAAGTATAAGCCGAGTTTTTCAGCCCATTTTTTAGGCTGAACCCCCCCCTCGGCTTATACTTGAGTGAGCCGTACAGCAGCCGTACCTTTGATTACTAAAACAGTGGGTGTCTTGCGCTGTGTTATGCAGTCTATTCGGTGGCCATCCATTGTAACAAAGCCCTGCCTCCTCCTTGTCCGTGATAGAGGAACACTGATACAATGCTGGGAAAGTGTATCAGTGTTCCATCTATCACCGTCGAGGAGGAGGCGGAGCTTTGTTACAATGGACGGGCGCCGAATAGACTGCATAACACAGCAGGAGACACCCACTGTTTTAGTAATCAAAGGTATGGCTGCAGATGGGCACAATGAGGCTTAAAATTGGCACAGTGAGGCTGCAAATGGGCACAGTGAGGCTGCAAATGGGCACAGTGAGGCTGCAAATGGGCACAATGAGGCTGCAAATGGACACAATGAGGCTGCAAATGGGTGCAATGAGGCTGTAAACGGGGAAAGAGAGGCTGCAAATGGGCACAATAAGGCTGCAAATGGGCACAGTGAGTCTGCAAATGGGTAGAGTGAGGCTGCAAATGGGCACAATGAGTCTGCAAATGGGCACAGTGAGGCTGCAAATGGGCAGAGTGAGGCTGCAAATGGGCAGAGTGAGGCTGCAGATGGGCATGGTTTACCCAGTAGCTGCTGCATTTTCCCACCCTAGGCTTATACCCGAGTCAATACATTTTCCCATTTTTTTGTGGTAAAATTAGGTGCCTCGGCTTATATTCGGGTCGGCCTATACTCAAGTATATACGGTAACTCTGTCTTAGTTCCTCAACTTCAGATCCAACTTAGAGTTTGACACCCCTCCTCATTATCATACATATCATGAGAGCAGTTGAACAGCCTATAATGGCTTATTCATTGGTGTGTGGGTTGGCAGAGGACTTGGCTTTTATTGTCAAACATTACTTTTCAAATTTTCAAGAATTTTCGCTTCCTGTGACCGCCTCACTGCAGAAGTCTGCACAGAACTTTAGCAGTCAGATCATGCAAAACATTTCAGAACAGTTTAGAAAAACTGTACTTTCACTTTAAGGTATCAAGCACACAGGTCTATAAATATGAGGCCGAATGACGTGTGCCAGCATGTGGGTATCTGCTCTTCCTACACAGTGCAAAGTGCAGTACTAATGTTCAGAGTACCGTGACTCGTGGCGGCCAATCAGCTTTCTGCCATCAGCACAGCTAAAGATGCATTCTGATTGGCTGTGATGCTACTGAACTTCGCTCTTCGCATTATCAATTAAAAAGGCAGTGGCAGATGGGTCACTGGCATTGTACAGTGCTGTGTGCCAGATGGTGACCAGAATGCAATACATTTTGCATTTTTTACTTCTGATTGTATTTCCATTATGGTTTTTACCATGGGTTTGGCTTGGCACAGAAGTCTGTATAATGTAAATCTATGGCATTTTTATAAAAGGCCATATTTATAGACTAGCCATGGTGCTAGCTTACCTTCTATACCCCTATGTGCCTTCATTGCCTGTAACCCCCTAATAGTGTATATATAAATATTGTCCAAAATCTCCTAATTTTTAAACGAAATATAACTGATATGTTAAGTATGACTTAGCACTTGCAAGGCACTAGGGCTCGTGTACACAGCCGCAAAACACTGGACCATATTGTAAACATGTAAATGTTTATGCTAACTATAGGAGTACAAGAGCTAACCAGGCCCTAGCAATGGAGGAAGCTACACTTTAATAGTGGCCTGCATCCTAGCAATGGAGGATGTTAGGCAGCAATAGCTGCCTGCATCCTAGCAACCAAGGATGCTAGGCGACAACAGCTGCCTTGTGTCCTAGCAATGGAGGAGGGTTTGTGGCAATAGCAGTCTGCATCTTAGCAGTGAAGGATGCTATGCGGCAACAGCCACTTAAGTCCTAGCAACTAAGGATGCTAGGCGACGTTAGCTACCCGCATCCTAGCAACTGATAATGGTAGGCAGCAATAGCTGCCTGCACCCTAGCAACGGAGGACACTAGGCATCAATAACTTCCTGTGTCCTAGCAACAAAGGGACACTAGGCAGCTTCTGCCAGAAATGTTCAGGGACAACTAGTGGGTTTGACATTTTGCACCATTACCAGTAAGCCTAAACATTCTTTGCATGAAAGGGTTGCAGTTTTTTTTTTTTTTTACATCGCTGAATACCTGGAAAGGCATGAGTCTGCAATGGTAAAAGGGACTCAAGCGATAGAGGACTTCTGATGCTTGGCATCATTACCTCTATGAGTCCAAAATGGACTAGGTTAACAAATTCTCTGGTTCAGCAAGTCCATTTTGGGCTTATGGTGCAAAATAGTGCAAGAAGTAAAGCACTGCCCACAGGTAAAGTAAATTCTCATTGATTGCTATTGGTTACCACACTTTACACTGTTTTCGGCATAAGCTTGAATGTCTTTGGCAGTGAACTGGTTCCAGTTATTACACCATCCTGGCAGTCAAGCACTGGCTGGGTTTATTGCAGGTCTATGGCAATAAATGGGTGGTAGTTACTGTATATCAACTCCAAAAATAGAATGTATCAGGGAGCAATTCTCTATCAGTATGGGGCACCTTGCCCCTGGTATTGACTGGGTATTCATTATTGTCTCCAGCAGACTGGTACTGGATGGGTTTGTTGTGGTTTGGGGCAGATTCTCTGGCACTGAATGAGTATCTGTTTTTGCATTTTGCTGAGGGGGTTTGTGGTGGTTCAGGGTCTATAGTCTCTTTTGCATATTTCCAAAAGCTTGGCACTGAATGGGTTTTGTGTTATTGTAGGATACATAGTCTCTGCCATTGAATATATATTTGTTATTGCGTGCTTTCAAAAGCCTGGCACTGAAAGGGTTCATGGTGTTGCAGGGTCTGCCTCTAAATGCAGAGTCTCTAGAGTCTCTGCCTCTAAATGCATGCTCGTTATTGTGTGTTTTTGAAAGCCTGGCACTGATTGAGTTTGTGGTGTTGCAGGTTACAAAGTCTCTGCCATGGAATGCATGCTCGTTATTACGTGTTTTTGAAAGCCTGGCACTAAATGGGTTTCTGGCGTTTGACGGAACATAATCCCTGGCACTTGAACATATATTTGTTACTGCATGTTTTTGGAAGCCTGGCACTGAATGGGTCTGTGGCAAGGAACAGGTCTCTGGCGGCACAAACCAATTGGTCCCTGGCAGAGTGCCCTCAGGTCTGTTTACGAAATCCTGACCTAGTTTTCATGCCTTGCGCTGCTTGGTCACATGGCAGGGAGATTAGGCACGTGGACCGTACAAGGAGGGAGGGTGGAGGGAACAGGGTGTGTACACACTTACTAACACACTGACACACATATGTAGACAAGACAAGGGTAAACTTCCAGCTTTATGTCTGGGGGGCAGATTATAGAAAACCCATTGTCCCAGTAACCCATCCCCTGACGCTTTATAAGCATGACCTGAAAAACCAACAGCCTAGCGGAAGTCACAAATCCCACTGACAGCTCTTGAAAAGAATAGCTGAAAACAATGCATATATTAAAGGGGTTTTCCAACTGAACCTGTTATTCCTATAGCACTGCAAAACCGATGAACTGTCCCATTCTATTGGTTGTGTGCTACTCATTCTGAAAATCATTTTTGTCCTCCAGAGCAAACGATGCTTCATTTTTTGCAACTGCTAAAGATGTTCAACTGCGACTTGATTTCCTCAACTGACATTGTCTACCACCTAAACCTAAAGTAATCCCCCTTTATGACCTGAGTGATTTGAAGCACGTTGCCATTAGCGCTTCAACACTCAACACCAGATGTTGTGCCCATTCACATCTGAGCGATGTGCTGTCACTCAACTCTCAGAAAAAGTGCAGGTGCTTCTTTGGGGCATGTTCTTGGTCCCCAGAGGACCTAACAAATGTGCAGTTTCTCGCCTAACAACCATTTACCTTCTCCAAGTATATAGCTTTCCACAAAACACCCAAGCCTAAAAGAACCTGAAAAGACACACAAAAACAAACAAAATAAACGCTTATGCTCAAGTATCCAGGCTAAGCCCAACCAAATATATTCCAGGTGCATCAAAGCAAAAGTTGTTCAAAGTCTTGCAGTTAAAATTTTCTTTGAAACCAAATTCTGAGTAGAAAAAGCCAGTCTACTGCCAGCATGCTGTAGAGAAGAACCTTTATTCTCTGTGTGGAAGCAGTGGTCTCTCTACAAAGGTCGGACACACACCCCTGTCAAACCTATAGCTCAGCAATCAGTAAATCAAATGCTCCCTGGACCCCGGTAGTAGCTTGTCACATTCAACTGGACTTGTTCTTTACTACTAACTCCTACTATTTATACCATGACCTAGATCAGCCTTTCCCAACCTTTTTACCCCTGAAGAACCCTTGAAATTATTTTCAGGTTCTCAAGGAACCCCTGCTAAAAAAGAATTATGCCTACAGCTCATGATGTATTAGCATGATTATTATGTCAAAGAAAGTTTTAAATATAAGAATAAGTAATGTGGTGTACTTTGTGTTCACTCTAACATTGGTGGTCAGTTTAGAAGTAGTGTAAAATTACCCCCTTGCATTGGTAATCAGTGAAGGTGGGAGATCAATCCACCATTACTCAAAGCTCAAGGAACCCATAACAAACTTTAGGAGAAACCCTAGGGTTTCACAGAACCCTGGTTGAGAAACACTGACCTAGCTACGTGAGAACCTTCACAGACTCATGCTACCTGCTGATTGGGGAGCTCTAGCTTGAACTCAGTAGGGGGTATGTCGGCCAGCTACAGAGAGACCGCTGTGTCACTCGTTTTGTAGGTCAGCAATCTAAAATAATTTCTTGCACGTGTTTTTCAGTTGCGTATTTTAACAACTTCAAGAATTACCAGTTAGAAGATGAATAGAGAGCTTGCACGTGGACTTGGGAGACACCTGTCTATCTAAATGTATGTTTGTGTATATATAGTTCTGTACGTAATAGCATAACAGATTACAAAACACGAGTAATTTTGGTAATTAACATTCAAAGTAAACCAGGTCAAACGTGAGTCCATTCCATGCCAAACTGCAGGGTCATATTATGTAATGTTGTTGGGGCGGGGTTCCAAAATACCACTTTCCCAAATGTCTTATATTTTTTTTTTCTATCTTCTCTAGGCGTGTCCAGGAGAGCAAAACCTGCCGGAGAGGGAAGCAGAGAATTATTACCTGACAAAGGAGAAAGAGAGGAACTTCTCCTCGTTCAAAAACAAATCCAAGAACAGCAGAGATCTGACTCATTAATCCAAGAGAACGTGGGAGTTTGTATTGCGGCGGTTGATCTGGTAGAGAAAGAAACAGTTCAAGAATAAGATGCTTAAAGATGCATGGTGAGCGCAAACAGGAAGAAAGCAGTCCTAGTTTTCAACTCAAGGGACAGTGCTTCACCTAAATTCTTCTTGCCAGAACCCTACCGGTGTTCTATAGCTACATACAGCAAAGACTTGGACGTGTAGGGATCTTGAGAAAGACCTCAGTGAACATGGAATCTCCGTTGGGCAACTACTCACAAAGCATGGAGCAGCAGCATTCCCGGGTAAGAACTCCAAGTGGCCAAAGTGGATCCGCAGCTGGCCGTCGCAAGCGGGAGTTCATTTCCGATGAAAAGAAGGATGCCAGTTACTGGGAGAAGAGGCGGAAAAACAATGAGGCAGCCAAGAGATCACGGGAAAAGAGACGCTTTCATGACCTAGTGCTGGAAGGGAAGGTGGCAGCACTGGATGAGGAAAATGGACGCTTGAGGAATGAATTATTCCAGCTGAAACTGCGATACGGGCTAATTTCAGCTGCCTCTTTCATTGAGGCGAGCCACGGACTTGGCAACCACAAGACTTCAGATGGCGGATCTTTGCTGTGCAACACCAGGAATACAACCTACACATCCCCATACATGAACTCAGACTCCTCAGAGGCAGACAGTGGAGGGGGTGCAGTCATGGATAGTTATTCCCCACATGGTTCGCTGTCTGACCTCTCTGATCAGTCTTCCCGGGATAGCCCGGTGCCAGCCACCTACGGTGAGGGGAGAGCCATAGAAAATGACTTTACCAATTTGTGCCCAGTGGAAAACAATCAATCCACAAGATTAGCAGTGCCACGTGGGGGAGTGATACTGTACCGAGTTGGTGGGCTTACCGTTGACCCCCAACAAAGGAACATTGTGGCTACAGATGAGGAAATGCTGAAACACCAGGCCTCAGAGTACATTACCCCTTTGCCACGCTCCTCCATTTTTGCACATGCGGACAGTTTACAAACTGCTTACCAACACATGGAGAAGTCCCCTGGGGTTCAAGTCTCCTCAGAACTTTTGTCTCCCAAATCTCCTCAGTCATGGTACCAGAGTGAGGACAGTGGTAGTGACGAGGGGGGATCCAACTGTTGCTCCTTGCAGTGCCCAACCTATCAGGAGCCAGCGGCTGGCGTCAAACTTCCCCACAAATTGAGGTTGAAGTGTCGAACACATGGACATGAGAGGTGGAGGTCAGATAATGGTCAAGGAGTTGAGGTGCAGAATTATCAGCCGGCACTGCTATCAAATTAATGAAGCCAAAAAAAAAAGGCCTGGCCACCAATCCCACCTATCAATATCCGCAGGTGCCACTTTGTGACTGTTACTTTAAAGACTTATGGCTGATCCTTTAACAACTGTTACACAGCTGAAAGCGGCTGGGGGGGGAGGGGGCACATAGTGTTAGAGCCATGGAGACTGGCACTATTTCTGTATATATATTTGCTATGTGTATAGTTAAATAAACATGTTTAAACCTATATAAAGTTCATCATTTGTGTGTGTTAAGAAGCTAAGATGCCCTATACCAAAGTGTGGTTATATAAGTTAATAGATTGAGCTATACGAAGGTGATGGGAGGGGTTAGGACACTGATTAAAGCAATATGGATAGACAAAACTGCCAATGCAGAATTATTAAAGGAGAAGCCTGGATACTTTTCTTAAAGGGTCAGTACACGCGAATGTGATTTCCATTAGCGGTGGAACCTGGTGAAATGAGTAGCTCCCTGGGTTCCTCAAACTCTTTAAGGATCTGTTTGCTCTATAGAATGCTAATTATGAACAATTAACACTCTTAACACCTTTTCTTTGGCATAGGAGGACTAATCTCATGTAGTGCCTGGGATTTACAAAAAAGGGGAAGACAGAACAGTTGTACTACACTAGACACAAGGGTTAGGGAGGCCCTGCTCATGAGAACTTACTAGATATATCTATATATATATATATATATATATATATATATATATATATATATATATATATATATATATATATATATATATATATATATATATATTTTTTTTTTTTTTTTTTTTTTTTTTTTTTTTTTTCTTTTTCCACTTCTCGTAATGGAATTTGTTTTCCAGTGAAATCGCTCAGCAGCATTGTCACCCTATGGACCATGTCTAGTTATAAATAGACATTTATATTAACATTTTTAAGTAGTAGTTACAGTATAGACATAGCTCCCAACTGTCCCTGATTTGGAACAAAGTCCTTCTATTCCTCTTTCCTCCTCATTTGTCTCTCAGTTTGGTCTGATCTATATAGTTGTATATAAAATGCACTTTTAATCTTTCAAAAAGTGTTTCCCAAATTCACAGTGCGAAACCGTTCATCCAATTTCTAAATTGCTGCATTTGAAAATTTAAAAAGCCAATATAAAGGAATAGTAGTGGTTAAAAAAAAAAGCACTTGTGGGTTTAACAATTTATTTTTTGGTATAATTCTCCTTTAAGGGGCGTGACAGAGTGTGTGTCCTATGCCTATATACTTTTGATAATAGGTGTCCCTCGTTCCCATCTCAAAAAGTTGGCAGGTATGGTATAGGTTTCAAAAGGTTCAATCATTATAAAAGCTGGTCATCATAAGCACCCCTGGCAGTGTCCCAACTTCTGTTACTGAAACTGGACAGCTTGGCCTTTGAAGTGGAAAAATAACATTTACTGGCAGGATCAGTAGGTAAGAAAACTATAAAAACTTGACCCAAAAAGCAAAAAAAAATTTGTTTTAATGAGTAGCATAAGTACAAAATTTATGGTATGTAGCTATATAAATAAATAAATAAATGTTATATATATATATATATATATATATATATATATATATAATATATATATAATATATATATATAAATATATATATTATATATATATATATATATATATATATATATATATATACACACATACACACACAGTATCTCACAAAAGTGAGTACACGCCTCACAATATTTGTAAATATTTTCTTCTATGTTTTCATGTGACAACACTGAAGAAATTACACTTTGCTCCAATGTAAAGTAGTGAGTGTACAACTTGTATAACAGTGTAAATTTGCTGTCCCCTCAAAATAACTCAACACAAGTGAGTACATCCCTAAGTGAAAATGTCCAAATTGGGCCCAAAGTGTCAATATTTTGTGTGGCCACCATTATTTTCCAGCACTGTCTTAACCCTCTTGGGCATGGAGTTCACCAGAGCTTCACAGGTTGCCACCGGAGTCCTCTTCCACTCCTCCATGATATCACGGAGCTGGTGGATGTTAGAGACCTTGCGCTCCTCCACCTTCCGTTTGAGGATGCCCCACAGATGCTCAATAGGGTTTAGGTCTGGAGACTAGGGATGAGCCGAACACCCCCCCTGTTCGGTTCGCACCAGAACCTGCGAACAGACCTAAAGCTCGTGTGAACTTTAGAACCCTATTAAAGTCTATGGGACTCGAACGTTCAAAATCAAAAGTGCTCATTTTAAAGGCTTATATGCAAGTTATTGTCATAAAAAGTGTTTGGGGACCTGGTCCTGCCCCAGGGGACATGTATCAATGCAAAAAAAAGTTGTAAAAACGGCTGTTTTTTCAGGAGCAGTGATTTTAATAATGCTTAAAGTGAAACAATAAAAGTGTAATATTCCTTTAAATTTCGTACCTGGGAGGTGTCTATAGTATACCTGTGAAGGGGTGCATGTTTCCCGTGCTTAGAACTGTCCCTGCACAAAGTGTCATTTTTGCAGGAAAAAAAGCTATTTAAAATCACTCGCGGCTATAATGAATTGCCGGCTCCCGTAATACAGAGAACAGTCATTCATTGAAAGTCATTGATAAAAAAAAAAAAGCGAGGGGGTTCCCCGAAATTCAATTACCAGGCCCTTCAGGTCTGCTATGGATATTAAGGGGAACCCCCACGTCAAATTAAAAAAATGATGTGGGGTTCCCCCTAAATATCCATACCAGACCCTTTAGGTCTGGAATGGCTTTTAAGGGGAAGCCCGCGCCAAAAAAAAAAATGACGTGGGGTCCCCCTCAAAATCCATACCAGACCCTTATCCGAGCACGCAACCTGGCAGGCCACAGGAAAAGAGGGGGGACGAGAGTGCCCCCCTCCTGAACCGTACCAGGCCACATGCCCTCAACATTGGGAGGATGCTTTGGGGGTGTGTAACCCCTCAAAGCACCATGTCCCCATGTTGATGGAGACAAGGGCCTCGTCTCCACAACCCTGGCCGTTGGTTGTGGGGGTCTGCGGGCGGGGGGCTTAACGGAATCTGGAAGCCCCCTTTAACAAGGGGACCCCCAGATCCCTGCCTCCCCCCCCTGTGTGAAATGGTAAGGGGGTACAAAAGTACCCCTACCATTTCACCAAAAAAGTGACAAAAATTTTAAAAATTACAGTAGACGGTCTTTGACAATTCCTTTATTAAAGTCTTCTTTCATCTTCTTTCTTCTGGTCTTCTTCCTTTCTTCATCCTTCGGTTTCTTCATCTTCTTCTTCCATCTTCTTCTTCCTCCGATCCGCTTCTTCTTGCTCTGGTCTTCTCGTCCGGCATCTTTTTCCACGGCGTCTCTTCTTCTGTGTCGGGCCGCTCCGCGCAATGGGAGGCTCCCGCTGTATGAGGCTTCGCTTCTTATGACAGGTCTTTTATAATGGAGGGCGGGGCCCCCTGGTGACCCCGCCCCCCTCTGACGCACAGGGACTTGATGGGGACTTCCCCCAGCCGCCTGCCTGTTTATCTTCTTGTCTTACCTGGTAGAGTGATCCTCATCTGCTCCCCACCCAGTAGTACCTGGGGCCCGGAGAGTAAGACTTGACAGGCTGTGAGGCGGGCAGCGATGGCAGAGATGGGCAAAGAGTCGCCGATTGCTGCCATTACTAGTAAAAAAAAAATATGTCCCCGGATTTCATTTTAAAAATCTGGTCACCTTAAGTTAGAACAACTTCAGACATGTTGAAGGTGAGTGGATCATAGTATGGAAGCCATAGGGGTCATCATAACAGCCAGTAAATTAGGTCAGCAGTGGTAGCCTCCTTATTCTCTCAGCGCACGTTTCATGAAAATAGGCCTGATGGTGCTTAGCAGAGGTTATGCAGCCTCCGACTTGGGGCTGATACAGTGAATGGAGGTGGCAGACACTTCTACAGATGGCTATAGAGAAGTGGAGGTAACACAGCCTCTGATTTGGGGTTGTTTTGCTGACTGGAGGTGGCATTACACAGAGGTTACAATGATGATATTTGTTCTGTTCAAGTGCCCCGGGCATTTTTTAGAATTTCTTCCTCGGTGTCTCTATATACGGTAAATCATCTGGCTGAGGCTGCCAGTTGGGGTTTTGACGTTAGTAGGTCAGGTCGATAGGGGTCAGATTCCTGTCCAGCTGGCAGGGGGCCTGGAATACGGAGCCAGGAACAGGCAACGCCCAGAATACACAAAAGAGACCAGAGAGGGAGACGTGGCGGAGGAAGGTACAGTATATACAGGATCCCGTCATGAAGGTGATCCTGGAGGATTAAAACGAACAAAAGAAGATCAAATCCTGAGGAATTATTAGACAGCACCCAGATACACATTGGCCTACTGGCCCGGGAGGAATCGCTTCTCACAATATGTCACCTCCTCACCATCTGATTTAACTCTGCAAATACCGCACCACTGCACCACAATGCATGCATTGTACACAGTTAAAGTGATTGTAAAGTCTCGTTTTTTATTCTATAAAAATAATAAACATGTTATACTATACTTACCTGCTCTGTTGCAGTAGATTTGCAGAGAGCAGCCCGGATCCTCCTCTTCTCGGGTCCCTCATCTGTGCTCCTGGCCCCTCCCTCCTGTTGAGTGCCCCCACAGTAAGCAGCTTGCTATGGGGGCACACGAGCCGAGTCACAGCTCCCTGTGTCCATTCAGACACGGAGCCCTGGCCCAGCCCCGCCCCCTCTCTCTCCTGATTGGCTAGCTGACTTTAATTGACAGCAGGAGCCATTGGCACAGCTGCTGTGTCTCAGCCAATCAGGGGGGAGAGTCTCGGACAGCCGAGACACTCGTGGATATCGCTGGACAGGGATGTGGCTCAGGTAAGTATTAGAGGGACTGAGGGAGGCTGCTACACACAGAAGGCTTTTTATCCTAAATGCATTGAATGCATTAAGATAAAAAAAACTTCTGACTTTACAACCCCTACAAATGGTGGTTTCGGCGTGCCCCAATAGACATGCATAAGTTGCGTTCACTGAATGTGACATGCTGTTTAAAGCAGAACTTCAGTAATTTCAACTTTCCATCTATTAAATCTTCTGCCCTTGTTGTTTTAACTTTGGATAGTAAAACATTTTTTTTCTGCCAGTAAATACCTTATACAGCCCACTTCCTGTTTCTTGTAATAAGCCTAGGCGTATGACATCATGCACATCTGTCTCTCTAACTTTCCTGAGAGATTGCCAGGAAGGGAGGGGGGTCATATGAGTCATAAGAGGGCCAATGAGAGCTGCAGGGCTGCAGAGCTGGAGGCATGCCTCAAGTGTGTCTGTGTAAATCCAGGAAGTGATCAGGCAGCAGCTTCAGCTGCCCACAGTTAAAATGGCTGCAGCCAGACTCAGAGGAGGGAGATTTATGCAGCATATTTGGCAAGTACAGAATCACAGTACAGGATATAAAATAATATGCAAAGTGGTTGGAGGGAAGCTTCAAAATAGCAAAGATGTTTTTATTACAAATTATGTGAGCAGACTGCAGTTCCTGTTTAATTTTTGCAGTGGCCATGAAGCACGGCATCACAGCTGCAGCATGTGTACAGCCCTGAGCAGCTGCATGCCCTTGTTTAGGCAGGCTGCTGGTGGGTGGTAAAACCGCAGCTCAAACCCCTAGTTTTACCATCCCCTAGCTGCATGTGTGAACAAGCTCTTGAGCTTTAAGAACGTGCTGCAGATATGTCACAGCAGAAGCTGTTTGCCTTTGGACTCCCTCTCTCTAATAGAAACCCTGTACAGCCCATTAGGACATAGCAAGCAGAGGGTAGAAAGAGGAGAGATCACTACTTTGATCATTCAGGTAAGTGGGTAAATCTGAGCTTGAGATACTGAGCTCTGTAAACAACAGGCTTTTACAGTTGATTGGTTAAACATAGTCTGGAAAACATATAAGAAAAGAGCTTCACTGACTGGCTGGAAATGTAAATATGAAATATCCATATGCAGCATTTCATATACACTGAATCATAAAATAAAACTCGTTTTAATACTCTTCCTTTTAAGTAAACAAAGTGTACACAAAACACTATAATCCATAGGGACCAATCAGACTCCATCATGTGTTGGTCTAACTTCTAACAAACTGAATTCTTATTGGCTGTACTTTCAGATTTAGCATTAAAGTGATTCTGTCGGAAGGGAAGGATGGGGTCTGCCATTTCCGGTCTCCTGAAGAAAATACCAGTCATTGTGTCCATCTCCAGTATTCTTGAGTCATAGAATGGAACAAGCATGCTGTGAGAATTTGATATCCCCGCACTTGTTTCAGGTCAGTGGCTCAGAAATCAATGAAAACCAGGCCGCTAGCATTCTCAAAAGGAAAGTTCAGCAATGGCAAACCCCCATAATTGTCACAAGACAGAATACCTTTAAGAGGCTTTACTGGCTCAGAAAGCAATAAAGCCAAAGCTTCTGCAGAAAAAAAAAAAAAACAGGGCGCTAGCATTCCTAAAAGGAGAGTTCAGTAATGGCAGCCTCCATATTTGTCACATGACAGAGTCCCTTTAACTACCTCCTGCCCGCCGTATTGTGAAATGACGGGCAAACGGAGGCTGGCTCCTTCTGGGACAACGTCATATGACTCAGGGGGTGCACGGCGATGTGATCGGTGGTGCCACTTGTCCCTGGGACACGGCGTATCACTGATCCCGGTAAAGAGTCAATGACGTGGCCCTTTACCCATGTGATCAGGTGTCCAATCACAGCTGATCACGTGTAAACAAGGAAATGCTGGTTATCAGCATTCCTTTCCTCACAATGACAGCGTGTGAGGGGAGGGGAGCTGATCAGCGGCATTTCCTCATAGGGAAGATCTGCACAGATAATCAGGGCACTGATTCGCAGTGCAGTCCCAATAGTGCCCAGCAGTGATGCCAGTCAGTACTAGACATGTGCGATTAGTTTCGTACGAATCGGAAATTCGTACGAATTTTTCGAAATTCGTACATTCCTACGAATACGAATTCTGTACGAAATACGAAATTTCGTTTACGAATTTCGGATCCAAATTATCCGAATCCAAACTACCAAATGATGAATTTCAACTAATATGAAAGAAATTATAGCGGATATAAAGAATGATTCGAATGAATTCCAGATTCAGTATATCGAATCGTTACGAATTGTTACGAATATCGACACTCTACGAATAATAACGAATTATCCAAAAACGTATTAACGTTACATAACACAAGTCTATTGTCTATTGTTCACCAATCACTCAGAGAAAGTACGAAATACGAAATTTCGTATTCGTAAACGAAATTTCGGATTTCGTACTTCCTTTGAGTGATTGGTGAACAATAGACATTTATAGACTTGTGTTATGTAACGTTAATACGTTTTCGGATAATTCGTTATTATTCGTAGAGTGTCGATATTCGTAACGATTCGTAACGATTCGTAACGATTTGTAACGATTCGTACGAAATTCGTATTTCGTACGAATCCGAATTAAATTTCGTACAAGAATTACGATTTTTTTTTTTATACGAAACGGAACGGAACAAAACAAATTTTTTGACGGCTCCCATGTCTAGTCAGTCCCCATCAGTGATGCCAGTGCCCATCAGTGCCTGCTAATTAGTGCTGCCCACCAGTGCTGCCCACCAGTGCTGCCAATCAGTGCTGGCCCATCAGTGCTGCCTATCAGTGCTCATCAGTGCTGCCTATCAGTACTCATCAGTGCTGGCTATCAGTGCTCATCAGTGCTGCCTATCAGTGCCCATCAGTGCCATCTATCAGCATTCATCAGGGCTGCAGATCAGTGCTGTCTATCAGTGCCCACCAGTGCTGCATATTAGTGCCTCCTCATCAGTGCCACCTCATCAGCGCCCATCAGTACTGCCTCATCAGCGCCATCCGTGCAGCCTATCAGTGCCCATCAGTGCTGCCTATCAGTGCTCATTGGTGCTGCCTATCAGTGCCCATCAGTGCCATTTATCAGTGCTCATAAGGGGTGCAGATCAGTGCTGCCTATCAGTTCCCACCAGTGCTGCATATTAGTGCCTCCTCATCAGTGCCACCTCATCATTGCCATCTCATCAGTGTCCATCAGTGCTGCCTCATCAGTGCCATCAGTGCAGCCTATCAGTGCCCATCAGTGCTGTATATTAGTGCCATGGCAACCTCCATGATTCTCACATGACAGAGTCCTGTTAAGGGACTCTATTGGTTCAGAAAGCAATGAAGCCAAAGCTTCTGCAGGAAAACCAGGGAACTAACATTCTCAGCAACTAGAGCCTCCATGATTCTCACATGATAGAGCCCCTTTAAGAAACTCTATCGGGTCCTGCATACTAGAACAGATTACTACCATACCCAGGGTAATGTTCTTGGAGGCCAACTCCAGACACAGACATGATTTGCCCTGTAAGGGGCTTAATGGTTGATGCAACGGATAAGCCACTTACACAGTGAAATGTGTTAAAGGAAAACCTCTGACCGGAGATGGCCTATCTGCCATAATAAATTGCCGAGCAGAAGAAAAGAGCATGTGGACCTTTTTTTCTCTTGGACTTGGTGATCCGTTGTAGCGCCCAGTGCGCAATGTTGGGTTCCCCATCGCGACTTTGTAGCGGTAAGATCTACGTGGATGCTTCCTGCGCTGTGCAGAAGGCCGTATGGAATCGGTCGACCCTATACAAATATTGGAATGGAAATAATATTGTACATAAATATGGTTTTGTCTTCTCTCCAGTTAACCTACTTCTCTCTGCAATATGTGCTCTGCCCCTCCTCAGTTCAGTTATGTAACCGCGTTACACAATCCATCCCTCCGGGCAGCACAGCGAGTACACAGCACTGCCGAGATCATTACCGACAAGAACACTAAGCACCAATAACCAGAAACACCGAGACGGATTCCGCAGGATTTCTTCACAGATAAACTACAATGCACAAGCACTGTCCTCCATACCCTAATTATCCAGGGAACATTAGCTATTAAACAACGAGGGGGTAGAAGAAGATTTTCTTGTTCTGCAGAGCCAACACCTTCACTAAAGCTGGTCATATACTAGTAGAATTTTGTTCAATATTGAGTTGGCCCACCCTTACCCTTACCCATACCAGCTTCAACTCTTCTGGGAAGGTTGTCCACAAGGTTTAGGAGTGTCTATGGGAATGTTTGACCGTTCTTCTAGAAGTGCATTTGTGAGGTCAGGCACTGATGTTGGACGAGAAGGCTTAGCTTGTAATCTATGCTCTAATTCATCCCAAAGGTGTTCTATCTGGTTGGGGTCAGAACTCTGTGCAGGCCAGTAAAGTTCCTCCACCCCAAACTCGCTCATCCATGTCTTTATGGACCTTGCTTTGTGCACTTGTGAGTTTCGTGTGGAGGAACGTGGCGTGCACAGAGTCCTGACCTCAACCTGATAGAACACGTTTGGGATGAATTAGAGCGGAGACTGCAAGCCAGGCCTTCTCATCCAACACCAGTGCCTGACCTCACAAATGCGCTTCTGGAAGAATGGTCAAACATTCCCATAGACACACTCCTAAACCTTGTGGACAGCCTTCCCAGAAGAGTTGAAGTTGTTATAGCTACAAAGGATGGGCCAACTCAATATTGAACTCTACGGACTAAGACTGGGATGCCATTAAAGTTTATGTGCGTGTAAAGGCAGGTGTCCCAATACTTTTGGTAATATAGTGTAGATATCATTTTCTTCTCACAAATAGAGCTTTTTTTTTTGGTGGTTGGACTTAATCACCTCTGCGTTTTTTATTTTTTGCGCTTTACACAAAAAACAATTTTGAAAAACAAAACAACATATTTTTTACTTTCTGCTATAAAATATATCCAATAAAAAATATGTAAAAATTGAATTTCTTCATAAATTTAGGCCAATATGTATTATTATATTATATTATATATGTATATATTTTTTATTTATTTTGTTAATAAATAAACACAATCAGGAGGTGGAGGGACTGGGGGTGCACAATTTAGAGGGTCTATGGAGTTGGGGTACACAATAAGGGGATGGAGGGACTGGGGGTGCACAATGGAGGGAGTGTATGGAGTTGGGGTACACAATAAGGAGGTGGAGGGACTGGGGGTGTACAATTTAGGGGGTCTATGGAGTTGGGGTACACAATAAGAGGGTGGAGGGACTGGGGGTGCACAATGGAGGGGGGTGTACGGCATTGGGATACACAATAAGAGGATGGAGGGACTGGGGGTGCACAATGGAGGGAGTGTATGGAGTTGGGGTATGCAAAAAGGGGGTGGAGGGAATGGGGGTGCACATTGGAGGGGGGAATACGGCATTAGGATACACAATAAGAGGGTGGAGGGACTGGGGGTGCACAATGAAGAGTGTGTATTGGGTTGGGGTGCACAATAACAGGGTGGAGGGACTGGGGGTACTCAATGGAGGGGGTGAATGGAGTTGCAGGGCACAAACAGGGTATGAAGGGAGTGGGGTTCCACAATGAGGGGCTATAGAGTGGGAGTGCTTACTTACAAGGGTGCATACTATGTAAGGTATACAGTTGGATAAAGCTGCGCCAATATCAAAAGAAAAATAAACATATAAACCATGTGTAGGACATAATAAACATATTAAACTTATGAAAAATTCATGCAGAACAGTCCAGATAGAGATGAATCAGTCCAGAACAATTCCTCTAAAAGTTAAAACAGGGGTGAATTAAATCCACCAATCCAGTGTACTCAAATATGACACCTCCGTGCTCGTGCTCTAGGCATCCACTGTGACATATGAAAAACGGTGCTTTATCCCGACCACCTAATGAATGGGAGGCTTACCAGAAGGTATAGGTAATCAAGCATTGGATATAAGCTTGTGGTGTATCCAATAGACCAGCGTTGGTGGGGTTGACGGCCACTCCAGGGAGGGAACAGTCCAAATGCAAACAGGGAAGGAGGGAAGGGATCCGTCCTGGGAACCGTTCACAGACTAGATAGCCAATTCCTAATATAATCCTCCGTTTGGGGAGAAAGCACAAAAGGGACCACCCATAGTGTAATACTGGTAAAAATTAGTTTAATAAAAACGGATTAAAAATAACTTACATCAAGGATGCGAAATTAGGGCAACAAAGATGACAATATAAACACTGCCGGCCGGTCAGTGTGATCCCGTCCCTTGATCGAATGTTTGTCTGTAGTGGTGGCGTCGCTGCGTGCCTTCCCATACGACGTTTCGTCACAACTGACGTTTTCAATGGGGAACGGGCGACGCAGCGACGCACCACCTATAAATACCTAACCTCTTCCTGGGATGTATGAGATCGAGGCCGGCGCCGCCATCTTGCTAATGGGAAAAATACCATAGCAGTGTTGGCGGGCCGGCGCCAAGGAGGATTGGCAATTTGGAAAGCTAAAAAGAATCTGGAAAGGAACATCAATATGTTGTATCCTTGTTCCTCAGAGGCGAATACTAACAGGGAAATTGAACATTACAATAATAGTGCGGTGAAGAACTAATCCGAAGTGCACAATAACCATGCAGGGTAGGCTGCTGGAATTATAATAAAAAAAAACATCTAGTAGCAGATGTGGAAGTGGTATCTAGGGGTGTAAAGATACTTATTAGTTAAAATTACAAAAGAATTAGGTTATATAAATGAATATGAACATAGGGTCTATTAGAAAAAAACCCCGATTAAGGAAGTTGCCTATAAAGGACGTGATGTAACTACACCAGTGAAGGATGGAGTACATAAAAAAGAGGGGGTGAAAAAGGGGGGGGGGGAGAAAGGAAAAGGAGGGATAGCACCCCCGCTAGTATTAACTGGTGCAAAAAGGGCTAGTGAATCGAATATATGTGACATTTAAACACACAAAAAAATATATAATATAAAGTCGCATTATATGTTCAGAGCCTCACTGAAAAGGCCATGACCTTGCACACACCTCAGGAGGAGTTCATATTAAGGGAGTGATAATTGCCTATAAAGGACGTGATATACCCAAAACAGTGAAGAGTGAGGTAAATAGAAACGAGGGGGTGAAAAAAGGGGTGGAGGGGAGAAAAAGGGGGTTAGCACCCCCACTAGGATTAACTAGTGCAAAAAAGACTGATGAATCAAATGTGTGTGACATTTAAACAAACACACAAAAATTATAATATAAAAAATATATAAAATATAAAAAGTCGCATTAAGTGTTCAAAGTCTCAATGGAAAAATGGCATGACCTTGCACACATCTCAGGAGGAGTTCACATTCACTAAAAAACATTTATAAGAGGAAGACTACCAGCAAACTCTAATGTATTATCAGTAGAAGGACCTCCAGATCCATAGTGTATAATCAGCTAAAAATTAATGATAATAATCATCACAAGGTAGCATACAAAACCCACCATTAGGAGTTGTCGATGAATGCATTGATATCAGTATCAATGTTTAACCCGAAGGGGGTGTAAGACTTTAAGCGGTGGATCCAGGCCATTTCCAGTTTTGACACTTCCCTCACTAGTGAGCTCCCTCGCCAGTGAGGTTTAAATTTGTCAATACCGAAAAAAAGGGTATGGGCTGGATTTTTACTGTGTGCCTGCAAGTAGTGCTTAGACACTGAGTGTTTAGGGAAACCCGAGATGATGTTAGAGATATGTTCCCCTAGTCGCACTTGTAGTGGGCGTTTGGTACGCCCCACGTATTGTAAACCACACGGGCACTGTAACATGTAGACCACCCCTTTAGATGAGCAGGTTATACAAGATTTGATAGTATGGCTCTCACCGGTGGCTGTACAAGTAAAGGATGCGGTGCGTCTCGCAACATCTCTGTTGAGAGAACACACTCGACACCTCCCACACTTGTAGTACCCTGAGAGGTGGTCGAAAAAACCCCTCGTATTTCTCGGAGGGTCGATGGTATTGACCGCAACCTGGTTCCTCAAGGAGGGTAGGCCCCTGAAAATCACCTGGGGCTTCTCAGGTAGAAGATCTTTCAAAACCGTGTCACTCTTCACTATATGCCAATGTTTGTTTATTAATTGTTTAATACCCCTATGCTGTAAGGTATATGTGGTAATGAAGGGGACCCCATTAGCAAAGGCTTCCCTTCTACGTGGGCCTTTCTCTTTCAGCAGCTCTGATCTATCGAGGTTGCTTACTTCGTTTAGAGTGGCGATCAGATCTTCAGATTTATAACCTTTTTCCGCTAGTCTTTCCATAAGTATTTTGGACTGAGCCTGGAAGTCCTCCTGCTTCGTACAATTCCTCCTGAGTCTGATCAGTTGGCTCTTGGGGACTGAATCTAGCCATGGGGAATGATGGCAACTTGTGACCGGAATGAATGAATTCCTATCTGTAGTCTTGAAATATGTGGAGGTAGTGAATTTTTGATTTTCTATTGTGATGTTCAAATCAAGGAAATGAATAGTTTCCTGGTGCATCTCGTATTTCAACACAATCCCCCTGGTGTTGTTATTGAGGGATTGCATGAAAATTTCCAAATCCCCCAGTTGGCCATCCCAGAGGAGGAGGATGTCATCGATATATCTAGCCCATAGAACAAGTTGGGGTATGTTCTGGGCATAGATGACATCCTCCTCCCACTGGGCCATAAAAAGATTGGCCAAACTGGGGGCATATTTAGCCCCCATGGCCACACCAACTATTTGCAGGTAAAACTGATTGTTGAACCAGAAATAGTTGTGTGTGGCCGCATACCTCAAAAGGGTCATAATAAAGGACACTTGTTCGGCAGGAAGATGGGACTCATGGCGTAGGTAATTAAGTACAGCAGAAAACCCTAGGTCGTGGGGGATGATGGTGTAAAGAGAGTTGACATCCGCTGTCACCATCCATATGCCCGGTTTAGCTGTAATGGTGTCCAACATGTTGATGACCTGTCTGGAATCTTTGATAAAAGAAGGCGTCCTAATAACCAACGGTTGAAGGTAGGAATCAATATACTTGCCCACCCGGGCAGTAACGGAATCTATTCCGCTGACTATGGGGCGCCCGGGTGGGCAAGTGAGGCTCTTATGTACCTTGGGCAGGTAATAGAGAACTGGAGTTCTTGGGGCCCTGGGAATAAGGTGTAAGGCCTCCTTCTCGTTTAGAATCCCAGTGCTTCGACCTATCTTGATTAGTTTCTCCAATTCCCTCACAAATTGGATCTTTGGGTCAGAGGGTAACTTTACATACGTGGTGACGTCATCAACAATTCTATGCATCTCTGTCAAATAGGCGTCTCTATCCAACACCACGATACCCCCCCCCTTATCGGCTGGCCGAATGACTAGATCCTTTCTTGAACATAATGAGTCTAACCCATCTTGCAGGGTTTTACTCATTTTAGTTTTTTTGATTTCAAGATGTTCTAAGTCCCTTAATATAACATCGCGGAAAACGCGCAGTGGGGGAGGTAATCCCCCCGGGGGGTTAAAAAGGGAAGCATTGGCCAAACCTGAGTGGGCAAATGCAGGGGTGTTGGAATTGACTGCAGTGGCTCTAATGGGGAAAGGGTTACTACTCATATAGCGTTTGATGTTTAGCTTGCGCACGAATTTGTGAATATCCATGTAAACTTGGAATTTATTTAAAACTTTAGGGGGTGCAAACTTAAGGCCCTTATCCAAAATGGAAAGTTCTGGTAAGGATAGGGGTTTAGAGCTTAGATTAAAAATGCCTTTACCTATCATACCCTCGCTATCTTTAGTTGTTCGGGCCCGCCTCCCCCCTCTGGTTCCTCTCCTCTTTCGCCCTGTCGTTTTTTTCCTTGTAAGGGTCGGGGAAAACCCCAACTATTAGATAACAAAGGAGGTGGGGGGCGACGTATTTCTCTTTCACCACTGGGGCCCAAATATTGACTCTGAGTGGGACCAGTGTTGGAATAAGTAAGGTTAGGTATGGACTCCTCATAGGGGCCGTTAGCATCCATCAAAGGGAAAAAAGTGTTACTGGTGGGGACACCATATTCCCAGTCGGAACCTCTACCCATAGGGTCGTAGAATGGAGAACGGGGTGCGGGGTTTCTGGTGGAAAGTTGGCCCCAACCATTGAGTTGGTTGACCTGGGGACCCTTTGCAGGTAGTGGAGGGGGTTGTCCCCATCCTCTATTGTAGGATGTATATTCCCCACCTACTGGGGGAAAATTTGTGGGTGGTGGGGGGTAGGGATAGCTATGACCTGATTCATAAGGTCCATAGTTGGACCTAGGGGGACCCCCTGATTTAAGGTTACCCCGATGGGAGGATGACCCTCTACTATTACCACGTCCCCTGCGCGGGGATTGGTAAGACTGGTATGTCCCATGTCCTTGGGACCTAGTGGTAGGGACCATACGTTTGGGAGGAGGGGGTTGGGAGGGAGGTCCTCCTCTAGCAGGAACCGTGGAAGCCGAGGCCTCCATTGGGGCCTCGGTGGGTCTGGATTGTTCAACTAGCAGTTTTTGTTGCCACTCAAAAACTATATTCCCAGTGTAATCTGCAAAGTCTCTATTATATTTCTTTTTTTTTTTTTTCTTAATTCTCTGATCTTTATCTTCCTTTTCCAGGATTTTAAGGAGATTATTAGACTTATCTCGGTATTCGTCACTGTCTTTGACACTATCTAGTTTGTTTTGAATATCTTTAATTTCCCCATCAAGGTTAGACAATTTGATAGTTTTCCTTTCAACAAGAAATTTCAAAAAGGATACCCCTGCCTGATTAAAATATTTGTACCATTCCTCCAGGTCAAGGTCACCCTTTTGGGGGGCCACCTCCCATCTAAGACTTCTAGGTACCATGGAGTACTTAATGTATGTTTCGAGGTAAGCGATGTCCCATTTAGTGTGATTTTCTGAGATCATCAGGTTCTTTAGGCGGAGGAAAGTGCCATTTAAGTCACTTTCGTCCTGCTTGTAAATTTCAAATACCCCGTCAACATCAAGTACCCTAGAAGTTCTAAATTCAAAAATATCCATAATTATAGGAGGATGGGAAGGGATACCAGGAGGGGGTAGAAAAAGGGGGGGGGGGAATTGAATCACCGAGAAGGTGCTAGAAGCCCCGAATAAAGGGGAATCGTAGAAAAAATAAAAAATATATAAACTAGAAAACAGGAGGGGGGAGGGGCGGGGGGTGGACGGAGAACAAAAAAACAAAAAAACAAAAAAACCCCAGCTGCAGCAAAAAGTATCAAGACTGGCAAAATGGAAAGAGGTAAGCCGCGCTTAGGAGAAGGAGGGGAGTGTAGGGGAAAAAGGTTGAAGGAGGATACAACCAGAAATGAAATGTAAAAAATAATATAATAAAAATGTAAAGGCTGCTGCTAAAAAGTGAGATACTACACACTAGACAGATATACAGTTGGATAAAGCTGCGCCAATATCAAAAGAAAAATAAACATATAAACCATGTGTAGGACATAATAAACATATTAAACTTATGAAAAATTCATGCAGAACAGTCCAGATAGAGATGAATCAGTCCAGAACAATTCCTCTAAAAGTTAAAACAGGGGTGAATTAAATCCACCAATCCAGTGTACTCAAATATGACACCTCCGTGCTCGTGCTCTAGGCATCCACTGTGACATATGAAAAACGGTGCTTTATCCCGACCACCTAATGAATGGGAGGCTTACCAGAAGGTATAGGTAATCAAGCATTGGATATAAGCTTGTGGTGTATCCAATAGACCAGCGTTGGTGGGGTTGACGGCCACTCCAGGGAGGGAACAGTCCAAATGCAAACAGGGAAGGAGGGAAGGGATCCGTCCTGGGAACCGTTCACAGACTAGATAGCCAATTCCTAATATAATCCTCCGTTTGGGGAGAAAGCACAAAAGGGACCACCCATAGTGTAATACTGGTAAAAATTAGTTTAATAAAAACGGATTAAAAATAACTTACATCAAGGATGCGAAATTAGGGCAACAAAGATGACAATATAAACACTGCCGGCCGGTCAGTGTGATCCCGTCCCTTGATCGAATGTTTGTCTGTAGTGGTGGCGTCGCTGCGTGCCTTCCCATACGACGTTTCGTCACAACTGACGTTTTCAATGGGGAACGGGCGACGCAGCGACGCACCACCTATAAATACCTAACCTCTTCCTGGGATGTATGAGATCGAGGCCGGCGCCGCCATCTTGCTAATGGGAAAAATACCATAGCAGTGTTGGCGGGCCGGCGCCAAGGAGGATTGGCAATTTGGAAAGCTAAAAAGAATCTGGAAAGGAACATCAATATGTTGTATCCTTGTTCCTCAGAGGCGAATACTAACAGGGAAATTGAACATTACAATAATAGTGCGGTGAAGAACTAATCCGAAGTGCACAATAACCATGCAGGGTAGGCTGCTGGAATTATAATAAAAAAAAAACATCTAGTAGCAGATGTGGAAGTGGTATCTAGGGGTGTAAAGATACTTATTAGTTAAAATTACAAAAGAATTAGGTTATATAAATGAATATGAACATAGGGTCTATTAGAAAAAAACCCCGATTAAGGAAGTTGCCTATAAAGGACGTGATGTAACTACACCAGTGAAGGATGGAGTACATAAAAAAGAGGGGGTGAAAAAAAGGGGGGGGCGGAGAAAGGAAAAGGAGGGATAGCACCCCCGCTAGTATTAACTGGTGCAAAAAGGGCTAGTGAATCGAATATATGTGACATTTAAACACACAAAAAAATATATAATATAAAGTCGCATTATATGTTCAGAGCCTCACTGAAAAGGCCATGACCTTGCACACACCTCAGGAGGAGTTCATATTAAGGGAGTGATAATTGCCTATAAAGGACATGATATACCCAAAACAGTGAAGAGTGAGGTAAATAGAAACGAGGGGGTGAAAAAAGGGGTGGAGGGGAGAAAAAGGGGGTTAGCACCCCCACTAGGATTAACTAGTGCAAAAAAGACTGATGAATCAAATGTGTGTGACATTTAAACAAACACACAAAAATTATAATATAAAAAATATATAAAATATAAAAAGTCGCATTAAGTGTTCAAAGTCTCAATGGAAAAATGGCATGACCTTGCACACATCTCAGGAGGAGTTCACATTCACTAAAAAACATTTATAAGAGGAAGACTACCAGCAAACCCTAATGTATTATCAGTAGAAGGACCTCCAGATCCATAGTGTATAATCAGCTAAAAATTAATGATAATAATCATCACAAGGTAGCATACAAAACCCACCATTAGGAGTTGTCGATGAATGCATTGATATCAGTATCAATGTTTAACCCGAAGGGGGTGTAAGACTTTAAGCGGTGGATCCAGGCCATTTCCAGTTTTGACACTTCCCTCACTAGTGAGCTCCCTCGCCAGTGAGGTTTAAATTTGTCAATACCGAAAAAAAGGGTATGGGCTGGATTTTTACTGTGTGCCTGCAAGTAGTGCTTAGACACTGAGTGTTTAGGGAAACCCGAGATGATGTTAGAGATATGTTCCCCTAGTCGCACTTGTAGTGGGCGTTTGGTACGCCCCACGTATTGTAAACCACACGGGCACTGTAACATGTAGACCACCCCTTTAGATGAGCAGGTTATACAAGATTTGATAGTATGGCTCTCACCGGTGGCTGTACAAGTAAAGGATGCGGTGCGTCTCGCAACATCTCTGTTGAGAGAACACACTCGACACCTCCCACACTTGTAGTACCCTGAGAGGTGGTCGAAAAAACCCCTCGTATTTCTCGGAGGGTCGATGGTATTGACCGCAACCTGGTTCCTCAAGGAGGGTAGGCCCCTGAAAATCACCTGGGGCTTCTCAGGTAGAAGATCTTTCAAAACCGTGTCACTCTTCACTATATGCCAATGTTTGTTTATTAATTGTTTAATACCCCTATGCTGTAAGGTATATGTGGTAATGAAGGGGACCCCATTAGCAAAGGCTTCCCTTCTACGTGGGCCTTTCTCTTTCAGCAGCTCTGATCTATCGAGGTTGCTTACTTCGTTTAGAGTGGCGATCAGATCTTCAGATTTATAACCTTTTTCCGCTAGTCTTTCCATAAGTATTTTGGACTGAGCCTGGAAGTCCTCCTGCTTCGTACAATTCCTCCTGAGTCTGATCAGTTGGCTCTTGGGGACTGAATCTAGCCATGGGGAATGATGGCAACTTGTGACCGGAATGAATGAATTCCTATCTGTAGTCTTGAAATATGTGGAGGTAGTGAATTTTTGATTTTCTATTGTGATGTTCAAATCAAGGAAATGAATAGTTTCCTGGTGCATCTCGTATTTCAACACAATCCCCCTGGTGTTGTTATTGAGGGATTGCATGAAAATTTCCAAATCCCCCAGTTGGCCATCCCAGAGGAGGAGGATGTCATCGATATATCTAGCCCATAGAACAAGTTGGGGTATGTTCTGGGCATAGATGACATCCTCCTCCCACTGGGCCATAAAAAGATTGGCCAAACTGGGGGCATATTTAGCCCCCATGGCCACACCAACTATTTGCAGGTAAAACTGATTGTTGAACCAGAAATAGTTGTGTGTGGCCGCATACCTCAAAAGGGTCATAATAAAGGACACTTGTTCGGCAGGAAGATGGGACTCATGGCGTAGGTAATTAAGTACAGCAGAAAACCCTAGGTCGTGGGGGATGATGGTGTAAAGAGAGTTGACATCCGCTGTCACCATCCATATGCCCGGTTTAGCTGTAATGGTGTCCAACATGTTGATGACCTGTCTGGAATCTTTGATAAAAGAAGGCGTCCTAATAACCAACGGTTGAAGGTAGGAATCAATATACTTGCCCACCCGGGCAGTAACGGAATCTATTCCGCTGACTATGGGGCGCCCGGGTGGGCAAGTGAGGCTCTTATGTACCTTGGGCAGGTAATAGAGAACTGGAGTTCTTGGGGCCCTGGGAATAAGGTGTAAGGCCTCCTTCTCGTTTAGAATCCCAGTGCTTCGACCTATCTTGATTAGTTTCTCCAATTCCCTCACAAATTGGATCTTTGGGTCAGAGGGTAACTTTACATACGTGGTGACGTCATCAACAATTCTATGCATCTCTGTCAAATAGGCGTCTCTATCCAACACCACGATACCCCCCCCCCCTTATCGGCTGGCCGAATGACTAGATCCTTTCTTGAACATAATGAGTCTAACCCATCTTGCAGGGTTTTACTCATTTTAGTTTTTTTGATTTCAAGATGTTCTAAGTCCCTTAATATAACATCGCGGAAAACGCGCAGTGGGGGAGGTAATCCCCCCGGGGGGTTAAAAAGGGAAGCATTGGCCAAACCTGAGTGGGCAAATGCAGGGGTGTTGGAATTGACTGCAGTGGCTCTAATGGGGAAAGGGTTACTACTCATATAGCGTTTGATGTTTAGCTTGCGCACGAATTTGTGAATATCCATGTAAACTTGGAATTTATTTAAAACTTTAGGGGGTGCAAACTTAAGGCCCTTATCCAAAATGGAAAGTTCTGGTAAGGATAGGGGTTTAGAGCTTAGATTAAAAATGCCTTTACCTATCATACCCTCGCTCTCTTTAGTTGTTCGGGCCCGCCTCCCCCCTCTGGTTCCTCTCCTCTTTCGCCCTGTCGTTTTTTTCCTTGTAAGGGTCGGGGAAAACCCCAACTATTAGATAACAAAGGAGGTGGGGGGCGACGTATTTCTCTTTCACCACTGGGGCCCAAATATTGACTCTGAGTGGGACCAGTGTTGGAATAAGTAAGGTTAGGTATGGACTCCTCATAGGGGCCGTTAGCATCCATCAAAGGGAAAAAAGTGTTACTGGTGGGGACACCATATTCCCAGTCGGAACCTCTACCCATAGGGTCGTAGAATGGAGAACGGGGTGCGGGGTTTCTGGTGGAAAGTTGGCCCCAACCATTGAGTTGGTTGACCTGGGGACCCTTTGCAGGTAGTGGAGGGGGTTGTCCCCATCCTCTATTGTAGGATGTATATTCCCCACCTACTGGGGGAAAATTTGTGGGTGGTGGGGGGTAGGGATAGCTATGACCTGATTCATAAGGTCCATAGTTGGACCTAGGGGGACCCCCTGATTTAAGGTTACCCCGATGGGAGGATGACCCTCTACTATTACCACGTCCCCTGCGCGGGGATTGGTAAGACTGGTATGTCCCATGTCCTTGGGACCTAGTGGTAGGGACCATACGTTTGGGAGGAGGGGGTTGGGAGGGAGGTCCTCCTCTAGCAGGAACCGTGGAAGCCGAGGCCTCCATTGGGGCCTCGGTGGGTCTGGATTGTTCAACTAGCAGTTTTTGTTGCCACTCAAAAACTATATTCCCAGTGTAATCTGCAAAGTCTCTATTATATTTCTTTTTTTCTTAATTCTCTGATCTTTATCTTCCTTTTCCAGGATTTTAAGGAGATTATTAGACTTATCTCGGTATTCGTCACTGTCTTTGACACTATCTAGTTTGTTTTGAATACCTTTAATTTCCCCATCAAGGTTAGACAATTTGATAGTTTTCCTTTCAACAAGAAATTTCAAAAAGGATACCCCTGCCTGATTAAAATATTTGTACCATTCCTCCAGGTCAAGGTCACCCTTTTGGGGGGCCACCTCCCATCTAAGACTTCTAGGTACCATGGAGTACTTAATGTATGTTTCGAGGTAAGCGATGTCCCATTTAGTGTGATTTTCTGAGATCATCAGGTTCTTTAGGCGGAGGAAAGTGCCATTTAAGTCACTTTCGTCCTGCTTGTAAATTTCAAATACCCCGTCAACATCAAGTACCCTAGAAGTTCTAAATTCAAAAATATCCATAATTATAGGAGGATGGGAAGGGATACCAGGAGGGGGTAGAAAAAGGGGGGGGGGGGAATTGAATCACCGAGAAGGTGCTAGAAGCCCCGAATAAAGGGGAATCGTAGAAAAAATAAAAAATATATAAACTAGAAAACAGGAGGGGGGAGGGGGCGGGGGGTGGACGGAGAACAAAAAAACAAAAAAACCCCAGCTGCAGCAAAAAGTATCAAGACTGGCAAAATGGAAAGAGGTAAGCCGCGCTTAGGAGAAGGAGGGGAGTGTAGGGGAAAAAGGTTGAAGGAGGATACAACCAGAAATGAAATGTAAAAAATAATATAATAAAAATGTAAAGGCTGCTGCTAAAAAGTGAGATACTACACACTAGACAGATATACAGTTGGATAAAGCTGCGCCAATATCAAAAGAAAAATAAACATATAAACCATGTGTAGGACATAATAAACATATTAAACTTATGAAAAATTCATGCAGAACAGTCCAGATAGAGATGAATCAGTCCAGAACAATTCCTCTAAAAGTTAAAACAGGGGTGAATTGAATCCACCAATCCAGTGTACTCAAATATGACACCTCCGTGCTCGTGCTCTAGGCATCCACTGTGACATATGAAAAACGGTGCTTTATCCCGACCACCTAATGAATGGGAGGCTTACCAGAAGGTATAGGTAATCAAGCATTGGATATAAGCTTGTGGTGTATCCAATAGACCAGCGTTGGTGGGGTTAACGGCCACTCCAGGGAGGGAACAGTCCAAATGCAAACAGGGAAGGAGGGAAGGGATCCGTCCTGGGAACCGTTCACAGACTAGATAGCCAATTCCTAATATAATCCTCCGTTTGGGGAGAAAGCACAAAAACCCCGCACCCCGTTCTCCATTCTACGACCCTATGGGTAGAGGTTCCGACTGGGAATATGGTGTCCCCACCAGTAACACTTTTTTCCCTTTGATGGATGCTAACGGCCCCTATGAGGAGTCCATACCTAACCTTACTTATTCCAACACTGGGGCAGAGTCAATATTTGGGCCCCAGTGGTGAAAGAGAAATACGTCGCCCCCCACCTCCTTTGTTATCTAATAGTTGGGGTTTTCCCCGACCCTTACAGGGAAAAAAACGACAGGGCGAAAGAGGAGAGGAACCAGAGGGGGGAGGCGGGCCCGAACAACTAAAGAGAGCGAGGGTATGATAGGTAAAGGCATTTTTAATCTAAGCTCTAAACCCCTATCCTTACCAGAACTTTCCATTTTGGATAAGGGCCTTAAGTTTGCACCCCCTAAAGTTTTAAATAAATTCCAAGTTTACATGGATATTCACAAATTCGTGCGCAAGCTAAACATCAAACGCTATATGAGTAGTAACCCTTTCCCCATTAGAGCCACTGCAGTCAATTCCAACACCCCTGCATTTGCCCACTCAGGTTTGGCCAATGCTTCCCTTTTTAACCCCCCGGGGGGATTACCTCCCCCACTGCGCGTTTTCCGCGATGTTATATTAAGGGACTTAGAACATCTTGAAATCAAAAAAACTAAAATGAGTAAAACCCTGCAAGATGGGTTAGACTCATTATGTTCAAGAAAGGATCTAGTCATTCGGCCAGCCGATAAGGGGGGGGGGTATCGTGGTGTTGGATAGAGACGCCTATTTGACAGAGATGCATAGAATTGTTGATGACGTCACCACGTATGTAAAGTTACCCTCTGACCCAAAGATCCAATTTGTGAGGGAATTGGAGAAACTAATCAAGATAGGTCGAAGCACTGGGATTCTAAACGAGAAGGAGGCCTTACACCTTATTCCCAGGGCCCCAAGAACTCCAGTTCTCTATTACCTGCCCAAGGTACATAAGAGCCTCACTTGCCCACCCGGGCGCCCCATAGTCAGCGGAATAGATTCCGTTACTGCCCGGGTGGGCAAGTATATTGATTCCTACCTTCAACCGTTGGTTATTAGGACGCCTTCTTTTATCAAAGATTCCAGACAGGTCATCAACATGTTGGACACCATTACAGCTAAACCGGGCATATGGATGGTGACAGCGGATGTCAACTCTCTTTACACCATCATCCCCCACGACCTAGGGTTTTCTGCTGTACTTAATTACCTACGCCATGAGTCCCATCTTCCTGCCGAACAAGTGTCCCTTATTATGACCCTTTTGAGGTATGCGGCCACACACAACTATTTCTGGTTCAACAATCAGTTTTACCTGCAAATAGTTGGTGTGGCCATGGGGGCTAAATATGCCCCCAGTTTGGCCAATCTTTTTATGGCCCAGTGGGAGGAGGATGTCATCTATGCCCAGAACATACCCCAACTTGTTCTATGGGCTAGATATATCGATGACATCCTCCTCCTCTGGGATGGCCAACTGGGGGATTTGGAAATTTTCATGCAATCCCTCAATAACAACACCAGGGGGATTGTGTTGAAATACGAGATGCACCAGGAAACTATTCATTTCCTTGATTTGAACATCACAATAGAAAATCAAAAATTCACTACCTCCACATATTTCAAGACTACAGATAGGAATTCATTCATTCCGGTCACAAGTTGCCATCATTCCCCATGGCTAGATTCAGTCCCCAAGAGCCAACTGATCAGACTCAGGAGGAATTGTACGAAGCAGGAGGACTTCCAGGCTCAGTCCAAAATACTTATGGAAAGACTAGCGGAAAAAGGTTATAAATCTGAAGATCTGATCGCCACTCTAAACGAAGTAAGCAACCTCGATAGATCAGAGCTGCTGAAAGAGAAAGGCCCACGTAGAAGGGAAGCCTTTGCTAATGGGGTCCCCTTCATTACCACATATACCTTACAGCATAGGGGTATTAAACAATTAATAAACAAACATTGGCATATAGTGAAGAGTGACACGGTTTTGAAAGATCTTCTACCTGAGAAGCCCCAGGTGATTTTCAGGGGCCTACCCTCCTTGAGGAACCAGGTTGCGGTCAATACCATCGACCCTCCGAGAAATACGAGGGGTTTTTTCGACCACCTCTCAGGGTACTACAAGTGTGGGAGGTGTCGAGTGTGTTCTCTCAACAGAGATGTTGCGAGACGCACCACATCCTTTACCTGTACAGCCACCGGTGAGAGCCATACTATCAAACCTTGTATAACCTGTTCATCCAAAGGGGTGGTCTACATGTTACAGTGCCCGTGTGGTTTACAATACGTGGGGCGTACCAAACGCCCACTACAAGTGCGACTAGGGGAACATATCTCTAACATCATCTCGGGTTTCCCTAAACACTCAGTGTCTAAGCACTACTTGCAGGCACACAGTAAAAATCCAGCCCATACCCTTTTTTTCGGTATTGACAAATTTAAACCTCACTGGCGAGGGAGCTCACTAGTGAGGGAAGTGTCAAAACTGGAAATGGCCTGGATCCACCGCTTAAAGTCTTACACCCCCTTTGGGTTAAACATTGATACTGATATCAATGCATTCATCGACAACTCCTAATGGTGGGTTTTGTATGCTATCTTGTGACGATTATTATTATTATTTTTTAGCTGACTATACACTATGGACCTGGAGGTCCTTCTACTGATAATACATTAGAGTTTGCTGCTAGTCTTCCTCTTATAAATGTTTTTTAGTGAATGTGAACTCCTCCTGAGATGTGTGCAAGGTCATGCCATTTTTTCATTGAGACTTTGAACACTTAATGCGACTTTTTATATTTTATATATTTTTTATATTATAATTTTTGTGTGTTTGTTTAAATGTCACACACATTTGATTCATCAGTCTTTTTTGCACTAGTTAATCCTAGTGGGGGTGCTAACCCCCTTTTCCCCTCCCCCCCTTTTTTCACCCCCTCGTTTCTATTTTCTATTTACCTCACTCTTCACTGTTTTGGGTATATCACGTCCTTTATAGGCAATTATCACTCCCTTAATATGAACTCCTCCTGAGGTGTGTGCAAGGTCATGCCCTTTTCAGTGAGGCTCTGAACATATAATGCGACTTTATATTATATATTTTTTTGTGTGTTTAAATGTCACATATATTCGATTCACTAGCCCTTTTTGCACCAGTTAATACTAGCGGGGGTGCTATCCCTCCTTTTCCTTCCCCCCCCCCCCCCCCTTTTTTCACCCCCTCTTTTTTATGTACTCCATCCTTCACTGGTGTAGTTACATCACGTCCTTTATAGGCAACTTCCTTAATCGGGGTTTTTTTCTAATAGACCCTATGTTCATATTCATTTATATAACCTAATTCTTTTGTAATTTTAACTAATAAGTATCTTTACACCCCTAGATACCACTTCCACATCTGCTACTAGATGTTTTTTTTTTATTATAATTCCAGCAGCCTACCCTGCATGGTTATTGTGCACTTCGGATTAGTTCTTCACCGCACTATTATTGTAATGTTCAATTTCCCTGTTAGTATTCGCCTCTGAGGAACAAGGATACAACATATTGATGTTCCTTTCCAGATTCTTTTTAGCTTTCCAAATTGCCAATCCTCCTTGGCGCCGGCCCGCCAACACTGCTATGGTAGTTTTCCCACTAGCAAGATGGCGGCGCCGGCCTCGATCTCATACATCCCAGGAAGAGGTTAGGTATTTATAGGTGGTGCGTCGCTGCGTCGCCCGTTCCCCATTGAAAACGTCAGTTGTGACGAAACGTCGTATGGGAAGGCACGCAGCGACGCCACCACTACAGACAAACATTCGATCAAGGGACGGGATCACACTGACCGGCCGGCAGTGTTTATATTGTCATCTTTGTTGCCCTAATTTCGCATCCTTGATGTAAGTTATTTTTAATCCGTTTTTATTAAACTAATTTTTACCAGTATTACACTATGGGTGGTCCCTTTTGTGCTTTCTCCCCAAACGGAGGATTATATTAGGAATTGGCTATCTAGTCTGTGAACGGTTCCCAGGACGGATCCCTTCCCTCCTTCCCTGTTTGCATTTGGACTGTTCCCTCCCTGGAGTGGCCGTTAACCCCACCAACGCTGGTCTATTGGATACACCACAAGCTTATATCCAATGCTTGATTACCTATACCTTCTGGTAAGCCTCCCATTCATTAGGTGGTCGGGATAAAGCACCGTTTTTCATATGTCACAGTGGATGCCTAGAGCACGAGCACGGAGGTGTCATATTTGAGTACACTGGATTGGTGGATTTAATTCACCCCTGTTTTAACTTTTAGAGGAATTGTTCTGGACTGATTCATCTCTATCTGGACTGTTCTGCATGAATTTTTCATAAGTTTAATATGTTTATTATGTCCTACACAAGGTTTATATGTTTATTTTCTTTTGATATTGGCGCAGCTTTATCCAACTGTATATCTGTCTAGTGTGTAGTATCTCACTTTTTAGCAGCAGCCTTTACATTTTTATTTTATTATTTTTTACATTTCATTTCTGGTTGTATCCTCCTTCAACCTTTTTCCCCTACACTCCCCTCCTTCTCCTAAGCGCGGCTTACCTCTTTCCATTTTGCCAGTCTTGATACTTTTTGCTGCAGCTGGGGTTTTTTGTTCTCCGTCCACCCCCCGCCCCTCCCCCCTCCTGTTTTCTAGTTTATATATATTTTTTATTTTTCCTACGATTCCCCTTTATTCGGGGCTTCTAGCACCTTCTCGGTGATTCAATTCCCCCCCCCCCCCCTTTTTCTACCCCCTCCTGGTATCCCTTCCCATCCTCCTATAATTATGGATATTTTTGAATTTAGAACTTCTAGGGTACTTGATGTTGACGGGGTATTTGAAATTTACAAGCAGGACGAAAGTGACTTAAATGGCACTTTCCTCCGCCTAAAGAACCTGATGATCTCAGAAAATCACACTAAATGGGACATCGCTTACCTCGAAACATACATTAAGTACTCCATGGTACCTAGAAGTCTTAGATGGGAGGTGGCCCCCCAAAAGGGTGACCTTGACCTGGAGGAATGGTACAAATATTTTAATCAGGCAGGGGTATCCTTTTTGAAATTTCTTGTTGAAAGGAAAACTATCAAATTGTCTAACCTTGATGGGGAAATTAAAGGTATTCAAAACAAACTAGATAGTGTCAAAGACAGTGACGAATACCGAGATAAGTCTAATAATCTCCTTAAAATCCTGGAAAAGGAAGATAAAGATCAGAGAATTAAGAAAAAAAAGAAATATAATAGAGACTTTGCAGATTACACTGGGAATATAGTTTTTGAGTGGCAAAAAAAACTGCTAGTTGAACAATCCAGACCCACCGAGGCCCCAATGGAGGCCTCGGCTTCCACGGTTCCTGCTAGAGGAGGACCTCCCTCCCAACCCCCTCCTCCCAAACGTATGGTCCCTACCACTAGGTCCCAAGGACATGGGACATACCAGTCTTACCAATCCCCGCGCAGGGGACGTGGTAATAGTAGAGGGTCATCCTCCCATCGGGGTAACCTTAAATCAGGGGGTCCCCCTAGGTCCAACTATGGACCTTATGAATCAGGTCATAGCTATCCCTACCCCCCACCACCCACAAATTTTCCCCCAGTAGGTGGGGAATATACATCCTACAATAGAGGATGGGGACAACCCCCTCCACTACCTGCAAAGGGTCCCCAGGTCAACCAACTCAATGGTTGGGGCCAACTTTCCACCAGAGACCCCGCACCCCGTTCTCCATTCTACGACCCTATGGGTAGAGGTTCCGACTGGGAGTATGGTGTCCCCACCAGTAACACTTTTTTCCCTTTGATGGATGCTAACGGCCCCTATGAGGAGTCCATACCTAACTTTACTTATTCCAACACTGGTCCCACTCAGAGTCAATATTTGGGCCCCAGTGGTGAAAGAGAAATACGTCGCCCCCCACCTCCTTTGTTATCTAATAGTTGGGGTTTTCCCCGACCCCTACAAGGAAAAAAACGACAGGGCGAAAGAGGAGAGGAACCAGAGGGGGGAGGCGGGCCCGAACAACTAAAGAGAGCGAGGGTATGATAGGTAAAGGCATTTTTAATCTAAGCTCTAAACCCCTATCCTTACCAGAACTTTCCATTTTGGATAAGGGCCTTAAGTTTGCACCCCCTAAAGTTTTAAATAAATTCCAAGTTTACATGGATATTCACAAATTCGTGCGCAAGCTAAACATCAAACGCTATATGAGTAGTAACCCTTTCCCCATTAGAGCCACTGCAGTCAATTCCAACACCCCTGCATTTGCCCACTCAGGTTTGGCCAATGCTTCCCTTTTTAACCCCCCGGGGGGATTACCTCCCCCACTGCGCGTTTTCCGCGATGTTATATTAAGGGACTTAGAACATCTTGAAATCAAAAAAACTAAAATGAGTAAAACCCTGCAAGATGGGTTAGACTCATTATGTTCAAGAAAGGATCTAGTCATTCGGCCAGCTGATAAGGGGGGGGGGGGTATCGTAGTGTTGGATAGAGACGCCTATTTGACAGAGATGCATAGAATTGTTGATGACGTCACCACGTATGTAAAGTTACCCTCTGACCCAAAGATCCAATTTGTGAGGGAATTGGAGAAACTAATTAAGATAGGTCGAAGCACTGGGATTCTAAACGAGAAGGAGGCCTTACACCTTATTCCCAGGGCCCCAAGAACTCCAGTTCTCTATTACCTGCCCAAGGTACATAAGAGCCTCACTTGCCCACCCGGGCGCCCCATAGTCAGCGGAATAGATTCCGTTACTGCCCGGGTGGGCAAGTATATTGATTCCTACCTTCAACCGTTGGTTATTAGGACGCCTTCTTTTATCAAAGATTCCAGACAGGTCATCAACATGTTGGACACCATTACAGCTAAACCGGGCATATGGATGGTGACAGCGGATGTCAACTCTCTTTACACCATCATCCCCCACGACCTAGGGTTTTCTGCTGTACTTAATTACCTACGCCATGAGTCCCATCTTCCTGCCGAACAAGTGTCCTTTATTATGACCCTTTTGAGGTATGCGGCCACACACAACTATTTCTGGTTCAACAATCAGTTTTACCTGCAAATAGTTGGTGTGGCCATGGGGGCTAAATATGCCCCCAGTTTGGCCAATCTTTTTATGGCCCAGTGGGAGGAGGATGTCATCTATGCCCAGAACATACCCCAACTTGTTCTATGGGCTAGATATATCGATGACATCCTCCTCCTCTGGGATGGCCAACTGGGGGATTTGGAAATTTTCATGCAATCCCTCAATAACAACACCAGGGGGATTGTGTTGAAATATGAGATGCACCAGGAAACTATTCATTTCCTTGATTTGAACATCACAATAGAAAATCAAAAATTCACTACCTCCACATATTTCAAGACTACAGATAGGAATTCATTCATTCCGGTCACAAGTTGCCATCATTCCCCATGGCTAGATTCAGTCCCCAAGAGCCAACTGATCAGACTCAGGAGGAATTGTACGAAGCAAGAGGACTTCCAGGCTCAGTCCAAAATACTTATGGAAAGACTAGCGGAAAAAGGTTATAAATCTGAAGATCTGATCGCCACTCTAAACGAAGTAAGCAACCTCGATAGATCAGAGCTGCTGAAAGAGAAAGGCCCACGTAGAAGGGAAGCCTTTGCTAATGGGGTCCCCTTCATTACCACATATACCTTACAGCATAGGGGTATTAAACAATTAATAAACAAACATTGGCATATAGTGAAGAGTGACACGGTTTTGAAAGATCTTCTACCTGAGAAGCCCCAGGTGATTTTCAGGGGCCTACCCTCCTTGAGGAACCAGGTTGCGGTCAATACCATCGACCCTCCGAGAAATACGAGGGGTTTTTTCGACCACCTCTCAGGGTACTACAAGTGTGGGAGGTGTCGAGTGTGTTCTCTCAACAGAGATGTTGCGAGACGCACCGCATCCTTTACTTGTACAGCCACCGGTGAGAGCCATACTATCAAATCTTGTATAACCTGCTCATCTAAAGGGGTGGTCTACATGTTACAGTGCCCGTGTGGTTTACAATACGTGGGGCGTACCAAACGCCCACTACAAGTGCGACTAGGGGAACATATCTCTAACATCATCTCGGGTTTCCCTAAACACTCAGTGTCTAAGCACTACTTGCAGGCACACAGTAAAAATCCAGCCCATACCCTTTTTTTCGGTATTGACAAATTTAAACCTCACTGGCGAGGGAGCTCACTAGTGAGGGAAGTGTCAAAACTGGAAATGGCCTGGATCCACCGCTTAAAGTCTTACACCCCCTTTGGGTTAAACATTGATACTGATATCAATGCATTCATCGACAACTCCTAATGGTGGGTTTTGTATGCTACCTTGTGATGATTATTATCATTAATTTTTAGCTGATTATACACTATGGATCTGGAGGTCCTTCTACTGATAATACATTAGAGTTTGCTGCTAGTCTTCCTCTTATAAATGTTTTTTAGTGAATGTGAACTCCTCCTGAGATGTGTGCAAGGTCATGCCATTTTTTCATTGAGACTTTGAACACTTAATGCGACTTTTTATATTTTATATATTTTTTATATTATAATTTTTGTGTGTTTGTTTAAATGTCACACACATTTGATTCATCAGTCTTTTTTGCACTAGTTAATCCTAGTGGGGGTGCTAACCCCCTTTTTCTCCCCTCCACCCCTTTTTTCACCCCCTCGTTTCTATTTACCTCACTCTTCACTGTTTTGGGTATATCACGTCCTTTATAGGCAATTATCACTCCCTTAATATGAACTCCTCCTGAGGTGTGTGCAAGGTCATGCCCTTTTCAGTGAGGCTCTGAACATATAATGCGACTTTATATTATATATTTTTTTGTGTGTTTAAATGTCACATATATTCGATTCACTAGCCCTTTTTGCACCAGTTAATATTAGCGGGGGTGCTATCCCTCCTTTTCCTTTCTCCCCCCCCCCCCCTTTTTTTCACCCCCTCTTTTTTATGTACTCCATCCTTCACTGGTGTAGTTACATCACGTCCTTTATAGGCAACTTCCTTAATCGGGGTTTTTTTCTAATAGACCTTATGTTCATATTCATTTATATAACACAATTCTTTTGTAATTTTAACTAATAAGTATCTTTACACCCCTAGATACCACTTCCACATCTGCTACTAGATGTTTTTTTTTATTATAATTCCAGCAGCCTACCCTGCATGGTTATTGTGCACTTCGGATTAGTTCTTCACTGCACTATTATCGTAATGTTCAATTTCCCTGTTAGTATTCGCCTCTGAGGAACAAGGATATAACATAATGATGTTCCTTTCCAGATTCTTTTTAGCTTTCCAAATTGCCAATCCTCCTTGGCGCCAGCCCGCCAACACTGCTATGGTATTTTTCCCATTAGCAAGATGGCGGCGCCGGCCTCGATCTCATACATCCCAGGAAGAGGTTAGGTATTTATAGGTGGTGCGTCGCTGCGTCGCCCGTTCCCCATTGAAAACGTCAGTTGTGACGAAACGTCGTATGGGAAGGCACGCAGCGACGCCACCACTACAGACAAACATTCGATCAAGGGACGGGATCACACTGACCGGCCGGCAGTGTTTATATTGTCATCTTTGTTGCCCTAATTTCTCATCCTTGATGTAAGTTATTTTTAATCCGTTTTTATTAAACTAATTTTTACCAGTATTACACTATGGGTGGTCCCTTTTGTGCTTTCTCCCCAAACGGAGGATTATATTAGGAATTGGCTATCTAGTCTGTGAACGGTTCCCAGGACGGATCCCTTCCCTCCTTCCCTGTTTGCATTTGGACTGTTCCCTCCCTGGAGTGGCCGTTAACCCCACCAACGCTGGTCTATTGGATACACCACAAGCTTATATCCAATGCTTGATTACCTATACCTTCTGGTAAGCCTCCCATTCATTAGGTGGTCGGGATAAAGCACCGTTTTTCATATGTCACAGTGGATGCCTAGAGCACGAGCACGGAGGTGTCATATTTGAGTACACTGGATTGGTGTATTTAATTCACCCCTGTTTTAACTTTTAGAGGAATTGTTCTGGACTGATTCATCTCTATCTGGACTGTTCTGCATGAATTTTTCATAAGTTTAATATGTTTATTATGTCCTACACATGGTTTATATGTTTATTTTTCTTTTGATATTGGCGCAGCTTTATCCAACTGTATATCTGTCTAGTGTGTAGTATCTCACTTTTTAGCAGCAGCCTTTACATTTTTATTTTATTATTTTTTACATTTCATTTCTGGTTGTATCCTCCTTCAACCTTTTTCCCCTACACTCCCCTCCTTCTCCTAAGCGCGGCTTACCTAGAAATAGAACATGTTCTAAATATTTCCGACGGAACCAATTCCTATCGGGAAAACCGCTCGTCTGTATGCTGTTCCGACGGACCAAAAACGACGCATGCTCTGAAGCAATACGAGACGGCAGCTATTGGCTACTGGCTATTGAACTTCCTTTTTCTAGTCCCGTCATACGTGTTGTACGTCACCGCGTTCTAGACGGTCGGAACTTTGGTGTGATCGTGTGTAGGCAAGACTGTGGACGGTGGAATTCCATCGGAAAAACCTTCAGAGTTTATTCCAACAAGAAAACCAGTCGTGTGTACAGAGCATTAGAGTGAACAATCCCAAACTGGGTTGTCACCAGAACACAAATCTTCTAATGGGGACACTAGTTCTGGTGACACAACCAGGGATTTCCTCACGTTGCAGGGATTTCCTCTCATGTCCTGTTTTGGCTATGGGACAGGAAGTGATGGGAAATCTCCTGAACAGAATATAGATTGCAAAAAAACTGTGTGTATGTACTGTAAGGTAGCAAAGGACGTATGCTTTAATGTCTACACGCCACATACACTATATTACCAGAAGTATTGGGACGCCTACCTTTACACGCACATGAACTTTAATGGTATCCCAGTCTTAGTCTGTAGGGTTCAATATTGAGTTGGCCCACCCTTTTCAGCTATAACAGCTTCAACTCTTCTGCGAAGGCTGTCCACAAGGTTTAGGAGTGTATCTATGGGAATGTTTGACCATTCTTCCAGAAGCGCATTTGTGAGGTCAGGTACTGATGGTGGATGAGAAGGCCTGGCTCACAGTCTCCGCTCAAATTCATCCCAAAGGTGTTCTATCGGGCTGAGGTCAGGACTCTGTGCAGGGCAGTCAAGTTCCTCCACCCCAAACTCGCTCACCCATGTCTTTATGGACCTTGCTTTGTGCACTGGTGCGCAGTCATGTTGGAACAGGAAGGGGCCATCCCCAAACTGTTCCCACAAAGTTGGGAGCATGAAATTGTCCAAAATGTCTTGGTATGCTGACTCCTTAAGAGTTCCCTTCACTGGAACTAAGGGGCCAATCCCAACCCCTGAGAAACAACCCCACACCATAACCCCCCTCCACCAAATGACTTGGACCAGTTCACAAAGCAAGATCCATAAAGACATGGATGAGCAGGTTTGGGGTGGAGGAACTTGACTGCACACCCGATAGAACACCTTTGAGTTGAATTAGAGTGAAGACTGCGAGCCAGGTCTTCTCGTCCAACATCAGAACTACCTGACCTCACAAATGCGCTTCTGGAAGAATGGTCAAACATTCCCATAGACACCCTCCTAAACCTTGTGGACAACCTTCCCAGAAGAGTTGAAGCTGTTATAGCTGCAATGGGTGGCCAACTCATTATTGAACCCTACGGACTTAAGCCCCATACACACGGTCGGACAATCCGCGGACCAGGTCGGTCGGATCCTGTCCGTCGTACTTTGTCCGATGTTGGTTTTGCGTACACACGGTCGGACAAAGTTGTCGGGAAATCCGATCATTCTGAACGTGGTGACGTTTGTTGCCTACGACGGGACTACGTAGAGGCTAGTAGCCAATAGCTTTGGTCTTGTAATGTGATCTGAGCATGCGTAGCACTTTGTCCGGTCGGACAACCGTACACACGATCGGATTTGGTGTGATCGGACCGTGTTGTCGGCAAATCTTTCCAGCAGGAGATAAGACTTTGTCCGTCGGACAATCCGACGTACACTGTCCGATGGTGCATACACACGGTCTGATTTTTCAACAACATTGTCCGATCGGACAGAATCCATGAAAAAGTCCGACCGTGTGTATGGGGCTTAAGACTGGGATGCCATTAAAGTGGATGTGTGTGTAAAGGCAGGCGTCCCAATACTTTTGGTAATATAGTCTATGTGTCTATAGATGGCTGAGCAGTGGTGGCCCGTCCATAGGGGGCACCCGAGCCAGGCCTTCTCAGTGTGAGAACAAAGTCACTTCTGGCACCCGGCGGGCCACAAAAAGATGGCCACCACCTAATCCCCTTGTGTTCAGTGGAGAGGGGAGGCCCCCCCCTCTCCACTAACCACACGGAGAAAGACAGGAACTATCTGAAGGGGAGAGACAGACACGACATGAAGGAGGGCTGTGCTGCTGGGGACACAGATGTAAGGAGGGGCTCCTCTGGGGACACAGATGTTAGGAGGGGCTCCACTGGGGACACAGATGTGAGGAAGGACTCCGCTGGGGACACAGATGTAAGGAGGGGCTCGGCTGGGGACACACATATGAGGAAGGACTCCGCTGGGGACACAGATATAAGGAGGGGCTCCGCTGGGGACACAGATGTAAGGAGGGGCTCTGCTGGGGACACAGATGTGAGGAACGACTCCGCTGGGGACACAGATGTAAGAAGGGACTCCGCTGGGGACAAAGATGTAAGGAGGGACTCTGCTGTTGGCACCTGATGTAAGGAGGGACTCTGCTGGGGGCACCTGATGTAAGGAGGGACTCTGCTCGGGGCACCTGATGTAAGGAGGGACTCTGCTGTTGGCAGCTAATGTAAGGAGGGACTCCGCTGGGGGCACCCGATGTAAGGACGGATTCCACTAGGGGCACCTGATATAAGGACGGATTCCGCTGGGGGCACCTGATGTAAGGACGAACTCCTCCGGGGGCACCTGATGTAAGGACGGACTCCGCTGGGGGGCGGTGATGTAAGGACAGACTCCGCTGGGGGCACCTGATGGCATCTGGTGGCAGGCAACACACTCAGGGCTCCCACTGATTCTGCATTATGGTGAGTTGAATGATTTCATTTTATATTACAATGTAATAATAGAAATAATGCGCTTCAATCATCCTGACACCATAACAACCATGGTGCCGGGATGATTGAAGTGCTAACACCAGGTGTTTGGAGAATCTTTATCTGCTGATTGTTAAACTTTCTAGAATACACATATTTCTATTGTTGTGTAGGATCTGGGCCTACTGTCCCTCCCTCTCCCTCCATTCCTCATTCATCTCAGACGCTAACCACACCTCCTTAGAGTCACACCATTTAAGCCACGCCCACTATTCAGTTGAAACCACGCCCGTTTTCACAAAGTGGGAGGGCTCAAAAAGGAAGGGCGGGGTCTGGGCCCCCCATCCTAAAAGTTCACCAGCCGCCACTGCGGCTGAGCATGCTGTGCGGAGAGCACGCAGCAGGCCAAAGACAGCTCAAAGTTGGCTCCTGGTGGGACCATCTCGCAATCATGTGACCTGTGTGACAACCAATCAGAGTGGTCATATGAGCAGCCAATCCTTATGGGGTGGGGGGGGCATACAGCCCCAGTTTAAGGGACACCAGGGCTGAGCAAGAAGGGTTTAAAGAGATTGAATATGTGGGTTCTAATCCAGTTCAGAACACATCTTCACATCTTTAAGCAACAGCAGCAGCAGCACAGGGGAGAGGGGGGAAAACATCCACCCCCCCCCCCCCCAGTGTTCAGCAACCACAGGGATCCATGATTGGGGGACTTCAGAAGGACACAGCACAGAGGCAGAAGCGCAGGGATGGGGGAGCCCAGCACAGCACATGGCTCTGCCCCCCCCCTGCTCGTCACAGAGGCCAGGAGCATATGGCCAGGGCTGCGTGAGAAGGTCAGAGCAGCCAGTCGGCACATCGAAGGTAAGCCGTGTCTCTGGACGTGGGCTAGGCGGTCGGGGCCAGACCGGAGGGAGGACCAAGAGGAGCGTTGTGTCGGTGGTGAGCGGTGACGGAGAGTGAGCAACGGATGCCCAGACCGGGAGAAGGACCGGGAGCCCAATCAATGCAGGCAGCAAGCTGGTCTGGCTGACAGGATGGAGAGATGGATGGGAACAGCAACGCAGACCCCCCGGCGACCGAAGCAGGACCCGATGGTGTACAGCCAGTGGTCGTTCGTCCAGAGATCAGCGACAGACCGGAGGGAGAACTGTCCGGGTCGGAGAGGGACGAGGACCAGGGACATCCGGCAGCGGTGGATTCCAGAGTGGCGGCTGGTGGGCCCAGCCCCAGGCAGCCTGGTGAGTGCAATTTTTTCTTTATATGTTTCTTCTTTATAAAAACTAGGGGTAGATCAGGGTAGAAAGCAGGGTCCCAGGGCGAGGGTAGCAAGGGCAAGCAGTAATAGGGCCCATGCAGAACAGCCCAGGCACCACATACGGAAGGAGCGGGCCACGGCGGCTATAGTCCAGGTTACAAGCTATTCGCCGGCAATGTCAGCAGGTAGTCGATCCTCCCCATGTACAGGCCAGCGTTTCGGCTCCTGATAGCCAGAAAAAGCGTGAGTAAGCGGATTCGGTCAGAATGGCGGCCCCCGCAAAATGAGAGGTTTAGGTCCCTGGGGGGACCATCTTAAAACGGAGGTGGAAGGAAAAGTAGAAAAAGGGAATATGTGGAGATCTTTACATTATGGCCTCTAGAGAAATTCATTCTGGGCGGCTTGAAGCTGGAAGAAGGGAAAAGCAAGACGAGAAAAACGCAGATCTGCTGATTCCTCGTACCTTTTCAAACTGGTTACAGGAGTTCGCCATCTTGGCAAGTGAACACCGCTCGACGTTTTTGTATATCTAGAAGCTATTGGCGTGGGTATGGCGGCACGACGGACAGTTTCGACAACGTATGGCCGTCCGACAGTCACGGCGCCGGTATCACAAGGATATTATCCTGTGGGTGAGGCTTATGACAGCGTAGCAGGCCCCTAATATGTTTCAGGCAGGGGCGGAGGTACCGCATCCTCGGTACAGCTGACCAAAAAAGAGAAGTTTGGGGGTGGGCTTCGCTTCAAATACACGCGTTCTGGCTGGGGTTATCCCATGCACTTGTACGGGGGCGGGATTCTTCCTTTCCTCAGTTGGTACCCCCGACCAAAAAAGCGTCTCGGTTGTGGGAATCTGGTTTCTCGAGCGGTTTCAAATTACGTTCGGCCCAGTTGTGTCCGACCGCGGTTGCTGATAAACTTTGAAAGAGGGAGTCTTGGTAGGATGTCCCCCCCCCCCCTTTTTCATAAGGTTCCGCTTCCAGACCTGGGGGTCTCTACATTTGGAGTAGTATTTCCTTGAATAGAGCCAAACAAGTTCAGATTGATTCACCACCTTTCCTTCCCGTAGGTTGGTTAGTGATTTGTTTACTCCAAAGGGGTTTTGAGGTAACATATAATTGTTGGGTGCAGCGATATCATGGGTGGGTCACCAGGGTAAAAAGGCAGATATTGAATCTGTTTCTGGCTTTCGCCAGCTCATCTAGAAAGTTGCCGTCTGCTAGGCTGCACATGGAATGTGGCATATTATGGGGATCGTTGTCTCCCAATGGGATGCTCTATGTCATGCGCTTTCTTTGAACCGTTCAGCTCCTTTTGGAATAGGTAGTACAGGACGTATCCGAGGTTAACTCGGTTATTTACGATCGGGATGTCTTCAGATGCGTTAGCCTACTGGGTCTCAACGTCTGCGCCGTCTCGTTTGGGACATTGCAACGTATAGCAGAAAATGTCGGGGTCCGCTAGGCAAGGAAACAACAGAGGGCCCCACGTCTACCATTATTCCTGGGAATTGAAGTGGATTTGATTGGACTGGAATGGCAATGGCAGACGGACAAACGGGAAAATCTCAAGGCAGAAGTCATGGGGAGCATTGCTAGGCGCATTTGACAGTTTTCATCAGTTACAAGTGTAGGGAGCTAATTTGGCTTGCCATTTAATTCCCTGGGGCGCGGTTTTGCCGCCGGTTGCCGGCAGCATCCGAGATAGTCAAGTCCCCTTGTGACTTCGTCAGTCTCAACAGGGTGGTCCTGCGGGGTAGTAGGGCTTCCTGGAGTCGAATGGGTGCGCTCACGAAGTCTGGGCCCGTCAGTATGGCGAGTTAGATTGTTCACGGACGCCGCAGGCTCTACGGGCTATGGGGGCCTTCGTTTAGAAAAAATGGTAGCGCTGCCTTTTGTCCCCCAGGCCAGTTTCTTGAAGAACTTATTAACATGGAATTGTTGCGGACCATAGTAGTAAAGAATATTTGGAGGGAATCCTTACGGAACTTAATGGTGCGTCGCATTTGTGACAACATGGGGGAGTCCAGGTGTATCCGCTGGTCGTCGGCATCCATTACGGTGGTCCAGGGGTTGAGACATTTGGTATTGTGAGGTTTGCAATTGAACGCCGTTGTTTACGCTGTACACTTACCAGGGATGGATAACACCTTGGCGGGTGCTTTGTCTCGTTTTCAGCGGGTCAGGAGCCAGGAGTCGGCACCGGTCATGGAACTAAACGAGTCACCTGTCCTGAATTTGGTGGAACATGGCCTTAGGGATTGCAGCACGGGGGAGTCATCATTCCATAGTACGACAAATTGTGGTGGTCTGCTACATGGCAGGGCAGGTATGCAGCAGGCTGGTACAGGCTTGGTGCCGCCTCCAAGGGTCCAGATCCAGCCCACGCAGGTCTTGTTTTTTATTACCACGGGATTTGAGAGAGGTACCTTGGCAGCTGCCATCAATCGGATGTTGGCAGGCTTGGCCTTTCTTTTTCAATGTACTTGGGCCCAATTTACATGGGTTTGTTACACGGCCTATTTTCGTAGCTGGGCGACATTTGTGGTTCGGGGCATGAATGTGCCCTATTTCGCCGGCCTTTGTGCTGGCTTTCTTTGGGCATTACCAATAAGCGAGCTGCCAGCCCTTCGGAATGGTCTCGAAAGGGGGGCTGCTGGTGGGGGGTTATTTGCGAGATTCGGTCGGAATGTGGGTAAGAAGGTCGAAAACCGATCGGACCAGTAAGGACATGCGACTGGAAGAGTGCAGGATTACGGAGTCACAAAATGGTCCGGTAGGGGGAGCGTAATCCTTACGTGACATGCGGCCTGGGTTCACAGGCCTCTTTTAGGCTACATAGCCATGGGTTTTCATTTGCCGTGCTGCCAGGAAAGTTTGACAGCGGTGGCTTCCATCCAAAAGTTATGCCTCTCTTTCTTTCTCAAATGGCGTGGAGGCTTCCAGGGTCGGCCTCAGTGATGATACAGATAAACGCATTGGTAGGTGGGACTCTGACATATTGGGTTTTTTACGTTCACCCACATGGGTTGCAGCGTCGGGTCAAAGAGGTTTTGTTGTTTTGGGTTTTATGTTAGTGTTAATATGGGGGAATTTACGGTTTTGTGCTGTAATTTTTCCTTTTTATAGGTGGATAAGTTGGCCTAGGGTGTATCCCGGTTTACTCATATGTTTAATGGGGTGGGCCAGAAGAGCTGATGTTCAGACCGACGGCAGGCAGTTGGGCATCCCCTGTCATGAAGCTCAGCTGGGAGGGTCATTGTTTGGTCAGATATGGTGTACGTCTTGGCCAGCACAAAAAAAAAAAAAGGTTGATTGGACCCGTGGGAAAGAAAACTTGGAAGGGAATAAGTGTGTGTTCAGGAACGGGGGTGTGGTTATAAGTCACAGAGAGCTGGAGATGGATTTAAGGAGGTATCTTTGGAGCGGTGGGGTGCACCTTGAAGAAGTGGGAATCGATCTTTGGGCTCGAGGTTGCAGGAATGCATACAGCGAGCAATGAGGATGTGGGGGTGCACGCAAGGGTAAGGTCTTACCCCTTTCGTGCTGTGGCAGTGGTTGGGTCTTTGGAGGAAGAGAATATGGTAGTTATATGCATATATAACATGGTTGGTACCCATCTGTGGGATGGGGGTTAACATGGTTGGTACCCATCTGTGGTATGGGGATAACATGGTTGGTACCCATCTGTGGGATGGGGGTTAACATGGTTGGTACCCATCTGTGGGATGGGGGTTAACATGGTTGGTACCCATCTGTGCGATGGGGTTAACATGGTTGGTACCCATCTGTGCGATGGGGGTTAACATGGTTGGTACCCATCTGTGCGATGGGGGTTAACATGGTTGGTACCCATCTGTGCGATGGGGGTTAACATGGTTGGTACCCATCTGTGCAATGGGGGTTAACATGGTTGGTACCCATCTGTGTTTTTTTTTTTTTTAGGTTTATTTTAATGTTTTTTTTATTTTTTTTATTTTTTTTTTTTGGGTTTTTCTTTTTTTTTTTTTTTTTTTTTTTTTTTTTTTTTTTTTTTTTTTTTTACATGTTGGTACCCATCTGTGGGATGGGGTTAACATGGTTGGTACCCATCTGTGGATGGGGTTATCAGGTACCTTCCGGTTAACGAGGGGTTAACCAGGAAGGGGTTAAAGGTAGGACACTGCGAAAGTTGAGTACTGTCTCCGGGTCTGGGGGCTTGCGACCGGAGGCCTAAAGTTTAAAGAAGTTTGGCGCAGTGACCAGTGGGGTGGGGTTCCCCGAGAAGACCCCAAAAGTACATAAAGTTGGTTAAGAGTTATTTAAAATGTTTTTTATTTAATTTTAAGGTAATTGTTAATAAAAGGCCGTCAAGGCCATTTACTCCAAAATCTTGTCATGTCATTTGTGAGGGGATTTGGAGGGGTTAGATATTATGTTTAATGGATGGCTTAAGGGACTGTGGATTAGGTCCTTCACATGTCAAGAGAGTCCCGGAGCAGAAGGAGAGAAAAGCATTGGCGTAGGGACTGCATGACAGGTGGGGACAGCACAGTCATGGTTGTGGAGAGAAAAAGTTGTCCCCTTTGAGAAAAGGGGAGGGGCCGAAGCAGGGGAGGCGCTTGGTTAGGAAGTTAGGAAGAAGAAATGTGAGTGAGGTCATCAGTGAGCGACGGAGGAGAAGATTCCCACCCACCCTCCCGAGTATGGTCAATTATGATAGGGGCTGTAAGGACATCCCGGGCAGTGGTTGGGTCTTTGGAGGAAGAGAATATGGTAGTTATATGCATATATAACACGGTTGGTACCCATCTGTGGGATGGGGGTTAACTGGTTGGTACCCATCTGTGGTATGGGGGATAACATGGTTGGTACCCATCTGTGGGATGGGGGTTAACATGGTTGGTACCCATCTGTGGGATGGGGGTTAACATGGTTGGTACCCATCTGTGCGATGGGGGTTAACATGGTTGGTACCCATCTGTGCGATGGGGGTTAACATGGTTGGTACCCATCTGTGCGATGGGGGTTAACATGGTTGGTACCCATCTGTGCCATGGGGGTTAACATGGTTGGGGTACCCATCTGTGCAATGGGGGTTAACATGGTGGGTACCCATCTGTGGGATGGGGTTAACATGGTTGGTACCATCTGTGGGATGGGGGTAACATGGTTGGTACCCATCTGTGGATGGGGGTTATCAGGTACCTTCCGGTTAACGAGGGTTAACCAGGAAGGGGTTAAAGGTAGGTCACTGCGAAAGTTGAGTACTGTCTCCGGGTCTGGGGGCTTGCGACCGGAGGCCTAAAGTTTAAAGAAGTTTGGCGCAGTGACCAGTGGGGTGGGGTTCCCCGAGAAGACCCCAAAAGTACATAAAGTTGGTTAAGAGTTATTTAAAATGTTTTTTATTTATTTTAATGTACATGAGACGCTTCGTATGTTAAATACCAATTATAATCCAGCACAGCGAGAAGCGTTGTCTAGTGATTATTCCGCCCCGCGGAGCTGATGCTCAGAAGGAAACGGCTTTATCCGCCTCCCACAGCTAGTTAGGTCACAACTGTGCTAAAACAATAATGATTTTGATTATTCAGAGATCCAAGCTTGGCAGGATATTAATAACCTCATCGCCCTCGCATTGACTGTGAGCCAGACACACCTGAATCCGCACCTCGTGAGCCTGGGTGCACCTAACGCCTACTAACTGACTGACCTGTATATGAGAGCGCGCCAGGGCCAGACAGCCTGACCTGAGCAGATTAGCTGCGGGGAGGGAGAGGAAAATTAGAGAGCCGCCGGGGAGGGGGGAGGCTGATCAGATGAGGGGGACCAGGATAACGAGGGTCCAAAGTCCACAACACAAAGCATGCACTGCTCAGGCCAACGAGGTGCAATATCCCTCCAGGTGCTCGCCCCCCCAAATATCCCTCCAGGTTCTCGCCCAGGCTCACCACTGTGAGGTGCAATATCCCTCCAGGTGCTCGCCCCAGGCTCACCACCATGAGGTGCAATATCCCTCCAGGTGCTCGCCCCCGGCTCACCACTGTGAGGTGCAATATCCCTCCAGGTGCTCGCCTCAGGCTCACCACCGTGAGGTGCAATATCCCTCCAGGTGCTCGCCCCCGGCTCACCACTGTGAGGTGCAATATCCTTCCAGGCGCTCGCACCGGTTCACCACCATGAGGTGCAATATCCCTCCAGGCGCTCGCACCGGTTCACCAACGTGAGGTGCAATATCCCTCCAGGTGCTCGCCCCAGGCTCACCACCATGAGGTGCAATATCCCTCCAGGTGCTCGCCCCCGGCTCACCACTGTGAGGTGCAAAATCCCTCCAGGTGCTCGCCCCAGGCTCACCACCGTGAGGTGCAATATCCCTCCAGGTGCTCGCCCCCGGCTCACCACCATGAGGTGCAATATCCCTCCAGGCGCTCGCACCGGTTCACCACCATGAGGTGCAATATACCTCCAGGCGCTCGCACCGGTGCAATATCCCTCCAGGTGCTTACCCCCGGCTCACCAACGTGAGGTGCAATATCCCTCCAGGTGCTTGCCCCCGGCTCACCAACGTGAGGTGCAATATCCCTCCAGGTGCTCGCCCCAGGCTCACCACCGTGAGGTGCAATATCTCTCCAGGTGCTAGCTTCCGGCTCACCACTGTGAGGTGCAATATCCCTCCAGGTGCTCGCCCCAGGCTCACCACCGTGAGGTGCAATATACCTCCAGGTGCTCGCCCCCGGCTCACCACTGTGAGGTGCAATATCCCTCCAGGCGCTCGCACCGGTTCACCACCATGAGGTGCAATATCCCTCCAGGCGCTCGCACCGGTTCACCACCGTGAGGTGCAATATCCCTCCAGGTGCTTGCCCCCGGCTCACCAACGTGAGGTGCAATATCCCTCCAGGTGCTTGCCCCCGGCTCAGCAACGTGAGGCGCAATATCCCTCCAGGTACTTGCCCCCGGCTCACCAACGTGAGGTGCAATATCCCTCCAGGTGCTCGCACCGGTTCACCACCGCGAGGTGCAATATCCCTCCAGGTGCTTGCCCCCGGCTCACCAACGTGAGGTGCAATATCCCTCCAGGCGCTCGCACCGGTTCACCACCATGAGGTGCAATATCCCTCCAGGCGCTCGCACCGGTTCACCACCGTGAGGTGCAATATCCCTCCAGGTGCTTGCCCCCGGCTCACCAACGTGAGGTGCAATATCCCTCCAGGTGCTTGCCCCCGGCTCACCAACGTGAGGTGGAATATCCCTCCAGGTGCTTGCCCCCGGCTCACCAACTTGAGGTGCAATATCCCTCCAGGTGCTCGCACCGGTTCACCACCGTGAGGTGCAATATCCCTCCAGGTGCTTGCCCCCGGCTCACCAACATGAGGTGCAATATCCCTCCAGGTGCTTGCCCCCGGCTCACCAACGTGAGGTGCAATATCCCTCCAGGTGCTTGCCCCCGGCTCACCAACATGAGGTGCAATATCCCTCCAGGTGCTTGCCCCCGGCTTACCAACATGAGGTGTGATATCCCTCCAGGTGCTTGCCCCCGGCTCACCAACGTGAGGTGCAATATCCCTCCAGGTGCTTGCCCCCGGCTCACCAACGTGAGGTGCAATATCCCTCCAGGTGCTTGCCCCCGGCTCACCAACGTGAGGCGCAATATCCCTCCAGGTACTTGCCCCCGGCTCACCAACGTGAGGTGCAATATCCCTCCAGGTGCTCGCACCGGTTCACCACCGCGAGGTGCAATATCCCTCCAGGTGCTTGCCCCCGGCTCACCAACGTGAGGTGCAATATCCCTCCAGGCGCTCGCACCGGTTCACCACCATGAGGTGCAATATCCCTCCAGGCGCTCGCACCGGTTCACCACCGTGAGGTGCAATATCCCTCCAGGTGCTTGCCCCCGGCTCACCAACGTGAGGTGCAATATCCCTCCAGGTGCTTGCCCCTGGCTCACCAACGTGAGGTGCAATATCCCTCCAGGTGCTTGCCCCCGGCTCACCAACGTGAGGTGCAATATCCCTCCAGGTGCTCGCACCGGTTCACCACCGTGAGGTGCAATATCCCTCCAGGTGCTTGCCCCCGGCTCACCAACATGAGGTGCAATATCCCTCCAGGTGCTTGCCCCCGGCTCACCAACGTGAGGTGCAATATCCCTCCAGGTGCTTGCCCCCGGCTCACCAACATGAGGTGCAATATCCCTCCAGGTGCTTGCCCCCGGCTTACCAACATGAGGTGTGATATCCCTCCAGGTGCTTGCCCCCGGCTTACCAACATGAGGTGTGATATCCCTCCAGGTGCTCGCAGCTCCCCATCACATCACATCTGTGCTTGTTCACAACTTGGTTGTGTGAAACGTTAACTTTGGTCCTGTATCTATCTATCTGGCATGAGACAATAAATATTCCTGTCAAGCAAACTTCTCGTTCCAGTGTGTGGCCACTTTCTTTCTTCTATACAATCCAGTTACGGTGGTGAGCCGGTGCGAGCACCTGGAGGGATATTACACCTCACGGTGGTGAGCCAGGGTGAGCACCTGGAGGGATATTACACCTCACGGTGGTGAGCCAGGGCAAGCACCTGGAGGGATATTGCACCTCACGGTGGTGAGCCAGGGCAAGCACCTGGAGGGATATTGCACCTCACGGTGGTGAGCCGCGGGCAAGCACCTGGAGGGATATTGCACCTCACGTTGGTGAGCCGGGGGCAAGCACCTGGATAGATATTGCACCTCACGGCTGGGGTGGTGTTGTATTGCCCGGGCTGCTAGGCCAAAGATGGGGCCTATCCCAACTGTTGCCATAGGAGACAGCATTCCTACATGTGCAGATGTGGTGTTTTGCTGGATGCCTTTCCCCGCATGGCTGTCCTCCTATTGAAGTCTTGAAGTCTGCCAATTAATCTTGCAACTACCTAAGGGTGTCCTGGCTCTAACCCTCTGTCCCCCAAAAAAGATTTGTTAGGAGAAATAAAAAATTTTTTTTTGCATCCAAGTGTCTGGCGCCCAATAACTTTAATAACTATACACCCACCATGCCTCTCAACCCACCACATACAGAAGGATGTCAGCTATCCCTGGCATTAGATCAAAGGAGGCCTGGGACCTTGTTACACAGCACTGAGAGAGCAGGAGCCAGCAGTGTTAAACATTGTAAACAGCAAATGCTGGTTTAACAGGTCGGCTCGTTCCCGCGAATCGCCGTCATTGTACGTCGGCTTGGGAACTCTATGTTGTGGGCGGCGTGCGTGCACCCACTGGCCAGCACGGGAGCCAATCAGCGGGAGAGGCGGGCTTGATGTCCGACGGCCACCCGCGATCATTCCCCACAGTGACAGAACAGGGATCTGCCTGTGTAAACAAGGCAGATCTCCGTTTCAGACGGGGGAGATCAAACATGCAGGAAGATGGATCTGTGGGTTTCCACGGGCAGCCCATCCCCCATACAGTTAGAACACACTTGCAGGTAACACACTTAACCCCTTGATCGCCCTTGATGTTAACCCCTTTCCTGCCTGGGCAGAAGTCATATGACGTCCTGGGCTTCCTGGTCGTCTAGGGGGCGCACGCGCACCGGCACGTCACTTAGGAGCTGGTGCGCGGAACGCGATGTCTGCCGGGCACCGACGATTGCCGGTAACAGAGCCGGGACGTGGATCTGTGTGTGTAAACACACAGATCCACGTCCTGTCAGGGGAGGGGAGACAGATCGTGTGTTCCCAGTACAGACGAACACCGATCGGTCTCCTCCCCTTGTGAGTCCCATCCCCCTACAGTTATAATCACTCCCTAGGTAACACATTTAACCCCTTAATTAACCCCTAGTGTTAACCCCTTCCCTGCCAGTGACATTTATACAGTAATCAGTGCATTTTTATAGCACTGATCGCTGTATAACTGTCAGTGGTCCTAAAATAGTGTCCGATATGTCCACTGCAATGTCACAGTCACTGATCGCCGTCATTACTAGTAAAAAAAAAAAAAAATAATAAAAATGCCATAAATCTATCTAACTTTTGCGCAAACCAATCAATATACGCTTATTGCGATTTTTTTTTACCAAAACTATGTAGAAGAATACGTATCGGCCTAAACTGAGGAAAAACATTTATTTATTTTTTTTAAATTGGGATATTTATTATAGCAAAAAGTAAAAACGATTGTGTGTTTTTTCAAACTTGTCACTCTTCTTCTGCCTGTGTCATTAGTGCATATTTACTGATTACTGTAATAATGTCACTGGTTCCCAAAAAAGTGTCAAACATGTCAGTTAGGTGTCCGATTTGTTCGCCACAATGTCACAGTCCCGCTAAAAATCGCAGATCACCGCCATTACTAGTAAAAAAATAATAATAATAAAAATGTTATAAAATGAACCCCTATTTTGTAGACGCTATAACTTTAGCGCAAACCAATCAATATACGCTTATTGCGTTTTTTTTTACCAAAAATATGTAGAAGAATACGTATCGGCCTAAACTGAGAAGAAATTTCGTTTTTTTATATATTTTTTGGGGGGTATTTATTATAGCAAAAAGTTAAAAATATTGTTAGTTTTTTTTTCAAAATTGACGCTCTTTTTTTGTTTATAGCGCAAAAATAAAAACCGCAGGAGTGATCAAATACCGCAAAAAGAAAGCTCTATTTGTGTGAAAAAAAGGACAACATTTTTTTGGGGTACAACATTGCACGCCGCTGTGCGCAATTGTGTCAATTGTTAGTGCTAGACATGTGCACAATAGAAAAATTTGTTTAGTTTAGTTTCGTTTTTGTTTGTTTCCGTTGATTCGTAACGATTTGTAATTTCGTAAGTCGCCGGTGTTCGTATTCGTAACGATTCGTATTTTTGTAAGAGTTATTTTTTCGTTGATTCGTTTTTCCGTTTAATTTTCGTTTATACGAAATTCGGACGCATTCGTATTTTCGTAGATTTAGTTACAAATAGTACTTTCGTAAGATTGATTTATTCGTACTTTCGTAACATTGTTTTCGTAGATTCGTAATCGGAGCATAATTCATAATTTTATGTAATGTGTATGCTATTATTACATTGTAAGAGACACGGAAAATTACGAATCGAAAAAAAAAGTTACGAATGTACGAATTTTTTCGTTCAATCCATTCGAAGCATGTTAAGCAGCGCCATTGTAAGAGACACGGAAAATTACGAATCGAAAAAAAATAAAAAAAGTTACGAATGTACGAATTTTTTCGTTCAATCCATTCTAAGCACGTTAAGCAGCGCAATTGTAAGAGACACGGAAAATTACGAATCGCAAAAAAAAAGTTACGAATGTACGAATTTTTTCGTTCAATCCATTCGAAGCACGTTAAGCAGCGCCATTGTAAGGGACACGGAAAATTACCAATTCAACAAAAATAATTTGGTTATTTCGGATTGTCGTTGTTTTTCGTATTCGTTCGATTCGATAATTCGTTTTCGTTAAAATTTTTAGCGAATCATTCGTTCATTCCTACGGTAACGAATGAACGAATATAACGAATTTTACCGGAAAACGAAAAAAACAAATGAATTGCACATGTCTAGTTAATGCGACGCAGTGCCGTATCGCAAAAAAATGGCCTGGTCATTAAGGGAGTAAGTCCTTCCGGTCCTTAAAGTGGTGTTCCCATTATAAAAAAAAAAATTTAAAGTCAGCAGCTACAAATACTGCAGCTGCTGACTTTTAATAATCGGACACTTACCTGTCCCAGGGTCCAGCGATGCAGGGGATCGAAGCCCCGCTCGTCTCCCCCTCCGTTCGGCATTGTAACTGTGAGGCCACAGCCAGGCACCCACTGCGCATGTGCGAGCGGCGCCGCGATTGGCGGTGCAGTCATCTGGGACCTGTCACGTGTCCCAGATGATTGACAAGAGGGAGGGGGCAGAGCTGAGTCATTCCTGCGCCGAGGGGAAGTGACTAGACATGTGCAGTGTGCACAACAAAAAAATTTGTTTATTTTCGTTTTGTTTTTTTCGTTTCCGAAAAAAAACGTTTATTTTCGTTTCGTTTTTTTTGGTTCCGTTGATTCGTAACGATTCGTACATTTGTAAGTCGTCGGTGTTCGTATTCGTAACGATTCGTACATTCGTAAGAGTTATTTTTTCGTTGATTCGTTTTTTCGTTAGTTTAATTTTCGGACGCATTCGTATTTATTCGTACATTCGTAACATTCGTAAAACATTCGTAGATTCGTAATCGGAGCATAATTCATAATTTTATGTAATGTGTATGCTATTATTACGTTTTAATAATTTACGAATCGAAAAAAGGTACGAATCGAAAAAAAAGTTACGAATGTACGAATTTTTTTGTTCAATCCATTCGAAGCACGTTAAGCAACGCCATTGTAAGAGACACGGAAAATTACGAATCGAGAAAAAAAAAGTTACGAATCGAAAAAAAAGTTACGAATGTACGATTTTTTTTGTTCAATAAGAGACACGTAAAATTACGAATCGAAAAAAAAAAAAAAAGAAGTTACGAATCGAAAAAAAGTTACGAATCGAAAAAAAAAAAGTTACGAATCGAAAAAAAAAAGTTACGAATCGAAAAAAAAAAAGTTACAAAAGTACGATTTTTTTTGTTCAATCCATTCGAAGCACGTTAAGCAGCACCATTGTAAGGGACACGGAAAATTACCAATTCAAAAAAAAAAAAAAAAAGTTACGAATGTACGAATTTTTTTTTTTTTCATTCGTTTTTGTTTTTCAGATTTTCTTCATTAGTACATTCGTTGTTTCTAATTCGTTTTTTTTTCGGATTTTCGTTGTTTTTTGGATTCGTTCGATTCGAATGATTCGTTAATCGGATTCGTACGATTCGAACGATTCGTTATTCGGATTCGTAACAATTCGAACGATTCGTTCATTCATACGAAAACGAACAAACGAAAATAACGAAAAAAAACGAAAAACAAAAAAATAACTAAACGAATTGCACATGTCTAGAAGTGACGTCAAGAGCCCAGGCACTGAAGGAGGCAGACTTCGAGGGACCCCTTAGCAACAGGCATTTTTTTCTTTTTTGGGTGGAACACCGCTTTAAGTGGTTAAGAATTTTTACTAAGTAGTTTACTGGGGAAGGTTTATTTTATTGAGCTCAGTGTGCTGAACTGAAAAATGCTGAGGATTTAATGCTACTAAAATGGGTCAGGTTGTCAGGCTGAAGAAATGAAGACAGAAACTATTCATAGGAAGAACGATGTAAGAAGTGTCAATGCCCGGGGCCATGTGCAGATATTACACAATTCTTGGCCGGCATCCAGCCCAGCGAACACGAGACCTGACGGTCACCTGTACCAGGTAACTTGCCCGGCCGGTATCCAAAACGCACTGCCAGCACTAAACAGGAATACCACAGCTTCCTTCTCAGAATCCTCTGCAGAGAACACGCAGCCAACAAAATACCTGGGCGGCGAGGTGGAAGGACAGGTTTATGGAGCTTTGAGTGGCACAAAATAAAAAACTGATCTATGCGGCATGTGTAGGTGTTTTATCTCACAATGACCACAATGGCATGAAATGTGTTCCACTTTTAAAGGATGTTCCACTTCACTATAACTCAAAAGCAGGATATTGTGTAAGTCTCCGTTCACATACACTATATTACCAAAAGTATTGGGACGCCTGCCTTGTTTACACACACATGAACTATAATAGCATCCCAGTCTTATGCCTTGTACACACGGTCGGACATTCCGACCACAAAATCCGTCGGATTTTTTTCGGACGGATTTTGGTAGAAACTTGTCTTGCATACACACGGTCGCAGTTGTCGGAAAATTCAATAGTACGGAACGAGGTGACGAATAAAACGGCACTATGTAGAGGCCAGTAGCCAATAGCTTTCTTCTCCACATTTTTGTCTGAGCATGCGTTGCACTTGTGCGTCGGAATTCTCGACACACAATCGGAAAAAGTCTGATCGGATTTTGTTGTCGGAAAATTTTAGATCCAGCTCTCAAACTTTTTCAGTCGGTAATTCCGACAGGGAAAAATCCACACAAGTTCCCACACACGATCGGATTTTCCGACAACATAATCCGATCTGACTTTTTCTGTTGGAAATTCCGACCGTGTGTACGGGGCATTAGTCCGTAGGGTTCAATATTGAGTTGGCCCACTCTTTGCATCTATAACGGCTTCAACTCTTCTGGGAAGGCTGTCCACAAGGTTTAGGAGTGTGTCTATGGGAATGTTTGACCATTCTTCCAGAAGCACATTTGTGAGGTCAGGCACTGATGTTGGACGAGAAGGCCTGGCTCGCAGTCTGCGCTCTAATTCATCCCAAAGGTGTGCTATCTGGTTGAGGTCAGGACTCTGTGGAGGCCAGTCCAGTTCCTCCACCCCAAACTCGCTCATCCATTTCTTGATGGACCTTGCTTTGTGCACTGGGCCAAATTGGTGGAGGGGGGATTATGGTGTGGGGTTGTTTTTCAGGGGTTGGGTTTGGCCCCTTAGTTCCTGTAAAGGGAACTCTTAAGGCGTCAGCATACCAAGACATTTTGGACAACTTCATGCTCCCAACTTTGTGGGATAAGATTTGGGGTTTGGTCAGCTAATTTTACAATGGTTGGGAGAGTGTGTGCCACATCCAATAAAAATGGAAGAACAGTAAAGGGTTTTCCCCTAGGTTTGTGGACTTTCAATTGGCACTACCACACTTTCCCAAAAATACACAGATAAGTAATAGTAACAAAAATTAATTTGAAACAAATTGTATAAAAAATTATTGAAAGAAGTAGAACATGTTTGACAAAATCACAGTATTAAAATATGCATCAATCAAACAAATAATCTAATACATGACATCAGACCAAGATCTGATGTCATGTATTAGATTATTTGTTTGATTGATGCATATTTTAATACTGTGATTTTGTCAAACATGTTCTACTTCTTTCAATAATTTTTTATACAATTTGTTTCAAATAAATTTTTGTTACTATTACTTATCTGTGTATTTTTGGGAAAGTGTGGTAGTGCCAATTGAAAGTCCACAAACCTAGGGGAAAACCCTTTACTGTTCTTCCAACTTTGTGGGATGGCCCCTTCCTGTTCCAACATGACTGCGCACCAGTGCACAAAAGAAAGGTCCATAAAGACATGGATGAGCGAGTTTGGGGGGGGGGGGGGACGGGACTTGACTGGCCTGCACAAAGTCCTGACCTCAACCCGATAGAACACCTTTGGTATTAATTAAAGCGGAGACTGCGAGCCAGGCCTTCTCGTCCAACATCAGTGCCTGACCTCACAAATGCGCTTCTGGAAGAATGGTCAAACATTCCCATAGACACACTCCTAAACCTTGTGGACAGCCTTCCCAGAAGAGTTGAAGCTGTTATAGCTGCAAAGGGTGGGCCAACTCAATATTGAACCCTACGGACTAAAGCCTCGTACACACAATCAGATTTTCCACAGACAAAACCTCAGACTTTTGTCCAAAGGGTGTTTTCCCCAAACTTGTCTTGCATACAAATGGCACAAACACAAACGTAGTGACGTACTACGTGTTTTTTCAGCTCTTTAGCGCCACCCTTTGGGCTCCTTCTGCTAATTTAGTGTTAGTAGAAGTTTGGTGAGTGTTGATTCGCGCTTATCATTTTGCGCTTTTCATCTCTCGATTTTCATCTCGCGCTTTTCATTTTGCGCTTTTCATTTCAAGCTTTTTATTTCATGCTTTTCATTTCGCACTTTTCATTTTGCGCTTTTCATTTCGCGCTTTTCAGTTCCTTTCTGAACAGCCGTTCATCAACCAGCCATGTTATGGAATCGGAGGCGATAACGTGTTATTTATTATTGGCCTTGGAGTTATTGCTTTGACCCAAGTCCAGTCCAGGAACAGGAGGAGGAAGATTTCTTTGGCCAAAAATTGGTTGCTTTATTAATCATAACCAATTATGTCATATGCCTTTGCTGCGGGAGCTCCAGGAGAATAATCCAGATGATTTTTGGAATTATCTCCGGATGACGGACCCCTGCTTTCACAAACTCTTGGCATTGTTGACCCTCTATATTAACCACTTCACATCGTGGCTATTGTCAAATGACGTCTGCAGGAGGGATCTCCCATCCTGGGCAGGCGTCCTGGCCACCTAGGGGGCGCGCGCCCGGCATTCGCGATGTGCGCCAGGCACCCGCATTTGCCGGTAACTGTGGATCTGTGTGTGTTAACACACAGATCAACGCCCTGTCAGGTGAGAGGAGACAGATCATGTGTTCCCAGTACAGAGGAATGCCCCACACACACGGTCGGAAATTCTGACCACAAAATCTGTCAGAGTTTTTCCGACGGATTTTGTCCGACACTGGTGTTGCATACACACGGTCGGACAAAGTTGTCGGAAAATCCGATCATTCTGAACATGGTGACGTTCGTTGCGTACGACTGAACTACGTAGATGCTAGTAGCCAATAGCTTTGGTCTTGTAATTTGATATGAGCATGCGTGGCACTTTGTCCGTCGGAATTCTCTACACACGATCGGAAAAAGTCAGATCGGACTTTGTTGTCGGAAAATTTGAGAGCAGCACGGTCGGATTTTTCGACAACATGGTCCGACAGGACATTTTTCGCCGGAAATTCCGACCGTGTAGTGGCAGAACACTGATCGGTCTCCTCCCCTTGTGAGTCCCCTCCCCCTGCTGTTAGAATCACTCCCTAGGTAACACATTTAACCCCTTGATTGCCCCCTAGTGTTAACCCCTTCCCTGCCAGTGACATTTATACAGTAATCAGTGCATTTCTATAGCACTGATCGCTGTATAAATGTAAATGGTCTCAAAATAGTGTCAAAAGTGTCCGATGTGTCCGATGTGTCCGTCACAATGTCACAGTCAGGATAAAAATCGCAGATCGCCACCATTACTAGTAAAAAAAATAATAATAAAAATGCCATAAATCTATCCCCTATTTTGTAGGCGCTATAACTTTTGCGCAAACCAATCAATATACGCCTATTGTGATTTTTTTTTCACCAAAAATATGTAGAAGAGTATAAATCGGCCTAAACTGAGGAAGACTTTTTTTTTTTTTTTTTTAATTGGGATAGCAAAAAGTAAAAATGATGGTGTTTTTTTCAAACTTGTCGCTCTTCTTTTGTTTATAGCGCAAGAAATAAAAAACGCAGAGGTGATCAAATACCACCAAAAGAAAGCTGGATACAGTGTTGCATGACCGCGCAATTGTCATTCTAAATGCGACAGTTCTGAAAAATTAAAATTGGCCTGGGCAGAAAGGGGGTGAAATGCCCTGTATTGAAGTGGTTAAGAAGTAGGACACATGCATGAGGCTTTTATTTTATTTTTTGGGCTGAATAATGATCTGAAGGTAAAAGGGGGTCCAACCCAGTACTAGCATGGTGTATCTAATAAAGTGGCCGGTTGTCAGAGCTGGGCTCAGTCCTTCCTTCTCTGAGCTGGCCGCTCAGCTGTCGGCTAATTGCCAGCTCCTATCTCTCCACAGTTACTCAGCTGTTGATGATATCCTGCTCATCAGTCCTGCCTACTTAAGCCGTCCAGATCTCTGCCTTCACCTTGGTCACATCACAGAAACTATCTCCTGCGATCCTGTTCAAGACTTGCTTTGCTGATATCCCTTCTGGCTCCAGATCCTGCTTGCTGTTCCACTACATTGATCCCTGACTTCTGGCTTGGCTGACTATCTGTTCCGGTTACTGAACTTTGGCTATGCTTTGACTATGTTTGTTCTTTTTACTTTTATTATTAAACAAGTGGGATTTAACTGTACTTCTGGCTTAGCCTGATTTCATGGTTTCTGACACCGGTGAGTGTATATGCATATAGAAATAGCTAGTTAATACCCCAATGCCGGAAATTCCGCCAGCAAAAGTCTGATGAGAGCTTTTGGTCGGAAAATGCAACCATGTATATGCTCCATCAGACTTTTGCTGGCGAAATTCCAGCCAGTAAAGGCTTGAGAGCAGGTTCTCAATTTTTCCGTCGGAAATTCCAATCGTCTGTACCAATTCCGACGCGCAAAATTCCTATGCATTCCTACGCATGCTCAACTTCATTTTCTTGGCTCGTCGTAGTGTTGTACGTCACCGCGTTCCTGATGGTCGAAAGTTCAGCAAACTTTTGTGTGACCGTGTGTATGCAAGCCAAGCTTGAGCGGAATTCCTTCGGAAAAAACATCCAAGATTTTTCCATCCGAAAATCCATTCGTGTTTACAGGGAATTACATTCCACGTGTTTCGTAGGATGATGTTTACTTCTTCAGTTCAATAGGATATCTGTAGAGAAGCCATGTCATTAATATGTCATAATAGAAAAACAAAAACAAAACATTTAACAGGAAGGGGATCTGACATAAAATAACATTTCCTCAAAGGCAATTGCCAAACAAAACAAGGCATTATTTACCCACCAACCATACAACATACGTTGCCAAAAAACAATGAGGTGCCATGGAGAAGGGAGGTGTCCTGTCCGGGAGCTGTAGAAAGACAGACTACTCTCCTCCAATTATCAGACTTGTTCTGACCCCCCCCCCCCCCCCCACCACCACACACACACACAGGCTAACACTGGAAAGATCAGTGTCCTGCTGTTTCTTCTTCCCCCAGCTCTTATGCAGCTGAGAATGGGATCACTTATACAAAAAAAGAAGGTGGGGGGGATATATAATGTTTTTTATATCCATACACAAATGTCTTGCCTTTCATTTTTTGTTGTTTTTCTGATAAAAAAAGCAGTGTGAGATCTGTAGGTGTGTGGCAGCCCAGTTGCCGGCGAGGTGGTCTAGGTGAAGAAGAGATCACATTGTGCGTTCTCCATTTATCTCTCTCGCTGTTTTCCGAACACGTGGCGGTAAAAGTCACCCACAGCCGCTTTTCTCCTAGACTTCCCGAGCACACAAAGAACTGCCATTGTTTCCACTGAAAATGAGGACCCTCGCTGACATTAAGTACGCTCGGTGTAAAAAACAGAGAAGCGCGTGTTAAAGTGGAACTCCGGGGCAAATTCAAAAACGACAGATTTGATGCAGTCTGTCTGTAGCATTAACACAGCAGGTATTGTTTTTTTAGAATCCACCCTGCAATCTAGTTTAATTACCTGGCAATCCTGCCAGTAAGTCTCTTATATTTCAGCTTCCTTTAACAGATTGCCTACCGGGCCAGTTCTGGTATTTCTCTCCTACATGTAAAAATCATCATTTATTTTTATTTTTTGCTACAAAACTACTTAGAACCCCAAACATTATATATACATTTTTTGTAGGCAGAGATCCTAGAGAATAAAATGATGGATGCTGCATTTTTTTATTTACATAATATTTGTGTTTTTTTCAAACGCATTTGTTTTGGAAAAAATACAATTTAATGAGTTTGTACGCACAGCAACACAATATAATACTCAATGGTTTGGTAAAATATAAAAAAAGATGTTATGCCGAGTAAATAGATATCTAGCCTATAATGCTTTAACCACTTCACCCCCGGAAAAATTTACCCCCTTCATGACCAGGCCATTTTTTGCGATACGGCACTGTGTCGCTTTAACTGATAATTGCGCGGTCGTGCTGCGCTGTACCCAAACAAAAATTACGTCCTTTTTTTTCCCATAAATAGAGCTTTCTTTTGGTGGTATTTGATCACCTCTGCGGTTTTTATTTTTTGCGCTATAAACAAAAGAAGAGCAGCAATTTAGAAAAAAACACATTGGGGGTTATTTACGAAAGGCAAATCCACTTTGCACTACTACTTTGCACTATCCCCTATTTTGTAGACGCTATAACTTTTGCGCAAACCAATCAATATACGCTTATTGCGATTTTTTTTACCATCCACCAAATCCACTTTGCACTAAAAGTGCAAACTACAAGTGCAAAGTGCACTTGAAATTGCACTGAAAGTGCACTTGGAAGTGAAGCCGCTGTAGATCCGAGGGGGACATACAAGGAAAATAAAAAACTGAATTTTAGCTTGCACATGATTGGATAATAAAATCAGCAGAGCTTCCCCTCATTTCAGATCTACCCCTTAGATTTACAGCGACTGCACTTCCAAGTGCACTTTAAGTGCAATTTAAATTGCACTTTGAACTTATAGTTTGCACTTGTAGTGCAAAGTGGATTTGCCTTTCGTAAATAAACCCCAATATCTTTTACTTTTTTGCTATAATAAATATCCCAAATTAAAAACAAAAAAAATAAACTTTTCCTCAGTTTAGGCCGATATGTATTCTTCTACATATTTTTGGTAAAAAAAAATTGCAATAAGCGTATGTTGATTGGTTTGCACAAAAGTTATAGCGTCTACAAAATAGGGGATACATTTATGGCATTGTTATCATTTTTTTTTTTAAATAATAATGGCGGTGATCTGCGATTTTTATCAGGACTGCAATATTGCGGCCGACAGATCACACACTTTTGACACATTTTTTGGACCAGTGACATTTATACAGTGATCAGTGCTATAAAAATGCACTGATTACTGCATAAATGTCACTGGCAGGGAAGGGGTTAACACTAGGGGGCGCTCAAGGGGTTAACTGTGTTCCCAAGGTGTGTTCTAACTGTCGGGGGATGGGACTGACTAGGGGAGGAGAGAGATTGGTGTTCATACTTAGTATGAACACCGATCTCTCTCCTATCCCCTGAGAAAATCAGGATTTGTGTGTTTACACACATAGATCCCAGTTCTCACTCTGTCACGAGCGATCGTGTGTGCCCGGCGGTCATCGCACCTGCCCGTCAAGCTTTGGGTGCGTGAGCTCCGCCGGAGGCGTCTTAAGGAGCCGACATACAGCTACGACGGCTCGCGCAGGGGAGACAACTTGCCGCAGTATAACTGCGGCAGCTGGTCCGGAAGCGGTTAAAATTGTGTACGCCCATGCAACAGCGTCAAACTGTGGTACCTAAAAATCTTCATAGGCTGTGCTTTAAAAGCCTATTATTATTTTTTTGGTTTTGTTTTGACACTGTTTCTGACAACTCCATTGTCGTCAGCCGCACACATATGTATGGCCCCTTGGTGGGTGGGCCTTAACGACGCGTAGTCGCATATACGCGACAGTGTTAAAACAACTTCCGGAGCGGAAGTGATTCATTTGTTAGTCACTTATGTACAGTCCACTAGGGATGAGCCGAACACCCCCGGGTTCGGTTCGAACCAGAACCTTCGAACGGACCGAAAGTTCGCGCGAATTTTCGAACCCTATACGTTATAATGGACGCGAACGTTCGAAATCAAAAGTGCTAATTACAACGGCCAATATGCATGTTAATGTCATAAAACAGGTTTGGGGACCCGGGTCCTGCCCCAGGGGACATATATCAATGCAAAAAGAACTTTTAAAAACTAACGTTTTTTCGGGAGCAGTCATTTTAATGATGCATAAAGTGAAAAAAAAAAAAGTGAAATTTTCCTTTAAATATGGTACCTGGGGGGTGTCTAAAGTATGCCTGTGAAGTGGCATGTGTTTCCCGTGTTTAGAACTGTCCTTGCACAAAATGACATTTGTAAAGGAAAAAAAGAAGCCATTTAAAACCACTTGCGGCTTTAGGTTTGATCTTAAGTAGAATCTGAACAGGTACATTATGAAGTGTAGCTCCATCCCAAAAAAATCTATTTTTAAGCTTTTTGGAGAACATAGGGAGGGTTATCACCCCTGTAACATTTGCTGTCTTTGCACATGTGTTCAGAACATGTCACCTCACTTTCCGTCCCAATGACAAATGTTTTTGGAAAAGTGGGGTTTTAATTGAAACAAGGATTGGTGATAAAGTATCAGTAGAGAGGAGATACCTTTTTTCCCAAATTAAATCTAACAGGATAGAATTTCCCTTCCTAGGGGTAGATTTCCTCTCACTTCCTGTTTTCTCTTTCCATTTGCAAGTAGGAGTCGTTTGTAAGTTGGATGTTTGAAAGTAGGGGCCTGGCGTATATACTCTGCAGAAATTTGCCCTATTAGATGTTGGTGTAGCCACAAGACTGGTGGGCACAGGAATGGGCCCTGCTGTGAGTTAATAGATCAAGATTTGTAATTGCATGCACCTCTTGAACAGGGCAGAAAAATTGGGGGTGGTGGTGGTGGTGGTGGACGGTTTTGCCACAAGACTGTAAGCTCTCACAGTTACTCTTGGTGGGCGCAGGAATGGGCCCTGCTGTGAGTTATTAGATCAAGATTTGTAATTGCAAGCACCTGATGAACAGGGCAGAAAAATTGGGCCTTTGGCGGTGGTGGTGGACGGTGTTGCCACAAGACTGTAGGCCCTCATAGTTACTCTTGGTGGGCGCAGGAATGGGCCCTGCTGTGAGTTATTAGATCAAGATTTGTAATTGCACGCACCTGATGAACAGGGCAGAAAAAATTGGGCCTTTGGCGGTGTGGTGGACGGTGTTGCCACAAGACTGCAGGCCCTCATAGTTACTCTTGGTGGGCGCAGGAATGGGCCCTGCTGTGAACTATTAGATCAAGATTTGTAATTACCCGCCCCTGTTAAACAGGGGCTGAAAAATTGTGCCTTAGGCACTGGTGCTGGTGCCACAACACTGCAACCCGGCCCTCACAGATACTGTACTTGGAGCACAGCAGTCACACGTGTTGCGAAGCATTTTTTTAAAAAATTGTAAGTACACGCCCCTGTTAAACAGGGGCTGAAAAATTGTGCCTTAGGCACTGGTGCTGGTGCCACAACACTGCAACCCGGCCCTCACAGATACTGTACTTGGAGCACAGCAGTCACACGTGTTGCGAAGCATTTTTTTTAAAAAATTGTAAGTACACGCCCCTGTTAAACAGGGGCTGAAAAATTGTGCCTTAGGCACTGGTGCTGGTGCCACAACACTGCAACACGGCCCTCACAGAGACTGTACTTGGAGCACAGCAGTCACACGTGTTGCAAAGCATTTTTTATAAAAAATTGTAAGTACACGCCCCTGTTAAACAGGGGCTGAAAAATTGTGCCTTAGGCACTGGTGCTGGTGCCACAACACTGCAACACGGCCCTCACAGAGACTGTACTTGGAGCACAGCAGTCACACGTGTTGCGAAGCATTTTTTTAAAAAATTGTAAGTACACGCCCCTGTTAAACAGGGGCTGAAAAATTGTGCCTTAGGCACTGGTGCTGGTGCCACAACACTGCAACACGGCCCTCACAGAGACTGTACTTGGAGCACAGCAGTCACACGTGTTGCGAAGCATTTTTTAAAAAAATTGTAAGTACACACCCCTGTTAAACAGGGGCTGAAAAATTGTGCCTTAGGCACTGGTGTGGTGGCATGGATCATTGAGGAGGAGGAAGAGGATAGTCAGTGAACATAAGAGGACAGTCACTCAGCATCAGCATAGGCAGTCTTGAAGGGATGTGACATTAAAAATTATTCGGTTATATCCGCCTCAGGTGCCTGGTAGCTGGTGGTGATCCAAGACTGATTCATTTTGATGAATGTCAGTCGATCAACCGAGGCGGTGGACAGGCGCACCCTATGATCAGTCACAAATCCTCCAGCAGCACTGAATGTGCGTTCGGAAAGAACGCTGGAGGCAGGACAGGCCAGTAGCTCAATTGCATACTGTGCAAGCTCTGGCCAGTGATCCATCCTCAGGACCCAGTAAGCCAGAGGATTTTCGGTGGGAAAGGTGTCCAAGTCTGACCTTGCCCCAAGGTATTCCTGCACCATGTATATCAGACGCTGGCGATGGTTGCTGGAACCGATCATACCTTGGGGCTGCGGACTAAAAAATTGTCTGAACGCATCGGTCAGACGTCCACCTTCCCCACCGCTCCTTCTGCCACTGACCGAAGCCTCAGCAACTCGTCGCCCAGGACCAGGAGTTTGTAGCCTCCCAGTTTCTGGGAACGCGTTGCACAGACCTTTCTGCAAGGCCTCCCTGAGATGTCTCATCCTCTGCTCCTCTGCGACGGCAAGATAAGGTCCGCAACCTTACCCTTGTACCGCGGATCAAGGAGAGTGGCCAGCCAGTAATGGTCCCTCTCCTTGATCCGAAGAACACGAGGATCCTTCCGCAGGCTTTGCAGGATCAGGGAGGCCATGCAGCGTAGGTTAGCTGAGGCATTCGGTCCGGAGTCTTCTGGGTCACTGAGGATGACATGATCGCCAGCCACCTCCTCCCAGCCACGTACAAGTCCACTGGCTTGTTGGGACTGTACATCATCCCTAAAAGACTGCTGCTGCTGATGCTGAGTGCCAGGCTCCACCTCCATGCTCACACAATCCTCCTCCTCATCCTCCTCCTCCTCCTCCTCATCCTCTTCCTGTGTGATGGGTGGGACAGAAGGAACACTGTCCGGATAAAGGGGGCCTTGAGAGGCAAGGAAGTCCTCCTCTTCCTGCCTCTGTTCTGCCTCAAGTGCCCTGTCCATTATCCCACGCAGTGTATGCTCCAACAGGTGGACAAGAGGGACAGTGTCACTGATGCATGCACTGTCACTGCTCACCATCCTCGTGGCCTCCTCAAATGGTGAGAGGACAGTGCATGCATCCCTGATCATGCTCCACTGACGTGGGGAAAAAAAACCAAGCTCCCCTGACCCTGTCCTGGTGCCGTAGTCGCAAAGGTACTCATTGATGGCCCTCTGCTGCGTGTGCAGTCGCTGCAGCATGGCCAACGTTGAGTTCCACCTGGTGGGCATGTCAGATATTAGGCGGTTCTTGGGCAGGTTCAGCTCCTTTTGCAGCTCAGTCAGCCGAGCACTGGCATTATAAGATCGGCGGAAATGCACACAGACTTTCCTGGCCTGCCTCAGGACATCCTGTAAGCCTGGGAACCTGCCCAAGAACCGCTGCACCACCAGGTTGAGGACGTGAGCCATGCAGGGCACATGGGTGAGCTGCCCCTGTCGCAGGGCGGAGAGGAGGTTGGTGCCATTGTCAGAAACGACCATTCCTGGCTTAAGCTGACGTGGCGTCAACCACCTCTCGGCCTGCCCCTGCAGAGCTGCCAGAACCTCTGGCCCAGTGTGGCTCCTGTCCCCCAAACACACCAGCGCAAGCACGGCATGGCATCTTTTTGCCTGCGTACTTGCGTAGCCCCTTGTACGCCTACGGAGCACCGCTGGTTCCAAGGACAGAGCACTGGAGGAAGAAGAAGAGGAGGGGGTGGAGGAGAGAGGTGTGTCACAACCAGTAGCAGTAGTCGCGTTTTGGAGGCGTGGTGGCGGAACAACCTCCAACACTACTGCACCTTGTCCTGCATCCCTCCCAGCTGCCAATAGAGTGACCCAATGGGCCGTGAAAGAAAGGTACCGTCCCTGTCCATGCCTGCTGGACCATGAGTCAGCGGTAATATGCACCTTACCGCTGACCGCCCCTGTCCAGCGAGGCATGGACATTGCCCTCCACATGCCGGTAGAGAGACGGAATCGCCTTCCGCGAGAAAAAGTGGCGTTTGGGAACCTGCCACTGAGGAACCGCACATTGAACAAACTCACGGAAGGGGGCCGAGTCTACCAACTGAAAAGGCAGCAGTTGAAGTGCTAGCAATTTAGCAAGGCTAGCATTCAACCGCTGGGCATGTGGATGGCTGGGAGTGTACTTCTTTCTACGGTCCAGCAGCTGGGGCAGGGAAATTTGCCTGCTGCATTCGGACGTCGGTGTACTGCAAGTACTTGGTTGTGACACACCGAATTCTACACCTTCAGTCCTCTCAGAGCAGCTTTCAGAGAGGACTGAAGGTGTAGTGGGGATGGAGATCCCAGCTGAGGAGGAGCAAGGAGAGGTCCGCTTAGTTCTTTGGTGTGGGTCTTTTATGTGTGCCTGCCAACGAGCTGCATGGCAGGTCGCCATATGTCTGGTCATGCTTGTCGTGCCCAAGCGGCTGATGTTTTGGCCACGCGAGATACGCTTGAGACAAATATTGCAAATAGCAGTGGTGCGATCTGCTGCACTCGTCTCAAAAAAGGCCCACACCAAAGAACTTTTCTGATAACGTGCAGAGGCAGCGCCCTGCACAGGCGGAGCTCTGCGGTGTTGTACAGTTGCTATGCTGGCCTCTACCTGGCCTCCAGGGGGCATCCTGCCTCGTTGGACATGTGACGCCGCATCCTCCTCCTCCTCGTCCTCCTCCTCATCCTCTCTCCCTTGAGGCACCCACGTGGAGTCAGTGACCTCATCATCCCCTCCCTCTTCACCACTAGAGCAAACCTGGCAGTAAGCTGCAGCTGGTGGAACTGTACTGCCAGATTCCTCAAGCTGGGTATCGTCATCCGAGCCTTCGAATCGTTGGGCATCCTCCTGGAGCATGTACCCAACACTGTGCTCAAAGAGTTCGGGGGACTCCTCAGGAGGACATGGTGGGTCTAGGGAAGGGTGGCTGATGATGCTCTGTCAGTACCCTGAGCCTGGGTGAGAGAGGATGAGGAGGATGAGGAGGGCTTGGTCATCCATTCTACCAAGCCTTCAGCATGATGCGGCTCCACATGTCCAGCTGCCGAAAACAAAGACGCGCGTGTCCCATGGCCACGTGCTGATGACGATGCACGACCACGTCCACGTCCACGGCCACGTCCACTAGAAACAGAGCCTGCCTGCCCTGTGTTCTTGGCTCTGCACGCTCTGCCTCCCCTTGGCGGTCTTCCAGCCATTGTAGTCGGTAGTCCTGTGGGTGCTGCTGAGAAGAAAAATATAGGAGCTCTGTGTGATGCCACTAACACACTAGAAGTCCTATGGGTGCTTCTGCAAAGAAAATAGAGGAGCTCTGTGTGATGCCACTAACACACTAGAAGTCCTGTGGGTGCTTATGCAAAGAAAATAGAGGAGCTCTGTGTGATGCCACTAACACACTAGAAGTCCTGTGGGTGCTTCTGCAAAGAAAATAGAGGAGCTCTGTGTGATGCCACTAACACACTAGAAGTCCTGTGGGTGCTGCTGAGAAGAATATATAGGAGCTCTGTGTGATGCCACTAACACACTAGAAGTCCTATGGGTGCTTCTGCAAAGAAAATAGAGGAGCTCTGTGTGATGCCACTAACACACTAGAAGTCCTGTGGGTGCTTATGCAAAGAAAATAGAGGAGCTCTGTGTGATGCCACTAACACACTAGAAGTCCTGTGGGTGCTTCTGCAAAGAAAATAGAGGAGCTCTGTGTGATGCCACTAACACACTAGAAGTCCTGTGGGTGCTTATGCAAAGAAAATAGAGGAGCTCTGTGTGATGCCACTAACACACTAGAAGTCCTGTGGGTGCTTCTGCAAAGAAAATAGAGGAGCTCTGTGTGATGCCACTAACACACTAGAAGTCCTGTGGGTGCTTATGCAAAGAAAATAGAGGAGCTCTGTGTGATGCCACTAACACACTAGAAGTCCTGTGGGTGCTTCTGCAAAGAAAATAGAGGAGCTCTGTGTGATGCCACTAACACACTAGAAGTCCTGTGGGTGCTGCTGAGAAGAATATATAGGAGCTCTGTGTGATGCCACTAACACACTAGAAGTCCTATGGTGCTTCTGCAAAGAAAATAGAGGAGCTCTGTGTGATGCCACTAACACACTAGAAGTCCTGTGGGTGCTTATGCAAAGAAAATAGAGGAGCTCTGTGTGATGCCACTAACACACTAGAAGTCCTGTGGGTGCTTCTGCAAAGAAAATAGAGGAGCTCTGTGTGATGCCACTAACACACTAGAAGTCCTGTGGGTGCTGCTGAGAAGAATATATAGGAGCTCTGTGTGATGCCACTAACACACTAGAAGTCCTATGGGTGCTTCTGCAAAGAAAATAGAGGAGCTCTGTGTGATGCCACTAACACACTAGAAGTCCTGTGGGTGCTTCTGCAAAGAAAATAGAGGAGCTCTGTGTGATGCCACTAACACACTAGAAGTCCTGTGGGTGCTGCTGAGAAGAATATATAGGAGCTCTGTGTGATGCCACTAACACACTAGAAGTCCTATGGGTGCTTCTGCAAAGAAAATAGAGGAGCTCTGTGTGATGCCACTAACACACTAGAAGTCCTGTGGGTGCTTCTGCAAAGAAAATAGAGGAGCTCTGTGTGATGCCACTAACACACTAGAAGTCCTGTGGGTGCTGCTGAGAAGAATATATAGGAGCTCTGTGTGATGCCACTAACACACTAGAAGTCCTGTGGGTGCTGCTGAGAAGAATATATAGGAGCTCTGTGTGATGCCACTAACACACTAGAAGTCCTGTGGGTGCTTATGCAAAGAAAATAGAGGAGCTCTGTGTGATGCCACTAACACACTAGAAGTCCTATGGGTGCTTCTGCAAAGAAAATAGAGGAGCTCTGTGTGATGCCACTAACACACTAGAAGTCCTGTGGGTGCTTATGCAAAGAAAATAGAGGAGCTCTGTGTGATGCCACTAACACACTAGAAGTCCTGTGGGTGCTTCTGCAAAGAAAATAGAGGAGCTCTGTGTGATGCCACTAACACACTAGAAGTCCTGTGGGTGCTTATGCAAAGAAAATAGAGAGCTCTGTGTGATGCCACTAACACACTAGAAGTCCTGTGGGTGCTTATGCAAAGAAAATAGAGGAGCTCTGTGTGATGCCACTAACACACTAGAAGTCCTGTGGGTGCTGCTGAGAAGAATATATAGGAGCTCTGTGTGATGCCACTAACACACTAGAAGTCCTGTGGGTGCTTCTGCAAAGAAAATAGAGGAGCTCTGTGTGATGGGACTAACACACTTCAAGTCCTATAGGTGCTTCTGGAAAGAAAATATAGCTCTGTGTGTGTGATGGGACTAACACACTTCAAGTCCTATAGGTGCTTCTGGGAACAAAATATAGCTCTGTGTGTGTGATGGGACTAACACACTTCAAGTCCTATAGGTGCTTCTGGAACAAAATATAGCTCTGTGTGTGTGATGGGACTAACACACTTCAAGTCCTATAGGTGCTTCTGGGAACAAAATATAGCTCTGTGTGTGTAATGGGACTAACACACTTCAAGTCCTATAGGTGCTTCTGGGAACAAAATATAGCTCTGTGTGTGTGATGGACTAACACACTTCAAGTCCTATAGGTTCTTCTGGGAACAAAATATAGCTCTGTGTGTGTGATGGGACTAACACACTTCAAGTCCTATAGGTGCTTCTGGGAACAAAATATAGCTCTGTGTGTGTGTGATGGGACTAACACACTTCAAGTCCTATAGGTGCTTCTGGGAACAAAATATAGCTCTGTGTGTGTAATGGGACTAACACACTTCAAGTCCTATAGGTGCTTCTGGGAAGAAAATATAGCTCTGTGTGTGTAATGGGACTAACACACTTCAAGTCCTATAGGTGCTTCTGGGAACAAAATATAGCTCTGTGTGTGTGATGGGACTAACACACTTCAAGTCCTATAGGTTCTTCTGGGAACAAAATATAGCTCTGTGTGTGTGATGGGACTAACACACTTCAAGTCCTATAGGTGCTTCTGGGAACAAAATATAGCTCTGTGTGTGTAATGGGACTAACACACTTCAAGTCCTATAGGTGCTTCTGGGAAGAAAATATAGCTCTGTGTGTGTAATGGGACTAACACACTTCAAGTCCTATAGGTGCTTCTGGGAAGAAAAATATAGCTCTGTGTGTGTTATGGGACTAACACACTTCAAGTCCTATAGGTGCTTCTGGGAACAAAATATAGCTCTGTGTGTGTAATGGGACTAACACACTTCAAGTCCTATAGGTGCTTCTGGGAAGAAAATATAGCTCTGTGTGTGTAATGGGAATAACACACTTCAAGTCCTATAGGTGCTTCTGGGAAGAAAATATAGCTCTGTGTGTGTAATGGGACTAACACACTTCAAGTCCTATAGGTGCTTCTGGGAACAAAATATAGCTCTGTGTGTGTGATGGGACTAACACACTTCAAGTCCTATAGGTGCTTCTGGGAACAAAATATAGCTCTGTGTGTGTGATGGGACTAACACACTTCAAGTCCTATAGGTGCTTCTGGGAACAAAATATAGCTCTGTGTGTGTGATGGGACTAACACACTTCAAGTCCTATAGGTGCTTCTGGGAACAAAATATAGCTCTGTGTGTGTAATGGGACTAACACACTTCAAGTCCTATAGGTGCTTCTGGGAAGAAAATATAGCTCTGTGTGTGTAATGGGACTAACACACTTCAAGTCCTATAGGTGCTTCTGGGAACAAAATATAGCTCTGTGTGTGTGATGGGACTAACACACTTCAAGTCCTATAGGTTCTTCTGGGAACAAAATATAGCTCTGTGTGTGTGATGGGACTAACACACTTCAAGTCCTATAGGTGCTTCTGGGAACAAAATATAGCTCTGTGTGTGTGATGGGACTAACACACTTCAAGTCCTATAGGTTCTTCTGGGAACAAAATATAGCTCTGTGTGTGTGATGGGACTAACACACTTCAAGTCCTATAGGTGCTTCTGGGAACAAAATATAGCTCTGTGTGTGTAATGGGACTAACACACTTCAAGTCCTATAGGTGCTTCTGGGAAGAAAAATATAGCTCTGTGTGTGTAATGGGACTAACACACTTCAAGTCCTATAGGTGCTTCTGGGATCAAAATATAGCTCTGTGTGTGTAATGGGACTAACACACTTCAAGTCCTATAGGTGCTTCTGGGAAGAAAATATAGCTCTGTGTGTGTGATGGGACTAACACACTTCAAGTCCTATAGGTGCTTCTGGGAAGAAAATATAGCTCTGTGTGTGTAATGGGACTAACACACTTCAAGTCCTATAGGTGCCTCTGGGAACAAAATGAAGGAGCTCTGCCTGCCTGCCACGAACACACTACAAGTCCTATAGGTGCTTCTGGTAACAAAATATAGGAGCTCTGCCTGCCTGCCACGAAACACACTACAAGTCCTATAGGTGCTTCTGGTAACAAAATATAGGAGCTCTGCCTGCCTGCCACGAACACACTACAAGTCCTATAGGTGCTTCTGGTAACAAAATATAGGAGCTCTGCCTGCCTGCCACGAACACACTACAAGTCCTATAGGTGCTTCTGGTAACAAAATATAGGAGCTCTGCCTGCCTGCCACGAGCACACTACAAGCCCCTCTTTCTCAATCAATCTTTGTAACTGAATCTATCTAACTCAATCTCTGTAAGTGAATCTCTCTAACTATCTAAATGCAGCAGAGTGTCACAGAATCTGCCTGCTCAATCTGCGCCAGAACAGCATGTGACCGGCGCAGACGGCGTGGCGGCGTTTTATAGGGGGGGCGTGTACTACAGCCCCTGAGCTGTAATTGGCTACAGGCGTCCTGCCTGTAGCCAATTATGGCTCTTCGAGTTTCCGGGGCTGTGATTGGCCAAGCATGCGGGGTCACAGTGCATGCTTGGCCAATCATCAGCCAGCAATGCACTGCGTCGGCCGCGCCGGCCGCAATGCATTGCGGGGCCGCTCGCATCACACGAACGTGATGCGAGCGGCCAAAATAGTTCTGGGCTCGCCGAGCGAGCGAACGCCCGGTGCTCGATGCGAACGTGGGTTCGCATCGAGCACCGGGCCCATCCTTACAGTCCACTTAAATCTACTAGTAGGTCAAATGCTACCCTCTCCACAGGGTGGCAATGTTGCCATCCAAGGGTGTCTACACAGCTATCCCATGGATACAGTGGAGGAGCGGGTGTAGCCACCTTGAGACAGGAAGTGTGTTACTATCTGTATCTCCCTGTGCAAATAAGGTAAAAAAGAAAAAAAAAGAATAAGGAAACAATCTAAGGACTGGTAAGCTGCAATATATTTCATTTTTGTTTACGCCCATTGGCCAAAGGGGGAACCCGCCGATCGTTCATCGTTCCCCAGAGAGATAGAACGGCAGTCTGCTTATGTAAACAAGGCAGACCGACGTTCTATCAGGAATGGACACTGTGATCTTGTGTTCTTGCTAATCAGGAACACGGATCACTGTGTCCATGCAGTGAGCCCATCCCCCCCCCCCCCCACGGTAAGAAAGCAAAAACAGGGAGCACACTTAATCCTTTGATCGCCCCTGATGTGAACCCCTTCCCAGCCACCAGTGTCATTTATACAATGTCAGTGCATACTTTTAGCACTGATCACTGTAATAATGTCACTGGTTCTCAAAAAGGGTCAGTTAGGTGTCCAATCTGTCCACCGCAATGTCGCGGTCCCACTAAAAAAAATCGCTGATCAGCCGCCATTACAAGTAAAAGTTAAATAAAATGTCATAAATCTATCCCATAGTTTGTAGACGCGCTAACTTTTGCGCAAACCAATCAATATATGCTTATTGTGATTTGTTTAAAAAAATTACCTGGTCAATGTGGTCATTAAGAGGGTAAAACCTTCCGGTCCTTAAGTAGTTAAGTCTTTAATTCCTCGGCCAGTTCTGTATCCTTACAGATGCACTTGGGGTCAAGGGCCCGGCAGTGCTGCCTTGCAGGCATGTCTTGATCTCAAGGACTGGGTGATCTGAAATAGAAAGCCTGTGGCAGGTTTAAAGATCACAAACACGTATTTCTGCTTTGTACTATGGCTGCATGCCTGGAGCTACAGCTGTGTGATGTTTTACCTAAAGTGGACGTTTCGGTATCTTTATAGTCCCCACACTACATGAATAAAGTCCTGATGTGTCACAGCAACAGTATCATCAGAAACATTAAGAAATGCTCCTCGTTTTGTTATTCAGAAACCATCCTCGAGCTCCAGTCTAGTGACTTTACCCAGGCTTTGAAGAAAAATATATCTTATGCTAGTGTAGTACCCACTATCAATAGGTAGGTGCTAGTAAGGGTTATTTTACTAGGATTTTCAAAACAGGCAAATTTAGGCAGGCCTATGCTGCAAGCTAGGCCTGTCTGTTTTGATCTGGGGGCAGGGAGTGGTCAGAGTAGCAGTGGGTGTGACCACCTGTGCTCTAGTTCTGGGGTGCCTCCCCTGCTTCCAGGGAGAAGATTCTGGAAGAGGGGCTGGGCCTGGAACTGGAGTGGCAGGCAGCTCATGTGGGAGCCCTGACCAATCCCCAATCGGTATTGGCAGGGGGCGGGCCTCCTATATAAGCTGAGGTGATATGCCACTGGGGGGGAGAAGTCGGCTGAGTGAAGTGAGGAATAGAATGCTAGGCAGCAGCAGGAGGACATCCCCATCTGGGGGGGGGGGGGGGGGTGAAGCGATCGCAGGAGAAGGCCTGGGTAAAACTGTGAGGGAACATTGCCTCTACACGGTCATTGGCAATGTCTCTGTCACCACGCGGTTGGTGACAGGGAACTCCTGGACCAGAGGGACAGGTGAAGCTGTCGGAACGCATGGTCCGGTCAAGTTCCTCATCAAGGACTCAGTGCTGAGGAAGGTCGATGAGTGTTACCACAGTGGAGGGCTGGAGGTGCCAGGAAGTCTGTGAGGGAACTCTGCTTTTACACGGTCATTAGCAGAGTCTTCATCAAACACACGGTGGATGATGGGGAGTCCTGGATCAGAGAAGAGACTGTGGGGATCTGTGTCAAGTCGATGTGGCCTGAGGGCACATGATTTGCAAGTTGGGCTGGCTGGGAACAGTAGTCCACCACCAAGTAATGCTTTTAATATACTAGGCCTCCAGGGAGAGGTTCTGCAGGCCTCAGGCCTAGTAGCAGCGAGCAGCCAGAGCCTGTAAAGGGACTTATTCAGAGTGGGCCCATTACCCATTACAAGAAGATTTGAGCTATTACCCCCACCCCGAGACCAATCCAGCCTCCAGGCTGCACCCCTACCCCTCCATGCACCAATGGAAGCTCCCTTAGTAAATTAAATGTCCATGCTCCCCTTATCAGACTGCCCAGCAACCCCCAGTCATGTGGGCCCTGCACCTAGGTTCCCTTCTGCTCCCCCGGGCCTGTTCTGTACGGCTGTTCTCCTATTGAAGTCTCAGAGTTCACCATTTGAAATTGCAATTACTTAAGGGTGTCCTGGCCTTAACCCTCTTTCCCCCACAAAATATAAAGAGGACTGTCAAAGAAATAAAACCTCTTTTACATCCAAGAAGCATCTGGCGCCCAATGACTTTTACCACCTTTGAACCCACTATGCCTCACAACCCACCACGTATTGAAGGATGTCAGCTATCTTTAGCCTTGAAGGTTCCCATTAGACTGGAAGAGGTCCCAGATTCTTCTACACTTGGGATATTTTTTTTATAACCCAACCCTGCTTTAAACTTCTCCACAACTTTATCCCTGACCTGTCTGGCGTGTTCTTGGCCTTCATGATGCTGTTTGTTCACCAAGGTTCTCTAACAAACCTCTGAGGGCTTCATAGAACAGCTGTATTTATACTGAGATTAAATTACACACAGAAATAGGGCTGTTACTGATTAAAATTTTCGTTTAATCGAATTAAAAAATCGATTTATCAACTAATTTCGATTAATTATAACGCACATACAGATCCAACTACTTTTAACTGATCTACTTGCATTGCAACTCTGCATTAGTCAGTGGTAAATGTGGTATACACTATATACAATCGCCCGACACTAGTTAGTTTCCACAATCCATGACTTAACTTCACAGTTCACACAAATAAGTTTTAAATTCAAACTGTAGCACTGACGCAATTCATTTTTTCTTCCACAGTATCGTGACAATCCCTCCACCTCCGGTCTAACTAATCACTCTCACCTTATGGCATGGACCCCTGTGCAAACAGGTGGTCATGCAAGCGGGTATCAAAAGGGTTAACACGGACCATAAACTTCTCTCATGTCTCCTTAGATCTCAGCAAGGACGCCAGGTCATGGGTAGAAAGAAAAGATCGAAGTGCTCACCGCTTAAAGCGGAGCTCCACCCGCACCAAAAATATTAAAAGTCAGCAGCTACAAATACTGCAGCTGCTGACTTTTAATAAATGGACACTTACCTGTTCCAGGTTCCAGCGATCTCGGCAGAATGTGACGAGTGACCGCTCGTCTCTTGCTGCCCCGCCGCCATCCTCTGTCAGGGATTCAGGAAGTGAAGACGCAACGTCTTCACTGCCCGGTTCCCTACTGCACATGCGCGAGTAGCGCTGCGCGTCTCTATTGGTCCCCGTTGTGTCCTGGGAACTGTGTTTCCCAAGACACAACGGGGCATCTCCGTATAGGGGCAGGGCAGCTCCGGATATCTCGTCCGGAAGTGGGTGCAGATACCTGTATTATATTGTGGCACCGGAGGGGGGGGGGGGAATCCAATAAACGGAAGTTCCACTTTAGGGTGGAGCTCCGCTTTAAGTATAAGATTTAATTTTTGTGTTAAAAAACAAACTACTCACATACAGATGATAAAAACACAGCATACAATCGTGTTAGTTCCGTAGGGCAGCAGCGGGTGACGTCATGCGTAGCTCCTCCCCGTACGCGTTACGTTCAATCAGAACTTCGATGTCACCAGACTCCTCCCCCCTTTCCCTTCATTAGCAGACGGAGGCACTTGGGGAAGGGGGGAGGAGTCCGGTGACGTCGATGACCGTGACGTCACCGGATCTCCGACGGAACTCCATGAAGACCCGGAAGTCGGCGGAGAGGTGAGTAGCAATCAAAATAATTTTGATTGATCAAAAAAATTAATCGATTAATTGAGGAATTAATCTTTAATTTCCACAGCCCTAATAAAAAAAAACATACTCAGTACATATCCTGTGTTTACACAACTGTCCCGTTATAATGGTAGATTTGTCCCTTTTGAATAAAAGGATTACTCCCGGATAAATCCACAAGAGAACTTGCCCTAAACTGACACTGTGCAGAATGTAGGCCTGTGGATCATAAGACGGCAGCACAGTAAGGCCAGTCTTGTTCTGAGCTGGAGGTTGCATCAGTGATGGATGTTGAATAACACCAGTTCCTCTCTCTCTCTCTCTCTCTCTCTCTCTCTCTCTCTCTCTCTCTCTCTCTCTCTCTCCGAGGCACACGTGAGGAAAAGTCTCATGCACTGGAAGACTTGAAACACCCAGTAACACCCTGACCTGCTTATTATAAGACAGGCATACAAGGAACATGCCCCGAGGCAGGCAACAGCACAAGGGAGGAGGCAGAAGGCCAGGACGCAGACAAAGATGATTAGCAGGGGAGACAAATAAGGAGGCGGGAGAAAAGAGACATGGGAGCTTGTGAATGCGTTGGAGACATGGCAGATAAATGACATGAAGTCATATTGAAAAGCAGGAGTGGATCTGACCAATAGGAAGAAGCGGTTAGGGGGTAATTGCTCCCCCCCCCCCACCTCCTCGTGTCTCTGCCACTTTTGTTTCCAAATACGGTCTGACACTAAAGGTGCCTACAGGCTTAGATAACGTTCGCCCACTCTGGCAGTTTGTAGGCCACTCCGCAACCCTGGCTGACGTTCCTTGGCCGAGTTTGCTGGAGGGAAGGCTGATTGGCTGAAATAGATTTTACCAGCTGATCACCCTGAAGACTGCCAGCAGTTACAATGCCCTCTCTTCTATAGGCATGAACATGGAGGCTTACCCGATATTTCTCAAAGGGATTTTTGCTCAATGTCTGTAGGCAGCTAAAGGTAAACCTATGGTTCGTCATTCTTCATGTCCTAATGCCCCGTACACACTGTCGGAAATTCCGATTGAAAATGTCCGATCGGATTATGTTGTCGGAAAATCCGCCCGTGTGTGGGCTCCATCGGACTTTTTCCGTTGGAATGCCTGGCGAAAAAATTTGAGATCCTGCTCTCAAATTTTCCGACAACAAAATCCGATCAGACTTTTTCCGATCGTGTGTAGAGAATTCCGATGGACAAAGTGCCACGCATGCTCAGATCAAATTGCGAGACCAAATCTATTGGCTAATAGCCTCTACGTAGTTCTGTCATATACAACGAACGTCACCACGGTCAAAATGATCGGATTTTCCGAAAAACGTTGTCCGACCGTGTGTATGCAACACCAGTGTCGGACAAAATCCGTCGGAAAAAATCAGACGGATTTTGTGGTCGGAGTTTCCGACTGTGTGTACGGGGCATAAGTGTAATGCACACGATCAGAAATGCCGCCAGCAAAACTCAGATGAGAGCTTTTTGTCGGAAAATGCGTCCGTGTGTATGCTCCATCGGTCTTTTGCTGGCGGAATTCCAGCCAGCAAAAGATTGAGAGCACGTTCTCTATTTTTCGGTCGGGAAAAGTTCCTATCCGAAAATGCGATCGTCTGTATGCAATTCGGACGCGCAAAAAATCACGCATGCTCGGAAGCATTGAACTTAATTTTCTCGGCTTGTCGTAGTCTTGTACGTCACGCGTTCTTGATGGTCGAAAGTTTAGGGAACTTTTGTGTGACCGTGTGTATGCAAGACAAGCTTGAGCGGATTTCCGTTGGAAAAAACATCCAAGATTTTTCGGGGGGAAATTCCGCTCGTGTGTACGCGGCATAAGTGATATTGGGCTGATGTGGTAGGTATCTTAGATGGCTAATGGTACCTCTAATGCCGCGTACACACGGTCGGAATTCTCGTCGGAAAAAGCTCTGATGGTTTTCCCGTCGGAATTCCGACGGAATTTCGCTCAAACTGTCTTGCCTATACACGGTCACACCAAATTCCGACCGTCTGTAACACAGCGGCATAAAAAACGTTCAACAGCACTATAGAAGGGAAGTTTAATGCTTCCGAGCATGCGTCGAATTGTTTCCGAGCATGCGTCGGAATTTTACGTGTCGGAATTGCATACACACGATCGGAAAATCCGATAGAAAGGTTCTCCGTCTGAAAAATTGAGAACAGGTTCTCAATCCAAAGTCTGTTGGAAATTCCGACAGAAAAAGACCGAAGGGCATACACACAGTCGGAAAATCCGTTGAAAAGCTCCCATCGGAAATTCCGACCGTGTGTACGCAGCATTACTTGCCTGTTAGGCCATATTCATTCCTCTTCTATGGACCATAACTTGGTCTTTACCATTTCTAGAGCTTTATTTATAGCTTGTAGGCAGATTGTACTGGAATGGACCTTGCCTCACACGCCAACACTTTCTGATTGGATAACAGCTCTAAATAGATATATTTCCTTTGAAAAACATACTTATTATCTGACAAATTCTATGTATAAATTTAATACTATGTGGTCCCAATAGATGGAACACATGTTTTCTTTTTGTTAGTTCCCCTTTTTTCTGGGGTTACTTCTTCTTCTTATGCCCCGTACACACGGTCGGATTTTCCGACAGAAAATGTTCGATCGGATCATGTTGTCGGAAAATCCGACCGTGTGTGGGCTCCATCTGACTTTTTCCGTCGGAATTTCCGACGCACAAAGTTTGAGAGCTGGATCTCAAATTTTCCGACAACATGGTCCGATCGCGTCAATTCCGATCGTGTGTAACCTAGTCCGACGGACAAAGTGCCATGCATGCACAGAAGAAATTTGGAGACAAAAGCTATTGGCTACTGGCCTCTACGTAGTCCCGTGGTACGTGTTGTAAGTCACCTCGTTCGGAATGATCGGATTTTCCGACAACTTTGTCCGACCGTGTGTGGGCAACACCAGTTTCGGACAAAATCCGTTGGAAAATATCCGACGGATTTTGTGGTCGGAATGTCTGACCGTGTGTACGGGGCATTACAGTGGTTTAAATACAGTATTATGCTTTTTTTTTTTTTTGTCTTGGTTTGTCTTCCACCCTGTGTGACACTTTTTCTCAATGGTGTAAATGTATAACATTTTCTTTGAATAAAAACTGATATTAAAAAAAGTGAACCTATGCTATGCTTTTGAAGGGTAACACGTTCACTTTACTTCATCTTCCCAAGCTGCATATAATCATCATTTCTTCGCTCCTCATCATTCCATTTTGCCAAAGGAAATGGAAAGAATCACCCATCACTTCTGGGAATAGGGGATCATATGAGTTTCTCCCCTTTCTAGCATTCCTGCCCCTCCCCTGTGACGTCACTGACCGGTGCATGGTGGGTCGGTGATGTCACAAGGGGGTGGAGCCAACATATGATGTCACCAGGTGACCCTGCCCCTTACCTTATTAAGAACTGTCAACTGGCAGAGCAGGCATTTGGCTGTCGGCCTTCCTCATGGGCGGGATTTTTATTTATTTTTCTTCTTTTTTTTAGGTCTGGCTGTGCTGCGAGTGTCGTGATTGATGATGGATCTACATCAGGGGACATTGTTTTTTTAATAAAGGTGAAATGTACCCCATACTCATTCACATGGGGGGGGGGCGGGATCTGGGGGCACCCTTGTTTAAGGGGGCTTCCAGATTCTGATAAGTCTCCTGCCTGCAGACCCCAACAACTACTGCCCAGGGTTGTCCTCTTTAACATGACTACTAATTAGGTGACTTCTGAAGGCAATTGGTTCCACTAGATTTTAATTAGGGGTATCAGAGTAAAAAGGGCTGAATACAAATACACGTCACACTTTTCAGATATTTATTTGTTAAAAAAATTGAAAACCCTTTATGATTTTATTTCCACTTTGTGTTGGTCTATCACATAAAATCCCAATAAAATACATTTATGGTCGGAGCCCTCGGTCCTTAACGATGTGAAGGAGCAAACATAAACACGCCACAAGACAGACAACAAACTAGACCTGAAGTGTGCCCTGGTCTACCGTAAGGTAAGCCCTGGTGAGCTGAGCCGTGAGGCCCTTTCTGCTAGGAGAGTAGTTAAGAAAAGGGCGCTTACCTGAGAAGTAATGGCTGTTTCTGTAGAGAAACATATCAGAGTGTTCTGAGAAGGGGAATGGGTGGGCGGGTACGGCGCGCTAGAACCGACACCAGCCGCGTGGAGAGGTCTGGTATGTATACCCTCCGGGCTCCTCCCATAATTGCAGGCCACCAAGCTGGCCTTCCTATTTATGGTCGGAGCCCTCGGTCCTTAACGATGTGAAGGAGCAAACATAAACACGCCACAAGACAGACAACAAACTAGACCTGAAGTGTGCCCTGGTCTACCGTAAGGTAAGCCCTGGTGAGCTGAGCCGTGAGGCCCTTTCTGCTAGGAGAGTAGTTAAGAAAAGGGCGCAAAAGACTTGTTTTTAGGGAGGTAATGGTTTATTTGTTTGGTAAAGGCAAAATGCTACAAGGCAAGGTTACTGAAGGCCCGGGACATTTCGGTCTGGGGATCGGGAATGTAACGGGCAAAACAGGTGGACTTCCATCGTCCCATCATCCTGATCACGTGATCGGGGACTCCATTGCGGGAGGCCGCGGAGGCTGCTCCGATGCGAAAGGAGTGACCTGAGAATTTCGCTGGGTCAAGACCTAAGTTGCGGAGGAGGATCCTGACGTGCGTGACGAATTGATTGCTGCTAAGGGGTCTGACCGGAAATGGTAACAACGGGCTGTCAGGTGAGGGATCAGGTAGGTGTGCTAGTAGCTGATCTAGAACTGCCACGGGGCACCAGGCATTGAGAGTTTCGAACAGTTTGATGTCGGTGCCTGGGCCAGCCTGCTGCGTTTTGGATGCCTCGAGGTGCAGGATGAAAAAGGTCTGATGGCGTACGAGGTGCCGCCTGCATAGCGTCTTGCAGCTAGGGCCGGTAACTGAAAACTCGCTGGGCCGTAAGAAGCCGTAGAAGGCCAGGTACATGGCTGCCTGGATGACCAGGCTGGGAAAAAGGCCAAATGGGGAATGCGAGAGCATGATCGATAAATCCCGGAAAATGGCACCGGTTACTGGGAGGCGTTTGGTATTGACCTGCGGCTGTTTCTTGAGGATGCCGCGCAGGATTGCCTTGACTGCATGGGAGGCGAACAAAGATGGTTTAGAAGGGTCTTGTAAGGAAATGAAATGCTGGATACCGGCTAGATAAAGTTTGATGGTATTGTGTGATAACGCCAGCCGAGTGTAGCAGTGAGAAATGAAGGCTAGGATATGGTGGAGGTCCCCTGGTGACCCCCCGTGGCTTGTGTCCAGAAACCGTAGGTACGTCCTCCAAGCAGCTTGGTAGGCTTTCAGCGTGTTGTGTGACAATGAGAAGTTTATGAGACTGGTGGCGCCGTGAAGGTGGTGACTCAGACTAGGGTTAGTTGAGACCAGTGAGGGATAGCAGACATGGTCGGATCGGCTCCGGGTTCCTGTGAAAAGAACAACGGGAAATTAAATCGGGACAGAGCGTCGGCTGAGGTGTTACACTTGCCCGGGATGTGGACGCAGAGGACTTTGAACTGGTGCAGCAGGGACAGTTGAACTAGCCTGCGCAGGAAGGCCATAATGGTCAAGGACCTAGGACGGCCTTTGTTTATGATGTCGGCTGTGGCCTGATTATCGGTGGCGAAAACCACCGTCTGGCCTGCCCAACTGCTTCCCCAGGTTCGTGCTGCTGCCACTATTGGGTATAGTTCGAATAAGGAGGAGGATTGGCTGAAACCGGGGATTGCCAAGATCTCTGTCGGCCATGGACCGGCAAACCAGTGGGGGCCAAAAATAGCTGCGAAGCCCGTGGAGGCAGTCAGTGACTATCTGGGGAGAAGGGGGAAAACAGAAAAACCGCCATGGGGCGTACCTGTAATGCATGATGCGGGGGTGGCGGGGCCGACAGCTGGTGGAGTGGGGGTAACTTGCTGGAGCTCCAAGGTCCCCACTCTGGCCTGGACGTCAGAGATGGTAGTTGATAGGGAGGAGACCAGCGTGTGTAGCTGGGACACTGCCGAGGCAATTGATTGTAGTGATGCCTGAGTGTCTGGTGGGGTTGGTGGGGATGGGCTTGGGAACAGTAGTCTGAACAGTTCAGCTTTCCTGGCCGTGATGGGGTAGGGGATGTTCCTGCGCCTCAGCTCGGCTGAGAGTCTGGGGATGGTCCAAACTCTGAAGGCTTGTGAGAAGTTGTCTGCCGGGCCCGCTTCGGGAGGTGATGGGGCGGGGGTGAGATCGTCGCTGCCGGCCAGAGACATGGCGTCTGCTAGAATAAAAGAGGGGGGGGGGGGGGGGGGATGCATGTTTCTCTCGTTTTGTTTTTTTTTTTTTTTTAGTTTGAAGGACAGGAGAGGATATATATGCGTTTGTAGATTGCGGAAAAAGGGGGGAGGGGGGGCAGAGCGGGATACCTGTGTGACAGGTATGGGGACAAACGGGTTGCGCGCGTGCGCTGAGTGGGATGTTCCATGGGCCTATATGTAAACTCGGGGGATGCGTGACACCCGAGGTGAGCCAGGAGGTGACTGGCCGGGTGGCTGATGCTCGGGTGTCCGTCTGTGCTCGGCACGGACTGGTTAACCAGAGCCCCCCCAGGGCGGCACTGGGGGGAGTGGCTACTGATTGGTTTGCTAAGTAGGAATGTTTCGATCTGTAGCAATTTGACGTAGGTTCGGTCAGCTAATACTTGCACTGCCAGCAAGTCATGAGATTAGGTGACCTTGTCTGCGTAGTGAAGGCTTGTGCTTCGAAAAATAGAGTGACATGCATAGAAGTATGTGACAGTTACTAACGCCTGGAGATTTTAATCAAAAACTATGGTGTTCTGCTTGGATGGGGAGGGGAGATGTGTGAACGAAGCAGGATACCGTTCGACGGTATGGTAACAATCGGGGATGCGCGTGAGCGCTGGGTGAGTTTGTTTCTTTGGCCTGTGGAACTCAGAGAATGCGTGACAACCGAGGTAAGCCAGGAGGTGACTGACCAGGTAACCGATGCTCGGGTGTCCGTCTGTGCTCAGCACGGACTGGTTAACCAGAGCCCCCCCAGGGCGGCACTGGGGGGAGTGGCTACTGATTGGTTGGCTAAGTAGGAATGTTTTGATCTGTAGCAATTTGACGTAGGTTCGGTCAGCTAATACTTGCACTGCCAGCAAGTCATGAGATTAGGTGACCTTGTCTGCGTAGTGAAGGCTTGTGCTTCGAAAAATAGAGTGACATGCATAGAAGTATGTGACAGTTACTAACGCCTGGAGATTTTAATCAAAAACTATGGTGTTCTGCTTGGATGGGGAGGGGAGATGTGTGAACGAAGCAGGATACCGTTCGACGGTATGGTAACAATCGGGGATGCGCGTGAGCGCTGGGTGAGTTTGTTTCTTTGGCCTGTGGAACTCAGAGAATGCGTGACAACCGAGGTAAGCCAGGAGGTGACTGACCAGGTAACCGATGCTCGGGTGTCCGTCTGTGCTCGGCACGGACTAGTTCAACCAGAGCCCCCCAGGGCGGTACTGGGGAGAGTGGCTGCTGGTTGGTTGCTAAGTAGGGATGTTTCGATCTGTAGTAGTTTGACGTGGGTTCGGTCAGCTAATACTTGCACTGCCAGCAAGTCATGAGACTAGGTGACCTTGTCTGCGTAGTGAAGACTTGTGCTTCGAAAACAGAGTGACATGCATAGAAGTATGTGACAGTTACTAACGCCTGGGTACTGAGCCAAATAAGTATGTGGGACAGGGATATGTAGTGAAAGGTGTGTGAAGAGAATGGAAAACTGAAACAACAACAACCTACGCACCTGCTTGCTGCCCTAGTGATAGAGTCTCTGTTGGGGTCAAACCTGGTAGACCTGGTGCCTACGGTAGGGTGACATGAAAATATTTGTGAGATATGGGTTGCAAGAGCTGATTTGGGGCCGTAGTTGACCCCCTGGTGAAGAGATGCAAGCCCTCAAACAAAAAAGGTTTTTTTTTTTTTTTTTTTTTTACCTGGGAAAGAAAAGGATGGTCTGATCCTGTTGTTTAGGAGACCAGGGGCGACTTACTGACCTAAGGAAAAGGTGAAAAGGGATAGAGAAAGGCGTGAGTAGCTGAGTTTGCTACTGGGGAAGTTGTGGCTGCGAGGCCAATGGAGGTCGAGCTGCAACGATTGCAGAGGTGTGGGGGAGGGTGGATGTGGGAGCCGTGACACAAACCTGCGGTGAAGCAAGATGTGCGGGGGACGGCTGTGCCTCACATTGGCTGGGTTGTCGTGAAAGGCAAGGAGTGGAGTGACTTGCTGAGGTTTGCAAGGTGTGGGGGCCCATTTACACGAACTTGCGGTGACTGCAAGAAGTGTGTGGGGGGGCAGTGACAGATGCTCTGGTGGGGTTTTTTTTATTTTTTTATTTTTTTTTTTGGGGGGGGGGCTGTGGTGTACTTGTGAGTGAGGGGATCCTTGAACTGGGTAGCGGTGCGTAACAACCAGAGATAGTGGGGTGAATTTGTGTGGTAGGAAGCAAACAAACAATGGCATGGTGGTCGAAATGACTCAGTGGGAAAACAGGGGTTTCGATGTAACGACGAAAAAGCATAAATCCTACCTGCGACGCTGAAGCGAAACGAACTGGGGGTGCGATCGGGAATCGAATCTGTAATCCGGAAACGAGGAGCGTAGGACAACTCAGGAACGTGTACTGAGTTGTTTGTCGGCCTGGTGACGTACAGTACGGCGCGCTAGAACCGACACCAGCCGCGTGGAGAGGTCTATTATGTATACCCTCCGGGCTCCTCCCATAATTGCAGGCCACCAAGCTGGCCTTCCTATTTACGTTTTTGGTTCGAACATAACAAAATGTGGAACATTTCAAGGGGTATGAATACTTTTTCAAGGAACTGTATAACAGCATGCAAAGACTTTTTAAATAATTGTGCTCCGATCTTGTAACAACAGTTTGGAGGAAGGTCTTTTCTCTTGCACAATGGCCGTGCCCCAAGTGTACAAAGCCAGCTCTATAAAGGTATGGTTTGATGAGTTTGGTGTGGAGGAACTCAAGTGGACTGCACAGAGCTCAGACCCCAACCCTACTGAACACCTTGACAATGAACTGTCCCCAGTGGAAGAATTACCCTCATCACCTGTTTAGAGTAACATTTTGGATTTCCCATTACTTACTGTACTGGACATAATGGCCCCCAAAACAAATAGAGAGGACAAATCTCCCCAGCGGGGACACAGACCACAATGAACCTTACTCTTGATTCTAGGTGTACCAAAAGAGTTCTAACACTTTCACATTGTGTATAAAGCTATATAAAAACAAAAAACCTTCATGTTTGTTACCCCAACATTTCATATGCCTGCCTGCTGTACCATGTATTTGCATGAAAAATGATCCTGTTCTCCTTTTCATGAAATCCCTGGTGTTCCTGTCAGTCCTTCTGCCTTCCTATTAAAAACTGACCATGCTAGATATGAAAGCACAGAGTGGTCAGTTCTCTAACTATGCTGGGAACTCAGCCTGCTCTCCTACAATTATTAGTTTATCATGACCCCCCCCCCTCCCGACCCCCCCTGCACAGTCTTTCTCTGGGAAGCTTGTTGTGCTGTTGTCTCTCCTCCCTCAGCTCTTATGCAGCCGAGAACAGAGGGAATGTGATCATATATATATAAAAAAAGCCTTTCATTTCTATTTTAAACGAAATTAGTTGTTTTACACGATGAGGGATTACAATCACAGACACACTTTTATTTACTCAGTATTACTTTAACATACTTTCATCTTCTCCTATTTGCTGTCTGACACTCTACAAGGCTTAGAACATATGAAAGAAGGCAAACATCCACCCAACAAAATATCCCTTCTGGTTGGCTTCCTATAATTTGGGCACTGATCAAGCAAGACCTTCAGTAGGTCTTTGGGTAAGACTAGAGTTGCCACCTCATCCCTTTAAAACCGAACACATATTAATTACTCAGTTTCTGTGGTTGATTAAGGTGGTAATTAAACTCACTTAAGGGGATGAGGTGGCAACCCTAGGCGGGACTGAAGCATCTGTCTGTAAGATGATGTTAGTCCTTTAGGGCTAGGCCCTGTCCCCTGGCTACCAGGAAAAAGGCCTGGCAGTCACTTTTCTAGAGTATTTAAGGCTTTCTGGAAGGGGATACAAAAGACAAGGGGGTCGGGAAAAGTTGAGACAAATTCTCCCTAGAATAGGCCTCCCCTGTAGGTTGGGTATCATGACTTACTGTCGTTGGAAACAAAGAAATGGCAACTGCCCCACCTTTGCCGTCATTGTGCTATTTGCTGGGTGTCCAGCAAGCCCCTGTGCCTTTAAGGAGGAGTGGGCTCCCTCCAGGCATACCTGCCCTCAATCTATCCATTATTATATACAGTGGTGTGAAAAAGTGTTTGCCCCCTTCCTCATTTCCTGTTCCTTTGCATGTTTGTCACACTTAAGTGTTTCGGAACATCAAACCAATTTAAACAATAGTCAAGGACAACACAAGTAAACACAAAATGCAATTTGTAAATGAAGGTGTTTATTATTAAAGGTGAAAAAAAATCCAAACCATCATGGCCCTGTGTGAAAAAGTGATTGCCCCCTAAACCTAATAACTGGTTGGGCCACCCTTAGCAGCAACAACTGCAACCAAACGTTTGCGATAACGTGCAATGAGGCTTTTACAGCGTCCTGGAGGAATTTTGGCCCACTCATCTTTGCAGAATTGTCCTAATTCAGTTACATTAGAGGGTTTTCGAGCATGAACGGCCTTTTTAAGGTCATACCACAACATCTCAATAGGATTCAGGTCAGGACTTTGGCTAGGCCACTCCAAAGTCTTCATTTTGTTTTTCTTCAGCCATTCGGTGGTGGACTTGCTGGTGTGTTTAGGATCATTGTCCTGCTGCAGAACCCAAGTTCGTTTCAGCTTGAGTACACGAACAGATGGTCGGACATTCTCCTTCAGGATCTCTTGGTAGACAGCAGAATTCATAGTTCCTTTTATCACGGCGAGTCTTCCAGGTCCTGAAGCAGCAAAACAGCCCCAGACCATCACACTACCACCACCATATTTTACTGTTGGTATAATGTTCTTTTTCTGAAATGCAGTGTTCCTTCTACGCCAGATATACTTGGACACACACCTTCCAAAGAGTTCCACTTTTGTCTCATCGGTCCACAGAATGTTGTCCCAAAAGTCTTGGGGATCATCAAGATGTGTTGTGGAGAAATTGAGATGAGCTTTGATGTTCTTTTTGCTCAGCAGTGGTTTTCTCCTTGGAGCCATTTTTGCCCAGTCTTTTCCTGATGGTGGAGGCATGAACGCTGACCTTAACTGAGGCAAGTGAGGCCTGCAGTTCCTTGGACATTGTTGTGGGGTCTTTTGTGACCTCTTGGATGAGTCGTCGCTGCGCTCTTGGGGTAATTTTGGGCGGCCGGCCACTCCTGGGAAGGTTCACCACTGTTCCATGTCTTCGCCATTTGTGGATAATGGCTCTCACTGTGGTTCGCTGGATTCCCAAAGCTTTGGAAATGGCTTTATAACCCTTTCCAGACTGATAGATCTCAATTACTTTCTTTCTCAATTGTTCCTGAATTTCTTTGGGTCTCGGCATGATGTGTAGCTTTTAAGGATCTTCTGGTGGACCTTACTGTGTCAAGCAGCTCCTATTTAAGTGATGCCTTGATTGTGAACAGGTGCGTCGCCCTTCCATGTGCTCCTTGCTGTTAAAGGGGTGTTTCAGCAAAACTTTTAATAAGTACACTTACCCTCCCAGGGCGCCCGCGATGTCGGTCGTGGAGGCCGAGATGTCCCTCGGCGCTCCGGTCCCAGCGCCGCCATCCTCAGTAATGGAAACGGACAGCGAAGACTACGGCTTCACTGCCCGTTTCCTACTGCGCATGGGCGAGTCGTCGTGCGGCCTACTGCGCATGCGCGAGTCATTGCGCGGCGCTTTGTGAATGGGGAACGCGATGTGTTGTGGTACACAGTTCCCATAACACACCGCGCCCCATTAACTAGAAGGCGGCGTAGGAGCAGAAGACAGAACAGCGCCGCGGAACAGGAAGAGGCAGATTAGGACGATCTGCCTAGCAACAGCCATTTCTGGTAAGTACATTTTTCATTTTAAATTTTTATTAACCTTTTTATCAAGTTTTTTTTTTTTCAGGGTGGCCCTCCACTTTAAGGCCAGTTATAGGTTGGGGCAGTTGCCGTTTGCTTGTACCAGGGGCGGACTGACAACTCATGGGGCCCCCGGGCAATAGGAGATTATGGGGCCCCCAGGCAATCAGAGATTATGGGGCCACACAGTATACACACACAGTATACAATCACACAGTGTACACATACATGTACACACAGTATACACAGACATGTTTCTATTGGCTGAGAAGGTACTGGAGAGGTGGGGCAGCTATAATCTCTGGATTTTTAGACCAAAAGGATGTCGGTAAGGGACATTTCACAAACAGATGTAAAAAAAACACAGATTTTTACATACTGTCCCTGGTTTTACTGAGGCTGGCAACCCTGATGGGGCCCCCTAGTGGCCCGGGGCCCTCGGGAAGTGCCCGAGTGGCCGAATGGTCAGTCCGCCCCTGGCTTGTACTGTTGGTTATTTGGTGAGGGGCCGTACTGGTGGGTGTCCAGTGCGCCCCTTTGAGGAGGAGTGGACTCCCTCTAGGCAAACCTGTGCCCAGTCTATCCATTATTATATACAATATGTGCTCCTACTATGGAGGCTCTCAAAATGTACAGAGCTAGGGCTGCAGATAATACTGGTGTACCGTGAAGTTGGCTCTGCAGCTTATGCATGTATTTGCAAATTTGTGCAAACTACAATTCGGTTTGTTGCAGGCTGGCTGGTAAGTTGAGCTGGGAATATTTTTATTTAGTTTTTCTTTTACTGTAGTTGGAACCTGTTATGGGTAAAAGTAACAAGTCACTTAAAGCAGCAGAATTTATTTATTTATTTATTACAGGTACTTATAGTGCCTTCAATTTATGCAGTGCTTTACATATATACAGTATATTGTACATTCGTATCAGAATGGCCAATATTTTGAGAGGGGATCCTGTAACCTGCAATAGTGTGTACCCCACTATAAATTTAGTTTGGAAACCTTATTTTATGTTGAAAGGCAAACAAAACTGACTGGACATTCTGTGTCAGTATGAGCTGGGAGAAGGAGAGAGTGGTCAAGTAAAGAAAGGTGCTTGGTATCTTGGCACAGTCTGTCTGTACAGGGAGAGCTGGAGTAATCGGTGCCAGTGTCTGGTGATTTTACGTAGGAAGGTTGAGTGTTGAGCGTTCTACTTTTGGCCTGGTTTCCTGGCAGGACGAGAGACTGTACTTTAGACACTCCCATAAGCTGGAATGCCACTAAAGGCTCGTTTACACTGGCAGCAGCCCTTGAAGCCTCTCTGAAAAGAAATCTGAGGTGGATGACTTTTCAGAGGTCAGTTGACAGGCGTCTGGGAGGTAATATATCTCCTCCTCACAGCCTATTTTAACCCCGAAAAGTCTGCACCACCATGCTGCAACCTTGTGCATTGCACGTGGTTGCAGGGCAGTTGCAGTGTGGCCCCCTGCACTTGAGTGGGTCATAGGGTGACCACATTTCCAAACTGCCATTCAGGGAACCCCCCCCCCCCCTTCTTTTTGCCAATTTTTGGAAACACAAAAGCAAACAGTGGTCACCAGTTTAGAGAGGTGGTATACAATGTGCACCTGCTTTAACTAAGTCACTTGGTGACAGCGATGTACTTTGTACATCATGGGGGTCCCCTTAGTCTGCCTGTAAAGTGGCGCATCTGTAGCATATATAGAACATGCTGCAGCAAAAATTACATTTCTAAAGAGAAAAAAAACAAGTCAATGTGGGTCAGGTATGAATTTTAAGGGAAACCCCATGCCACACTTAAAAGGAAAAATGTAGGGTCTCTTCTAAAAAAAAAAAAATAATGTTTGGGGGTCCAAAGTAATTTTCTAGCAGAAAAAAATTATTTTAACTTGTAAGCAACAAATGTCAGAAAAAGACTAAAGCCTCGTACACACGATCAGATTGTTGGCCAACAAAGCGTCAGACTTTTGTCTGAAGGGCGTGTGCCAGGAACTTGTCTTGCATACAAACGGTACACAATTGTTGGCCAACAAACACGAACCTAGTGACGTACTACGTGGAATTTCAGCTCTTGAGCGCCACCCTTTGGGCTCCTTCAGCTAATGTCGTGTTTGGTGAGCATTGATTCCGAGCATGCGTGTTTGTACTTTGGACTTTTGTGTGACGGACTTGTGTACAGACAATAGGAAAATCTGACAATAGACCGCTGTCCGCCGAAAATTTACTAGCCTGCCATCCAACATTTGTTGGCGAAAAGTTGGACAACAATTGTCTGATGGAGCGTACTAACGGTCGGAGTTTAGGCAAACAGTCTGTCATCACATAAATGCCGAAAATCCGATCATGTGTACGGGGCTTTAGTCTTTAGGTGGTTAAACTGACCTCATTTGCAGACCAAAGTTCTTCCCTTTGATCTGAAACAGTGTTTCTAAAACTGTGTGCCACAGCAAACTAATTGCAGGTGTGCCGTGGGATATTTCGGGGAGCCGTCAGCAAAGACGGGATATTTTGGGGAGCCCTCAGCAAAGATGGGATATTTCGGGGTAGGCATCAGCAAAGACGGCAGTCTGCAATGGTTGGACATGCAGTGCCCCACCAGAAAGTGGATTGCCGGGAGGGACGTTTTTAGAGCATGCGCGATAGTAGTCCATACTAGAGAGGCCGCAGCGCTCCTTTCTCAAGAGAGCGCGAGCCCTGTACCTGTGTACCAACCTTTGTCTGTACCAGCTCCATCAGCACCACCAGCACCTTCTACAGTATGTATGTCTGGATCATTAACAAACTGCGCAACATTAGGCCCAAGACAGAATCCTGACAATAAAAATGAATTGACTATTATGTTATTGCTGACTTAACCAAGTTTATTTTACCTCAAGATAACTTTATGATCAAATCATCCAATCCACAAACCTATATAGCACTGGTGGCGAACCTTGGCACCCCAGATGTTTTGGAACTACATTTCCCATGATGCTCAACTACGCTGCAAAGTGCATGAACATCATGCATCAATGTAGTTGCAAAACATCTGGGGTGCCAAGGTTCGCCATCACTGCTTTATAGCAATATACTAATTTTTTTTCTTTGCATGAAATAAATATTTACCCACTTGCCTACAGGGCACTTACACCCACTTCCGGCCCAGGCCATTTTTTAGCTTTCAGCGCTGTCGCACTTTGAATGATAATTGCGCAGTCATGCAACACTGTACCCAAATTACATTTTTATATATTTTTTTCACACAAATAGAGCTTTCTTCTGGTGGTATTTAATCACTGCTGGGTTTTTTATTTTTTACTATAAAATAAAAATAAATAAATAAATAAAATAAAAATTGTGAAAAAATATATTTCTTTTACTTAGTTTCCGTCAGTAAATTTTTTAAAATAAGTAATTTTTCTCCTTCACTGATATGTGCTGATGAGGCGGCACTGATGGGCACTGATAGGCTAAACTGGTGGGCATTGATGAGGTGGCACTTATGGGCACTGATGAGGCGGCACTTAAGGGCACTGATTAGGTTGCACTGATGAGGAGACACTAATATGCCACACTTATGGGCACTGATAGGTGGCACTGATATGTGGCACTGATGAGCACTGATAGGCGGCACTAATGGGCACTGATAGGTGGCACTGATGGGCACTAATAGGTGGCACTGATTGGCAATGATAGGCAGCACTGATTAGCACTGATAGGTGGCAAGGATAGGCAGCACTGATGGGCATTGATGGGTGGCACTGATGGGCGACACTGATGGGCATTGATGGACAGCAGTGATGGGCATTGGTAGGCAGCACTGATAGGCGGCACAGATAGCCAGCACTGACTGGCATCACTAATGGGCACTGACTGGTGGCACTTGTGAGCACTGATTGCTGGCACTGGTGGGCAATGCTGGGCACTGATTGCTGGCACTGATTGGTGACGCTATAATGTAATCAGGGCACTGATGATCAGTGCCCTGATTACATGTTTTGTTGTCCCCTGCAAGGAGATGCCGCTGATCAGCTCTCCTCACCACACACCCTGTTTCACACTCTGTGATTACCGGCATCGCCGTGTTTACATGTGACCGACTGTGATTGGACACAGCCAATCACATGGTTAAAGAGCCGCGGCCATTACAGAGATTGGAGCGTGCGTGAGTGGCCGATCTGGGACGCCGTCATATGACCCATTCCACTACTTGGGAGCAGTGGCGGCTGGTGTTTTTTTTGGGGGGGGTGGCAAACAACTCCCCCCCCCCCCGCTGTTTGCCGGTTGGTCCGGCACTTACCCCATCGGTGGCGGTGGATGGCGGGTGGCAGGCAGCATGGTGCAGTGGCTCCATGTCCTCTCCTTAATGGAGGCTTCTAGCTCCTCCCCTCCTAGGCATCCAATAGGATCGCCTGTCCTTTCAGCCAACTGGGTAACCGGTGTCAAAACCCACTTCCTGATTGGCCAGGAGGAGGATCAGTTTTTTGTAACACACCTGGGTGGGATTGGAGCACACTCTCTGCGACCCAAGCCCACCCTATATTGAAGCCTTTTAGAGCTCTAATCGGTGCTTCAAAAAAACAGCCCCCCCCCCCCGCATTGGAATCCATGCGCCGGTGTCCTGAAAGGGATCGGACGCATGGATGGGGGGCTGGCAATGGACGGGGGGGCGGTGCCTGTGTGCCCTTAATAGACGGGCCATCCCTTCTTGGGAGTTGTAGTGGAAAACACTGGACAGGTGGATGACATTGGCTCAGCATGTCCCTCCTAAATGCACATTGCAGAGAAGGTGAACATTGTCACGGGGAACCGAAAGTTAACTAGAGAACAGTTGCAGTGTCAGTGTGCATGGTGTACATTCATCTCTAAAGCCCCATACACACGGTCGGATTTTCCGATGGATTCTGTCCTATCGGACAATGTTGTCGGAAATTCCGACTGTGTGTAGGCACCATCGGACATTTTCCATCGGATTGTCCGACGGACAAAGTTGTATCTCCTGCTCTAAAAATTTTCCGACAACAAAGTCCGATCACACCAATTCCGTGTCGGACTAAATTCGTCGGACCAAATCCGATGCAACAAACATCACCACGTTCAGAATGATCGGATTTTCCGACAACTTTGTCCGACCGTGTGTATGCAACACCAGTGTCGGACTAAATTCGTCGGACCAAATCCGATGGATTTGGTGGTCGGATTTTCCGACCGTGTGTATGGGGCTTAAGAGTAGAGGCCCGCCTTAAGGTCAAGTATTTCCCCACGGCAGCCTCAGCCTTGTCCCATGGCATTGGTGAAGACAACACAAAGCAAAGGTACAACATGTGTAGTAAAGTGATCCTGTAACAAAGTGCCTAACGTAGCCCAGGACAACCCACGGGGGGAGGGGTAGACCTTCCATGTAACTCAGCACTTGGCGCCCAACAAGCTAATGAGGAAACATGGAGGACATGACAAACAACCTCTCTACCCCTGTAGGCCCCACCTGTCTGTACCACTCACTGCACCGCCCCACTGCAGCTTTCAGCCCTTCATAGAGTTTTATAGGCTCCTAGCAGTAGGGCTGGACGCTGCGCTCATGTTCTTTCCACCGAACCTAAATGCTGGAGTCTCATGCACCGGGGCTAGACACCAGCAGGCATGAGGGAAGTACAGGGAGTTCCCCTAACATCCATAAATAATAATTTTACGGAATTGTACCGAGACGTTTCCGCTCTCCACATGACCACGCATGGTTCTTCACACATTCTTCCAGATATAATCGAATGTGTTTTTATGGGCCGTGTGCTGAATTCCTGGGAGACAGACAGCTATCCCTTTGTCTGCATTAGATGAGGAACCAGTGTCAACCTACAAAAAATAAAAATAAAATGTCAATAATAATAGTAATATAACATATGAGTATGGCATAAGCCATTAGTGTTAGGCCAGTTCACATCAGATGCAGTCCAGTGCGTTTTTTTTCTGCATCAAAAACACATGAACAGCGTTTAACGTGGATTCCAATGGCCCTAGTTCACACGCGTGCAGTGCGTTCTAGTGCAGTCACAGTGGTGGCTGGTGCTCAAAATTTTTTTTTGGGGGGGGGGCGCAAACAAACAGAAAAATACTGAACCCCATCAATTGCAGCCTCACTGTGCCCATCAACTACAGCCATTGTGCCCATCAATTGCAACCACTGTGTCCATTATATGCAGCCACTGTACCCATATGCAGCCATTGTGCCCATCATATGCAGGCACATGTGCCCATCATATGCAGACACTGTGCCCATCATATGCAGCCACTTGTGCCATCATATGCAGCCATTGTGCCCATCATATGCAGCCACTTGTGCCCATCATATGCAGCCACTTGTGCCCATCATATGCAGCACTTGTGCCCATCAAACGCAGCCACTTGTGCCCATCATATGCAGCCATTGTTCCCATCAAACGCAGCCACTTGTGCCTGTCAAATGCAGCCACTTGTGCCCATCATATGCAGCCACTGTGCACACCGACCCCCCCCCCCCCGCTCACGGCTCTGGCAGCACCCCCAAACAACCACCCCGTGCACGGCTCTGACATTGTGGCACTTACCGCGACCTCTGCTCCAGCGTGTGTCTCTGAGTCCTCCGCTCCTCTTCCTAAGCGCCAGGCATCCAATAGGGTGGCCTGGCGCTTTGGCCAATCATGAAACAGGTCTGACGCCCTGCCTCCTGATTGGCGGGGAGGAAGCTTAGTGTGAAAATAGCGAAAATGAATTTGCTTTCGTCACACAATTGGGTGGGATCAAGCCCACCCTATTACGAAGCCTATTAGAGCCTCTGGCTCTAATCAGGTGCTTCAAAAAGTACCACCCCCCTCCCGTCCCGCCATAGGAATCCATGCGTCCAGCTTCCTGAAAAGGGGCCGGGCGCATGGATGGGGGGGGCGGTGCCCGTGCGCCAACAGTGCACGGCCCGCCACTGTGCAGTCAACAAAAGCAGAACATGTTGCATTTGTTCTGTATGGAATGTGACAAAACCAATCAGAACTACACCGGAACGCACATATCCTCAATTGAGATAAAGAAAAAAAAAAAAGATGACAAAAAAAGCATATTGAAATGCATCAAAAATGCACCGTAACGCAGAAATTGTAATGTGAACTGGCCCTTAAAGGGGAACTTTAGGCAGAACATTAAGTCCTGCTAGATCACATCAGCCTGGCCCCTTGTGCAGGTATAGCTATGTAAAACATTATAAATAAATGTCTATACTGTTTATCTCATCCTGCTCTGCACATGCTCAGTTGCTCCCCATATTTAAGCACTGCTGAATTTGTAGAGGCCGGTCTGTTGACAGCCTTAAAGCGGAATTAAACCCTCCTATCCTTTACACTACAGCCAAGGAAGCTGCTTCTGTTTGATCTGCAACTGCCATGGTTATGACACCAGCCATTTGATGGTTTGACATTTTGGTTGAGGAAACAAGCAAATGTGACAATTGGCAATCCCGGCATTCCAGGAATGTGACAGTTTTTTTTTAACCACTTAACCACTTGCCGACCGCCCCATGTAGATATACGTCGGCAGAATGGCACGTACAGGCAGAACCACGTACCTGTACGTGCCATTCTTCAGGCGGTTGGGGGGTCCGATCGGACCCCCCTCCGCCGGCGGGGACGGTCGGCATAGCTTCAGGAGCGATCCGGGACGAGGGGACGGCCAGTGGTTTCTGGCCACCCCCTCGCGATCGCTCCTGGCGAATGAAAAGCTTCCCCTTCCTGTCTATTGTATAGACAGGAAGGCGGAAGTGATGTCACGCTCGGTGCGCCGGTCTATGTGACCGGAACGCCGAGCAGAGAAGATGTAAAGGTTAGTGCACAAACAGTACACTGACACCAGTACACATAGGCACACAATCCGCCCCCCTGTCACCCCCTCACCCCCCAGTCACCCCCTGTCACAGTGTCACTAATTGCAGTGATCATTTATTTACTGATCACTGCATTTAGTGTCAGTGACTGTAATAACTGTCAGGGCAGTTAGTTTTAGGTCCTAGTAGCCCCCTACCCCCCCCTACCCCCCCCTAATAAACCCCCTTTAGCCAGTGTCACTAAGCGATCGTTTTTCTGATCGCTGCATTGTGTCGCTAGGTAACCATTTTTTTTTTATTTTAACCGCCATGTTTTATATAGGTTCATAAATAGGTTTATAGGTCAGGTACCCCCATATACAACCTAAATAAAGGTTTTAACCCCCTGATTGCCCCTAGTTAACCCTTTCACCAGTGATCACCGTATAAAAGTCACTGGTGACGCTGGTTAGCCTGTTATTTCGTTATTTAGGTTCCCCGTCAGGTTTTGATATAGCGTCAGGTACCCCCATATATGACCTAATAAAGGTTTAACCCCCTGATTGCCCCTAGTTAACCCTTTCACCCCCTTTTGCCAGTGTCACTAAGCATCGTTTTTCTGATCGCTGCATTAGTGTCGCTAGGTAACCAGTTTTTTTTTTATTTGTTACGGGTGACGCTGGTTAGTTAGCTTGTTTTTTTAGTCAGGGCACCCGCCATTTATTACCCAATGGTTTAACCCCCTGATCGCCCGGCGGGTGATATCAAGGTTTTAGGGTCAAATAAGGTCTGCGTCGCCCCAGGTTAGTGCCAGTACCGCAAACACCCACGCGCAAAGCATTCACCTCCCTTAGTGGTATAGTATCTGAACAGTTCAATATCTGATCTGATCAGATCTATACTAGCGTCCCAGCAGTTTAGGGTTCCAAAAAAACGCAATGTTAGCGGGATCAGCCCAGATCCCTGCTAGCACCTGCGTTTTCCCCCTCCGCCCAGCCCAGCCCAGCCCACCCAAGTGCAGTATCGATCGATCACTGTCACTTACAAAACACTAAGCACACATAACTGCAGTGTCGCAGAGTCAGGCCTGATCCCTGCGATCGCTACATTTTTTTTGTGGTAGCGTTTTGATTCAGTCGCTAACAGTCAGGAGCTTTTTTACCTGTGAATCTCAAAAAAAATAAAAAAAACAAAAATAGTTGTCGTTTTATTGTTCTCTCTCTCACTCTATTCTCTCTCTATTTTGCTCTTTTTTTACTCCATTTTATTCTGCAATGTTTTATTATGTTTTATCATGCTTGCTTTTCAGGTATGTAATTTTGTTTACTGTGTTTTAGTGTTAAGCATTTTTTTGTTTTCAGGTGCGCCATTCAGTTGCAGCGCGGATTTATTTATCTTGACAGCAACAGCGTTTGCTCCCACGATACATAAAGCCGCGACTCCAACGCTGTAGGAGGTGATTTCACCACCACAGTTAAAAAAAAGAGCATATGTGCCGAAGCATGGGGGCAGCAGGGGGGGCGGAGGAGCGATTGGCTCCTAATGCCACGTACATACGGTCGAAATTCCGACCGTGTGTACACGGCATAACTTTTGCGGGAGGATGCCCCCATGCATCGGCATATATAAATGGTGCATGTATGCCCATCATTAGAAGTGGGTGGATGAAGGGAGGTATTCTAATGGTGGGCATACCCACCAATCAATCTCTTTTTTTTCGTTCAGCCAAGAGGCTGCATGAAAAAAAAAAGATTACAATATATGTCCAGTATGTTGCTGGAATTTGAATGGTTATACCAGAATGATGCCTGCAGGTTTAGGTATCATCTTGGTATCATTCTTTTCAGCCAGTGATCGGCTTTCATGTAAAAGCAATTCTAGCGGGTAATTAGCCTCTAGACTGCTTTTACAAGCAGTAGGAGGGAATGTCCCCCCTCCCGGATATAAACCGCGCCATTGGGAAATTGGGAAAGCATTTTATCACACCAATCTTGGTGTGGTCAGATGCTTTGAGGGCAGAGGAAAGATCTAGGGTCTAATAGACCCCAATTTTTTCAAAAAAAGAGTACCTGTCACTGCCTATTGCTATCATAGGGGATATTTACATTCCCTGAGATAACAATAAAAATCATAACAAAGAAAAAAAATGGAAGGAACAGTTTAAAAATAGAATAAAAAAGCTAAATAAATAAAAAAAAAAAAACTAAAAAAAAAAAAAAAAAAAGCACCCCTGCCCCCCCTTCTCTTGCGCAAAGGCGTACACAAGCGTTGGTCTGGCGTCATATGTAAACAGCAATTGCACCATGCATGTGAGGTATCACCGCGAAGGTCAGATCGAGGGCAGTAATTTTAGCAGTAGACCTCCTCCGTGAATCTAATGTGGTATCATGTAAAGGCTTTTAAAGGCTTTTAAAAATGTATGTAGTTTGTCGCCACTGCGTGTTTGTGCGCAATTTTAAAGCATGTCGTGTTTGGTATCCATGTACTCGGCCTAAGATCATATTTTTTATTTCATCAAAAATTTGAGCAATATAGTGTGTTTTAGTGCATTAAAATAAAAAAAAGTGTATTTTTTCCACAAAAAATGCGTTTGAAAAATCGCTGCGCAAATACTGTGTGGAAAAAAAAAATGCAACACCCACCATTTTAATCTGTAGGGCCTTTGCTTTAACAATATATATAGTGTTTGGGGGTTCAACGTAATTTTCTTGCAAAAAAAAAATATGTTTTCATGTAAACAAAAAGTGTCAGAAAGGGCTTTGTCTTCAAGTGGTTAGAAGAGTGGGTGACGTGTGACATAGGCTTCTAAATGTTGTGCATAAAATGCCAGGACAGTTCAAACCCCCCCCAAATGACCCCATTTTGGAAAGTAGACACCCCAAGCTATTTGCTGAGAGCAATGTTGAGCCCATTAAATATTTTTTTTTTTTTGTCCTAAGAGATTGAATAATGAAAAAAAAAAAATATATATATTTTTTTTACAAAAAGTTGTCACTAAATGATATATTGCTCAAACATGTCATGGGCATATGTGGAAATACACCCCAAAATACATTCTGTTGCTTCTCCTGAGTACGGGGATACCACATGTGTGGGACTTTTTGGGAGCCTAGCTGCGTACGGAACCCCAAAAACCAAGCACCGCCTTCAGGCTTTCTAAGGGAGTAATTTTTTTATTTCACTTCTCACTGCCAATCACAGTTTCGGAGGCCATGGAATGCCCAGATGGCATAAAACCCCCCAAAATGACCCCATTTTGGAAAGTAGACACCCCAAGCTATTTGCTGAGAGGTATTGTGAGTATTTTGCAGATGTCGCTTTTTGTCACAAAGTTTTGAAAATTGAAAAAAGAAAAAAAAAAAAAATTTTTTTCTTTACTTTCTTCATTTTCAAAAACAAATGAGAGCTGTAAAATACTCACCATGCCTCTCAACAAATAGCTTGGGGTGTCTACTTTCCAAAATGGGGCCATTTGGGGGGGTTTTGTGCTATTTTGGCATTTTATGGCCTTCGAAACTGTGATAGGTAGTGAGGAGTGAAATCAAAAATTTGCACCCTTAGAAATCCTGAAGGCGGTGCTTGGGTTTCGGGGCCCCGTACGCGGCTAGGCTCCCAAAAAGTCCCACACATGTGGTATCCCCATACTCAGGAGAAGCAGCAAAATGTATTTTGGGGTGCAATTCCACATATAACTATGGCATGTGTGAGCAATATATCATTTAGTGACAACTTTTTGAAGAAAAAAAAATTATTTTTTATTTTTGTCTTTATTCAATCACTTGGGACTAAAAAAAAAAATATTCAATGGCTCAACATGCCTCTCAGCAAATAGCTTGGGGTGTCTACTTTCCAAAATGGGGTCATTTGGGGGGGTTTTGTACTTCTCTGCCATTTTAGCACCTCAAGAAATGAAATAGCAGTCATAAATTAAAAGCGGTGTAAATTCCAGAAAATGTACTCTAGTTTGTAGACGCTATAACTTTTGCGCAAACCAATAAATATACGCTTATTGGCATTTTTTTTACTAAAGACATGTGGCTGAATACATTTTGGCCCAAATGTTTGACTAAAATTGAGTTTATTAGATTTTTCTTATAACAAAAAGTAGAAAATCTCTTTTTTTTTCAAAATTTTCGCTCTTTTTCCGTTTATATCGCAAAAAATAAAAATCACAGAGGCAATCAAATACCATCAAAAGAAAGCTCTATTTGTGGGAAGAAAAGGACGCAAATTTCGTTTCGTTACAAAATTGCATGACCGCACAATTACCAGTTAAAGTAGTGCAGTGCGAAATTGAAAAAAGACCTCTGGTCCTTAAGCTGACAATTGGTCCGGGGCTGAAGTGGTTAAAGTGGAGTTCCACCCACTTTTACAACTCTTCAGCATGTCCTGTTTGCAATGCCTCCTGGGAAGGGGCGGCAACTTCCTCTGACACTGCTGTTGCTATGGAAACCTGACCTGAAACCTATTACACTGCTTGTGCTGCACTAAGCATGTGCGAGATCTGCAAGGATGAGATCCAGGAAGAAATACAGTCTGGCTTCAGATGCCACACTTAAGATGGCCACGGCCTGCTGTAAATTTATAAAATAACAAACTACTGCTATCAACTAACAAAACAGACCTTAGTTTACAGGCTAACTTTACTAGAATACATTAAGCTTGTGTATTATAGGGGTATTTTTATTTAAAAAGTATAATTTTGGCCGGAACACCGCTTTAAGGACAGCCCCACGTACATATACTACAGCAGGGCTGCCCTTAAGCCCAAAATCACGTACCTGTATGTAATTTCTGTGATTGGTTCTGGGCCGGGCGAGGGCCGCCAGCTACCTGCAATCGTTCACAGTAGAGGCAGAACGGTGGTCTGCCTATGTAAACAAGGCAGAACACCGTTCTGTGAGGGAGGAAAATGGATACCTTGTGTTTCAGAAACACGGATGTCTGTTTTCCTCCAGTCAAAGCATTTCCTCCACAGTTAGAAAGCACTCCCTAGGAGCACACTTAACCCTTTGATCGCCCCTTCCCTGCCAGTGTCATTTATACAGTGACAGTGCATTTTTTTTTAGCACTGATCACTGTATTGGTGTCACTGGTCCCCAAAAAGTGTCACTTAGTGTTAGATTTGTCCGCCGCAGCCCCGCTAAAAATCACTGATCGCCACCATTACTAGTAAAAACAACAAAAAGAAAAAAAAAGTCCTTAAATCTATCCCATAGTTTGTAGATGTGATAACTTTTTTGCAAACCAATCAATATAAACTTATTGGGATTTTTTTTACCAAAAACATGTAGCAGAATACATATTAGCCTAAACTGATGAAGAATTTCGATTTTTTTTTTTATTTTTTTATTGGATGTGTTTTATAGCAGAAAGAAAAAAAATATAGTTTTGTCGCTCTTTTTTTGTTTATAGCGCAAAAAATAAAAACGACAGAGGTGTTAAAATACCACCAAAAGAAATCTATATTTATGGGGAAAAAGGGACATCAATTCTATTTGGGTACAATTGACTGCACAATTTTCAGTTGAAATAACGCAGTGCCATATTGCAAAAAAAATGGCCTGGTCAGGAAGGGGGTAAAACCTTCCAGAGCTGAAGTGGTTAAACCATTAAATCGATTGGGTTCAGTTCCGATTTATGTTTTACTGCTGTTCAGGGGCTCTGGGTTTCAGCAAAATGGCCGCCTCCAGCAGGATGAAACAGGAGCAATGCTGGAGGCAACTTAAAGCACACACTTATTTTGGTAGCAGAATTATTCATGTGGAATGTACAGTATGTTCCTTGCTAAAGAACATTTTTTTGTGTTATGGGTAAAATTCTGCTTTTAAATAACTTCTATTCCAATCTGCAACTGCTAAGATTAAAAAAACAAATGTTATAACCACAGCCACAGTACTCTGTGTAGAGTATAAAAACTCCACAAAATTCTCATCTTCCGTTCCTGATTGGCTGCAGCCACTGATGGAGAAAAAAACTCCAACGTGTCCCTTTGACAGCAGATGATCAAATGATAAACTGCTGTGATAGAGGGACAGCTGTACATGAATTGGAATTCAACGGATCCCTGCTTACCCGGCTGAACTCCGGTCAGTGTATGACCAGCCTAATGTTTCCCTTATGCCCCATACACACGGTCGGATTTTCCGACGGAAAATGTCCTATCGGACAATGTTGTCGGAAATTCCGACCGTGTGTAGGCTCCATCGGACTTTTTCCGTCGGATTTTCCGACGGACAAAGTTTTATCTCCTGCTCTCAAATTTTCCGAAAACAAAGTCCTATCGGACTTTTTCCGATCGTGTGTATCGAATTCCGACGGACAAAGTGCCACGCATGCTCAGATCACATTACAAGACCAAAGCTATTGGCTACTAGCCTCTACGTAGTTCCGTCGTACGCAACAAACGTCACCACGTTCAGAATGATCAGATTTTCTGACAACTTTGTCCGACCGTGTGTATGCAACACCAGTGTCGGACAAAATCCGTCTGAAAAAATCCGATGGATTTTGTGGTCGGATTTTCCGAACATGTGTACGGGGCATTACACTAGACCAGGGTTTCTCAGCCAGGGTTCCTTCTGAGGTTGCTAGGGCTTCCTTGAGCGATGAGAAATTTCTGCCTCTCAGCTAAGTTCCTAATGACACCATCGATCCTTTTAGCTATCTGTAAAGTGTAATCTATTCCAGTGACCACAAATGTAAGGAGCGTTCTTCCCACTGACCATCCCACTAATGTATCACGAGCTGAAGATATACCGTATTTATCGGCGTATAAACACGCACTTTTTTCCCCTTAACCACTACAATACCGGGCACTTTCGCCCCCTTCCTTCCCAGACCAATTTTCAGCTTTCAGCGCTCTCGCACTTTCAGTGACAATTGCGCGGTCATGCAATGCTGTAACCAAATGAAATTTTTATCATTTTGTTCGCACAAATAGAGCTTTAGTTTGGTGGTATTTATTCACGACTCCGTTTTTTATGTTTTGCGATATAAGCGAAAACATAGCGGAAATTTTGAAAAAAAACAATATTTTCTCCTTTCTTTTTTAAAAGAAATCCAATAAAATCAAATTTTGTCATAAATTTAAGCCAAAAAGTATTCTGCTACATGTTTTTATTAAAAAAATTCTGTTAAGTGTATAATAATTGGTTCGAGTGATCACGGACATATGTACGCAAATGATCATGTACAGATATGTGCAGGTGATCACGGACATATGTGTGCAGATAATCATTGGCACATGTTATTTTACTGGGACATATGTGAGGGACATGTGTTTTTATTATTTGGGGACATGTGTTTATATTATTTGGGGACATGTGTGTTTTGGGGACATGTGTGTTTACACTGTGGGGACACTACACTGGTGATCAGTGAGTAAAAAGCTGTAAAAAAAAACAGCTAATACTCACTGATCACCACCCGGCTGCAGCGATCCTCTCTCCTCTCCTCACCGACGACTTCTGTGTGAGGAGAGGAGAGCCGATTGCCTAGCAACCGGCTGTTTGCTTACATCACATGACGACTGTGATTCGACACGGCCGTCATGTGATCAGGAGGGCCAATCACAGAGCCCTCCTGCCAATCCAAGATGCGCCGTGTCTGGGTGACACGAGCGCATCCGGATCGCGCCGCTGCGCGGGCGCGATCCCGCTACTTCTGAAGGACGTTCCGGAAAGTCCGATCAGAAGTAGATGGCTCCCACCCGGCCGTATATGTACAGTGACCGGGTGGGAAGTAGTTAAAATTGAGGGGAAATTGTGGGTGCGTGTTATACGCCGATCCCCACTGTCTGCGAGCCGAAAAATACCAAGCGCCGCCAAAAAAGACAGAACTGAGTGCTCGGCTCCGCTCGCAGTCCCGCCTCCCTGCTGTCTCTGGACCGATCGCTGCCGAAAAAGACAGAGCCGACTGTACTGTGTACTCGGCTCGGCTCGCAGTCCCACCCAGATTGGGCGGGACTGCGAGACGAGCCGAGAAGGATGTCAGCCGAGTACACAGGCTCTGTCTATCTTGGCGGCGGGAAATTTAAACGTGCAGCGGTGGGCAAGGGTAATTAATAACGGCGATGGGCAAGGCTATTTACATGCCGCAAATGACACTGGGCAAGGCTGCAAACGGCACTGGGCAAGGCTGCAAATGACACTGGGCAAGGCTGCAAATGACACTGGGCAAGGCTGCAAATGGCACTGGGCAAGGCTGCAAACTGCACTGGGACAGGCTGCAAATGACACTGGGCAAAGCTGCTAATGGACACTGGGCAAGGCTGCAAATGACACTAGGCAAGGCTGCAAACGGCACTGGGCAAGGCTGCAAATGGCACTGGGAAAGGCTGCAAATGGCACTGGGAAAGGCTGCAAATGACACTGGGCAAGGCTGCAAACGGCGCTGGGCAAGGCTGCAAATGATACTGGGCAAGGCTGCAAACGGCACTGGGCAAGGCTGCAAATGACACTGGGCAAGGCTGCAAATGGACACTGATCACTCTGCAATGATGGACAAGGCTGCAGATGGACACTAATAAGGCTGCATTGATGGGCATTTAAATGTAAGTTTTTTTTTCCTTAAACTTCCCTCCTAAAAGTTTTTTTCCTTAAAATGTCCTCCTAAACTTGGGGTGCGTGCTATACGCCGATAAATACGGGTAATCATTTTTTTTTTTAGCAGGGGTTCCCTGAGAGTGGAAAATAATTTCAAAGGTTCCTCTGTGTTGAAAAAGTTGAGAAAGCTGCACTAGATGAAAAATGATTTGAAAATCTGTCATTTGGACCGTTCCTTTTTCATCCAGTTAACGGGCACAAATAGAAAATAATTTTTGACTTTTCAGGACCAAAAAAATCGAAAGGAACAGGTTGGAAAACTTCTGCTGAAGGAACAATAATTTGAAAGGTTAATGTGTTTCTCACCCTTTAAAAATTGAACTGTTGGCAGACACTCCCCAATTGTGACAAAACTGATTAAAAACTGATTAATTCATGTCCATTGAACACCCCTGGCCGCACTGAGCTGGGGAGGGACAACCACTCCCCCAAAATTACCAACTCGCTCCTCCCCTGCCTGCTGGCCCAATACCCATGCATACAAAACCCACCTGATGCACCCCAGGGTTCTACTTTTAACCCTGTCATGCCAGCCCTCTGTCCACTTTCATTTCTTGGCTTTTCCTACAAGCTTCTCTTGACATTTGTAGGACTTAAGCCCAGTGTACTGATAACTCCCAACTTATAAATGACCATTAACTTTACTGTGCTTTTGTGGGTCATGTAAGAAAAACAACATACCACTGGTCACTGTGAACAAAGGCTTTAAATTTAGGCCTCCAGTCGGAAAACCCAGGGCTCGGAGACAGTGCCCAACCTTCACGTGACCTACCTTTTTAACCCTTCCAGGTTAACCCCTCGTAACCTGGAAGTACCCGAAAACCTCCCATCCCATGGATGGGTACAACAGGTTACATACATGTAACCACAATTTTCTCTTTAACCCTTAAAGGTTAACCCCTCGTAACCTGAAAGTACCCGAAAACCTCCCATCCCATGGATGGGTACAAAATGTTACATACATGTAACCACAATCTTCTCCTCCTCCTCCAGCGACCCAATACTGCCCTGTCGTATTGCCCGCCCCTGCCTCACCTGCCTTCCAACCAACATGGGAGGGTGGGTGGGAATCTCGTCCTCCGCCGCTCTGCCACTGACGTCACTTCCCCCTCTCCTTCACTATCCTAAGCACAGCGCGCCGCCCGCTCTCGGCTCTTCCCCCTTTTACTTAAAAGGGAAACTATTTAAAATGGCAATGCTGTGCAGTCCAGCACTGTCATGCCGTCCCTGCGCCCAGGTCTTCTTCTCTTTTTGCTCCGAGACTTTCTTTATCATTTGAAATTTGATCATTACACGGTAGGCACTATGGTTCGCTCTCACTACCAAGTGTTCATTATTCGAAAACAAATTAGAATTTTTCATATAGTGTATGGCTAGCATAAGACGGATCATGTGGATACAGTAAAGACAGAACCACTTAGCATGTTAGAAAAACATCCCCCTAGCTTTCTGGCCATGGCCATCTTGAGTAAGATACAGATACAGTGCCTTGCAAAAGTATTCACCCCCCTTGGCATTTTTTTATGTTTTGTTGCCTCACAACCTGGAATTAACATGGATTGTTTGAGGATTTGCATCATTTAATTGCTCACATGCCCACAACTTTGAAGATTTTTTTTAATTTTTTTTATTGTGAAGCAAAAAGCAAACAGGACAAAATAACAGAAAAAGACAATGGGCATAACTACTCACCCACCCTAAAGTCAATACTTTGTAGAGCCACCTTTTGCAGTTATCACAGCTCCAAGTCACTTTGGATGAGTCTCTATGAGCTTTCCACATCTTACCGCTGGGATTTTTGCCCATTCCTCCTTGCAAATCTGCTCCAGCTCCTTCAAGTTGGATGGTTTGCGCTTGTGAACAGCAATCTTTAAGTCTGACCACAGATTTTCTATTGGATTGAGGTCTGGGCTTTGACTAGGCCATTCCAACACATTTACATGTTTCCCCTTAAACAACTCAAGTGTTGCTTTAGCAGTGTGTTTGGGGTCATTGTCCTGCTGGAAGGTGAACCTCCGTCCTAGTCTCAAATCACACACAGTGGTACAGGTTTTGCTCAAGAATATCCCTGTATTTAGCACCATCCATCTTTCCCTCAACTCTGACCAGTTTCCCAGTCCCGACTGCTGAAAAACATCCCCACAGCATGATGCTGCCACCACCATGTTTCACTGTGAGGATGGTGTTCTTTGGGTGATTTGATGTGTTGGGTTTGCGCCAGACACCTAGCGTTTTCTTTGATGGCCAAAAAGTTAAATTTTAGTATCATCAGACCAGAGCACCTTCCTCCATACATTTTGGGAGTCTCCCACATGCCTTTTTTAGCAAACTCAAAACGCCATAAAGCCCAACTCTATGGAGCGTACGGCTTATTGTCCCTCTATGTACAGATACTCCAGTCTCTGCTGTGGAACTCTGCGGCTCCTCCAGGGTTACCTTAGATCTCTGCGCTGCCTCTCTGATTAATGCCCTCCTTGCCCGATCTGTGAGTTTTGGAGAGTTCCTTGGTCTTCATGCCAGTGTTTGGTTAGTGGTGCCTCTTTCTTAGGTGTTGCAGCCTCTGGGGCATTTCAAAAAGGTGCGTATATGTCATGACAGATCACAGGTGGACATCATTTCACTAATTATGTGACTTCTGAAGGTAATTGGTTGCACCAGAGCTTTTTATGGGCTTCATAACAAAGGGGGTGAATACATACGCACATGCCAATTATCATTTTTTTATTTCTGAAAAATAGTTTTATGTATATATTTTTCTAATTTTACTTCTCCAACTTAGACTATTGTGTTCTGATCCATCACATATAATTCAGATTAAAAAGTAACAAAATAGGTAAAAAGCCAAGGGGGTGAATACTTTTGCAAGGCACTGTATATAGGGGGACTCTGATGGGGACACCTCATGTAAGGGGGTGGGGGTCTGATGGGGACAGCAGATGTATAGGGGGACTCTAGTGGGGCACCTTATGTAAGGAGGGGGCTTTAATGGGGACACCAGATGTAAGGGGGCACTCTGATGGGGACACCAGATGTAACGGCGGGGCACTCTGATGGGGACACCAGATGTATAGGGGGACTCTGATGGGGCACCTTATGTAAAGGGGGGGCTTTAATGGGGACACCAGATGTAAGGGGGCACTCTGATGGGGACACCAGATGTATAGGGGGACTCTGATAGGGGCACCTGATGTAAGGGGGACTCTGATGGGGACACCTGATGTAAGGGGGGGCTCTGATGGGCCCACCAGTTGTAAGGGGGCACTCTGATGGGGACACCAGATGTATAGGGGGACTCTGATGGGGCATCTGATGTAAGGAGCACTCTGATGGGGACACCAGATGTATAGGGGGACTCTGATGGGTACACCAGATGTAAGGGGGGCTCTGATGGGAACACCAGTTGTAAGGGGGCACTCTGATGGGGACACCAGATGTATAGGGGGTACTCTAAAGAGGACAACAGATTTAAGGGGGCACTCTGATGGGGACACCTGACGTAAGGGGGGGGGGCTTTGATGGGGACACCAGATGTAAGGGGGCACTCTGATGGGGACACCAGATGTAAGGGGGTACTCTGATGGGGACACCTGATGTAAGGGGGCACTCTGATGTGTACACCAGATGTAAGAGTACTCTGATGTGGACACCAGATGACACATTATGTAAAGGAGCACTCTTATGGGGACACTCTTATGGGGACACCAGATGTAAAAAGGGGTTTGATGGGAACACCAGGTGTAAGGGGGACTTTGATGGGGACACCTGATGTTAGAGAACTCTGATGTGGACACCAGATGTTAGGGGGCACTCTGATGGGACACCTGATGTAAGGGGGCACTCTGATGTGGATACCTGATGTAAGGGGGCACTCTGATGTGGACACCAGATGTAAGAGAACTCTCATGTGGACACCAGATGTAAGGGGGCACTCTGATGGGGACATCTGATTTAAGAGAACTCTGATGTGCACACCAGATGTAAGGGGGCACTCTGATGTTAAGGGGGCACTCTGATGGGAAGAACTTATGTAAGAGGACTCTGATGTGGACACCAGATGAAAGGGGGCACTCTGATGGGGAGACCTTATGTAAGAGGACTCTAATGTGGACACCAGATAAAAGGGGGCACTCTGATGGGGACACCTGATGTAAGAGAACTCTGATGTGGACACCAGATGTAAGAGGACTCTGATGTGGACACCTGATGTAAGGAGGCACTCTGATGGGGACACCTGATGTAAGAGGACTCTGATGGGGACATCAGATGTAAGGGGGCACTCTGATGGGGACACCAGATGTAAGAGGACTCTGATGTGGACGCCTGATGTAAGGGGGCACTCTGATGGGGACACCTGATGTTAAGGGGCACTGTGATGGGGACACCAGATGTTAAGGGGCACTCTGATGGGGACACCTGGTGTAAGAGGACTCTGATGGGGACATCAGATGTAAGGGGGCACTCTGATGGGGATACCAGATGTAAGAGGACTCTGATGTGGACGCCTGATGTAAGGGGGCACTCTGATGGGGACACCAGATGTTAAGGGGCACTGTGATGGGGACACCAGATGTTAAGGGGCACTCTGATGGGGACACCTGGTGTAAGAGGACTCTGATGGGGACACCAGATGTTAAGGGGCACTCTGATGGGGACACCGTATGTAAGGTGATTATGTTTTATTTTACTTGAAATATGGATGATGGCCTACATTTATGTTATATTAGAGAGCAATTCGGACCTCGGGTGGAAGAAAATTTTAGCAACTAGATGACCTTGAATTTTCATTTATTACCATTGCCCTAGGTGAACATTTTTGCTTTGCAGGAATGTGCACAAAATTCTGTGCATTCCTGCAAAACACAAAAACACACAGCCCTTTTGCAGGTGTGCAGTAGGTCTTAGGCCAGCCATACACAGTGTGAATTTCTTTCCTGCGACAATGGGTTTAAGGAAAGAAATTTGCACAATTTCCCAATCAACACAGACAGTGCTGACAGGGGAATCATCGATTGTCTTCTCTGGCGGGGGGCAGGGGCGGGGCGGAGGAAGCGGTCCCCGCCAGGAGAAGACAGTGATTATCGCTAAAGGGTATAGCAGCCACTAGCGATAATGGCAAGAGAATCGGGCAGGCTGGTTGTACCCAAGTTGATCGATCGATCAACTTGGTACATTCAGCCTGCCCATTAACAGTTTGAATCTCGGCCGGCTCTTGCTGAACCGGCCAAGATTCGAACTGTGTATGGCCGGCCTTAATGGCACAACCACACACCTTGTTTTTGTGCTCATTTACCAGCAGCAAAACATATGGTAACAAAATACCATAGAATGAGAGTATGAGAGGGATGACCTCATTGCAGGTTCATTGGAGCAAGTTGGAGGGGGTGTTCTTGCTCAAGCTGTGCTGTTGCTATAGTGAAGGACCTGGATGTGCTGTCTTGCAGGGGTCCCTAGCTTATAAGACTGGCTATACAGTGTTACAATTCCTTTTTCACATGTGCACGTGGATTGCGAGTGCACGTGGGCTGCGAGTGCACATGGGCTGTGGATACCTGTGTATTGTATTGTTAAGTATTAGTGTCAGGAGGCTAGTTGTTAGTTAATTCGGACAGGGTATAATCCCCAATCCTCATTAAATTAGTAGTTACGATGCCCGGCGGGTGTGCAGATGCGACTCGGTGTACATCTTGCTGCATGTATGCATTCCTTGATCATCCAATTGAGGGCGAATACTGCTGTGCAAAATGTAAGCACATTGTTTCCCTGGAAGCCCAAGTTCTGAATCTGGGGAAGCAACTGTCAGCACTGAGAAGACCCTCCATACTAAAGGAGAATTGGGAATGTACACGGCAGGTGCCGGCAGGGGCCAGCACAGAAAAGAGTAGATGTGTGACAGTCAGGAAGGCTAGAGGGAAAAGTGCCAGGGAGGCCGATTCTGGACTGGAACAGCCCAATAAGTACACCCCGCTGAGTGACATTGGTGAAACCAGTCAGGGACCAGCACTGCTGGAGCTGAGGGACTCCCCTAGCTGCCAGGGGAAGAACTCCTCAGTAAGAGTGGGGGGGGGGGAAGCAAAGGGAAAGGAAAGACAGATTCTGGTAGTAGGGGACTCAATTCTTAGAAGAACAGAGAGGGCGATCTGTCACAAAAACCTGAAGCGCCAAACTGTATGCTGTCTACCGGGCACTCAGGTTCGGCACATCACAAATCTGGTGGACAGATTACTGGGAGGGGCAGGGGAAGACCCGGCTGTCATGGTGCACATTGGCACCAATGATAAGGTCTCCTGCGTTCCTGTTTAAAGACTTGCTTTGCTGACATCCCTTCTGGCTCCAGATCATGCTTGCTGTTCCACTACATTGATCCCTGACTTCTGGCTTGTATCACTACCCATGCCAGTTACTGAACTTTGGCTATGTTTTGACAACGTTTGTTCTTTTTTACTTTATTATTAAACAAGTGTGATTTAACTGTACTTCTGTCTCGGTCTGATTTCATGGTTTCTGACATATAGTAACAAGTCCTATTTGCAACCTCGAAACACCCAATAAAAAGACAGTATGCGGCCGCTCTAAACTACGTGGCATGTTCACCAATGCCAGGAGCCTGGCGGACAAGATGGTAGAACTAGAGATACTGTTGTATGAGGAGGATTTAGATTTTGTGGGAATTTCAGAGACTTGGTTCAACAGCTCTCATGATTGGCTGGCAACCATTCAAGGGTATTCCCTTTATCGCAGGGATAGAGAGGGTAAAAAAGGGGGAGGGGTATGCCTGTATATCAAGAATAATGTACAAGTGAATGTGAGAGATGACATCACTAAGGGAGCTAGGGAGGAGGTGGAATCCTTATGGGTAGAGCTCCAAAGGGATGAAACTTAGGGGAAAGTAATACTGGGAGTATGCTATAGGCTCCCTAACCTGAGGGAGGAGGCGGAGGCAGACCTCCTATCATAATTTGGAGTAGCGGTAAGGATGGGAAGTGTCATCATAATGGGGGATTTTAATTATCCAGACATAGACTGGGCGGAAGGAACCGCGCATTCGTCTAATGTCTTGCAGGACAATTTCATGGGTCAGATCGTAGATGCACCAACTAGAAATAAAGCGTTACAAGACCTACTGATTACCAACAATACAGACCTGATCACGGATGTGGAAATACGGGGCAATTTAGGAAACAGCGATCACAGGTCAATTAGCTTCAGCAAAAGTCGGAAATTCCGACAGTGTGTATGCTCCTAAAAGCAAAGGAGAAGGCCTTCAAAAAATACAAGGCTAAGGGATCATCATCAGCATTCAAACTTTACAAAGAATGCAACAAGGAAATTGCAATTAGGGCGGCTAAGATAGAACACCAAAGACACATAGCGGAGGAGAGCAAAAAAATCCCAAGATATTTTTTAAGTATATAAACAGTAAAAGAGGGAGGACAGACCATATTGGCCCCATAAAGAATGAGGAAGGGAATCTGGTTACAAAGGATGGTGAGATGGCGGAGGTATTGAATTTATTCTTCTCTCCAGTCTTCAGGAGGGAATCGAGGGGCTTCAGTAACCAAAACTGCAGTGTTTATCCTCATGACATGTCACAGGAAGACCCCTCATGGTTGACAGGGGACAGAATTAAAAATAGACTTGAAAAACTTAACATTAATAAGTCACCGGGACCAGATGGCTTACACCTGAGGGTCCTTAGGGAACTCAGTCAAGTAATTTCCAGACCATTGTTTCTAATTTTTACTGACAGTCTACTGACTGGAATGGTACCAGCTGATTGGAGAAAAGCCAATGTAGCTCCAATATTAAAAAAAGGGCCAAAATACATCCCTGGGAATTACAGACCAGTTAGCCTAACATCAATAGTATGCAAGCTCTTGGAGGGGGTGATAAGGGACTATATACAAGATTTTAGTAAGAAAAACTGTATCATTAGCAGTAATCAGCATGGATTCATGAGGAATCGTTATTGCCAAACCAATCTATTAACCTTCTATGAGAAGTTAACGTTGAACGAGTAAATGACTTGAAATGCAGGACTTTTATTTTGTATTCCAGATGAATAAACCTGTGATTGGGCAATGGTGTTGGTTGTGCCCATGTGCCGTGTACTGCTCACTCTTATGCCACGTACACGCGGTCGGACTTTCCGACGGGAAATGTTGAATGTGAGCTTGTTGTCGGGAAGTCCGACCGTGTGTATGCTCCATCTAACATTTTATGTCGGCATTTCCACACACAAATGTTTGAGAGCAGGTTCTCAAATTTTCCGCCAACAAAACTTGTTGTCAGAAAGTCTGATCGTGTCGCACAAAAGTTCATGCATGCTCAGAATCAAGCAGAAGGAGCCGCACTGGCTATTGAACTTCCTTTTTCTCGGCTCGCCGTACATCTTGTACGTCACCGCGTTCCCACGTTCGGAATTTTTAGCCAACATTTGTGTGACCGTGTGTATGCAAGACAAGTTTGAGCCAACAACCTTCGGAAAAAAATCCACGTTTTTTGTTGGCGGAAAGTCCGATCGTGTGTGCGCGGCATTAGGTCTCATGCACACCGGGCTTATGCCCAGCTCTAAAGCCGTGTTTTTGTAAATGCATTTAGGTGGGTCAAGCACTTGGGCATTAATTAATTAAATTGACCTGAATAATCATTTATTCTGGCCATTGAAATTAATTAACACTCAAGCGTAGAGTTAACACGTGTTTAGGCACATTGAGCGTTTTTTTTTTTTCTGCCAAAATGCTGCTGCTCCTGAATGCCAGTGATTTTTTTTTTCTGCCTCTATACGCCTGTAAATGCCTATATGTGCATGGACAAAGGCTAACACTGAGGGGCATTTAAAGGCAAAAAAAAAAAAAACATCAAATGCCCCTAAAAGTGGCGTTTTTAACACCCAGAGGCCTTAGAAAGGGCTGTTCAGCAGTATAGAATCCACACAAACCACTTTAAAATGCTGACAAACCAGGACCGGTTTTGCTTATTTTTTTAAATTATGTTTATGTTTATACTTTGTAAAAATAATTGCAGATTTTTTGCAGTTATGTTGGTATTGGTTGGAAATGGTTTCAGGAAAATAGAACAATGAAGTACTGCCACCTGCTGGACAATGATAAAACAGCAACTCTGCGTAATCAAAAAGCAAACATTTATTACATAGCAGCTTACCAACTCTTAGATGTGAAGGCTGTATTAATTTGCTTTTCTTTTTTTTGTTGGCTTTCTTTCTGCTATTTTAATCTCGTGATCAAGCCAGCAAGTCTGCTGTTTTTCAAAAGAACAAGCTCTCTTGCAGTAACAGGGATGAGACAGGCCATTTAAAGTGGCACTCCACCCAAAAGGGGAAGCTCCGCTTGTTTGTACCCTCCCCTTCCACATTTGGCCCTTTTTGGGGGGAAAAGGGGGGAGGGGATATCTGGTTTTGACAGGTACCTGCTTCCACTTCCTGCTCAGATGACCGCAGCGATCTATGACAATGTCCTGCCCCTCCTCCTTCCGACCCCCCCCCCCCCCTCGCCGCAGCCTTCTGGGACACACACAGGTCCCAGAAGACTGTGGGACCATTCAGAAAGCGCATTTTGACTCGCACATGCGCAGTAGAACACCAGAAGGCTTCACTGCCGGTTTCCCTTACCCAAGATGCCCGGCGCCTGCACTCAAAGCAGATTGAAGAAGCGGCTCGGCTGCAGGATATCGCTGGATCCCTGGCATTGGTGTGCACAGCCTATTGCATTAGGGAGTCACCCCAGAGCACAAACACATATGTGTGTATATGAGCAGAGCAGAGGATGGTGTCAGCAGAGCAGAGATTGGTGTCCATAGGGCAGTGGTCGGTGTCAGTAGTTTTTATTTTTTTTATTTTTAAAATCATTTTTTTACAATTTTATTTTTTAAATATTTTTTTACATTAATATTATTATTATTATTATTTTTTTTTTACAATTTCTTTAGGAGCCTTGTAGGGGGGCTTTGGTGAAATATCAAGGGCCTAAACAAAGAGAAAGGGACTGAGAACAGAGCTTCCCCGTTCCCTTTCTCTGCAGCCTCAGCTGCACCGGACAGTGAATGAATGGGAAGTGCTCTGAGCGGCTTCCTGTTCATTCACAAACCAAAGCATAATAAACATAGTTTACTATGCTTCAGTTAAAAATGAACACAGGAGCGATTGCTATAGATCACCCACTGTATTTATTCATTCATCCATCCTGAAACATCCCCCACAGTAGTCAGTGGGAGAGGAGGCAAGCTGGCAGCACTGCAGGTGGGGGGGAGCGGAGGATGCCAGGGGTAATTAGCACCGGACAGGGTGATTAGGGTGTGCCCAGGCACACCCAGCACACCATGTGCGCACGCCTATGATCCCTGGACAAGTAAGTGTTAGATTAAAAGTCAGTAGCTGCAGTATTTTTATTTTGGGGGGTGGGGGGCTGAAACTGCTCTTTAACACTGTTAGGGCAAAAACTGTTTGCCGTAACTGATTATAAAGTAATACCTGGAGTTTGGCTTCAATTTGTTAGTGTATCTAAATCTGTTATTACATCTAACACTGCCCTCCCCCCAGACTTGCAATGCTGCTGTCCAAATCTGCCCCCTGTGCTCCTTCATCCAGAGTCGGGCGCTCTAATATAGATGTGTTACTGGCTAAATCACCAGGTGAAAACAGAGGGGGAAAAGCCTAAAAAAGAAAACTAATGCAGCTATCACATGTAATGATAGTAAGCTGCAATATATGACATTTTTGAAATAGGTACATCAAACAGTGCAGAACAACCACTCGACTCTTAATATGTTAAACATAAAAATACATCAAACAGTGAGTTACCGTATATACTCGAGTATAAGCCGACCGGAATATAAGCAGAGGCACCTAATTTTACCACAAAAAAATGGGAAAATTTATTGACTCGAGTATAAGCCTAGGGTGAGAAATGTGCAGCTACTGTAGGTGGAAAAGAGGGTCAACAATGCCCATTTGCAGCCTCACTGTGCCCATTTGCAGCCTCACTGTGCCCATTTGCATGCCTCACTGTGCCCATTTGCATGCCTCACTGTGCCCATTTGCATGCCTCACTGTCCTCTAACTTTCTCTGTCGGGGTCCCCCAAGGTTCAGTTCTTGGACCTCTCCTATTCTCAATCTACACCGCCTCCCTGGGTCAGCTAATAGCCTCCGGTGGCTTCCAATACCATTTCTATGCTGATGACACACAAATCTATCTCTCCACCACTCTGCTCAAGCCTTCAGTCTCCTCACGCATCACTAATTTACTAATAGACACATCAGCCTTGATGTCACACCACTTCCTCAGACTTAATCTATCCAAAACTGAGCTCATCATTTTTACTCTCCTAAGTGCCTCTTCTCAATTTCTCTGTCAAATTAAAGGCTCAACTATCAACCTATCCCCTCACGCCAAGGTCCTAGGTGTAATCCTGGACTCTGAACTTTCCTTTCGGCCCCACATCCAATCGCTGTCCAAAGCTTCTGCCTCAACCTCCACAACATCTCCAAGATATGCCCCTTCCTAACCAATGACACCACAAAGATCCTGGTTCACTCCCTGGTCATCTCCCGCATCGACTACTGCAACTCCCTCCTTATTGGCTTAGCTTTACCCTCCAGTCCATCATGAATGCTGCTACCAGGCTCATCCACCTTACCAACCGCTCAGTGTCAGCTACTCCTCTCTGCCAATCCCTCCAGTGGCTTCCACTCACCCAACAAATTAAATTCAAAATACTAACAACTTACAAAGCCATCCACAACTCTGCCCCCAACTACAGCACTAACCTGGCCTCAAAATACCAACCTACTTGTTCTCTTTGTTCCTCCTGCTCTCTATCTCTCTTGTCACCTCCTCCCATGCTCAACCTCTCCTGAGCCTCTCTCATCCCATGGAACTCCCTAACCCAGTCTGTCTGACTATCTCCTACTCTGTTCACTTATAGAAAATACCTGAAAACGTATCTCTTCAGAGAGGCCTATCCATCCTCCACCTAACAAGAGTATATTTATTTTCTCCAATCAGCCCATCCCTTATTTTTAATTACCTTTTGTATCTATTAACCCTCCCTCTTAGATTGTAAGCTCTAATGAGCAGGGTCCACCGATTCATAGAGTATTAAATTGTATAGCAATTGTACTGTCTGCCCTTATGTTGTAAATCGCTGCGTAAACCTTTGGCGCTATATAAATCCTGTAAAATAATTTGTGAGGTGCTAGCTATGCTAAAAGGATGTATGAAACCTAGCACCGTGACTAAAGTGGAAGTCCAGTCTAGAACTAATGAAGCTTAAAATGGCTCCCATCCCCCTCCTAACTTCTTTTTTTAACTACCCTGTGAAAGGAAGATATATTTACCTATTCTCAGGGAACTCCGTTCCGATCATGTGATCGGCTCCCAGCAACCGGCTTCAGGGGAGAGGAGGGACAGCCGACACTTTATAACCAATGAAGCTACCTAAATGAGTCCAGCTGAGTGAGAGTTACCACTACTAGATACTGTACACCTTGACGTAGATAAATGAGAACCTTTACCTTTAATTTCACTGTCAAATACAATTTCATCAGATGGTCTTCTTAATGACTGGGGGCCATCCTATGATTGATATTTTTCGATTCGGGTCGATAGTGGTAGAATGAATCAATTGGCAGCTTCTAGGATCTCTTGGTGGTTTTCTACACAAGAGGGTACGGTTCATACCCACCTGACTCCACCGCTAAAGGCAAGCAATGGTGTCTCATTAATTTCGTTGCATTGTATAATGTACAATTAGTTAAATATCCAGTGGTATAAGACCCAGTTCCCATCTCCGATACCCACCAGTGGAGTCTTCTACCTACCTTGGTTATCGACTTATGTTTTCGCTCCTTTCTTTGACTCGGTTCTTTATCTCGGTTATGAAATTTATTGATTACGAACCGTTTTATATTATACTGTACTTGTATGAGTTGCATGTAAACCGTCTTTTTCCTGTACTTTTTCAATACTGTATTGTACTTTTCTTGTTACTTGCTTAACTTCAATAAAAAACTTTGAAGAAAAAAAAAAAAAAAAATATCCAGTGGTACTTGTGTCCTGTTTTACCATATGTGAGGAGCTTGGAGCGTACATTCATCCATTTCACATCCTCAAAAGAAGTACATTTCTAGGTGTGCAAGCAGTCAGTACAAAAGCTTAACACCTTGGTCATTTTTTTTTGCCTTGATATGGTACCAGGTACAAATTCTAACTTACTCCAGTCAGATGTAAAAATCCTTGCTCTAAACCTAACTCCCTGGCTGCCCTGCTTAATCCTCATTGTTGCCTGTACCTTTGCCTTCTCAATGGCCCCTCCTGAGACTGTAGGAAGACACATTAGGGTTCCTGGATTCTTCTACGTCTTGTTGAAGCCATAGCGGCTAATAGGGAGCTTGTGCAAAACAGAACCATGTGACCAGAGGCTACAAAATGACCCAACCATTCTGTGGAGTTTCTGACATACGCAAATTTGAAATGTTCCTTAGATATAATAATTGGTTCACTATCCAATATTACTTTTGTTGGGCATCGTTCTTCAGATAAGTGATGGTCCTAATGCCCTGGCCCTTGCAAATCACTGCTATAGCTCGGAGAGTTTAGAATTAGGTGATTTCCTGCCTGACGGAGCCTGTCTGGTTCTGGCTGATGTCACGATGAGCACCATAGGACATGGAGCCTCCAAGTAGGTAGGTCACCACTGAATACCAATGCTAGGGGGCCTTCAATTTTCCCACTGACCTCAATGCATGGGAAGAAGGCGGGGGGGGGGTAAATAATATTCCCTCTTGTCCCCCGCAAAGGGGTATTAATTACTCTCAATGACCAATAACTTCCACTCCCACTAACCACTGTCATAGGGGCATGTGGAAGTGCGTGATCACGCACTTCCACATATGGGAATCTACACATTCCTCTGTACATGTGGTGCTGTGACACAAACATTGGTGGTGGATAATTTACTTTAAAACATAACCTTATACCATATCCTCTCTTGATTGACTTCTGCCGCAGGTGCAATCTGACTGTACTCTGACTATTGGCGTTTAATGCCATGGCGTGAGGACCTATATTTAGTGTGAACTCTAGTGAGCCATGTCTCTGGACTGATGCCCCTCCTTGGTTGTGACGGCTGAGGGGAGCTTTGGGACCCCCTCATGGGGAGAAAGAAGGCTTCTTCTAAAGCAGGGGTCTTCAAACTATGGCCCTCCAGTTGTTCAGGAACTACAATTCCCATCATGCGTAGTCATGTCTGTGAATGTCAGAGTATTACAATGCCTCATGGGATGTGTAGTTCTGCAACAGCTGGAGGGCCGCAGTTTGAGGATCCCTGTTCTAAAGGGAGCTCCATACAGGACTAAAATCTTCCTATCTTTTGTTTTGGATATACATCATTGGGTAACTATACTAAATATTTGCGCTATAAGATATTGCCAACTGCATTTATTGTGTGCAAACATTAGTTGATACATATATTTACTATGTGTTTTCCTTAGCAGACTGCCCCTCTGAAGAAGACCCCATTAGTGTGGGTTGAAACGCATCAGAGCTATTTTTTCATACCTCGGACAACTCTTGTGTACTTGTTTGTATGAAATCCCAGTCTGTACTGTATATCCATATTTTTTACATTATTATTGTCCTGCTGGAGCTCGTCTTTTAACTACTATGTTAAATATTTTTTATTAATAAAACAATTTTGGATTATTTACACATTGTTGACTTGATCCATAATTCTGCTGCCTAAAAATCCCATTTCAGGGGGAGGACTTCCAATACTTAACCCAAAAATGCAAACACTTTGTTCCTAGAGGAGTTATAACATATAGAAATATGATAACAGATAGAAATAAGAAAACATATAACTTTTTTTTGTAATTCTATATCTAAATCCGAGAACAACAATTTAATATATTGCAGCTTTCCAGTCCTTAGAGGTGGTGGCTGCATTTGTTTTCATTTTTCAACAACAAATTCAGCAAGTATAGAAAATACTTGTTGATCATTCCAGAAATGCAGTTTCCTTGTCACTTTGGGGGAGATTTACTAAAACTGGCGCAGCTTTGCATAGTAACCAATCAGCTTCTAACTTCAGCTTGTTCAATTAAGCTTAGACAATAAAGTCTGGAAGCTGATTGGGTTCTATGCACAACTGTACCAGATTCCATGTGCTCCAGTTTTAAGAAATCTCCTCCTTTGTGTTAAATGAACAGAAAGCAAACACAATCCTTTAGTAAGGTTCTATTCAAATTTGTGCGCCCCCCGTTCTGAAGGGACAGCAGCCCATTCATTTTAGTTGGCTGCCCTACCTGCAGAAACATGGGGAAAAAGTCCTGGGCCATTTTTAAAAAAAAATTGTGCCACACTGAACCACATGAACCTGTGGCACCATGAAGTTTCACACGCCTGAAAACGCAGGCATTTTTCCGATGCATGGGCTGCCATGAAGAATCAATGGCACTCACACGTGTCTGATAAAGAGTAGCACGTTTTGACTGCGGGCCGGGAACGCATGTGAGTTTGTGAGCGATTAGCAATAATTTTAACCTAGCCTAAATAACTAATCCCCCAAATCCCAAGTAATAAAGAAAATGAGTGGCCTCTAAGGGTAATAACCATAATAAAAACAATACATTGTACCATCATCCAAAATTTGTTACTTTTCCTACACTGTACCAAGATAATCCACTTGCTCCTTTGCCCCTGGCGAACCCTGGTTGGGGACTAGGTTCCCAAACCTCTATTCCCCTCCAGGGGCGGACTGACCATTCGGCCACTCAGGCACTTCCCGGCGGCCCTGAGCCATTGGGGGCCCCATCAGGGTTGCCAGCCTCAGTAAAACCAGGCACAGTATGTAAAAATCATTTATTTTACATCGGTTTCTGAAATGTCCCTTACTGACATCCTTTTGGTCTAAAAATCCAGAGATTATAGCTGCCCCACCTCCAGTACTCCATGTACCTTGTGTGTACATGTATGTGTATACTGTGTGTGTGTGTATATACTGTGTGGCCCCATAATCTCTGATTGCCTGGGGGCCCCATAATCTCTGATTGCCCAGGGGCCCCATGAGTTGTCAGTCCGCCCCTGTTCCCCTCCCAAGTAATGAAGATGAAGAGAAGAAGACATGCTTGAAGTCCAGTCTGGGTGGCAACCACGGCTCCTTCCATAGATAAAGTGAGTGTTACCATCCTAGTACAGGAAGCCTATCTATCATCTATCTATCTATCTGGAATAGACATGTGCAATTCGTTTCATTTTTTTTCGTTTTTCGTTTTTTTCGTTTGTTCGTTTTCGTACGAATGAACGAATCGTTCGAATCGTACGAATCCGATTAACGAATCGTTAGAATCGAACGAATCCGAAAAACAATGAAAATCCGAAAAAAACTAATTAGAAGCAACGAATGTACCAATGAAGAAAATCCGAAAAAAGGAACAACGAAAATGAACGAAAAAATTCGTACATTCGTAACTTTTTTTTTTGTTGAATTGGTAATTTTCCGTGTCCCTTACAATGGTGCTGATTAACGTGCTTCGAATAGATTGAACGAAAAAATTCGTACATTCTTAACTTTTTTTTTAGATTCGTAACTTTTTTTTTTAGATTCGTAACTTTTTTTTTTTTGGTTGAATTGGTAATTTTCCATGTCCCTTACAATGGTGCTGCTTAACGTGCTTCGAATAGATTGAACGAAAAAATTTGTACATTCGTAACTTTTTTTTTTCGATTCGTAACTTTTTTTTTCGATTCGTAACTTTTTTTTTTCGATTCGTAAATTATTAAAATGTAATAATAGCATACACATTACATAAAATTATGAATTATGCTCCGATTACGAATCTACGAATGTTACGAATGTACGAATAAATACGAATGCGTCCGAATTTCGAATAAACTAAAATTAAACTAACGAAAAAACGAATCAACGAAAAATAACTCTTACGAATGTACGAATCGTTACGAATACGAACACCGACGACTTACGAATGTACGAATCGTTACCAATCAACGGAAACGAAACGAAAATAAACGAATTTTTTTCGGAAACGAAAAAAACGAAACGAAAATAAACGAATTTTTTTGTTGTGCACATGTCTAATCTGGAATAATGTATGAAATGGTCTTTTCTCGGTTGTGTAATGTTCCTTGGCAAATATGTAACATTTGTACTCTTCTGTTAAAATGTATTTGAAATGAGAAAAAGCAAAATGGTTCTGTTATTTAAGGATAGAGGGGCACAGCTTTATTGATTAAAAAAATACACAAAAGTAAATAAAAAGAAAAAGAAAAAACCCAATAGTTCACAAACTAACCTCTGCAGAGCCAACAATGAACAGGGATAGCTGTTCGGCGTCTGACAGAATTAAATTTGACCATAAATCTTCTTGCATAGAAATAGTGGAGCCCCATAGACAATATATTTATATATTTATATAGATCTATATATATATATAGTGTGTCCAGATAAATATATTTCATTATGTATAGACATATGTTTCTATATGTAGGTAAGACAAGGCAATGCAAGACATCACCGGGCGTGGCACAGGCTGATGACATCATAGGCTGGGGTGAGATGTCACAGGTCTGGAGGTTTTTGTAGCACAGAATAAGGTCTTGAAGGGGAAAAAGGGTAATGGTGGTGGCAGTGATGTCATGCAGGGGAGCGTGTTGGAATCCTGCAGATCATTACTTTGCTGACCCTCCCCTTCTTAAAAGTTTTGTTCAAGTGAAAACTTTAGGTAGCCATTTTGTTACCTTAAAGAGAACCATTCACAATTAGGCTCATTAAAAGAGTCTGATTACTAAAGTAAAACTGTGGCAAAGCTATGGGCATTTAAATTAACATGCCATAAATGTGCTTTAAAACATGCCATCACTGACCTCTGTAGCTGCAGTCACTGTGGAGAAACTCACCTACAACATTCATAATTAAAGCTGTGAAAAAATCTTAGGTCGGGTCTCAGAACTTTGCTCTTTTACCTCTCCCTTTGTACATGCTCTGTGTATACATTAGAGATTAGAAGGCTGGCAGGCTGCCAAGTCAATGCTGGCACAGGAAGCTGAGCTACCTTATTAATGTAAAAGTGGAAAGCTTCAGCGGCAAACTTTGAGGGTGAATTAGGCTGCATTCACATCTGAGAATTCCAGGAATGCGTACAGACAACGTGCGTTCCCAGAATGCGTAAAAAAGTCAAGCTTGCCGTGCCATTTTTGGTGATGGCACCCAAAACACAGCCAGCAAATGCACATTTTTGGGCTGCCTTACGCTGTCGTGGAAAAATATGCAAAAAGAAGCACGTTTGTGAAACATGAAGTGTGAATGGGGCCTTACTCATGAGAAGCTGCAGCTACAGAGGTCAGTGAGGACTTGTTTTAAACACCTGAATGCATATAGTCTGGCCACAGTTCTACTTTGAAATATCCTAAAGCTGCAGGGATACTTATGAAAGAATTATATTTGTCCCCTTTGCAGGTTTTATTTGAGTCTGACACTTTAGCTTGAGGTTCAGGAAAGTTCACCTGAAGTATGACAGTTTTTGTACCTTGTAATCTGCATAGGTCCAAATATTTTCCCCAAAGTCCCAAAGAGAGCGACCCATAGTTAAGAAGAATGTAAAAAACAATGGGACTTTGTTTTTGGCCCTATTGTGCAATCTCAGGAGCTGGAAGACAGTATTTAAGGTCAGGCAATTAAAAAGACAGCAGCTCCGACATTCCAGATGAAGTATCAGGTCCAGCAAAAGTAAATAGAACTATGTGGGAAGGTACTGTGTGTATGTATATATATATACACATACACACACACACTATATTACCAAAAGTATTGAAACGCCTGCCTTTACACCAACATGAACTTTTAATGGCATCCCAGTCTTAGTCCGTAGGGTTCAATATTGAGTTGGCCCACCCTTGGCAGCTATAAAAGCTTCAACTCTTCTGGGAAGGCTGTCCACATGGTTTATGAGTGTGTCTATGGGAATATTTCCGCTCTAATTCATCCCAAAGGTATTCTATTGGATTGAGGTCAGTGAGGTTCCTCCAACTCAAACTCGCTTATCCATGTCTTTATGGACCTTGCTTTGTGCACTTGTCCAAAACATTTGGTGGAGGGGGTAGTAGGGTGTGGGGTTGTTTTTAAGGGGTTGGGCTTGGCCCCTTAGTTCCAGTGAAGAGAACTCTTAAGACGTCTGCATATCAAGACATTTTGGACAATTTCATGCTCCCAACTTTGTGGGAACAGTTTGGCGATGGCCCCTACCTGTGCAGTCCAGTGAGGTTCCTCCACCGCAAACTCGCTCATCCATGTCTTTTTGGACCTTGCTTTGTGCACTGGTCCAAATCATTTGGTGGAGGGGGGATTATGGTGTGGGGTTGTTTTTCAGGGGTTGGGCTTCGCCGCTTAGTTCCAGTGAAGGGAACTCTTAAGTCATCAGCATACCAAGACACTTTTGGACAATTTCATGCTCCAACATTGTGGGAACAGTTTGGGGATGACCCCTTCCTGTTCCAACATGACTGTGCACCAGTGCACAAAGCAAGGTTCATAAAGACATGGACCAAGGAGTTTTGGGTGGAGGAACTTGACTGGCCTGACCTCAACCCGATAGAACACCTTTGGGATGAATTAAAGCAGAGACTGCGAGCCAGGCCTTCTCGTCCACATCAGTGCCTGACCTCACAAATGTGCTTCTGGAAGAATGGTCAAACATTCCCATAGACATACTCCTAAACCTTGTGGACAGCCTTCCCAGAAGAGTTGAAGCTGTTATAGCTGTAAAGGGTGGGCCAACTCAATATCGAACCCTACGGACTAATGCCCAGAGACACACGATCGGATTTTCCGACAACAAATGTTGGATGTGAGCTTGTTGGCGGTAGGTCCGACTGTGTGTATGCTCCATCGAACATTTGTTGTTGGACTTTCCGCCAATAAATGCTAGCTAGCAGGTTCAAAAATTTTCCACCAACAAACTTTGTTGTCGGAATTTTCGATCGTGTGTACATAAGTCCGACGCACAAAAGTTCACGCATGCTCGGAATCAAGCTGAAGGAGCCGCACTGGCTATTGAACTTCCTTTTTCTCGGCTCGTCGTACATCTTGTACGTCACCAAGTTCCCACATTCGCAATTGTTGGCCAACATTTGTGTGACCGCGTGTATGCAAGACAAGTTGGAGCCAACAACCTTTGCACAAAATTCCACGGTTTTGTTGTCGGAAAGTCCGATCGTGTGTACGGGGCATAAGACTGGGATGACATTAAAGTTCATGTGCATGTAAAGGCAGGCATCTCAATAGTGTGTATGTACAGTATCTGACAAACGTGAGTACACCCCTCCCATTTTTTTAAATATTTATTATACCTTTTCATGTGACAACACTGAAGAAATGACACTTTGCTACAATGTAAAGTAGTGAGTGCGCAGCTTGTATAACAGTGTAAATTTGCTGTCCTCTCAAAATAACTCAACACACAGCCATTAATGTCTAAACCGCTGGCAACAAAAGTGAGTACACCCCTAAGTGAAAATATCCAAATTGAGCCCACTTAGCCATTTTTCCACCCCAATGTCATGTGACTCGTTAGTGTTACAAGGTCGCAGGTGTGAATGGGGAGCAGGTGTGTTAAATTTGGTGTTATCGCTCTCACTCATACTCATACTGGTCACTGGAAGTTTAACATGGCACCTCATGGCAAAGAACTCTCTGAGGATCTGAAAAAAAGAATTGTTGCTCTACATAAAGATGGCCTAGGCTATAAGAAGATTGCCAAGACCCTGAAACTGAGCTGCAGCACGGTGGCCAAGACCATGCAGAGGTTTAACAGGACAGGTTCCACTCAGAACAGGCCTTGCCATGGTCAACCAAAGAAGTTGAGTGCATGTGCTCAGTGTCATATCCAGAGGTTGTCTTTGGGAAATAGACGTATGAGTGCTGCCAGCATTGCTGCAGAAGTTGAAGGGGTGGGGGGTCAGCATGTCAGTGCTCAGACTATATGCCGCACACTGCATCAAATTGGTCTGCATGGCTGTCCTCCCAGAAGGAAGCCTCTTCTAAAGATGATGTACAATCAGGTGAGAAGTACAAAGACAAGTGTTTCTTGCCTACAGTCAAGCATGGTGGTGGGAGTCTCGTGGTCTCGGGCTGCATGGTGGTGGGAGTGTCGTGGTCTGGGGCTGCATGAGTGCTGCCAGCACTGGGGAGCTACAGTTCATTGAGGGAACCATGAATGCCAACATGTACTGTGACATACTAAAGCAGAGAATGATCCCCTCCCTTCAGAGACTGGGCCGCAGGGCAGTATTCCAACATAATAACAACCCCAAACACACCTCCAAGATGACCACTGCCTTGCTAAAGAAGCTGAGGGTAAAAGGTGATGGGCTGGCCAAGCATGTCTCCGGACCTAAACCCTATTGAGCATCTGTGGGGTATCCTCAAATGGAAGGTGGAGGAGTGCAAAGTCTCTAACATCCACCAGTGATGTCATCATGGAGGAGTGGAAGAGGACTCCAGTGGCAACCTGTGAAGCTCTGGTGAACTCCATGCCCAAGAGGGTTAAGGCAGTTCTGGAAAATAATGATGGCCACACAAAATATTGACACTTTGGGCCCAATGTGGACATTTTCACTTAGGGGTGTACTCACTTTTGTTGCCAGCGGATTAGACATTAATGACTGTGTGTTGAGTTATTTTGAGGGGACAGCAAATTTACAAGCTGTACACTCACTAATTTACATTGTAGCAAAGTGTAATTTCTTCAGTGTTGACACATGAAAAGATAGAATAAAATATTTACAAAAATGTGAAGGGTGTACTCACTTTTGTGAGATTATATATATATTATACAGTTACAGTATATCTTTATAATACAGTCACAGTATATATATATATATATATATATACAGTTACAGTATATATATGTCCAAAATGTTGCAATTGTATTGATGTAAGACTGAATATTCAAATTCTTCCATAAGCCCAATTGTGACTGGTTCCACCAAACAGTATGAAGCCTGTCCAGTATGCCACAGTCAACATGAAAGTCAACAGTTCCTGTTTAAATGGTTAGACTTCATATACACGTGTTGACCAAATGGCTGTGGTCATCGTGCACAGATACCACTTATTTTCCTTCTCCTGCCCAGTCCGGCCAAACGTCCTCCAGTTATCTCTTTAGATTCTAGCACTAAGGGTGTGTGTGTGTGCAGTAACTTTTTTTTCCCCCGACTAATAAACAATTAAGGCACGGCACAAACACACAGATACACAGACGCACACACACATTGGACACACACATACACGCCAGTGTGGCCCCTCGCTTCTCTTTAAGAGACTGCAGGGGATGGGGAGCGATAAGGCTCATTGCAAAAAAAAATCCCATGGTGGTAGCTACTAAGTCCAGCCCCAGTTTTTCTTCTTGCTTCCTCGTGCGTTAGAGGGCTAGGCCGCAGTTACGATATCAACACTGTGATTCTGACCCTTTCACACCCTGACATTCTAGAATTGTTTGTTTAAGAGGGGTGCTGACTCCTAACTGTGGTGGCTGTCTGAGAACTTGGAGACTTCAGTGGTGCACAGGTCCCGCTCTTGCCATCCGTCTGGACTCCGCTAACGGTAATAGTTATAGGAGACTGCTTACGTTGTTCTGGACTGGTGGCCTTAAGAGAAGTCATTGAGGTCTCTTTAGTCTGTTTGCTGTCAACTATGCCGCTTCCAGCAACAGATCTGGACAATCTTGTTTGGTCATTTTCCGCGCCACCGTTAGTAGGCTTATTAGGTAAGGAAGAAGGGGTGATTGATACCTGATTGGTGTCAGGCTTGTTGACCTTGTCATGACTTGGTGGAAATGAGTTCTTTTTGGCCTGGTCGCTCAGAATTCTGCTGATGCTACCATCCGAAGCAGCAGTTGGCAATTTGGCTTTTTTTTTTTCCTCACTAGCATTGTAAGCGATTGGATGGTCAGAGGTGCCCCTCATCTTGTCGCTGGCTGTTCCTGAAAGCCCGCCGGTTACTGAGGGGTTCTCAGTAGGACTTTTAAAACCAGCTTCGGGGCCAGTTACCGGAGGAGTGGTGACCGCTGTCTTGTCACTCCCCGCTCTGCTAACCTTGTTTACATTTAACTGAGTATTGCTTGTTGAATGATGAATTTCTGTCTTGCTAGTCTGGCTCTGGTTGGCTGCCAGTTTATGTACTTCTGCTCCGCCTATTTTATCTTGCATTTTTGTTTTATCGCTGTCTGCTCCATTTACCGAACTATTATCTGACCTAGTAGAAACTTGGGGTGTCTGTGTGCTTTCCACATTGCTTATCTGTATGCTTACTGGGGAAAGAGGTTTCACAGTAGCTAAAGCAGGAACAGGAATTTGGGAATCTTTTACAGCAGCTCCATTTCCTTTAGTGTTTTCCATGATGGGCACTGCGGTAATAAAAGTTTTTGTTAGTTCCGATTTTACTTCACTGCTCCTCATGGGCGGTACATTATTATTATCCTGGATAGCTGGGGGCTTCTCACCATTTAGGATGGAGGTAGAATCCTTTACCTGGTCAATTTTCACTTCATTTATGCTAACAGGGTGGGAGGAAGCAGACTGGAAGGTCTCTGAGAGCTTGGCACTTGGCGGAGAAAGGGAAGGACATTTTGAATTATCAATGTTTAATTTTTCATCCTTTATACTGATGGGTGGGTTGCCTTTAGGGGCTTCTGGTTTCTTCTCTTCAGTTGGCTGAGAAGAAGGCTTAATAGCTTTAGGGTCAGTTGTCTTCATTGGAGTAACTTCTTTGTTTTTGTCTTTTGTAGCATGAGAGTGATCAGAGTGGAGATGTTGAAGGGAACTGGTGGTGTATTTCACTGGGTCAGGTTCAACAGTTTTAGACTTAATTATGTGTGAACTTGCCTGAGAAGCCTGGGAGTCTTTGTGGATGGAGGGACTACTTTTTATAGTACTTTTACCCACTGTAGTCAGCTCTTCAACCACTTCTAAATACCAACGTTCCCTCATGGTCCCACTCTCTTCCTCGTCATCCTCTCCTTTTTCTCCCTTTTTGCCTTCAGCTTCCCCGATGCCTTCTTCTCCTTCCCCCCGTCTACCTTCATGTTCCTGCACAGGACTTAGCGTTTTGACCTGACATCTTCCTGTCATGGCATGAGAAGGCTCACCTTGTGTCGGTAGAGCAGCCGTCACAATAGAAGGCGGTTCCTGGGGTGAAAACGAGGTGGGAGTTCGAACAACAGTGCCCATCTTTCCTACTACTGGAACTTTCCCTTCAACACCTTTGTGCCCCTCAACCTGTTGTGATATTGCCATCCCAATATCACTCTCCAGCCTTTCCAAACTGTCCACTAACAGGTCTCCTGCGCATAAGCTCCGAGGAGATTCCTGTCGGCCTACTCTTCTAACTGGCTGAGATCTTCCCCCCATGCTTTCTCCCACTTCTCCCTCTGGTGTTCCACCTCCTGGCTCTTGTTTTCTTGGTGACCCACCACTTCCCCCTCCACCCAACTTCTCTGCAGACTGCACTCTCTTCAGGAGAGGGGAACGTGGAGGCTCTGCACTTTTGGGGCGTGGACGGGAAACAGGAGGGGAGGGGTGCAATTTTGGAGGGAAGCTCTGAGTGGTTAGGCTGCTACCTACACTGTGGCTAGGAAGAAGAGGAGGCGAGGCAGCTGCAGTGGGTGAAGGTGTATGAGCCAGGGGGGATAAGGGCATGTTACCGGCAGACTTGCATCTTGCAGAGCGATACTGGCGGTGCAGTTTTGGGGACAGACCATGAAGTGTGCTTGGGCGAATGTGAGGAGAGGTAGATGCAGATGATGAGGATGAGGAGGATGTCGGAGCACAGGACGTCGAGGAGGATGGAGGAGGAGGGGCTGGAGAGTTGGGAGTGCTGGAAGAAGGAGAACTGCCTTGCGAAGAAGCTCCTGAAACAAAAACATGAGAGGAAGCATTAATAATCTGAATAACAATCCCATCCCGCAGCCTGTTTTAAATCTACACAGTCTGCTGCTCTTTGATTCAACACTACCATTCTGTAAAATATTTCTCCCAAGCAGAAAGAACATTTTAATCTGAGATAAGACAAGAACATCAGGATGTAAGCAAGAACACCATGACCCAGCAAAAAAAAAAAAAAAAAAGAAAGTGCATCAGAACTGTAAGGAGACAGAAGAATTCCATTCCCCAACCCCTAAAAAAGATTGCTAGTGGGATGAGCCAACGCTGGATTCCATAGCCGCTATCTGTTCTTGACTTTCAAGGGCAGTGCAAGAGTTGTAACATTTGTTCCTACAAATGAACACATTTTTTTTAAATTTGCATAATTTTCTTTTCACAAGGGATGTTTGTTTTGCATAATATACAGTTTTTTGTTGCTGTGAAATAGAATTATATATACAGCATATAAAATACCCCCATTTATCAAAAGTCGGCATTTATTTTCCTGGGTATTTATTTCTGGTCAAAGGTTTTTCAGGAGCTTCCAGCAATCCAATTTCCCTGCCAACATTTTTTGATCTGTCCTCCATAGCGAACCACTGTTGCTTGTGTTTAATGTTAAGCAAACTCACCAAGGATTATTTTAGACACACCAAATACTGTCTTTATATAATACTTTATGCTTGCAGGTCTGTGAAACTCCAGAGGTATAGTTGAAAGAAAAAGTACAAAATCATAAGTACAGAGCATACTTGTTGGATGTCCTGTCAAGGAACACTGTGGGTTTGAATTACTACAACTGGAGAGTGTAGCACTAACCCCCGAAGGAGCTGCTGGTTTTATTTGGGCTTAACGTTACCTCACTTATTTGCTTCTCCGTCTTGGAGATCCCGTGGAAAGTGGCCCAAAGTAATGTTGAGACTGGCACTGAATCCTCCTTTGGGTTATTTATTTAGAAAAGAAGACAAAGTCTCGTAATAAAAGGGTAGAGGGTTAGGGTTGAGTTCAGGTACTTAAGATTGCAGGGTGAAGACACTAGAAGAATCCAAAGAATATTGCTGCTTCACACACTGGATTAAATTACCCCTCGGATAGACCTCTCTCACTAGGCCTAGCAGCCGGTGGGATGCTCGGCAAAGTCTCTGCCACAAACTTGCAAGTTATACTTTAGCATCACTGAGGGATTGGATGAATTTTAGAGAACTAACATACGGTACCAGTTTCTCTCAGCCGATCCGGCGATACCGTATGAGTGTTGATCCAGGTTGCGTCCTTCAACTAAGTCTCCAGGCTCCATCAGAGAAGCCAGCCTTGCACATGGCCTTCTCCTGATCGAGTCCTCCCCTGGGGTACTTCAGTTGCTGGGCCTCTCCCTTCAGTTGAGACGGCACCGGACCTTCCTTGGATCAGTAGGCTCCGAAGTTCAGTCAGGCCTGTCCCTTCAGTTACGTTGCCTCAGGCTAGCCAGCCCCGAGACACAAGATGCATGGTTCTGCACCCCAGGCCAGGAGGGCCACAGGGCAGGGTCAGGAGGACCCAGAACCAAAACAGACAGAAAATAACTCTCCCCGCCAACGTGGCGTCGATACCTTAAATACCACCCCCAGAATGCACCACAGGAGAACACTCCCACTGGGCTGGTTTCCGAGAGACAAGTGGCACTCAATGCATCTAGCTAGACTGCGTTTCTTCCCTTGCCGGCGGTGACAGCGACACCTATGATCAAGGAAAACTGAGTGCAACCCAGCTAGTCTGGTACAGAAACCAGAAATTCAGTGAAATCATCTCGAAGCCCAACTGTGGCTTTAGGCAACCATTTTTTAAAAACAATAGCGCCTGCTCGTCAGGAGCCAGAGCTACAAGAGTAAGGATGAGCTCATGCGCGTTCGCAACCGCACGTGCAGAGCCCGCCAGGAAGTCGGCACTGCGGAGCGCTTATCACAAGCAGTAAGACATTTTCCCGATCCGCGGCTGCAGAGGTCGGGAAATGTCTCACTGCCTGTGATTAGTGTTGTGCAGTGCCGACTTCCTGGCGGGCTCTACACGTGCGCTTGCGAACACGCCTGAGCTCATCCTTACTGGAGAGTGCAAAATCTGGTGCAGCTGTGCATGGTAGCCAATCAGCTTCTAACTTCAGCTTGTTCAATTAAGCTTTGACATAAAAAAAAAAAACCTGGAAGCTGATTGGTTTCTATGCAGAGCTTCACCAGATTTTGCGATCACCAGTTTTGGTAAATCAACTCCATATTGAGCTAGGCTGTGGTGTGCTTGGATGGTTCCATTCTGCAAAACATACCATGCTCAGAAGCTCTAACGGGCAGCAACACTTCTCTGTGGCAGAAAGTCCAACTAGTGCACTTTGTTATTGTTTTCTATTCTCAATTACCCGCTGTAGCAAAGTTTCAACAGCTACAGCTCCAACAGTTCCAATGCCCCCAAAAGGCAGATTTAGCTTGTAGTTTAGGTGTAGAGATTTTGTTGCAAAAGTTTGTTAAAGCGGAGCTACACTGCCCCTGACGTTTTTTTTTTTTCAATGGTGATTAATTAAGAAATTCATTTGTAAATTAGTAACTCACCTGTCTTGTTTGTATCACTTGTGCCTTTCGTTTTTTTTTCTCCTAAAAAGACTTTATAAAAATTTCCGGTTCGTTCTCCATCTTGCCTGTGGGCATTTGAAACCTCCAGGCATTCTCTTCCTGGATTTCATTGACGCCTCTCATTGTACTGCGCATGCGCGAGATTACAAAGTGCATAGGAGCGCCGTCAGCAGCTCCTGTTGCCATCACAACGTCGAAAGTCCCGCCCGGTTGTGATAGCAGAGACCGAATGTGACTGTCGTGATGACGTCACGTTCGGTTTCAAGTCTTGGGCTATCTCGGGCCAGGCCGCCGCACTGACTCCTAGGAGCTATGACACAAGCTCCCAGGAGACAGTGCGGGCTAGGGGATATTACGAAATAGCCGTAATATTCCCGCCCATATCCGAGGGAAGGAGAACCAGGAAGCGATGGATGGCAAGAAGAAAACAACTAAAGGTAAGTAAAAAAAAAAAGCTACCGTTTCGGATCGAGGAAGGTGAGTATTCTTTTTTTAGATATAGGTCTCAAAAAAGGGTGGCGCTCCGCTTTAAAGAAGAACTGTGACAATGCTATGGACATGTGAAATATGTCTTAACAAGCAGTAAATGGGCTTTAAAACAACTGTGGAGTAATCAATTTTCAGCAAAAACACAGTCACTTTTATTGTTTCTCAAAAGTGGCCTTTCATTCCTCTTCCCAGCAGTGACAAATCTCTAATGTAAACTGATACATAGAAAGGGGGAGCCCAGTGCTGAGACCTGACAGGGCTTCCTCTGTGAACTTTGAGGATGAATTGCTCCATAGTGCCTGCAGCTACAGTGGTCAGTTAGGGTTTGTTTCAAACTGATATTAAAAAGTCTTGCTTTTTATTTTAAAAAATATCAAACATGTTGTACTTACTTGCTCTGTGCAGTGGTTTTGCACAGAGCAGCCCAGATCCTCCTCTTCTCAGATCCCATGTTGGCACTCCTGGCTTCTCCCTCCTGCTGGGTGCCCCCACAGCAAGCAGCTTGCTATGGGGGCACCACTGAACCACTGCTCAGTGTGTCCATTTACACATGGAGCCAAGGTTCGGCTCCACCCTCTCCGTCTCCTGATTGGCTCCTGCTACTGCCAAAAGCCAATCAGGAGTATGAGTCCCCAGAGAGGCAAGGCTCCTCTGGACATCACTGGATCAAGAGGGGGCTCAGGTAAGTATTAGGGGGGCTGCTGCACACACAAGGTTTTTTACCTTCATGCATAGAATGAGCCATGATTAAGGCCTGATGGCCAAAACGCGTTGGAATTTTTGACTGTGCTATAATAAAACAATGTTTTAGCCAACTTCCATGGCACCAGCCCTTTTCCCTTTTTTGCATGGATTACATGGAGGTTTAAAGAGAATTCACAGGCTGAGTGCTGTGTTCTTGAGGCTCACCAGGGTTTGCACAGGAGGTAGTAGCTCGGATGCACCTGTTCCAAAAAACCTTGTCCCTTTACAACCACTTTAAGTGCATGTACTAGTTAGGAATATTGAAATATTTCAATGTCTATAGTCTGGCTCCAGTTCTACTTTAAATATATAAAAAGACTTTGAGTGCATTGGCCAACAGCCACCCACGCAAAACGTATATTTGTTTGGGTATGCCAAGCCTTTAAAGTACCAGTAAATATGACATAGTTTTAGTTATGGTAACGCCCTACCAACAACATGTTATGTCGTATATTACTATTACTACACTTGTATATTACTGTTGCGAAGCCCATTATGCTTTGCTGTTCCATCATTTTAGGTGTAAAAAGGCTTACCAGGGGCATTTGGCGATATCGTTTACTGGAACTATATATTTCAGAAAATAATTTCTGCTTAGGCTCCATTACCCAAAATACCTGCTTGACTTGATTTTACACCAGGTCAGTTGTGCTGTGTCTGGGCATAGATGCCCAATGCAGGCTCAACTCAAGGAATGAGGCAGAAATCCTTGCTTTGTATGCGGCCTGTTCACACCAATGTGCTCTGTTGGTGTGCGCTGTGATAAAATGATCTAGGCATCATTTTATTGCAGCATGTCGCATGGTACCACGTGATACTGCACTGCAGCACGATTAATGTAATTTTGCTGTAAAGTGTAATTTTGTGAAACTTCAAATAAAGTTAAAAAAATGTACAAAACAGTGTTACCAGTGCGCCAATCATTGCCCTTATACATTCCACACCAGCCCACCTACATTTTAACATGTGGGCTGGTGAGAATCAAACCCAAATGGAATGTACACCTTTCTTTTTTTCTTTTTTTTTTGCACGTAGAAGAGATCACCTAGATGATGCAGTGCTGTACTGCTCCTTCTCACAATGTATATCTATGAGTCAACTGACTTGCTGGAAATAAAGTAAAAAGTGTGCCTCTGCAGTGTCCTGTACTGGAAACACTGTAGTAAATTATCTGACCTCCATGCACTTCACTTTACGTGGACATGTGTTTGCTCCCTGCATTCTGCCTCATTTATATCTTGTAGTCAGCTAACAGGTCACCACTGCTGTTAGAACAGCAGACACTATTTCACCTCATACTCCATTGTGAGGCAACCCTAAACTACCGCATTTTAGATCCATTCCAAACCCCAGCATTTGGGCTAGATATATAATTGTGAAATTGCAGTAGATTATGCCGGCTGGGGTTTTGCCTTTTTTTCCCTTTGTTACGGGAAACATTTCAACTCCCCTTGTGGATGCTGTTTCGCTGCCTACAGCTAAAACATGCGGCACAGGCTCAATTTCCCAGTGGCCACCGGCATTTCAGGAGGTGAGAAATCTTTCCACTACGTGGGGCGTCATGCCCCACGTAGTGGAAATATTTCTCACCTCTGGAAATGTGGATAGAATCCTGTCCTCCCTGTATCTCCGACTTACGTGCGGAGACACAGATGGGGAATCTCCCCTATTTGGCTCCTGGAAGGCAGATAATCCTTCCTTGTCTGAGGAAGAATGGGACCTAGCATTACAACAGTATATCTCAACAGTGATTTCTTCTAGACAGGTTTATTCAATTAAAATTCATACATAGGATGTATTACATTTATCCCACATTAATTTATCCCACACAATCGGAGATGTGCCCTAAGTGCCAACATTCGGTTGGAACATATCTCCATGCTATCTGGGACTGCCTGGCTATCCAAGATTTCTGGAGGACAGTGTCAGATGTCAATATGAGAAAAATGTGGATTACTGCTCTGTCAGAGAAAAATACAGTGGTGACCCAATGTTGAATAGTGCACACCATACACAAAAATAATTAAGTGGAAAAGAAAAAAACATATGAAAAATTAGCTGCTGCAATCGTAAATGCGAGATACCCACATCAACAGAACCAAAAGAAAAACAAACGATTGCGCTGCAAACAATATTCAAGTGATGAAAACAGTGATTAAAACATGATGATGTACCAATTGGGTGGTGAACCCAAATGTACAATAAAAGTTGTATTATAATAGTGGTATTGTCCAAGGTAAAATGTTCTTTGGTATTGATCTTTAATTCCCAAATCAGTTGTATGATTCAACAAAAAAACAACTCCTAAAGCGTGGTTCAAAGTGACATCAATCCAATAAACACCAAAGGAATAGTGGTCTGGTAAGGAAAGGGTTAACACCTCCACCGATAAACACACTGACCCTTACCAGAGTGCGAGACCTCCTGTTACAGAGGTCTCACAAGCTTGTGGCTTAATCCCGGCCAGGCTCAAAACGGTCAGACGAATAACATGGAATAAAAAAGGAACTCCATAGTGTATCACTTTAAAATATTTAATAAATAAAAGAAGGGGGTTTACACTTACAACAAGTAGATAGGTAAAATTCAATTAGATAGCCGGCCGGCTCTAGTTTGCTGCCCGTCGCTTCCGGGTCTGCGTGGTTGTGTGGTGACGTCAGCACGCCGCTCCTCCCATGGGAGGAGCGGCGTGCTGACGTCACCACACAACCACGCAGACCGGAAGCGACGGGCAGCAAACTAGAGCCGGCCGGCCGGCCGGCTATCTAATTGAATTTTACCTATCTACTTGTTGTAAGTGTAAACCCTCTTTTATTTATTAAATATTTTAAAGTGATACACTATGGAGTTCCTTTTTTATTCCATGTTATTCGTCTGACCGTTTTGAGCCTGTGTGTCCTGCATCCTGAGTGACCAGCCATTGTTTTCTGGAGCCCCTGGCCGGGATTAAGCCACAAGCTTGTGAGACCTCTGTAACAGGAGGTCTCGCACTCTGGTAAGGGTCAGTGTGTTTATCGGTGGAGGTGTTAACCCTTTCCTTACCAGACCACTATTCCTTTGGTGTTTATTGGATTGATGTCACTTTGAACCACGCTTTAGGAGTTGTTTTTTTGTTGAATCATACAACTGATTTGGGAATTAAAGATCAATACCAAAGAACATTTTACCTTGGACAATACCACTATTATAATACAACTTTTATTGTACATTTGGGTTCACCACCCAATTGGTACATCATCATGTTTTAATCACTGTTTTCATCACTTGAATATTGTTTGCAGCGCAATCGTTTGTTTTTCTTTCAGATGTCAATATATCTACCAAACTCTCTGTGTTGATGGACCCCAAAATGCTTTTTTTGAGTCTCACGACTCAGTTACACATTCCACACACACAAAACTGTTATGCACGCACGGTCGGACATTCCGACCACAAAATCCGTCGGATTTTTTTCCGACGGATTTTGTCCGAAACTTGTGTTGCACACACACGGTTGGACAAAGTTGTCGGAAAATCCGATCATTCCGAACGAGGTGTCGTACAAAACGTATGACGGGACTACGTAGAGCCCAGTAGCCAATAGCTTTCGTCTCCAAATTTCTTCTAAGCACTTTGTGCGTCGGAATTCTCTACACACGATTGGCAAAATTTTGTTGTTGGAAAATTTTAGATCATGCTTTCAAATTTGATGCCTGCTAGGGCCCACACGCGATCGGATTTTCCGACAACATAATCCGATCTGAATTTTTCCATCAGAATATCCGACCGTGTGTATGGGGCATTATTGTTTTATCTGTGTTTCTATGCCAGAAAGGTACTCCTACAGAACTGGAAATCGGTGACCCCCCCTACAGCTGCACAGTGGCGCACGCTGGTAGACCCTGTGCTGCCCTTATATAAACTCACATACATGGGTCGCAAATGCCCCCAGAAATTTGAAAAAGTGTGGAAGCCATGAGTCGCAGCCAGGTCAATCAATATCTAGACCTGTGTTCATTGATGTATGACAGTGATGGTGAACCTTGACACCCCAGATGTTTTCAAACTACATTTCCCTTGATGCTCCACTACACTGCAGTGCAGTTCAGCATCATGGGAAATGTAGTTCCAAAACACCTGGGGTGCCAAGGTTCGCCATCACTGATGTATGAGATGTAAATCTGTAAAGCCCCCATCTGAGAGTAAAAACTGCAATGGCTGTTTATCAACATGGCACTGACAAGAACGACCTGACAGTGTTATGCCCCGTACACACGGTCGCAATTTCCGGCGGAAAATGTCCTATCGGACAATGTTGTCGGAAATTCCGACCGTGTGTAGGATCCATCGGACTTTTGTCCGTCGGATTTTCCGACGGACAAAGTTTTATCTCTTGCTCTCAAATTTTCCGACAACAAAGTCCTATCGGACTTTTTCCGATCGTGTGTAGCGAATTCCGACGGACAAAGTGCCACACATGCTCAGATCACATTATAAGACCAAAGCTATTGGCTACTAGCCTCTACGTAGTCCCGTCGTAGGCAACAAACGTCACCACGTTCAGAATGATCGGATTTTCCGACAACTTTGTCCGACCGTGTGTATGCAACACCAGTGTCGGAAAAAATCCGATGGATTTTGTGGTCGGATTTTCCGACTGTGTGTACGGGGCATAAGACTTCACTGACTCTATACAAACCTGGCAGTGGTAAGACTGCACTGCACTGCCACCAGCTCTGACGAAGACGAACAGACAGACGAAGCAGAGCTAAGCCTGCACTGCCCCTGTACCTGGCATTACTAAAACTGCTCTGGCCTTGTAATGACCAGGCAGTGCCAAGTCTCCACCGGTTACACAAACACTAGACAGTGCTAAGACTGCTCCGGACCCACAGAGAATAGGCATTGTTAATACTGCATTGGCCCAGTACAGACCTGGAATTATTAAGACTTCACTGGCCCCATATAGACCTGGCAGTATCAAGACTCCATCAACCTCACGCAGACATGACAATGCCATGACTGCACTGGTTACATATTAACTTGAAAGTGCTATGACTGCACCTGCCCCATACAGATCTAGCAGTGCTAAAACTGCAACAAATCTGTACATCCTGACATTGCTAAAATTTCACTAACCCTGTACAGATCTAGCATTACTAAGGCTGCTCCGGCCTCATACAGACATGACATTGCTAGACAGGGGGGTGCCACTGGACCTTCTGTAGGGGCCCTGGGCACACAGGGGGACCCAGACAGCAGGGGAATTGGTGCAGCGGGATGGAGGACAATTACAGAATGAAGCACTGCGTCTGTGTCTCTCCCTCCAGCAGCTCTCCCTGCTGCTGGCTTTCAGCTGCTGGAGGGAGAGACACAGTGCATTGTTCTTTAATTGTCCTCTCATCCTGCTGCATCGATCCCCCTCCGCGTGCTGCCCACATCTGATTCCCCTGTGTGCCCGGGCCCACACAACCCCCCCCCCCCCCCCCCCCTGGATTTCTTCTCCTGCCAGCTGCTGCCGGGGTTCACAGGTGGATGGAGAGTGGAGGAAGGGGCTGGTAAATATGTAATTTACCAGCCCCTTCCTTTTCTGAATTGTACACAGTGAGCAATCAGTACTGATCGCTCCTGTGTCCATTGATAACTGAGCATAGTAAACTGTGTTTACTATGGTTCAGTTTATGAATGAACAGGAGCCTCTGTCTCCTGTTCATTCATCTTCAGTGCAGCTGAGGCTACAGAGAAAGTAACTGAAGAATCTGTGTCTTCAATTCCTTTTTCTGTCTCAAAGGTGAGATGTCAGGGGTCTGTTTAGACCCCTGATATTTCATCCAAGCCCCCCCAACAGCATTTTTTTTAACAATGTTAAAAAATAAGTAAATTGTAAAAAACACATTTTTAAAAATTGGAATTGAAAAAAATTAAAAATAAATTTGTAATTGGGGGAGGACCTGTTAGGTAAGCTGTACGGAGCACCGTGATTTATAATGGCAGCCCTGTTGTTAGGACTGCTCCAGCACTGTATAAATCTGGCAATTCTAAGCAGCAATTCAGCAAATGAGGAACATAGATATATTTTCTATTTTACAAAACACACTTATATACTTGTCACCCCTACCTAGGTATGCCGAGTCCATTGACCGATAGCTGTGGGTTGGAGAGCGAGCAGAGAAGCTGTGAGTGGGAGATCCTGGCAGACTGTCACTAGAGGATAGAGAGCGGCTGAGAGAGGAAAGAGAGCGGCTGGTGTGCAGCAGATTGGACTGCTTGGTGATCTTACGAAAGAGAGAGCTGCGCTTCTTACTGTCAGGGGAAGAGCAAGACAGGAAAGAAAAGAGAAAAAGGATGGAAAAGGAACAGACAGCCCTTTAATAATAATTATACGCTATTTTCCTGTTGCCCTAAGCTGAGTGGATTTACCCTTCTCCCTGCCTATCTGCCACTTTCACATTTACACCCATCCCTTGTCTCATTCCTTATGTATTCCATAATTCCTTCTGTCTTTTTTTATGCAATGGCAAAAGGTACGCTAACTTATATGCCACCCATGTTACAAAGACAAAGCTTTATAATAGTAATAATGCCTCCTTAGTCATGGTCCTCCATACAGCTGCACTTCAGGTAGACGATTAAAGTTGAATTCCATAAATTCAGCCCCTTTGAAAAAAAATGAAGGCACACTATGAGTTAAGTCCAGTGTGGTGCATGACACCTCCTGGGCTTAACTCTATTATTTACATCTGACAGCTTTATAGTACTCCTGGAAGATGGTTGTTGTTCAGGAAGCCCAATGCTGATCCTTCTGAGCTCTGCATCTTGAACAGGAGAGTAGCTGCAGCTGCTATGCCCACCCCGCCCCTGCCCAATCACAGAAGCCTTGGTATTATGTAAACTTATTCACAAAATACAAAATACACAGGCTTCTGTTAGTGGGTATCAAAAGGGGAAGATCAGGCGTAGATCCCTGGAGTATCTGCCCAGCAGATTAATAAAACTGTGAAATATCAATAAACCTGTAATGCCGCGTACACGCGTCCGGAATTTCCGATGGAAAAAGTCTGATGGGAGCTTTTCATCGGATTTTCTGACCGTGTGTATGCCCATCGGTCTTTTTCTGTCGGCATTTCCGACGGTCTGTAGATTGAGAGCCTCTTCTTAATTTTTCTGTCGGAAACGCCAACGATGTTTTGGACGGTGCAAAGTCCAGCCGTGTGTACGTGGCATAAGATATCCTGCAGCTCCTTGGACTTAACTCATAGTGTGCCTTCACGTTTTTACAAAGTATTCAGCTTTAAATACACAATTCAAGTGGTTCTAAACTCAAAATAGTTTTTTTTTTTTACTTTAATGCATTCCCTGCATTAGGAGAAAAAAATACCCAACTACCTGTTCTACCCACCCCCTCTCTAAACACTTACCTGACAGCGCTGTCCCAGCCGCAGCACCGCTCTTCCCTTTTCATGCTCTCACAAGAGAACCAGACAGCAGCGGAAGCCATAGGCTGTCAGTCAGATTCCTGTGAGGAGGGAGTGGAGGCGTGGCTTACCGTTGCTGTGTGTGTCTATGGACACACAGCCGCGCTAGGGAGTATGCCCACTTCCTCACCACGGGGCTTGCTAAGGGGGCACCCAAAGGAAGAAGAAGCGAAAAGTTGCAGCAGTGAGCTCCCTAACATTACACAGAGCAGGAAAAAAAATATCTTTTTAATTTTAAATAAATGAATGTTTACAGTATCTCACAAAAGTACAGCCCTCACATTTTTGAAAATAGTTTATTATATCTTTTCATGTGACAACACTGAAGAAATTACACTTGGCTACAATGTAAAGTAGTGAGTGTACAGCTTGTATAACAGTGTAAATTTGCTGTCCCCTCAAAATAACTCAACACACAGCCATTAATGTATAAACCGCTGGCAACAAAATTAGTACAACCCTAAGTGAAAATGTCCAAATTGGGCCCAATTAGTCATTTTTTCTCCCAGGTGTCATGTGACTAGTTAGTGTTACAAGGTCTCAGGTGTGAATGGGGAGCAGGTGGGTTAAATTTGGGGTTATTGCTCTCCCTCTCTCATACTGGTCACTGGAAGTTCAACATGGCACCTCATGGCAAAGAACTCTGAGGATCTAAAAAAAATAATTCTTGCTCTACATAAAGATGGCCTAGGCTATAAGAAGATTGCCAAGACCCTGAAACTGAGCTGCAGCACGGTGGCCAAGACCATACAGAGGTTTAACAGGACAGGTTCCACTCAGGACAGGCCTCACCATGGTTGACCAAAGAAGTTGAGTGCACATGCTCAGCTTCATATCCAGAGGTTGTCTTTGGGAAATAGACGTATGAGTGCTGCCAGCATTGCTGCAAAGGTTGAAGGGGTGGGGGGGGGTCAGCCTGTCAGTGCTCAGACCATACGCCGCACACTGCATCAAATTTGTCTGCATGGATGTCGTCCCAGAAGGAAGCCTCTTCTAAAGATGATGCAAGAAAGCCTGCAAACAGTTTGCTGAAGACAAGCAGATTAAGGACATGGATTACTGGAACCATGTCCTGTGGTCTGATGAGACCAAGATAAACTTATTTGGTTCAGATGGTGTCAAGCGTGTGTGCCGGCAACCAGGTGAGGAGTACAAAGACAAGTGTGTCTTGCCTACAGACAAGCCTGTGGTGGGAGTGTCATGGTCTGGGGCTGCATGAGTGCTGCCTGCACTGGGGAGCTACAGTTCATTGAGGGAACCATGAATGCCAACATGTACTGTGACATACTGAAACAGAGCATGATCCCCTCCTTTCGGAGACTGGGAAGTATTCTAACATAATGACCCCAAACACACCTCCAAGATGACCACTGCCGTGCTAAAGAAGCTGAGGGTAAAGGTGATGGACTGGCCAAGCATGTCTCCAGACCTAAACCCTATTGGGCATCCTCAAACGGGAGGGGGTGTACTCACTTTTGTTGCCAGTGTGTTGAGTTATTTTGAGGGGACAGACAATTTACACTGTTGTACAAGCTGTACACTCACTACTTTACATTGTAGCAAAGTTTAATTTCTTCAGTGTTGTCACATGAAAATAAATAATAAAACATGTACAAAAATGTGAGGGGTGTACTCACTTTTGTGAGATACTGTATATATATAGATATATATATATATAGATATATATATATAGATATATATAGATATATATATATATATATAGATATAGATATAGATATATATAGATATATATATATATATATAGATAGATATACACTATATATAGATATATATATCTATATATAGATAGATATAGTCAATTACTGGGGATTGCTGCACTCTAAATTTATTACAAACCCATAAAATTACTAAATGTACATGTAATGTTCCAAATACAACAGTAATTTTATGGATTTACAACTAATTTGAAGGAAGTGCAACAATCCCTGAATGACTTTTTCTTTATATGACCTTTGGGATGGTCTGATTGCTTTGCACCATTGCTTTGTTTGGAATATCCCCCACTTCAGTCCCAGTAACAATAATACCCAGGAGGAGTCGGAGGACATACATTCATTATTGACCTGTTTCTTTTTTTAATATGTGGCAGGGGGTCCACTTTAAATATGGCATGTTAAAATACACTGAAACCTTCACTGGAAAACCCTACCCTAGCCAGCTCCTTACAGTGGACCTTTATTGACCCACATAGCCCCCTCCACCTTTCCCAGCTTACCTCTCCTGTCCTTCTCTTCCTATGCTCCTCTTGGTTCTCCTGGCCATCTTCGACCGGTAGCTGCTTCTCCTAGCTGGACCCGTTCTAATTGACGTGTTCTCAAAAGGCGTTGTGGTGACAAGAACCTTGTTACCGCTCTGTGGAAAGATGGTGAGCAGTCAAGTATGCTATAGCATAAGCTGGAGGACCTTTCTCTTTACTTCACCAAGGAGGAGAATGTCTCACCTTCAGAATTAGTTCCACCACCTCAGTGTGAACTAGGCCGTGAACTGGCTCGTTATTAACATGGGTGATAAGGTCGCCAGCACAGAGCCCTGCATCATGGGCAGGACCACCTTCTTCAACATGCTATAGGAAACAAAGGTAGAGTTACCCGAGAAAGATACCAGGGAAATGACAGATGCAGGATTTCACCACTGGATTGAAGTATCAACAAAACGGGAATGCTATGTAACTATGTAAAATATTTGTGGGACAGACACATACCGTGCCTTAAAAAAGTATTCATACCCCTTGAAATTTTCCACATTTTGTCATGTTACAACCAAAAACATAAATGTATTTTTTAGGGATTTTATGTGATAGACCAACACAAAGTGACACATAATTGTGAAGTGGAAGGAAAATGATCAATGGTTTTCAAAATGTATACAAATAAACATCTGAAAAGTGTGGCGTGCATTTGTATTCAGCCCCCTTTACTCCGATACCCCTAAATAAAATCTAGTAAAACCAATAGCCTTCAGAAGTCACCTAATTAGTAAATAGAGACCACCTGTGTGTACTTTAATCTCAGTATAAATACAGCTGTACTGGGAAGCCCTCAGAGGTTTGTTAGAGAAGCTTAGTGAACAAATAGCATCATGAAGGCCAAGGAACACACCAGACAGGTCAGGGATAAAGTTTTGGAGAAGTTTAAAGCAGGTTTAGGGTATAAAAAAAATATCCCAAGCTTTGAACATCTTACAGAGCACTGTTCAATACATCATCCGAAAATGGAAAAAGAGTATGGCACAACTGCAAACCTACCAAGACATGGCCAAGACATTAATCAGAGAAGCAGCCAAGAAGCCCATGGTAACTCTGGAGGAGCTGCAGAGATCCACAGCTCAGGTGGGAGAATCTGTCCACAAGACAACTATTAGTTGTGTTCTCCACAAATCTGACCTTTATGGAAGAGTGGCAAGAAGAAAGACATTGTTGAAAGAAAGACATTAGAAGTCCTGTTTGCAGTTTGTGAGAAGCCATGTGGGGGACACAGCAAACACGTGGAAGAAGGTGCTCTGGTCAGATGAGACCAAAATGGAACTTTTTGGCCTAAAAGCAAAACTCTATGTGTGGTGGAAAACTAACACTACACATCACCCTGAACACACCATCCCAACCGTGAAACATGGTGGTGGCAGCATCATGTTGTGGGGATGCTTTTCTTCAGCAGGAACAGGGAAGCTGGTCAAAATGGATGGGAAGATGGATGGAGCCAAATACAGGGCAATCTTAGAAGAAAATCTGCAAAAGACTAGAGACTGGGGCAGAGATTCACCTTCCAACAACCCTAAATATACAGCCAGAGCTACAATGGAATGGTTTAGATCAAAGCATATTCATGTGTTAGAATGGCCCATTCAAAGTCCAGACCTAAATCCAAATGACAATCTGTGGCAAGACACTCTCCATCCAATCTGACAGAGCTTGAGCTATTTTGCAATGAAGAATGGGCAAAAATGTCACTCTCTAGATGTGCAAAGCTGGTAGAGACATCCCCAAAAAGACTTGCAGCTGTAATTGCAGTGAAAGGAGGTTCTACAAAGTATTGACTCAGGGGGATGTATACAAATGCATGCCACACTTAACACATATTTATTTGTAAAAAATTTTGAAAAACATTTATCATTCTCCTTCCACTTCACAATTATGTGCCACTTTGTGTTGGTCTATCACATAAAATTCCAATAAAATACATTTACGTTTTTGGTTGTAACAGGACAAAATGGGGAAAATTTCAAGGGGTGTGAATACTTTTTCAAGGCACTGTAGCAAAAAATAAATCTAAAGAGTTATGATGATGTCACAGGGAAATAAAATCTACCCTCACTACAGGATTAAGCTAAAACAGGGGTCTCCAAACTTTCTAAGCAAAGGGCCAGTTTACTGACCTTTGAACTTTTGGAGGGCCGGGCTGTGGGAAAAAAACAATGCCCCATCATTGGTATTGGGGGAAGGATAGTGCCCCATCATTGGTGTCAGTAGCAGGAATAGCGCCCTATGATTGGTGTCAGTGGGAATAACAGTGCCCCATCGTTGGTACCAATAGTGCCCCACCTTAGGTATCAGTGGGAAGAAAAGTGCCCCATCATTGGTGTCAGTGGGAGAAATAATGCCCCCTGATTGGTGTCAGTGGGAGAAATAAAGCCCCATCATTGGTGTCAGTAGGAGGATTAATGCACCATCATTGGTGTCAGTGGGAGGAATAAAGCCCCATCATTGGTGTCAGTGGGAGGAATAATGCACCATCATTGGTGTCAGTGGGAGGAATAATGTCCCATCATTGGTGTCAGTGGGAGGAATAGTGCCCCATCATTGGTGTCATTAGGAAGAGTAGTGCCCCATTGTTGGTATCATTGGGAGGAATAGTGTCCCATTGTCAGTAGCAGGAACTCTTCCCCACTTTTGCTGACAGTGGGTGGGTGGGTGGGGGGGTAGATAGTGCCCCAAGGGCCAGATAAAAGAGACGCATCCAGTCCCTGGGCCACAGTTTGGAGACTGGGATAAAGGATAGAAACAATGCTGGGACATGATCTAGAGGGAGAGAGAGAAGTTTGGGGTAGATTTGGGTAACGCCTGGACATACCCTTAAGTCTATCTTTGACCTCTTATGTGTCTGTTTTGATACCTCGAAAGGCTTCTACCTTCTTGCATCCCAGTAGGGGGAATGGTGCCACATCACTGGTGTCAGTGGGTGGAATAGTGCCCCAAGGGCCAGATAAAGGCAAGCGAAGGGCCACAGTTTGGAGACCACTGATCTAGACATAAACAAGCAGTTAACCCTTACCCTTAACCCTGGACGCAGTCACACTGCATGGGTGGGTTTTTAGATATTCTGGAAGTGAGCTTTAAAGGTATTGCATCATTAGTGCTGCAGTGTGAACAGCTCCATTGGAAGCAATGGGTGGCATTTCAGAGGATGAAGATGTACCGCCCCCTTCCTTCCAGTCACTTACCCAGACAATGTGCTGAACGCTGTACACATCGCTCTCCCCCATGTAGACCCGTATAGCCCTGAGCGTGAAGCCATACTTCTTCCCTGACCGCTGAATGGTGATGGGGGAGCGCAGGCTGCTGACGGCGGGGGTGTAGTCACGGCTGGGCGAGGAGTCCCGGGAGGAAGGATTGGATGACAGCGAGCGGGGGGACATTGGACTGACCAGAGGGGAGCTGCTGTGCTGTTCCACTGCATTGGAGAGATAGAAATCAACTGTAAGCTTCATACTATACATACAGACAATATATAAATATATGCCACACAACATCAACTCTAACCAATATCACCAGCTGCTGATGCCTCCTATTACCTTGAAGAGAGCCGAGACCCAGGAAAGGAAGGGCAGAGGGCGCTGTGATATGAGGGCTGTGACTAACATCCTGGCTTCACCTTCACTAGGATATTCAGGGGGAAGATAGCGGCGTTCCGACTGGCGGATAACTAATTTCTTGGGGGAGGATTGGAGCTCATGCATCAATTTGTTGCATATAAACTGAATACTTCATATGTGGCAGCAGCTTCTACAAGCTCTGGCAAAGAAATGGGTTCTTTGTCAACGTTGACAGAACTGGGCTTTCAATGGGCTTCATAAATCTAGATTTGGTCGTTCCAATCCACATTTGAAGGGCCACTGTATGGCCACAAAGTAAAAAGTGAAGACCAGAAATACAGGACGCATATGGCTGAGGCTCAGTAGGCAATCTTCTTCTCTTCTTCTTCTTCTGCCACACTGCACAGCCAGGAGGGGAATACCTTCCTGTCTATATTCCTATCACACACGTTCCTGGAAAACAAGGCTCATCAATGGTGGGGGCTGCAGTGATTACTAGCTGGATCCTGGAGACATCAAGAAAGTGTACATATTCACCAGCACACCATGGATCTACAATCACTGTCCAAAGGCTTTTATTGCAGAGAGATCACATCACAAAGTGCAACGTTACAGAGTCGCACCGGACCCCTTGTGCCTGACGAAGGGGTCCTGCACGACTCCAAAACGATGCACCTGTCTTTGTGATGTGATCTCTCTGTGATCTAAATGCCTTTGGATGGTGACAGCTGGTGCTCCATCGGTCGGGGGGGGGGGGGGGCAAACAAATCTGAGACGTCTACCCCCCCACCCCTGGTCGCTCCAGCCCACAACCCCACATCAATCCCCTCAGTTACCCCATCCAAGTCACGGCTGCAGCCTCCCCCCTTTGTCTCCTCCATGTCCCAGCGATCGCTGCTTCTCCTCCCGGCCAATCAGGTCTTAGGACTCCCGGCCAATCGGGTCTCTCGCTTCCTGATTGGCCGGGAGTAAAAACAGGAAGACATTAGCGTATATTAATTTGCTAATGTCACACAACTGGGGGGGCTCAGGGCACAGTGCCCCCCTCCCAGGTCACTCCAGCCCGCAACCCCACATCAATCCCCTCGCTCGCAGATCGTTCGGCACTTACCCCATCCAAGTCACGGCTTCCCCCCTCCATCTCCTGCGTGTCCCAGTGGTTGCTGCTTCTCCTCCCAGCCAATGGGGTCTTTGGACTCCCGGCCAATGGGGTCTTAGGACTCCCGGACAATCGGGTCTCAGAACCGGCTTCCTGATTGGCCAGGAGTAGAAACAGGAAGACATTAGCGAATCATAATTCGCTAATGTCACACAACTGGGCGGGCACAGTGCTCTGCGCCCTGAGCCCACCCTTTTTTAAAGCCAATTAGATCATGTGCTTAAAAAAATTTAAAAAAGCCATTGAAATCCATGTGTCCGGGGCCCTGCATGTAGGACGGGTGCATAGATTAGCGGAGCGGCGCCCCTTATGGAGCGGCCGCCACTGGTAATGCCGCCTTCTTTTTTAAGGTACTGTATCCAGCAATTTTTCTGCTTCAGCCTGCTGAATGGATGATAAAGGAAAATCAGCACACTGATAAGATCCTGTCTGTGGCCTCTATTTGCCTTTAGTAAATTAACCCCAAGGTGTGTGATGGTCACGCAATTCTGAGGTTACTCAGGTTTAGGAAGAATGATGATATGAAGACTAAAATGCTAAAAATCTCAGGACCAAGCATGTAACAACATGGCAGGGGGTCATACTATCTTTCATCAGTTTTTGAATGGCTTTACCCTTCAAAGTGAGCCTTAACCACTTCACGACCGCTCACTGTATATATACGTCATTTTTTTGAAGAGGGATATCTCGGTAACGGCAGCAGCTGCTGCCACAACCGAGGTATCCCTCTTTACAGTGAGCGGTCCCCTTTCCGATAATGGTGGTCATCGCGGCGGATTCGCCGCGAGATCACCGTTATCGGCGGCGGGAGAGGTGCCCCCCCCCCTCCCGCCGCTCTCCCGTGCCTTCCGCCGCTTACCGGAACCGTCGGCAGCGGCGGAGGCGATCGGGTCCGTTCCCTGCCTGTGTATAGAGATGAGTGAGGCTAAGATGGCCGCCACTCATCTCTATACCATAGGAGGGCGGAAGCGACGTCAAAAACGTCACTTACGCCCATACGTCTTAAAGGGAAATTTACAAATGTCATTTTTTTAAATGACATTTTTTAAATTTTTTTTTTTTTTTTCCCATTGAAGTCCAAATATGAGATCTGAGGACTTTTTGACCCCAGATCTCATATTTAAGAGGACCTGTCATGCTTTTTTCTATTACAAGGGATGTTTACATTCCTTGTAATAGGAATAAAAGTGATCAATTTTTTTTTTTTTTAAAACTGTGTAAAAAATAATACAATTAAGTAAAATAAATAATAAAAAACAAAAAAAATTTTTTTAAAACACCCCGTCCCGACGAGCTCGCGCGCAGAAGCGAACGCATACGTGAGCAGCGCCCGCATATGAAAACGGTAGTCAAACCACACATGTGATGTATCGCCGCGATCGGTAGAGCGAGAGCAATAATTCTAGCCATAGACCTCCTCTGTAACTCAAAAAATGCAACCTGTAGAATTTTTTAAATGTCGCTTATGGAGATTTTTGAGGGTAAAAGTTTGACGCCATTCCACGAGCGGCCGCAATTTTGAAGCGTGACATGTTGGGTATCAATTTACTCGGCGTAACATTATCTTTCACAATCCAAAAAAAAATTGGGCTAATTTTACGGTTGTCTTATTTTTTTATTCAAAAAAAGTGACTTTTTTCCAAAAAAAGTGCGCTTGTAAGACCGCTGCGCAAATACGGTGTGAAAAAAAGTATTGCAACGACCGCCATTTTATTCTCTAGGATGTTAGAAAAAAAACAATATATAATGTTTGGGGGTTCTAAGTTTTTTTCTAGCAAAAAAAAACAGTTTTAAACATGTAAACACCTAAAATCCAAAACGAGGCTGGTCTGGAAGTGGTTAAAGACAGCTCCCAGTCTCTAGTAATGAGGGGAAGGTTGCGGGACAGGCTCACAATCATGTGACCACTGTGACAGCCAATCGCATGACAGGGCAGGCCTTCCTTCCCCTTGGGCATAGAGACCTATTTAAAGGGACACCAGGGCTGGGAGGAAAAGGTTTAAAATGCACAGAATGTAAATACACACATAGTAAAGGTATTACATAAAAAAAAAAAAAAGAAGCAAAAATATGCATATGGGTTTTAAGTGTTGAGCAGCACCTGTAGGAATCATCACAGACAGTGCAGTGGTGGAAGCCGATTTTATAACCTTCCCCCCGGTTCTCCTCCGTTCACTGTCCCCAGATAGATGCTGGTGACGAGCCCTACGCAGAACAAGGTCATTGGTGGCGCGAGGGGAGAAGTCTGCATCCTGGTGCCCTTGAGATTCTGACGACTTGTCTCCTAGATGATGGAGGAAGTGAGTTACATTAAGTCAGATGTAGGGATTGTGTACTATGTTTATGTATAGTCTCCATCACCAAAGGGGGTAAGGGAAAAGAATAAAAAATTGGGAATACTTTGTCAAATAATGATTGCTATGTTGATGAGATGATATACAGATATGTGTGTATCTTACTATCATACACACACATATGAAAGTTTGAAATTCTGTCTTTTTCAGTTGTCTTTTAGTTCTGCGAGGTTCCCCTATACCCCAAGCCACAAGTTTACCAGCACCTACCCAGTTTTTGTCCTGAGGAAGTTAATATTTTAGTGAAACGCGTAGACGAGCACGTTTTTGAAGGCATTACTGGATCAGAAATTCTTCTCCTACCTTGATTCATTATGACATCAATGTCTGTACCTTCGATCCAAGCCCTCTGTAACTGCATCATTGGGTAACTGGTAACTGTGTCCATACAGGGTGTTGTTTGTATGTTTGTTTTATTTTTGTCATTTTAATTATGCTGTAATAACATTTATACTTTTTTACTGATTTTCCCTGTCATTGTGTGCCCACAAAGTCTGCCAATTTTTTGACTTGGTCAATCCTTGTATATATATTTTGGATTTTGGCGTGGTGAGGGTCCTCCCTACCTAGATAATAATATATTGAATTTATTTTTTATTTTTTTTTGTAAATTGTTGCACAAACTGCTTGCACTATATAGTATATGTCCTATAAAATACGTTTTTTTCCCCTATATTATATACTAATATTATAATTATAATAATATTTGAGAATATTATATAATATTCTCAAATTGGGAATGTATTATATTATTTGAGAATATTTTTGTTATACTATCTCGCGAAGTCCCAAAAAATGTACTACAAAGGGAGTATTAAAGTATATGTGAACCTTGTAAAACAACTGATTTAGTTTAAAATATAAAAGTCAAAACATTTGTGTATAAATATATATATATATATATATATATATATATATACACTGTATATGTTATGGGGCTTTGTTTTTTGCCTCTATTATGCAATCTCAGGAGCTGGAAGACAGTAATTAAGGGCAGGCAACTAACAAGACAGCAGCTCCGACACTCAATCATATTAAGAAAAAGCAAATAGAACTATGTGGGAAGGTACTGTGTGTATATATACACTATATTGTCATATATAGTCAAAGTATTGGGACACCTGCCTTTATATGCAGATTACTGGCATCCCAGTCTTAGTCTGTAGGGTTCAATATTGAGTTGGCCTACCCTTTGCAGCTATAACAGCTTCAACTCTTCTAGGAAGGCCGTCCACAAGGTTTAGGAGTGTGTCTATGGGGATGTTTGGCCATTCTTCCAGAAGCACATTTGTGAGGTCAGACACTGATGTTGGAGAGAAGGCCTGACTCACAGTTTCCGCTCTAATTCATCCCAAAGGTGTTCTATTGGGTTGAGGTCAGGACTCTGTGAAGGCCAGTGAGGTTCCTCCAACCCAAACTCGCTTATCCATGTCTTTATGGACCTTGCTTTGTGCACTTGTCCAAATCATTTGGTGGAGGGGGGATTATGATGTGGGGTTGTTTTTCAGGGGTCGGGCTTGGCCCCTTAGTTCCAGTGAAGGGAACTCTTAAGACGTCTGCATATCAAGACCTTTTGGACAATTTCATGCTCCCAACTTTGTGGGAACAGTTTGGGGATGGCCCCTTCCTGTTCCAAAGTGACTGCACACCAGAGCACAAATCAAGGTCCATAAAGACATGAATGAGCGAGTTTGGGGTGGAGGAACTTGACTGATCTGCACAGAGTCCTGACCTCAGCCCGATAGAACACCTTTGGGATGAGTTTGAGTGGAGACTGCGAGCCAGGCCTTCTCTCCAACATCAGTGTCTGACCTCACAAATGCTCTTCTAGAAGAATAGTCAAACACTCCCATAGACACACTCCTAAACCTTGTGGATAGTCTTCATAGAAAAGTTTAAGCTGTTACAGCTGCAAAGGGAGGTCCAACTCAATATCGAACCCTACGGACTAAGACTGGGATGCCATTAAAGTTCATGTAAAGGCAGGCGTCTCAATACCTTTGGCAATTATATGCTTTTCAGTTTGTTTCGTGACACCCGTGGTGACTCACCTGGTTCTAGCTCTCCCAGGGGGATTTTACTTTGGCCGTGCTGAGTTCCACTGCTGCCCTTCACCCTGCTCTCTCCTTCCCCTTCCAGAGGGGCCACAAAACGGGCGGTGTCCACCAGGGCGGAGAACCGGCGCCTCGCAGCTAGTGGGGGGCTGGAGTCAGCATCGACTGAGTCTGAAAAATGTTTCCTGCAACAAGATGCCTCATCTGTAACCTTTATACCAAACCTAGCAGCTTCTAATTAGCTGATGTTCTAACATTGACTGAAAGCCAAGCAAGGGAATCGGGGAGCCCACTTACATCTCAGGAGACACGGTCCTCCAGCAGCGATCTCTCAGGGTCACACCCCCGAGGGTCTCCCTCTTGCTTGTCCTTTCAGATCTCTCTTGCTTGTTGCTGTCTTGAGATGTAGATGGGGCCTTCTGCTCTAGCTGTGAAAGCTGTTCCATGCTGCTGTACACCTGTGCGTCATTTGGAAAATGGGGACAGAAGTCAGAATGGCAACTTAAAATGGGTAAACAGACATTTAAACTGATGGCATCATCATGATATATACATTACTGTGCGGGGGTGTAAAAAAAACTGCTGTAAATTAAGAATGCGTTCTGTAATAGAAGTGTTAATAGTTTATTATTATTTTATCAGTTAACAAAATGGAAAGTAAATGAACAGAAGATAAATCCGAATCAATATTTGGTGTGACCACCCTTTGACTTCAAATCATCAATTCTTCTAGGTACACTTGCACACAAGGAACTGGGCAGGTAGGTTGTTCCAAACATCTTGGCAAACTAACCAGAGATGTGGATGTCGGCTGCCTCAAATCCTTCTGTCTATTCATGTAATCCCAGACAGACTCCATGATGTTAAGATCAGGGTTCTGTGGGGGGGGGGGGGGGGGGGGGGGGCAAACCTTCACTTGTAGGACTCCTTGTTCTTCTTTACAATGAAGATAGTGCATAATGACATTGGCTGTATGTGTGGGGTTGTTGTCCTGCTGCAGAATAAATTTGGGGTCAATCACACGCCTCCCTGATGGTATGGCATGATGGATAAGTATCTGCCTCCATTTCTCAGCATTGAGGACACTATTGATCCTAACCAAATCTGCAACTCCATTTGCAGAATTGCATCACCAAACTTTCAAGGAACCTCCACCATGCTTCACAGTTGCCTGCAGACCCTCATTCTTGTACCGCTCTCCAGCCCTTTGGTGAACAAACTGCCTCCTGCAACAGCCACATATTTCACATTTCGACCCACCAGTCCAGAGCACCTGCTGCCATTTTTCTGCACCCTAGTTCCTATGCTTTTATGCATAGTTAAGTCACTTAAGCCCCATACACACGGTCGGATTTTTTTTTTTTTTTGTTACCTGTACCCGATCGTTCCAGCGACGAGCATGAGCCCAGCTCATGGACGCAGCAGCAGGACTTGGGAGCACGCCCGCACGAGTGCCCTCATGGAAAGCGGCTGTCCATGAGGACACCCAATGAAGAGAAGGGGCCAGGAGCGCCGCTAGGGGGGGGGGGGGGGGCAGAAAAGGAGGATCGGGGCCACTGTGTGAAAAACCCTTGCACAGAGCAGGTAAGTATAACATGTTTGTTTTAGGCTACTTTCACACTGAAAGCGCCGGGCGTCGTTTTAGGTGCGATTTTTGGCCGTTAGCGGGGGCACTTTTAACCCCCGCTAGCGGCCGAAGAAAGGTCACTGCCAGGTGTTTTTTTCACCTTAACCACTTGCTTACTGGGCACTTAAACCCCCCTCCTATCCAGACCAATTTTCAGCTTTCAGCGCTGATGCACTTTGAATGACAATTGCGCGGTCATACAACACTGTACCCAAATGAAATTTTTATCATTTTTTCCCCCCAAATAGAGCTTTCTTTTGGTGGTATTTGATCACCTGTGCAATTTTATTTTTTTTTTAATGTAAAAAGACCAAATTTAAAAAAAAAAAAAATGTTATTTTGTTATAAAATTGTAAAAACGGGTAGTTTTTTGTACGCTGATGAGGCGGCACTGATGGGCACCGATAGGTGGCAGTGATGGGCACTGATGGGTGGCAGTGATGGGCACTGATCGGTTACACTGATAGGCAGCACTTCTAGGTGGCACTGATAGGTGGCACTGGTGGGCAATGATAGGTGGCACTTGTGGGCATTGATAGGTGGCACTTGTGGGCATTGATTGGTGACACTTGTGAGCACTGTTAGATGGTATAAATGAGGCATAATTGCCTCTTCCTTTTCGGGACCGATGTCCCTTTAAGATGAGCCGGTGATTGGCTTTTTTTCTCCTCCGCTGTCAGCGTGAGGAGAAAAAAAAAATTATCACCGAGCTTTTGTTTTGATCATGTGATCAGCTGTCATTGGCTGACAGCTGATCACATGGTAAGGGGACGGGACCGGCCTCTTACTCGGATCAGTGATCACCCGAGTCTCATTGACACAGTGACCAGGGCGCGTGCAGGGAGCGTGCACAGGGGAGGCCGTCATATGACGGCCTCCTGGAATTCAGGTCCACGCTGTGGCCATCATTCGGCCATGGCGCAGATGTCAAGTGGTTAATGGCCCGTACACACGATCCGAATATCGTACGAAAACTGTGGTCCGAGGAAGAATTGTATGATTTTTGGATCGTGTGTACACTACTTTCGGCCGTCGATCACGACAGTTCATCCGATATTATTCAATCGGACAAGCACGAAGATTTTCCTCGTACGATTCCAGATCGTACGATTCGTTTAGTCAGTATAGTTGTCGTCCGAAAATAAAATACAAATACATTACAACACATGACATCACTTCCGATTTTTTTTTCCTGTCGTACGAGAATTTTCGGGACTTTATTTACCTATTCAATTTCTACTTGCGACTATTAAGCGAAAAAGGTCGTACAATCTGTCATACAATATTCGGATCGTGTGTACGGGCCATAATGCATAGGATGCATTAAGGTGAAAAAAACACGAAGGTTTACAACCCCTTTAACCTACATATGAACTTGATGATCATCGGCACCTGCTTGGTATGATTGGTTAATCATACACCTGACTCTAATCCTACAAAATCATTGACTTTGTGCAAGTGTACAAAGTGTGCAAGTGTAAAATTTGATGCTGGTTTGAAGCATTTTGTAAACAAATGAAAAAACACAAAAAAAAATTATTTGTTTTTTTGAAAGCATTCTTACTTTACAACATTCCTTCACAGCTGCCTAAAACTTTTGCACAGTACTGTGTCTGCATGTACATATATATATATATCTCATGAAGTATAATCTCTGGTGCAGTGGATTGGTTTAGAAAGCCTCCACTGTCATCTTGTGGTAATATAAAATACTGCATTTTATTTTGCAAAGCAGCTCTAAAAAATAAAGATTAAAAAAAGAAAATGTTTAGCTCAAGGTACACCACTATACAACTTGAAACTATAAAAATATAGAATAAGCTGGGATCACTGGATAATAATAAACATTATAAAAAAGTAGCGAAAACCCATCTTGTAATGCGACATGACTTGTCATGCGATTTTGAACTGTCAAATCGCATGAGAAATCGCATTGGTGTGAACTAGGGCTTAAGGCTGATGCTAAACAGTATGTGATCTCACTGATATGATCTGGTGGGCAATGATACCAAAACCATTACATGTAGGTGGAGGATGAATAGTCTGTTTATATATGATTACCGACACACAGTGACAGTGAATTGAATACATTGTTGCTGATTGTGAGTAAAACAATTCAAAGCCATGTTTTATGACAGCTGGTGCAGGATACAATGTTGTGAATGTGCATTGCCCTTGAGAAGTGTTCAAGAAGGAATTTAGCGTATACATAAGGATAAGTAGCAGTTCTTATGCCGCGTACACACGACCGGACTTTTCGACAGCAAAGGTCCGACGGAACGAATCCTTCGGATAATTCGATCGTGTGTGGGCTCCTTCGGACTTTTGTTGTCGAAAAATCTGACAGACTTTAGAAATAGAACATGCTTCAAATTCCAGTTCCTATCGAGAAATCCGCTCGTCTGTATGCATAGCCCGACGGACAAAAAACGAAGCAAGGGCAGCTATTGGCTACGAACTTCCTTATTCTAGTCCGGTCGTACGTCATCACGTTCAAATCCATCGGACTTTAGTGTGATTGTGTGTGGCCAAGTCTGTTCATTCAGAAAGTTTGTCGGAACTCAGTTGAAAGTCCATCGGAAAGTCCGCTCGTGTGTACGTGGCATTAGCCCTGGTAAAGTTGCTGCCTATCATATGCTCTGAGTTGTATTTGCTTTGAATGGGTTTAATATTTAATAATGTAACTTGTATTACTTGTACATATATTTTGTTTGCAGCTTTCTCATAGATCGGACTAATATATAGAATGCATTGACATTTTTTTTTAGGAGGTTTGTGTGAAACTTTTCACAATTTTGTTCATATGGTTCTCAGCTATGGTAATGTAAGTAAAAATTAAACTCATATTTGTATTTATTTAACAATCTTCAAATGTATTTTTACATGAGCTAGTATGTTAGTCTGTTATGTTAGTAACTGTAATCTGTTTTTATTACCTCTCTGTAATTGAATGTACAGGATTCAGAGGGAGGGTCAGCAGCAGGGGCGGACTGACAACACATGGGGCCCCCAGGCAATAGGAGATTATGGGGCCCCCGGGCAATCAGAGATTATGGGGCCACACAGTATACAATCACACAGTATACACAGACATGTTTCTATTGGCTGAGAAGGTACTGGAGAGATGGGGCAGCTATAATCTCTGGATTTTTAGACCAAAAGGATGTCAGTAAGGGACATTTCAAAAACAGATGTAAAAAAAACACAGATTTTTACATACTGTCCCTGGTTTTACTGAGGCTGGCAACCCTGATGGGGCCCCCTAGTGGCCCGGGGCCTTCAGGCAGTGCCCGAGTGGCTGAACAGTCAGTCCGCCCCTGGTCAGCAGTATGACCCAACACGGCTCTACAGTTTGCATAGCACTGTCACTCTAACACTGGGAGCTTGCTAACAAAAGGAGGGAACAGAGTGATGATCAGTTTACTTCTTCTCCTGCATTTTCCAGCCAACAGCTTACTGGTAAGTTCTTAATTGAATAAAGTACAGTCCAACCTGGTTATGTTATCTGTCAGGGGTGCATGCTTGGATCAAAAGATAAGCTGAACAGAACTGTTAACCCTTTGGTATAGTCAGATTGAAAGGAACCCTGCAGTGAGGATGTACAGGGGCTGCCACTACTACCTCTCCTTCTGAAAGTAGTAGTTCCCCAGCTATCATGCTGATCCAATTGCTTTAGGACTTTATACGTTACTGAATTGGAACAAGCATGCAGATTGGGAGCTTTGAATGTACAATGACTTTTCTATCCTGCATGCTTATCCAGGTTTGTGTGTTAAAATACTGAGACAGACAGGCAACCGGCATTTTTAAAGGAAGGTAATGCACACACGGCCAGAATTTCCAATGGAAAAAGTCAGATGGGAGCTTTTCATTGGATATTCCGACAGTGTGTATGCCCGGACTTTTTCTGTCAGCATTTTCGACGGACTTAGATATAGAGCCTGTTCTAAATTTTTCAGTCGGAAATGCCGACGGAGTTTTGCCCGATGCAAAGTCCGGCCCTGTGTACGCGGCATCAGAAATTTCAGCCTTTCTATTTCTATGAGTGTAAGTTTCTTTTAAGGAAAAGTACATATAGCCAAACCCTTGAGAAGGGAAAAGGACAAGGTAAGTCTAATTTCAGGGCTTTTAGAATAGGTCATGCCTGCCCGCCTCTGGCAACCCCACCTCTATCAGAATATGAAGATCAGTAAAAAAAAAAAAAACACACGGACTGCCTTTAAACATGGAGGAAACACATTCCAAATACATGTGTTAAATTCATTGTAATACCACCTCATCTCCAGGACTATCACTTGTTCAGGCTGAATTATTACAGCAAACAAATGGCTGTTTTATGGTAAGAGAGCAAATGCATAACCTATGTATCCTGTCCCATTATCAATGATGGTACTCTGCACATTTACACATTAGGAAATACTGAACATTTTTAGGCTTACCTTACTGAACCGTGGAGTGCAGGATGAGAACTGACGAATCTCTACAGAGTCTTCATCATTTGTATCATCTTCATCATAAGAGTTAATATGCTGATAACGATCTGATCGAGCTAAAAAGACACATAAATATTAAAGGATAGTAAAGTAATATCATTATCCTCATCTCCTAAATGTATTATTACCCCCCTCCTAGCATCGTATTACAGTAACCCAACTCCTGAGTGTCTTAATACCCCTGTAATATCTCATTACAGTAACCCAGCTCCTGAGTGTCTTATTACCCCTGTAATATCTTATTACAGTAACCCGGCCCCTGAGTGTCTTATTACCCCTGTAATATCTTATTACAGTAACCCAGCTCCTGAGTGTCTTATTACCCCTGTAATATCTTATTACAGTAACCCGGCTCCTGAGTGTCTTATTACCTCTCTAATATCTTATTACAGTAACCCGGCTCCCGAGTGTCTTATAACCCCTGTAATATCGTATTACAGTAACCCAGCTCCTGAGTGTCTTATTACCCCTGTAATATCTTATTACAGTAACCCAGCTCCCGAGTGTCTTATTACCCCTGTAATATCTTATTACAGTAACCCAGCTCCTGAATGTCTTATTACCCCTGTAATATCTTATTACAGTAACCCAGCTCCTGAGTGTCTTATTACCCCTGTAATATCTTATTACAGTAACCCAGCTCCTGAGTGTCTTATTACCCCTGTAATATCTTATTACAGTAACCCGGCTCCCGAGTGTCTTATTACCTCTGTAATATCTTATTACTGTAACCCGGCTCCTGAGTGTCTTATTACCCCTGTAATATCTTATTACAGTAACCCGGCTCCTGAGTGTCTTATTACCCCTGTAATATCTTATTACAGTAACCCGGCTCCTGAGTGTCTTATTACCCCTGTAATATCTTATTACAGTAACCCGGCTCCTGAGTGTCTTATTACCCCTGTAATATCTTATTACAGTAACCCGGCTCCTGAGTGTCTTATTACCTCTCTAATATCTTATTACAGTAACCCGGCTCCTGAGTGTCTTATTACCCCTGTAATATCTTATTACAGTAACCCGGCTCCTGAGTGTCTTATTACCCCTGTAATATCTTATTACAGTAACCCGGCTCCTGAGTGTCTTATTACCCCTGTAATATCTTATTACAGTAACCCGGCTCCTGAGTGTCTTATTACCCCTGTAATATCTTATTACAGTAACCCGGCTCCTGAGTGTCTTATTACCCCTGTAATATCTTATTACAGTAACCCAGCTCCTGAATGTCTTATTACCCCTGTAATATCTTATTACAGTAACCCGGCTCCTGAGTGTCTTATTACCCCTGTAATATCTTATTACAGTAACCCAGCTCCTGAGTGTCTTATTACCCCTGTAATATCTTATTACAGTAACCCGGCTCCTGAGTGTCTTATTACCCCTGTAATATCTTATTACAGTAACCCGGCTCCTGAGTGTCTTATTACCTCTCTAATATCTTATTACAGTAACCCGGCTCCTGAGTGTCTTATTACCCCTGTAATATCTTATTACAGTAACCCGGCTCCTGAGTGTCTTATTACCCCTGTAATATCTTATTACAGTAACCCGGCTCCTGAGTGTCTTATTACCCCTGTAATATCTTATTACAGTAACCCGGCTCCTGAGTGTCTTATTACCCCTGTAATATCTTATTACAGTAACCCAGCTCCTGAGTGTCTTATTACCCCTGTAATATCTTATTACAATAACCCGGCTCCTGAGTGTCTTATTACCCCTGTAATATCTTATTACAGTAACCCAGCTCCTGAGTGTCTTATTACCCCTGTAATATCTTATTACAGTAACCCAGCTCCTAAATGTATTATTACCCCTGTAATATCTTATTACAGTAACCCAGCTCCTGAGTGTCTTATTACCCCTGTAATATCTTATTACAGTAACCCAGCTCCTCAGTGTCGTATTACCCCTGTAATATCTCATTGCAGTAACCCAGCTCCTGAGTGTATCACCTGTTTCCTTACCCTCCTTTGTTGCTATTACAAAAGTTTTTTCATACTCACTGTCAAAGTAGATGACGATGGGGGGATTTTCTGCAACAGATGCTCTATACCTACATGCAATGTTACCAGTGTATATATCCAGAAAACTTATTTTGTGAGTAATTTGTATATTTTTCTATTTCCATAGCTATATTACAATCAATTCTTTACACCATCTAAATACAGAAATCTCCTGAAGAAGCGGTTAATATAAACCCGTGAAACATGTAGAGCAAACAATATACAGATGGTATCTATGTTTAAGTTGTCCTGATAAGATGCAACTTTTGATTTTTTTTTGATTGTCATGGTCTGCTTTTTATTCTGTGAATATGTTCTTTATATATACAGTATCTCACAAAAGTGAGTACACCCCTCACATTTTTGTAAATATTTAATTATATCTTTTCATGTGATAACACTGAAGAAATGACACTTTTCTACAATGTAAAGTAGTTAATGTACAGCTTGTATAACAGTGTAAATTTGCTGTTCCCTCAAAATAACTCAACACCCAGCCATTAATGTCTAAACCGCTGGCAACAAAAGTGAGTACACCCCTAAGTGAAAATGTCCAAATTGGGCCCAATCAGTCATTTTCCCTCCCTGGTGTCATGTGACTCATTAGTGTTACAAGGTCTCAGGTGTAAATGGGGAGCCGGTGTGTTAAATTTGGTGTTATCGCTCTCACTCTCTCATACTGGTCACTGGAAGTTCAACATGGCACCACTTGGCAAAAAACTCTGAGGATCTGAAAAAAAAAGAATTGTTGCTCTACATAAAGATGACCTAGGCTATAAGAAGATTGCCAAGACCCTGAAACTGAGCTGGCTGAGCTGGCCAAGACCATACAGCGGTTTAACAGGACAGGTTCCACTGAGAACAGGCCTCGCCATGGTCGACCAAAGAAGTTGAGTGTGCGTGCTCAGAGTCATATCCAAAGGTTGTCTTTGGGAAACAGACGTATGAGTGCTGCCAGCATTGCTGCAGAGGTTGAAGGGGTGGGGGGGGTCAGCCTGTCAGTGCTCAGACCATACGCCGCACACTGCATCAAATTGGTCTGCATGGCTGTCATCCCAGAAGGAAGCCTCTTCTAAAGATGATGCACAAGAAAGCCTGCAAACAGTTTGCTGAAGACAAGCATGGTGGTGGGAGTGTCATGATCTGGGGCTGCATGAGTGCTGCCGGCACTGAGGAGCTACAGTTCATTGAGGGAACCATGAATGCCAACATGTACTGTGACATACTAAAGCAGAGCATGATCCCCTCCCTTCAGAGACTGGGCCACAGTACAGTATTCCAACATGATAACGACCCCAAACGACCACTGCCTTGCTAAAGAAGCTGAGGGTAAAGGAGATGGACTGGTCAAGCATGTCTCCAGACCTAAACCCTATTGATCATCTGTGGGGCATCCTCAAATGGAAGATGGAGGAGCGCAAGGTCTCTAACATCCACCAGCTCCGTGATGTCATCATGGAGGAGTGGAAGAGGACTCCAGTGGCAACCTGTGAAGCTCGGGTGACCTCCATGCCCAAGAGGGTTAAGGCAGTGCTAAAAAAATAATGGTGGTCACACAAAATATTGACACTTTGGGCCCAATTTGGACATTTTCACTTAGGGGTGTACTCACTTTTGTTGCCAGCGGTTTAGACATTAATGGCTGTGTGTTGAGTTATTTTGAGGGGAGAGAAAATTTACACTGTTATACAAGCTGTACACTCACTACTTTACATTGTAGTAAAGTGTAATTTCTTCAGTGTTGTCACATGAAAAGATATAATAAAATATTTACAAAAATGTGAGGGGTGTACTTACTTTTGTGAGATACTGTGTCTTTTGTAATAAAAACCCTTTAATAATTTTACCTTTGACTGCTTAATGCCAGTTAATATACGGTACCCTCAAAGTCTGAACACAGCCTCCTTTTCTCTGTCTATATCTTATTGCAGTAACCCAGCTCCTGAGTGTATCACCTGTTTCCTTACCCTCCTTTGTTGCTATTACAAAAGTTTTTTCATACTCACTGTCAAAGTAGCTTGTATCATCTTCAGCCTCCAGATGAGGTATAAATTCAGCTTTTTGTCTCAGTAACCCATTCCAATCCAAATCTGTGAAAAAATTGTGTGCTTTGACCTCAACAGCACCCCCTGAGATAACAAGAAGACAGGAAAACCCATAAAACACACGTGTATGATTATAATATAGTTCTATTATACTTTATACATACACAGAACCCTGCACCTCCACTATGACCTTATTACTGATCATGATCACAATAGTACTGTAAAAAGGGAAGTAGGGTCAAAGTTTGTTGGCCACACTTCTCTTAAGGGTAACAGGTGTACACTTAGTTTGTTCTCCTAGCTTTCCATAAGCTTTCTGCATATCTCAGTGCCTGTCAAGCAGGTTATTTTTTTCGCATTTGAACATGCTTTGGGCAAACATAAATCTATACTCAGCAAAAAAGGTTAAAAAAAAAAATAGACAAAAAAAGGAAAAACAAAAACAACAAAACAATGTAAAAAAGAGCACTTGATCGTTTTCTGTCTTAGCTTTACTATGTGCCATGTTTAACCCCTTCACATCGACTGTACACAAATATGCGGCCTGTCGGCAGGTGGGCCTTCACGCCGAGTGGCCGCATATTTGCATTCCACACTGCGCACTCCCGGCACAGTTACAGGCAGCTAACGGAAAGCCCCTGAACGATCCTTGCAATTTGGAACTTTCCGACCATGTTAATGCCAAGACAGCCAATCACAGCAGTCACATGACCATAAACCCCGCCCTGCCTCCCAACATTAGAAACCCCTTAAGCCCCATACACACGGTCGGATTTTTGCATGGATTCTGTCCGATCGGACAATGTTGTTGAAAAATCAGACCGTGTGTATGCACCATCGGACAGTGTACGTCGGATTGTCCGACGGACAAAGTCCTATCTCCTGCTGGATAGATTTGCCGACAACACGGTCCGATCACACCAAATCCGATCGTGTGTACGGTTGTCCGACGGACAAAGTGCTACGCATGCTCAGATCACATTACAAGACCAAAGCTATTGGCTACTAGCCTCTACGTAGTCCCGTCATAGGCAACAAATGTCACCACGTTCAGAATGATCGGATTTTCCGACAACTTTGTCCGACCGTGTGTACGCAAAACCAACATCGGACAAAGTACGACGGACATGATCCGACGGACCTGGTCCTCGGATAATCCGAGCGTGTGTATGGGGCTTTAGAGAGACGGGAGGAGTCGGCTCAAAGGGGTTAATAAAGTAAACATGCCTTCAGTCTATGACAGTATCTGCATATTCTTATCAAGCAGTAAAAAGAGCTTTAAAACAAGGAAAGGGGTCTTGTTTTAAAGCACTTGCTCAATCCACTTGTAGCGTAAATGGCCCCTAAAGCTGTCCAATCCCAAAGCAAATGTCAGCTAGTCCCTGATGAATGCAACCAAAATTGAGCCATGGGTGGCCATGTTGGCATCATTCTGCCTGACATCCTTCAATCAATATGAGAATCAAGGGAGTTGGGTAGAAAGTTGCTGGCTGAACAGTGACTGCAGCCAATCAGATGTAGGCACTGTTTGAGTATTCTGAAGGTTGCTGGTGCTGGCTTTCAGAATACAATGGCTGACAGGGGATATTTTTCCTTTAAACGCTGTTTAGGCTGGGTTCACACTATTGCGAATTGGATGTGGTTTCCCTGCATCTAATTCACATGTCAGGAGATTGTGACCGGCTCTCAATGGAGCTGGTTCACACATCTCCGGAGAGGCTCCTGAGCGAATTACACAGGAGTCCTGTGTGTCTTCTAGTTAGTTTCAGGTCCGAATTCAGCCAAAAAAATCGGACCGAAATCGGACCTGAAACGGCGAACAAGGACGCACCGGACCCCTGCTGTGGGCCACTCCATACGGCAGTGTGAACCCAGCCTTAATGTGAACGGGGAAATCAATAGATTTCTCCCAGTTAGATTATGTTGAATGAGAGAAATATAGTGCATGGTCTCTAGGTCCCAGAAGGTCCTAGAGACCTTGAGCAGTTTTCACAAGTTGCAAGTCCAACCTGTTGACTTTTAGTGAACCAAGAACTAGTTCTGAAATATCATATCACCCAACCTAGATGGGGAGTACTCAGATGGGATGGAATAAGAAGCTCAATCTTAGTATTTGCTGACAATATTAAGCTAAGCAGGGCAATCATTTCTCCGCAGGATGTGGAAACCTTGCAAGAAGATCTTAATAAATTAATGAGGTGGGCAACTACATGGCAAATGAGGTTCAATGTAGAAAAAAGTAAAATAATGCATATGGGTAGCAAAAACATGAATGCAATCTACTCACATGGGGGTGAACCTCTGGGGGGAATCTAGGATGGAAAAAGGACCTGGGGGTCCTAGTAGATGACAGGCTCAGCAATGGCATGCAATGCCAATCTGCTGCAAGCAAAGCCAAGAGAATTTTAGCATGCATTAAAAAGGGGATTAACCCCAGAGATAAAATGATAATTCTCCCACTCTACAAGACTCTGGTCCGGCTGCACCTGGAGTATGCCGTCCAGTTCTGGGGACCAGTCCTCAGGAGGGATGTGCTGGAACTGGAGAGGGTTCAGAGAAGGGCAACAAATCTAATAAAGGGACCGGAGGATCTCAGCTATGGGGAAAGACTGCAAGCACTGAACTTATTTTCCCTGGAGAAGAGACGCTTGAGAGGGGATAGGATTTCAATGTAGAAATACCATACTGGTGACCCCACAAAAGTAATAAAACTTTTCTGCAAAAGGAAAATTTAAAAAGACACACGGCCTTTCACTAAAATTAGAAGAGAAGCAGTTTAACCTTAAACTGTATAGAGGGTTCGTTACTGTTGGAGCGGTAAGGATGTGGAATTCCCTTCCACAGGCAGTGGTTTCAGCAGGGAGCATCGATAATTAAAAAAAAACTATTAGATAAGCACCTGAGCGACCATAGCATACAGGGATATACAATGTTAATACTGACATAAAAACACACACACACAGGTTGGACTTGATGGACTTGTCTTGGACGTGTCTTTTTTCAACCTCATTATGTAACTGTTAATATGCATTGACACATGAACTAAGAATTTGAGAATTTAGTGTATTGTAGAATATGTGTAGTTTGGCTTCTAGAAAAATTTGTTATATAAATCGTTATTTAGGACTGTGGAGACCAAGCCAGTTTACTAGGAACATTGACCCAATTGGGTTGAATTACTAAAACTGGAGAGTGCAAAATCTGGTGCAGCTCTGCATAGAAACCAATCAGCTTCCAGGTTTTTCTGTCAAAAGCTTAATTAAACAAGCTGAGATTAGAAACTGATCGGCTACCATGCATGGCTGCTCCAGATTCTGAGTGCTCAAGTTTTAGTAAATCTCCCCCAATATGTCTAACCTGTGCCTAGTCTGAGTAAGGGATCTGTCTGCAGAAGGCTAGAAATAAGATATTGGGCATCAGCTGGAAGTGCTTCCTCCCCCTCCGGCCACACTATGTCATCTGGAAGAGAAGAAACAAGGAGAATTAACAAGAGAAGTAAGCAAGACATATATATTATCACATTTTTTAGGAAATCAAACAAGTTTAACTACAAGTCCATCAAAACCCCCTATTCTCATATCTGCTCAAATACTGAACCAGTCTGCCAGACTACATTGAGATCTATGATAGCCTTGCATTATAACAGCTTGAATATGACAATATATCAGACAGGGACAGCAGAGAAATGTACAGATGAGATGGCCAAACATATGATAGACATGAGGATAAGAGATACTCACCACTAATCACCTGACCAAACAGCTCTTCAGGGGTGTCGCCAAAGAAAGGGACACAGCCCACCAGGAACTCATATAGTATAATGCCCATTGCCCACCAATCCACAGGCTTTCCATAGCCCTGCCGCAGGATTACCTCTGGAGCAATGTATTCTGGGGTCCCACAAACCTAGAATACAAGAAAAAATATGTTCCTACAGTTGTTACCTTTCTACTAAAAAACAGATTATGTGTAAAGATTTCCCACCCATGAAGTCTGTCTCTACAACCACAGGGTGGCACAGACAGGAGGAGCATTGTGACATGGAGTCTGTCCCTCCCACCACGGGGTGACACAGACAAGGGAAGCTATGTGTATCATGGAGATGGTCCCTCCTACCACAGGATGACATTGACAATTTAAAGTAACCCTTTATTATCACCTGTTTGTCCAGGAATTCTCTGGCCTCGCTCTCGATATGTCCTTCATATAAATTGGTGGTGAGATTCATAAGCCCCATTTTGGATAGGCCAAAATCAGTTAGTTTTACGTGCCCCATGGAAGTAATCAAAAGACTGAAGTGAGAAAAAGAAAAGAGACAGAAAGTCAGTAGTAGTAAAGATACTTTAAGTCAGACATTAACAGAGAAAGACACAGATTATACATACTGATATATACCACTGTGGAAGCAAAAGTTTTCAGTGTGAACATCAACTACTGGGCCTGACCTGTGAAGAGGGTCCAGCCTTGTCTTTTGTCTACATGTCTTTCCCTACTCATTGCACCATTAGAAGCATTAAACAATGTGCGTATCATCTTGAAGATGCTTTTATACCCACAAATGTGTTAGGCTGTGTAAACACTGAATGTGTATAGTGGGTATGTGTATAATGTGTGTACAGTAGGTGGTTCTTAGTACTTAGTACTTCTTACGCATTACATTTTAATTGAGACCACTAGAGTTTTGCAACACCTTTGCTATATTCATGACTATAAAAACACTAGTGCAGTGGTATAGCAACAGCAGGGTGGCCGATGTTCTTTGCCCTGGGTACAGCCAGCTAAAGAGTGCTCTATAAGAGTAGGCAGGGGGGCAAGTGACCTGGGCCAGAAATGCCACCCCTGCACATTAACACTTTGGGGTTCCAGGTGATGTCAAAGTTTACTTTGTCCACAACTCTGCAAGATCAACCACATAGTAGAGTGCCTGCCCTGTGTATACCCCTGCAGAGCAGAGGGAAGTCCTTGTAGGCTCCTCCTTGGCTCTGATGTGTCACAACACAAAGGAGAGGGACGTTGGGAGGCCTTTCCCTTGTTTTGCACCAGGAACCGCTCTGCTTTTGATGTCTGATACATTTTTTGCATGGTGGGTGGGTGGAATATTTTTGCTAAAAGTAGGTTTTTGCTGGGTAGGGGTGGCAGATTTGGTGCTGGGAGATATGACCAAATATTATAACTTTACTGATTTGTTGCTCACATTGTAATTATTGCCCGTTTGTTGTTTGCGTTTCTTTTTCACTTCTTGAAGGGCACAGCCAAGATCTTCAGGAGTATGACACGCAAAAAACAAAAGCACAGTGCTGTTTAATATTTTTGCTGAAAGTAGATTTTTGCTGGGTAGGGGTGGCAGATTTGGTGCTGGGAGATATGACCAATATATCACTTTACTGATTTGTTGCTCACATTGTAATTATTGCCCGTTTGCTGTTTGCGTTTCTTTTTCATTTCTTGAAGGGCACAGCCAAGTTCTTCAGGAGTATGACACGCAAAAAACAAAAGCACAGCCTAGGGGCGGCCACATATGCTAGAGGCAGCTCAGTTAATCAAAAAGCACAACTAGTAACAAACAAAGCAGATGGGAGGGTGCTGTGTCCTTCAATCAGATGGGAGGGTGCTGTGTCCTTCAATCAGATGGGAGGGTGCTGTGTCCTTTAATAAGAGGGGAGGGTGCCGTTTCCTTCAGTCAGAGAGAAGGGGTGCTGTGCCCTTCATTGAAATTTGAGAAAAGGATTTTAAGGTAGGTACAAAAATCCAATTTGTATAACGGTTGTCCATTTGTTGCCTAAATAGGTTATGTGATTGCCCATTTGTAGCTCATGAATTGTCAGCCCTGCCATTTTTTTTCCTGCAAATTGGCGAATTGTCAACTCACTTCTGTTATAAACACTATATTAATATATCAATCAATTTTCTAGCAGGTCTGTCGTTCAAGCGACCCCATTACTTTCCCCATGTTTTTTGCACTTTGCTATGTAGGCCACAGCTTGACCCTTGCATATGGGTGGGTGAGGGGTATTTAAAAAATAATCCACTGTTGCTAAAAATTCCTTGTTTGTATGTACACAATTATACTGTATGAACAGACTGGTCCTCACTTGTCAGGTTTCAGATCACGGTGAACTATCCCATAATTGTGCAAGTACTCCAAAGCCAATACAGTCTCAGCGAAATATAGCCGTGCCATCTCCAGTGGAAGGGCACCAATGTGCTTCAGAAGTGTGGCACAGTCACCCCCTGCCGAGGACAGAACATAGCATCAGTAAGAGTACAGAAAACACTTAATTATACAAACATCAATCAGGAATCAGGAGGCAAACTGGTAGTTTTTAAGAAACAAACTGCAAAGGAGGCAGGCTGGGATTCTAAATACTTTATAGGAGGACTGATACCTAAACATAAAGCCTAGATTATTTTAAAGTGACCCGTGCTATTCATTTTGTTATCCCATATTAACAGTACATGTGCAAAGAGGCAGTTGTAAGCTCTTTATTGCTCCCTCTCTTATGGCACAGCTCAATAGCAATACCTACATAGCATCTGTGAATCAATTTTTTATGTTTCTAAGCTTTTACACAATTTTTATTTATTTATTAAACTATCTACAAAATGAGAGAGCAAAGAAAGGTAAGCATGTGCAGCATTATGGTGGGGCATTATTAGGCTGCATTCACACCTGGGCGTTTTGTAGCTTGAAGCCTGAAGCTACAAAAGCTAGAGGGGAAAAAATACATTATTCTCTATGGAGATGGTTCACATCTCCACTCCAAAACGCCTGAAGCCCTACGCCTGAAGCTCAAACAAGTTCCGGACCCTTTTTTGTCGCGCGAATCGGGCAGATTTGGACGTTTTTATTTTTTTACATTGGTGACCTTTTGCTCTGCAAAAATTCGCGGCAAAACGCGGTAAAAAACGCCGCGAATCGCGGTAAAAAAACGCCGCAAATCGCGGTAAAAAACGCCGCGAAAAAACGCCGCAATTCGCGCGATTTTCTGCCTGAAAGGTGTGAATGCAGCCTTAAAGTGGAGAATAGAAACTTCCCATATACTGTACTCCCAACAGGGGGCAATGAGAAGAGAAGGGGGATTTATGTGCCAAAACAAAAATCAAAAAAGACATAGTGCATAAAATAAAAATTTTATTTCCACATTATAATTAGCAAAACCTAAAAACATGCATCATCAGCTGCAATCTGGTATAAGGATGATATGCATCAACATACAAAAGAAGATATGTGGATCAGTATTACAGTGAACCTGTTGCTTTGCTTAATGTAGCCAATACATTAGGTTCTCTTACAGCCTGGCCTGTTGAGTTCTGTAGAAACCAGGCTTTTTTTTTTTTTTTTTTTGACAGAAGGAGATACTGGAAAATACATGCAAAGAAGCGTAAAGCTCTACTGGTTCAAAAGGAGAATACAAAATATCAATGTGCAATATGTTATCTTAACCTGACTTAAAGTGGAACTCCAGGCCAGGTAACCCTCCCTCATCCTTCGATGCCCCCCAAGTTTTTTTTTTTAATAAACTCGATACATGCCTCAGTCCAGTAATGTCACCAGAACTTCTCAGGTGATGGCAAGGAGGTGGGCATTCATCCAGGACTGAGCAGCGTTCATATAATGACATGCAAATGCTGCTGGGTCCTGGAGTACTGTGATCCCAGCCAAGGTGATGATGTATCCCTTAGGGGTGAGTGTAAACAACAAGCTAGCCTCACAAGAAAAGAACATAATGACAGGGCGGGGCGTCTGTCTGCATTGAAGAGGACTCTCAGAGCTGGACTAAGGGGGACGTTAGAGACAGCGCTGGTGAGTGGAGAAGGTATGTGAAGAATGGCACTATTTTTTGTACAGGAGGAGCATAAAAATGAATAAAAATCCTGGAATTCTACTTTAAAGTTAAAAAAAAAAAAGATTTCAATATCGTATTTTTTTTTGCTAATCCTGAGTCCTGACCAAAAATTTATGAATAAAGAAAGTATGTACAAAACCACTACATCTTAAAGCACACCAAACTTTGGAGTTTAGATCTACATTAACATTTGAATAAAGCACTTTGGGTTTAGGGCTCTTATTTAACTGTACATATCTTGAGCCTCACCTTCTACATACTCCATGACCATACAGAGGTGCCGGCGGGTCTGAAAGGAGCAGAACATACTGACCACAAAAGGGTTCTGTGCAAAAGTTAGGATGTCCCTCTCTACGAAGGCTTGATGGACCTGGTTCCTCAGGAGAAGGTTCTGCTTGTTGATTTTCTTCATAGCAAACCTCTGTCGGGTCTCCCGGTGTCGTACCAAATATACAGCCCTGTGATGAGGGGACCACACAACATTTAAAACTTTCTTTGAAACGTATAGGTTAACCCTTTACGTTAAATTCTGTATATTGAATATATACTGTACATTGCACAACGATGTACGCAAACGTCATGGAATGTTCTAACCTGCTTCTGTAGATTTTAAGATAGGCCTTGCCAATGCACTTGCTCAGAACTTCCAGAATAGGTTCTTAGTGGGAAGTACTTAAAATATAATCAGTGTCAGCCTCGGTGTTGTAATAAGAAACTTCTACCGTAGGACTTTGTGTAGAACAGTAGGACTGATTCATGAAGTTCATTGGAGTTTTTGCCCACAGCAACCAATCAGGGTTTACCTTTTATTTAACACTGGTCATTGAGGTCAACAGTTCTTCAAATTTTCTTCCACTATTTTTACTTATTTTTTTTCTTTTCTCCTCATTTTGTGGATCGACTGTATCCACCATGCAACAGACTGCCTTTTTCACTTCAAGCTCTGTGCACACTTCGGCAAGAAGCAGTGAACCAATTTCAGAAGCATTGAGCTGAGGATTCTGGGAAATCCTGTCTACAGCATGGGGTTGCCTCTACCTTCCCCCCTAGGTATTAGCTGAATAGGATGGTCAGATTATTCAGGTACTCAAGGGACATTTGGCCCTTCCTGTTCACCTGGGGCAGGTAGGAATGGGCCAATGAGAGTGGATGGAACTCTCTGGAAGTAGTGGGGCTCATTATATAAAGGGCCCACTGTCCCAGGAGTTTTGCTGTCAGGCTGAAGGTCTGGTAAAGAAGAAATTACCACCCCCCTCCCGTCATGTGCACTTTATGTGGTATGTCACCTTACATATAAGGGGGACTGGTTATTATAAATTTGAGGAAATATAATTAGCTTGAGTCATCAAGGCTAAGCAATTTTGAGAATGATAATTTGATTTGTTAGAATTGTGATATTGTTTATTTGTAGACCAATAAAGGTGCCGCGGCCAATTTATGCCAATATTTGAGTGTCGTGTCCATTATTTGGTAAGTGTGTTTGGAGATGGGCGGGAAAGGGTGCAGAGTGCAATCCCATGTTTGCTATTTGCAAGCTGAAATTTAACAGCAATTTAATTTAATGGGATCCCATGCCGTGGGAAATATGGTAACTGACATCGCTGACCTCCTGAAAATGCTAGATGCCTGCATGTCATGCTGGTCCTCTGGCTTTTGATGGGTTCTGGTGGAAGTGTCAGGCCCAGATCAGTGAGTACAGCTAAATAGGGATGGAGGTAAATAGCTTTCACCTGGATATAAGATATATATATGCAGAAGCCCAGTTATGACTAGTTGCCTTTGAGCGAGGAAGCCAATTTATGATCTGGACATTTAAAGTACAATATTTAACAATCTAGATAATGTAAAGTTTGGTTCAGCTCACAAACTGTCTGTCTTTTCTATGTCTTTTTTAAAAACTTTATGTTTTTAAAGACTTGATGTCTTTTAAATCATTAGGCTTTATATACTTACAGAAGCATTCTACAAAAATTAAGAAAGTGACCACATGATGTTCAGCCAGTAATGCCACGTACACACAATCGGAAATTCTGCCAGCAAAAGACCGATGAGAGCTTTTGGTCGGAAAATGCGACCATGTGTAGGCTCCATCGGACTTTTGCTGGCCGAATTCCAGCCAGCAAAAGATTGAGAGCATGTTCTAAATTTTTTGGAAATTCCAAACGCGTGTAGCAATTCCGACGCGCAAAATTCCTACGCATGCTCGGAAACAATTTGACGCATGCTCGGAAGCATAAAACTTTATTATCTCGGCTCATCGTAGTGTTGTAAGTCACCGCGTTCTTGACGGTCGAAAGTTCAGCAAACATTTGTGTGACCGTGTGTATGCAAGCCAAGCTTGAGCGGAATTCCGTCGGAAAAAACATCCAAGGTTTTTCTGACGGAAAATCTGCTCGTGTGTACGAGGCATAAGAGTACAAATGTTCTAGTACAGATTGGACAATTAAAGCTAAAACCTGATTGGTTGCTATAGAAGAGACCTCAACTTCTTTTATTTCTCATCTCCATAGCTTTGTTTTTATATTTGGTGTGCTAACTCTTCATTAAGAATTGAAACCTACTTGCTGGTAAAAAGTGTTCCCCAAACCTTATGCAGAGCCTATTGTTTATGTTCTTTTTGACTGCAAAAGTGTTGCATTTGACAAGGTACACTCACCCATAGGCCCCATTACTGATCAGCTTAATGGTTTCAAAGTCGCTCTCCTCTGGCGGTCTTATGGGCTTTGAGACAGCACCTCCTTTTCCCTAAAAAAAGGTTCACAGAGAGGCCTAAGGTAAATCTACTAAGATACGTTGCGCTGTAAAAATATTTTTTAATTTTAGTGGTTTTATTTTATTTATGACAGCGCTGATTACCTTCCTTTTATCTATATTTGCGCTATAATATGTGCAAAAAAAGTTAGAAAGACTGCAAAATTAACAACCACCTTTCCTATGTAAAGAAAAAAAAAATGCCATCTGCAGATGAAACCTGGTATCACTGTCTGGCCATCCAAGAATAGTGCTCTAGAAATATATATCAATGGTCAGATTAAATCAACTAAGTCAATGCTAACAATAGAAGAGCAGGTGTCTTGTGATGCTTAAGTCAGCCATACATGGATCAAACTTTGTCCAATTCAGCAGGGACTGGACGAATTTCGATCCCTGTATGGGCTAGCTGATTGTACACAGGTCGACCAATCGATCGACCTGTGTACCACCAGCCTGCCAGGTTTCTCCCAAATGATCAGTGCCGTTGGCCCTAACCGGCAACACTGATTATTGTATTCTGCTGGCGGGGAAGGTTCCCTGCTGGTGGAATATAATATGAATCACTCTACTGCTGTTAGTATGGCGTTACAATGTAGAGTCTCTGCTACAATATTCTTTTAAATCATGGATTACAAAGCAAATGGATATCAATCTCACCTCTACAATGTCCTCACTTTCTGGTGTGTGTGTCTCCACGCTGACTGGCTCCTCATCAGCTTCCTCTGTGCAAATACAGCAGCAAATTAATAGTTAGGATTTTCTTCTCATTACAACCACAGCAACCCTATGTAACTAAATTCAGACATGGACAACAATGCCTCACAGCATGTAAGGTCAAAGCTGTTGTGGAAAGTTATATGACACAGTACCAGTCTTTCTGTTTTATGCCCCATTCCTTTACAGGGGGTCCCCGGGTTACAAACAAGATAGGGACTGTAGGTTTGTTCTTAGGTTGAATCTGTTTATAAGTCGGAACAGGTAATTTTTTAAGTGTAGCTCCAGCCAAAAAATCTATTTTTAAGTTTTTTAGATAACATAGAGAAGGGTTATCACCCCTGTAACATTTGTTTTGCTGTCTGTGCCCCTGTTCAGAAGATTTCACCTCACCTTCTGTCACAATGACAACTGGATTTTGAAAATTTTGGGTTGTTAGGGAAACATGGACTGGTGATAAAGCATCAGTGGAGACACCTTTTTCCCTAATTAACTCTTACAGGAGTGAATTTCCCTTCCTAGGGGTGGATTTCCTCTCACTTCCTGTTGTCTCCCCCCGTTTGTAAGTAGGAGTCTTTGTAAGTCGGATGTTTGTAAGTAGGGGACCCCCTGTATTAGTATTAGAGAGTGGATTGGTAAGTGGAGAAAACGAATTAGCACAGCAGTCTGTGTTATCCATTGGACAACCCCGCCTTGTGTCTTGACTTCTGCTGAACCTTGAACTCTTTGCTCCTCCTATGAACTTCCTGATTTAAGCCATGTCTCTGCACTTCCTGTTTGCCAGATTATTGTGCTCCCTTCAGCCAGTATCTTGCTCTCATCTTCCCTGCTGCCATCAATATTTTGCTACCACTCTGACCCTTGACCCTTGGCTTGTTCCTCAACTATGCTTTTGCCTGATCCCAACCTGCAACTACTCGTTACTGACCTTTGTCTTGTTTTACTGACTATGCTTCTGTTTGATCTTTAGCTGCTTATCTGCTTCTGGACCCTGGCTTGCTCACCTCCTGGTGGGGCGATGCCGAAGAACCGCAACCTGGTACTAACACGCAGCCAAATCCATCTCCACCAACAGAAGCTCTGGTGAACACTGATTAGTACTTAGACTCCAAACCTCAGGTGAGCCTGCGTCCTCTGCCAGGATGGCTGACTGTGTACCCATTCTGCTGTTCGGTGGTAGTCCTGCTACTGCTATAAATACTGGTCTTCGACCCTGACACCAGATCATGACACCTGTATTCAATTTATTCTGATACTATAGCCTGACCTATATTGACATTGCTTTTGAATCTGTCTGAATGTGTATCCTGTTGCTCTCAGTTCCAACTCAGTTACAGGCTGTGTACTGGAACTCTGTCTGAGCCTATCTGATGTTTATCCTGTTGCAAGTCTATCTGTACATTCACCTAACTTAAGTGCACTCCATTGAGAGCTATTTATCATCAGCTGGCAATGTCGTATCCTTTTGTTTGGGTGTTCTGACCATGTACTTGCTATGCTGTGTGTCTGCACTATTCCCATGTTTCTATTCTTGGTCTGCTCTGTATTTCTATCATGCTCATGTCATTAAGTTTCTTGGCTCCAAAACCCCTAGACATAAGCTGCAGGCCCCAGGGGTCCAGGCACAACCCCAGTCTACTTGGAATCTAAAAGTGGCTTACCTGGGAAAGGGTCCCTGGTGAGTCCCAGCTGACGAAGGATATATTGGGGTATGTCTGTCTTCAGATTGCCCTCCTTCACCTGGTCCTCAGCCGCTTCCAGTAAGTGATAGAATTCCTCAGGGTTAAACTCCTAAAAAACAAAATATAAATAAACTTGCCCTAAAAAGATAGATGGTCTATTTGCATGTCCCTAAATGTTTCTGCAATTTTTATCTCACAATTTAAAAACATACTGGTAGGTGAACTTACTTCCGTATAGGCATGAGTAAAAACATTCACCATAACGCTCAAAAAAATGGTCTTGGCTTTGTGAACAGACAAGTTTTAGTATATTAAAATTACAACTTTGCACATTGGTAAGATGACTACTACTGCTGTTTGTACAGCTACTATGGGACGCATAAACTGGAGGTGCATGATCTCCTGTCAACTCCACATTCAGTGAAGCCAGGTGCACTCTATACTGTCTGCCAGACATCTGTTTGTCTGATGTCAAACGATCTGAAGCAGTTGGTGTGCACCTGCCTAGATCATTCTAGTCATCCATGGGGCAGTTGGGAGGCTCAGGGTTATAAAGATGTTCTTAGCTCAAACCCATTGATGTTATGGTATCCCATATGATCCTGTATATTAGATCAAAGGAGGGATGGTTTTAGGAAAAAGAAAGAGAGGACATTGAATTTAGGTGACGTTTTTGGCTTTAGTGATGATGCTTGTTCCATTAACAAAATATAAAGTAGGGTATGTATACATTAGCCCCAGTTTGGCTTTTGTTACCCAAAAAAATGAACTACACACCAGGCACTCTAGGAGACGAGCTGGCCGAGAGATAATAATGAGAAGATTCTTCATCAACTGGGCGATAAAAGCCACCTCAGAGCATTCAGATCTTTCCACGGCCTGCAGAAGAGAAGCATGGTTACATGATTGGTTACTCACTTCAAGAATCTTAAATGACTGATGATTTTTCTAATAACTAGCAAGAGAGGCTACAATAATGACTGGACTGTAACAATAGAGGGAGCCAGCCCAGCATGGTGAACAAATAACTTTACGGTGCCACCCCAGCCCAGTCAACCCCTTTGACTCTGATAATTACATCCAGTAGCAATTTGTCCAAGTTATCCTGCAGCTGATAGAAGTAGGTACTGGTGATCATGCCCTCAGTGCTCCGGGTCAGACAATCTCTGGCCAGCTCCACAATCTGGTGGTGAATGAAGTTAAGGACCCCATCGGCCAGCGGTAGAACATTCTCTGGAGAGAAGTTGGAAATGAAAATCCGAAGTCGATCTTCCATCTGCGCCGTGGCCTGAGAAGACAAAAGTTGATGCTCTCATTAGGTAGCAATGACTGAGTGGAGAAGACATTTAATCAAGGATACAGTTAGTTCCATAGACATAACAGTGATACAGAACTTCTCCTAGAAGATGGCTATGTAATGAAACAGTATCCTTACTTTAGGGAATCTCTCCTTGTAGACATGATTCATCATCACTATTTCATTGTCATAAGATGAGGGCGACCGGCCAGGGCTGTAAAAGAATGGACAAGGTCATTAAGAATTTGTCAATGTTTTCTTGAACTGAATTCCCATTGAATTACTAACTATGCTCCCTCACACAATAATTTGTGCTTACTTTTACAGTGTTAGGACCATTGTTGACTTTCTAGGCCAAGAGATACCTACTTCCAAATTGAATGAAATGGAAGATATTATTGTGTAGGTGTGCTTATGCCTCCCATTATTTTTCTACTGTCGTTTGAAATTTGTTTAACAAATTTTTGTTTTGTTTGTTTTGGATATTGTGATGATAGATTAAAATCTTTTTTATTGCTATCCACATTGTGGAGACTTCCTTTTTTTTTTTCTTTCCCTGTGCCATTGAGTGACAGACTATCACCAGAAAATAAAGTAAAAATGAATCTCTAATGGAGATGACAATAAAAATGTAACATTTCTCCACTCCTAAAATTAAAAAAATAATATTTGGTTTGAGTTTCGCTTTAATAATAAATATGGGCAGCACCCACTGAAACCATCCTTATCTGTTATAATATACCATTGGTAGAGCCAGGAATGGAGGTTAACAATGCTAAATAAGCAGGGGTAGACTCAAAGATGGAGAAAGTATTTTAGATTTTTTTTCATTGCCACCATTTTGCAGTGAATCTGTATTATGTAAACCTCATAACACCATAGTCCCACCAAAAATAACCAAATTCTACTCATTGTGAGTGAAGTCAAACCCTCCAGATATTGGCATACTTCTGGGCAATTCAACTGACAAGTATAGTGCATTAAATCATATATAGAGAGCTCACTTCTATATCCAACAGTCTGGTGAATTGCTAAAGAGCAAAATAAAGACACATCTTGAGTCAGATTGGCAAACCAGTGACACAGAAAGTCATATGATTCCCGGTCCTGATGCTTTACCCTGTGTTAACCTGTCACAATAAGTCATCTGACATTTCTTTATTGGTAATCATCAGAAAACACTGTATCTGTTATTTTTCTACTGAAAGGTGGAATGAGGTGCAGCAACCTATAAGAATCATTCAGAAATACGTTCTTTTACACTAATTAACGCTGGTCAGTCATTGTCTTCTGTGGATTACAAAACGCTACTCTTAGCTGTATGGATTTTTTTTTTTTTAAATCAAGTGCAAACTGTAGGCTTGTCATTGAAAACACTTAAAAGAAGGAAGGACTGTTCCTGGTGTCCATATCAGAAGTTCTCCCTTTCTTTGTTCCATATAGCACAAGATTAAAGTGATCATTTGGTTGGTTATAGGATGTCACTGTCCTTCAAAAGACCACAGGTTTCTATAAGGCGTCTTCAATAAAATACCAGTAACTCAAAACAACCTCTCAGAATGTATCTTCCACTAAAGTACTGGTTGTGTTTTGGTAGCTAAACTTTGTAGCTTTGCACTTTTCATTTTAGGAGTAGGAGTAGATGGGCCCTATAGTAAAAGAAAATATTCCTGAGCCAACTCAAATGAATACGAAGAGATACTGCTGCAGACACTGAGGGAAATGTCTGAACCCAAAAGGAAATATACAATGAAGGATAGTAATGCGCTGTATAGACATGTAGATGGGCCCTAGCACGGCACCTGAGCCCTAGCTGTTTCTAGCTATACTCAGAACAGCCCAGATGGAAGCTGGAGTGGCCCTCCTACTTGCTGCCTTCAGAGTTCATTGAAATCTACGATGAGTGCTCCCAAAATCTTTCCTAGCACTTATCAGGGCAAGTTCCTATTCAGACTCTTTTCAATACAAACAGCAATTTAAAGTGTAACTAAAGACAAAACTGTTAGTTTTGGATAGAGTGGTGAGGGATTAGAACAGCTGTCAGCATTGAAGGTGAAAGTAAAGAAAATATCAAATTGTGGGTTGGGACACTGCGGTAATACCTGCAGCGCTTTGCGAGGGGTTCTAACCCTTTTTCGGACGGTAGCGGGGGTAAAACCAGCTAGCGGCCGAATACCGCGGCTAAAACGACAGTAAAGCAGCGCAAAATATAGCGCTGCTTTACCGCCGCCGCCCCCACCGCCCCAGTTTGAAACCGGCCTAAGTGAAGGGAAGTTTCATCAATGGGACATAGATGGCAAACAAAAAAAACTGACAGGGGTTATAACCCTCCTTTGCTCTATCCAAAATTAAAAAAAAAAAAATTGCCTTTAGTTAGACTTTAAAATAAATAAATCAAAGATGTGTACTTTGGGTTTTTTCTCATAGGGTTCAATAAACCTTGAAGCTAACAAGTGAAAAGGCCATGAACCCCAATTTGGGTCACTTTGAGTCAGACTAGCCTACCATAAATAAGCTTGTAAGGGAACCTTGACAGTACACAGACTGACAAGAATTCAGAGCAGAATAACATCCTTAAACCACCAACTGACCTCAGGCTTCGAGACCGGGGTCTCACCGCAGGGGACCTTCGACCCCCATCATCATCAGGGATGCTCTCAGTGCTGCCAAAATGTTTGGAGAGGAAATGAAGCTCATCCAGGGTGGGTTGGAAGGGAAGCTGGTGCAGACGTTCTTGAGATGAGGAGGAGGACTTCAAAGAAGAAAGAAAGAAGAAAATAAGGAACCAAGAGAAACATTAAAAAACCAACTTCCCTACAAAATAATTGTGTGTTGATTGGATCCTTCCAATGCAATCTGTTGTCTACCGATAGGTTTAGACTGCCATTGCCTTTCCAAAAATAGAAGCCATTTGGCTGTCAAGGGGATCCTTTGGCTTCAGAGTCTCTGACTGAGCACAAGCAGGCAGACTAGGAACCCTCAACATACAAAAACATATTTGAGAAGCACACCCTAATGCGTTTAGATTCAAGATGGTGCTGCCATAAGACCAACAAACAATATCGAATATTACTAGCAACCCTGACTGTTATTTCTTTCATAACAGATGTCCTTTAATAGTTGAAAGAGTTCTTTTGGTTGGTTTCCATGCTCTGTCATCATATTTCTGTACATCTGGTTCCTGGCACTGCAACACATCTGCAGTGGTTGGAAAATGGGCTCTGTCAAATGGCAGGGTGAGTATTCAGAAGAGCTACCTACTGGCTGGCTCTACCTTTATGTCACCTATTGAAGTGGCTATGTAATGTACTGCTGAAGCTGTGCTTGTGTGCCAGGAACCAAAGTTGTGAAGGAGGTGTAAATGTGAGCATAAGGTTAGACTTTAGGTCCACTTTAAAAGGATTTATTACTCACTGACACAGTGGAGCTTGGGGTATTTGTTCCATATCCTGATGATGGAAGAGAGGCCAGGGACCAACGACGGCCATCTGTCCTGCTAAAAAAAGTAAGAGCATTTACCCATGTATTACTGAGAGACAGCATACCTAGAGCATATTAGGAGACATGATGCTTAATTACACAAGGGATAAACATAGCTACCAGAACATAGAGCTGAACTTCAGGCAAACAGCTAAACACAGAGCTGAAATGCATATAATGTACATTAACTGTACTAAATGATTTATAATTCTGTTACGCAACTCTTGTGATCCAGACATCCCTGCCATAGTCAGGCAGGTGACCTAAATGTTCTCCAGTGTCATTAAAGCTGAATTACAGGAATTCAGCCACTTTGTAAAAAGTGAAGACACACTATGAGTTAAGTCCAAGGAGCTGCATGACAGCTCCTGGGCTCATCTCTATTATTTATATCTGACAGCTTTATTGCTTTGCTGGGACTTACACTGGAGACACTTGGGGTGGTGAGAGAGAAGAAAGGTACACCGAGCAGCTATGCCTGCCCCTCCCTTCTGTTGCCTATTCAGAGAAGTCTTTGTATTTTGTGTATGTGTTAATACAAAGGCTTCTGTGAATGGGCAGGAGGAGGGAAAGGATGGGCATAGCAGATGCATCTCCTGTTCAAGATGGGTAGCTCAGAAGGATCAGCATTAGGGCTCCCAGAACTATAGCGATAGCTGTCTTCCTGGAGTACTATAAAACTGTCAAATATAAATAATAATGCTAAGCCCAGGAGGTGTCTTGCAGTGGTGGGCCAGCGGAAAAAAAAATAATTTAAACGTCAGCAGCTACAAACACTGTAGCTGCTGACTTTTAATAAGCACTTACCTTTCTAGGGTGCCCACGATGTCGGCCGCCCTCGGCTCTCGGGTCCCGACGCTGCCATTCAAAGTAAGGGAAACAGGCAGTGGAGCCTTGCGGCTTCACTGCCCGTTTCCTACTGCGCATGCACGAGTCGCGCAGCGCTTTGTGAATGGGGCGCGCTGTGTTCTAGGACACACACAGTTCCCAGAACACACTGCGCCCCATTTACCAGAAGACAATGCGAGGAGGAGAAGATGGAAGATCACCGTAGAATAGGAAGAGGCAGATTAGGACGATCTGCCTAGCAACAGACATTTCTGGTGAGTTTAAAAAAAAATAAAAAATTCAGATTTTTTGCAACATTTTAATGTAGTTTTGTTTTTCAGGTTGGCCCTCCACTTTAAGTCATAGTGTGCCTTCATTTGTTACAACTAGCTGGATTTCTAGAATTCAGCTTTAAAGCCCAATAAAAGTTTTATACCATTTTTTACCTATTCATACTAATATAATACCTATTTATGACCGAATTATGTTTGAAAATGTCTTGTAATACTCTTTTCCCTCGGCGAAAATACTGCTTCCTACTCTTCCCCGCCAGTGCTTTGTGGCAGCATAGCTGAGTACCGTCCTCACCCACCAGTACAAATTTCGCCATCCAGACTTATGTTGTAGAGAAGGAGAAGGGTTGTATCTAGCTACATACTGAGGGTTGATAATTGAGAGCACTTGGTCTAATTCTGGTGCCTATTAGACTGCACAGTCATTTTTAGACATCCTAAACAACTGAAGTAACAGAAAAAAATGATAGTTACTGCAATGGCTTTCTGACAGGTTGGTCACAGACCCCCTGCCTGCTGACTGGACAATAAAGGGGGCTCACCACACTGTTTAGAGAAGTGGTTGGTAACTTATGAGCTAAAGGGGGCCTCAAATGCGGCCCCAGACATCACAAAAGGACCGCACATAATGTTCAATATATATAATGATTGAGAGGACTGTCGGAAACTGCAGACCTAAGAGAGGAAATGAGGGTCAGAGAGTTTTGATATGCTACAGTGTTGGCTGAGGATGGTTGCAGAAGACAATACAAAACTGGGAACATATTACATGAGGCTAGTAGAGATCAATGCTATTACCCTAATCAATGTTCCCATTACAGACATCTGAGGTCCAAGGGCCACACATCACATATCAAAGGTTTGCCTGTTGGGCACCAAAGGTTTAGAGCAAATTTTCTAAATAAAAATAAAAGTTGCGCTTACATGTATACAGTGCTGACGTCATCGCGATACAGCGTAGGGGTGGACGGGTGATTGCAAGCCGGCCAGCATTCTTTTATGGGCTTTTTTTTATCACTGTATACATGTAAGTGCAACTTTTATTTCTTAACCACTTCCCTACCCGCCCATGTACATATGACGCCCACAAGGTGGATCTCCCATCCTGGGTGGGCGTCATATGACGTCCTCTCATTCCCGGCCACCTGGGGGGCGCGCGCCCGCGGCGTCGCTCGGGACCCGGTGCGAGTGCCCGCCGGCCGCGATGTCCGCCGGGCACCCGCGATTGCCCGTTAAAACAACGGGACCGTGCGGAACCGTGGAGCTGTGTGTGTAAACACACAGCTCCAAGTCCTGTCAGCGGAGAGGAGACCGATCATGTGATCCCAGTACGGAGGATCACTGATCGGTCTCCTCCCCTTGTGAGTCCCCTCCCCCCCCCCACAGTTAGAATCACTCCTATAGGGAACACATTAACCCCTGCAGCGCCCCCTAGTGTTAACCCCTTCCCTGCCAGTCACATTTACACAGTAATCAATGCAATTTTATAGCAACGATCGCTGTGTAAATGTGAATGGTTCCAAAAATGTGTCAAAAGTGTCCGAAGTGTCCGCCGCAATGTCGCAGTCACGAAAAAAAAATCGCAGATCGCCGCCATTACTAGTAAAAAAAATAAATAAAAAAATGCAATAAATCTATCCCCTATTTTGTAGACGCTATAACTTTTGCGCAAACCGATCAATACACGCTTATTGCGATTTTTTTACCAAAAATATGTAGAAGAATACGTATCGGCCTAAACTGAGTAAATAAATATTTTTTTTTTTTAAAAATGGGATATTTATTATAGCAAAAAGTAAAAAATATTGTTTTTTTTTCAAAATTGTCGCTCTTCTTTTGTTTATAGCGCAAAAAAATAAAAACCGCAGGGGCGATCAAATACCACCAAAAGAAAGCTCTATTTGTGGGAAAAAAAGGACGTCAATTTTGTTTGGGTGTAACGTCGCTCGACCGCGCAATTGTTAGTTAAAGCGACGCAGTGCCGAATCGCAAAAAGTGCTCTGGTAAGGAAGGGTGTAAAATGGCCCGGTGCTGAAGTGGTTAATAAACTTATGTCCTGATATGCATGTGGTCAGCACTGAAAAAAAATGTTTCCCATATTTCCCACCAACTGGATTGTATACACAATTCTTTTCCTCTGATATACAGTACCTAGTAGACATGTGCGATTAGTTTCGTACGAATTTCCGGAAATTTGTACATTCGTACGAATCCGAAATACGAATTTTTATGCATACGAATTCCGTACGAAATACGAAATTTCGTTTACGAATTTCGGATTCAAATTCATAATGAAAATTCGTAATTGTTACGAAAAGTTAACAAACCTAAAAGTTAAAACCCCAGGAAGTCAGCACAGGGATGGTGGGAATCCTATGGGAATTTCTAGGCTTACGAATTTTATACGAAATTTCTTTAACGAATTTCGGAATTTCGGATCCAAATTAACAGAATTGTGACTGGTGTTTTGTTCACCAATCAGAGGAAGTCAGCACAGCACAGGGATGGTGGGGGAACCCCTCATAATGGGCACAGCGGGTGTACACTCAGACCCAGGAACTCAGCACAGGGATGGTGGGAACCCCTCATAATGATAAATTCATCATAACCAACTTTCGTTATTTTAACGAAAAGTTTACGAATCTAACGAAAATTCTTATTTTGTATGAATCCGAATTGAATTTTGTACGAAACGAAACAAATTTTTGGATGGCGCCCATGTCTAGTACCTAGGAACATGGTAAGTGGAACTCGTAAAAGCTCCTCCTACTTCCCTTCAGCCTTGGCCACATGTTTGAAAGCCTAGGCACTTGGTCATGTGATCTTAAAGAGTAGAGCTGCCAGATCTGAACTCTGCTTGGACCCATCAGTAAAGGTAATATGCTCAGGCCTCCACTCAGATCTGAAAGGAGGTTGGAACTGCATTTTTTCCAGGAAAAGTATTTCATTCAACCCATCCATTATGTTTTATGCATCCACAGCAAAGATCTAATAAAAAAGTATAAAGCCTCGTACACACGATCGGACTTTGCGACAACAAAACCGTGGAATTTTGTTCGAAGGATGTTGGCTCCAACTTGTCTTGCATACACACGGTCATACAAATGTTGGCCAACAATTACCAATGTAGTGACGTACACGACGTAGGTAATATCTCCAGCTCGTCCTTGATTCCAAGCATGCGTGTTTGTACTTTGGACTTTTGTCCGACGAACTTGTGTATACACGCTCGGAAAGTCCGACAACACACATTTGTGAGTATGCTAACCAACATTTGTTGGCAGAAATGGAGCATACACACGGTCACACTTACCACCAACAAGCTCACATCCAACATTTCCCATCGGAAAATCCGATCGTGTGTATGCGGCATAAGTAAAATTGAAAACAAATTGTCCATTTGACAGACAACCAGAGCAGAGAGCAAAGAAACAGTGTGATATTGGATTGTAAGCAGTAACCAGCAGGGACTTCCTACACATTATTTGCTGTTATGTTCCTTATTATTTATAATTTATAAATGCTTACTGCTCACTCTACTCTAAAATTATGTAAAATGTAATCACACTATATAAATAAAATATATTATTAATAATATTTAATATTAATGCTATGATAGAACATTACATTAGCAGATGCCCCATCTGCAATCCTTATTCTCTTAAAGATAGTTTAATACTGTATTATCCATCTGATTATGTGTAATCTCGAGTGGTTAAGTCTTTTTCTTCTCTCTTTCTTAATGCAAGGCCAATCCTTGTAGACCTAGCCATAGAGTGTCCTTGTGTATATCAGTGACCTTAAAGTCAACAACTGTCCAGCGAGTTTACTATATGGACAATTTATGCCTAGCCACCCCTTCTCAAGGGAGACTAAATCCAGTTAATCTTTCCCTTATCTAAGCTCCCTCTTGCCCCTTATTAATTTAATTGTCCTTCTCTGCACTTTTTTCAGGTTCACAACATTATCTTGGTAAACCGGTACCTAAAACTGAACTGCAACCTCAAGAAGAGGTCTTCCTACTCCCTAGTAGGGGGCAAGATTATGTCTCCCTCTCTAGAGTCTATACCTCTTTTTTTTTTAAAGCGGTTCTGCCCCCATTTCATTTTGTAAATCTCTTTGCCTTCCAAATCAGGCAAAGAGTACTAAATGAAATGTTTTTTTTTTTTTTTTTACTTACCTTGTAATCGAGGACTTCCTGTCTTCTGTCTCTTCGGGGGTGGGCGGGGTCTTGCGGGGATCCTCGTCACACCGCACTGTCTCCTGGGATCTGGTGTCATTGATCCCAGGAGTCAGTGCGGGCATCTTCCAAAATCTCGCGAGATTTCGGCCACATCTTCCGAAATCTCGCGAGATTTCGGCCACATCTTCCGAAATCTCGTGAGATGTCGGCAGATGTGCCGTTACTGCGCACGCGCGAGTAACGGCGGTGCATGCTGGGCCATCTAAAGTGCCTGTGGGGTTTCACATGCCCACAGGCAAGATGGACCCCAGCACAAAAGAAGAACACAAGAAGAAGATGAAGATGAAAACCGGCGGCGATCGAGATGGAAGATGGAACAGGTAAGTCCCCCAATTGAGCTATATGCCCTTGGCATATAGCCCAAAAAAAAAAAAAACGAGTGCAGAACCGCTTTAATACAAGAACGTAAAGCCTAACTCCAGGTTTTTTGTCACCTTAAATAATTTACCTGGGCCAGGGTGGCCCACACAATCTATTTAAAGTAACACAAAACCTGGAGTTATGCTTTAAAGAATATGTTAAACTGCTGGACCATGTACTTGTATGAAAAGGTATCCTGTTCTCTTTGTATTGCTTCCTTTGTGTGAAATCCCTGGTGTTCCTGCCAGTCCATCTAAGTCCAATCCAAAGACATGCTGGTAGGTTAATTGGCTTCTGTCCAAAAATTGGCCCTAGTATATGAATGGGGACCTTGGATTGTGGGCTCCTTGAGGGTAGGGACCAATGTGAGTGTGCCATGTGTAGGGACAATTGTAGACACTCACTCAGGTTGAACTGGATGGACTGATGTCTTTATTCAACCTTAATAACTATGAAACTATGAAACTATCTACTTTCCTATTAAAAACTGACCACAATAAGCAGGAAAGCAAAGGGTGGACAGTTCTCTAGCTATGCTGGGAACTCAGTGTACTCTCTTCCAATGATCAAACTTGTACTGGCACCCCCTCCCCCCGACACAGCCATTCACTAGGAAGATCAGTGTATTTCTGTTTCTCCTCCCCCCAGCTCTTATGCAGCTGAGAACAGAGGGAATGTGATCACTTATAAAAAAAAGGTATTTATAATGTATTTTTAAATCTATACAAAAATGTTTTGCATTTCATTTCTATTTTAACCGCTTCCGGAACCACCCACCGTACATCTACTGCCGCAGGGCGGCCCAGCTGCGCAAAATCACATACCTGTACGTGATTTTGTGCACGCGGTGTAGGGGGTGCATGCATGCCGCCGGAGCGATGCTCCTGATGTGATTGGACACAGAGGGAGCCAATCAGCAGGTCCGGTGGCTGCGATGGTAGGCATGACCCGCCGATCGTTCACAGGAGACACAGAGCAGCGGTGTGCCTATGTAAACAAGGCACACCACTGATCTGTCAGTGAGGAAAAGAGAGATCTTCAGTTTCAGCTAAGCTGAAACACGATCTCTGTTTTCTTCCAGTGTATCCACCCCCCCCCCCCCCCCCCCCCAGTTAGAAAGCACCTCCCTAGGACACACTTAACCCCTTGATTGCCCTCTAGTGTAACCCCTTCCCTGTCAGTGTTATTTATACAGGGATCAGTGCTTTTTTTTTTTTAGCACTGATCACTGTATTGGTGTCACTGGTCCCCAAAAATTGGTGTCACTGGTCCTCAGATTTGTCCGCCGCAATGTCGCAGTCCCGCTAAAAATCACTGATCACTGCCATTACTAGTAAAAAAGAAATAAATTAAAATGCCATAAATCGAGCCCATAGTTTGTAGACGTGATAACTTTTGCTCAAACCAATCAATAAACACTTCTTGAAGGGGAACCCGCCAAACTTTTTTTAAAATTTTTTGCGTGAGGTCCCCCCCAAGACGATACCAGACCCTTTGGTCTGATATGGTTGATCTTGAAACCCCACCCATCACCACCCCCCCCCCCCCAAAATAAAAAAATAAAAATTACAAAAATTGGCCATTGCATATGCTTTAACGCAGGGGTAGGCAACCTTTTGCCGAAAAAAAATTCAAAGAAATTGAGCGTGACAATTTTATAACAAAAAAATGTCAACTTCACACTCTCAATCACGAAAATGATTTTTTATAAAGTAAATGCTGTAAACTACTTTAGTAGTGAGAAATTAAAATCCTGCACTCTCACGCCTGAGATCAGCCCCAATTCCTGCACACTTCAGATCACTGTCCCTCCTGCAAATCTGCCCCACCACTGTAACCCCCTGCAGATCTGCCCCACCACTGTAACCCCCTGCAGATCTGCCCCACCACTGTAACCCCCTGCACATCTGCCCCACCACTGTAACCCCCTGCAGATCTGCCCCACCACTGTAACCCCCTGCAGATCTGCCCCACCACTGTAACCCCCTGCACATCTGCCCCACCACTGTAACCCCCTGCAGATCTGCCCCACCACTGTAACCCCCTGCAGATCTTCCCCACCACTGTAACCCCCTGCAGATCTGCCCCACCACTGTAACCCCCTGCAGATCTGCCCACCACTGTAACCCCCTGCAGATCTGCCCCACCACTGTAACCCCCTGCACATCTGCCCCACCACTGTAACCCCCTGCACATCTGCCCCACCACTGTAACCCCCTGCACATCTGCCCCACCACTGTAACCCCCTGCAGATCTGCCCCATCACTGTAACCCCCTGCACATCTGCCCCACCACTGTAACCCGCTGCAGATCTGCCCCACCACTGTAAACCCCTTTGTCATCTGCCCCACCAATGTACCTCCTGCACATCTGTCTCACCACTGTACCCCCCTGCTCCAACTCTGTTCCCCCTGCTCTCCTGCCCCACCACTGTAACCCCCTGCTCATCTATGATATGTGTGATATGCAGAGTAGTGAAAGGGAGATGAGACACATCTACCTGTCCTGGCACACTCATCCTGCTGATTCACCTCTCGCATCCAGCCCACGTGCTTGTATGTGATGTATATGATGTATGGGATGTATTGGGTGTATGTGATGTATGTGATGTCACATACAAGTATCTGGAATGGACGTGCAACGATGAGCTCAGGTCAGGGGCATTTTCTGAAAGCAGTGGGCCTGTGTGCAGGATCAAAAGTTGGGCCCCTGCAGCTGAGAAAAAGTGGTTGGGTGTTATTTTCATTGCCCTGAATACTGGCTCTGGCTTAAAGGGACACAGAGTGCAGAGGGGTTCAGTAGTAAGTGATGCAAATGTTCAGGAATCTCAACCGTAATTCGGAATCGGAACCGGAAGCTCAACCATAATTCCACAAACTGCCCCCCCCCCCAGCAGAACTGTCTGCATCCAATCTCTTCCCCCATCACAAAAGCTGACAATCGCAGCTACAGCAAAGTTAGAGAACCAAACAATGTTTCCCATCTTTTACAATGTGTGGGGGCACAGTGCCCCCCCTTAGTGCAGGTGAGGCGTGGGGGAACTCTGAAATTGGAATGCATTAGTGTCTCACCGACTCTTCCCTGCGCTGCTCTGCTGATGGGGAGGGAGTCGAGTGCCGTAAAAAAAGGCTTTGTGTGCCGCTTGTGGTACCAGTGTCGGGGGTTGCCTACCCCTGCTTTAAAGAATGTTTAGTAACATGTTGTTCATTTTGCATATTTGTGAACCTAACTTCCCTTTATTTTCAGTTTTTGCTGTATTCTCAGAAAAAAATATATCAATATGGGCTTTGAGTTTTATTTTTGTTACTGTTGTTACTCTTTTCTAATTGTTTATGGCCTTTTTAACACTAGTCGAAAGCCAAATAGGTTTTGTTTTTAGCCTTTGCAATGTATTGCCCAGGGGAACAAATGTTGCAATGTATTGACATGGAATACATTTTCAACACTACCAGTGAATCAATTTTAAACACAACTATTTTTGTTCTGTGCCTTTTAAATCAGTGATGTTGTCTTTCTGTTATGTTAGTTGTTTACAGCTTAGAGTGAATTAAATGTTATGATTGGTGCTACGTAGACCTTATATTAGTGATGACGGACCTTGGCATCCCAGATGTTTAGGAACTACATTTCCCATGATGCTCATGCACTCTGCAGTGTAGTTCCAAAATATCTGGGGAGTCAAGGTTCACCATCACTGCCTTATATGAACATTTGTATTAAGCTCTGCAATGTTCAACACTGAAACTTTTCACAACAATCCCATAAAATTGTCAAAAGATCCATAAGCCGCAGATCATGAAGCAGACCCATGTGCATGATGAATGGAGATGAATGGCAGCCTCCAGCCAAGCCACACCCCCAATGCGTTTTTCTCCACCCTTTTGGAGCTTAATCATGGGTTCCCCACGATTAAGCTCCCAGGGCAGAACGAAACGCGTTGAGGGTGTGGCCTGGCTGTAGTCCGGGCTGAGGCTGCCATTCATCTCACTTCATGCGCATGGATCTGCTTCATGATGTGAGGCTTATGGATCTTTTCATTTGACATTGTTGCAGCTTGGAGCTAGGAGGAGTTCTCTGTCCCTGCCTGCACTCACAACGGTCTAGTTGGACTTAACTCTCTACCTGAGCAGCATCTAAATTTTGTCTTTTTGGGTCACAATCCCATAAAATTGCCTTATCATAAGTTTTTTAAATTTCCCTTTTACTGTTCCAGTAGTACCCTTGTAATAGTCAGTTTCAGGGTAGTTAAAGTAGAATTCCAGGCTAAACTTAACTAATCTTAAAAAAATTCTTCTCCACCTCTAAAACTTATGCTAACTTATGTAAGAAAGATGTATATACTTACCTATTTTAAGCCTGCTCCGTTCCGGTCACGTGATCTGGCTCCCCTGTGTCAGCCAGCCACAGCTGCAGGGGAGAAGTGCTGACAATGGATGGGACATGGAAGCCTATGGGTGAGGACACCGTTCCCGGAGTTCCCAGTGTTCTCTCCTGCAGCTGCCGCTGTCACAGGGGAGATCACATGACTGGAATAGAGCCGGCTGAAAATTGGCATACATATACATACATCTTTCTTACACACATTAGTAAGAATAGGTGTTAGAAAGGGGGAAATAGCATTATTAAGACTAGAATTCTGAGTAGGGAGCTTGATATTACTTGGGGACCTGTAACATACATCAATGACTGAAGTTATGCTCCAGGTTGGGCACCCCCCCCCCCCCCCCCCCCCCGAAACACCACACACACAAGCACATACACACGTATGTTTTCATAATTTTTTTGCATACACACCGTTTTCCCGTTGTCTTCTGACTGGTCACATGACGTCTTAAGGTCTCTTCCACTTCTCCCAGTGGTGGCATCTGCCAACCTTCTATTCTGCAGAAAACTACACTGTTCTCTGCAGCATGCTGCTTTGATCACTGGCTAACATGATTAAGCACCACCAGGAGATGGCTTGGACCCATAGGAAGAGTGTTGTAGGATGCTAGGTATCATTCTGTCCAGAGCAGAGGGGACAGCACCCAAGAGAAGATGAGTGTTGCAGCAAAAGTATTATTTCTGTATTCTACCAAAGGCTGACTTATTGTAAAAAAAATAAATAAAAATAAATGTATTTTCACACCCAGGTGTATCTCCTCCCATATAGTTTATATATATATATATATATATATATATATATATATATATATATATATATATATATATAAAGGAGATAGTATAATATAAAACAGTGGTTCCTGTAAAATACAATACTAAAACAGCGCTAAAACAATGACATATAAAGAAATATGAGTTCTTTCTGTGATAAAAGTCCACAGGTCATAAATAGAGTGAAGAAATAATGCAGCGGAGGTGGTCCTTAAGGTGTATCTCAAAATTAAAGTGCTCAGTTCAAATGATGAGTGACTTTTCAAGTGGTTAAGTATTCCAGATGTCTATCCAAGCACCTCTTTAATCCCTTTAAAACTTTCCACCACGTGAGGCACGCTCCCCTCAGGGGGTTAAACTCACCAGAAGAATAAATTAAACAGGCCTTAAGATATATAGCGTCATCTCGGTATATACTGTAAAGAAGGCGTCAAACATCCAGAACCAGTGCCAGTCAGATCGGTTCCTCAGTTTAGGTACCACCAGGGTTTAAATACCATCAGGGTTTCAAAAGATAACTCAGCTCCCAAAGGTATGTCATAAAAAAATGGAAAGAGTAGCATACATAGTGTAATTCCATTTATTAGATTCTTTAAAAGCATATCCCATTACAAACCCCTATAGTAATAAGCGTACATTTAAGTTTCTTTCAAACAGCATGTAAAACAGTGTCACTTGCGTGTAATGGTGGAGGTAGTTCTCCAGTCGTCCACTGTGGCAGCAAACAATCCTTCCTGGAGCGGCCTGTGTGTCTCTGCTGACACAAGCTTCACTTCCTGGATGGTGGTTAGCGGCAGTGGAACGCACACGTGACTTCCGGTCGAGCGTCGTGATAGCCACGCCCTGACGCGTTTCGTCACTTCCTGACTTCAACAGAGGGCGTGGCTACACGGCGCTCTGGCTGGCTTAAGTAATCCCATTCACTGGCTATGTAGCCAATCAGGGATCGCAGAAAACCGGACCATGTTGCCATGGTAATCAAAAGCGATGATTCTGCACAGCCCTGTGACGGGCAGCAGACACAAACATCATCATCCAAGTGCTCAGCAATTATTCAATACTGTTGGCATCTTAATCTGAGGAGTGATAATGTTGTTAATACAAGAAGGAAAAAATAAGGAAAAAATAGATAACAGCAACCGCTGAGAGTTTTGTTATTAAATGGTGGGCATCTGCACATAGGAACCCCGGGGCTAGCAGCACAGGTGTAACAGATCAATTATTAGTGCATATACACAACAATAAAATAAATATATGGAGTGCATAAATGCATTTATGCACTCCATATATTTATTTTATCATATTTTATCATATTTATTTCATAAATATATACACACATGTCGCTATGAAGAAGCGAGTGTTTTTATGTATATTTATTTCAAACATATATTAATTTTTGACGCACTGGCATATGTACATATATATGCATATATGCATCAACGCATATTTTAATATATAGACTCCGTTTTAGAAGATTATTCCTAAATGTCCTTTTTATTTGGCTATACAATATTCAGATTGATTTATTATTTATTTATTTATCATCTATCATGTTGTATCGCACATGTTCCGTTTTTTAAAGTAATTGAGTATATAATGGATTATACATGTTTCCGTTCATTAATTACTCAATCATTGAAATGGACCTCTCTCCTTTAATAATAATTTTTCTTGTCCAGTGATTAGAGATCGCGCAATGTATTATCTATGCAATTTAGAGTACACCTATTATTCATATTTTACTATGTACACCTTTCTAACATTGATCTGTTGTGTATATGCACTAATAATTGATCTGTTACACCTGTGCTGCTAGCCCCGGGGTTCCTATGTGCAGATGCCCACCATTTAATAACAAAACTCTCAGCGGTTGCTGTTATCTATTTTTTCCTTATTTTTTCCTTCTTGTATTAACAACATTATCACTCCTCAGATTAAGATGCCAACAGTATTGAATAATTGCTGAGCACTTGGATGATGATGTTTGTGTCTGCTGCCCGTCACAGGGCTGTGCAGAATCATCGCTTTTGATTACCATGGCAACATGGTCCGGTTTTCTGCGATCCCTGATTGGCTACATAGCCAGTGAATGGGATTACTTAAGCCAGCCAGAGCGCCGTGTAGCCACGCCCTCTGTTGAAGTCAGGAAGTGACGAAACGCGTCAGGGCGTGGCTATCACGACGCTCGACCGGAAGTCACGTGTGCGTTCCACTGCCGCTAACCACCATCCAGGAAGTGAAGCTTGTGTCAGCAGAGACACACAGGCCGCTCCAGGAAGGATTGTTTGCTGCCACAGTGGACGACTGGAGAACTACCTCCACCATTACACGCAAGTGACACTGTTTTACATGCTGTTTGAAAGAAACTTAAATGTACGCTTATTACTATAGGGGTTTGTAATGGGATATGCTTTTAAAGAATCTAATAAATGGAATTACACTATGTATGCTACTCTTTCCATTTTTTTATGACATACCTTTGGGAGCTGAGTTATCTTTTGAAACCCTGATGGTATTTAAACCCTGGTGGTACCTAAACTGAGGAACCGATCTGACTGGCACTGGTTCTGGATGTTTGACGCCTTCTTTACAGTATATACCGAGATGACGCTATATATCTTAAGGCCTGTTTAATTTATTCTTCTGGTGAGTTTAACCCCCTGAGGGGAGCGTGCCTCACGTGGTGGAAAGTTTTAAAGGGATTAAAGAGGTGCTTGGATAGACATCTGGAATACTTAACCACTTGAAAAGTCACTCATCATTTGAACTGAGCACTTTAATTTTGAGATACACCTTAAGGACCACCTCCGCTGCATTATTTCTTCACTCTATTTATGACCTGTGGACTTTTATCACAGAAAGAACTCATATTTCTTTATATGTCATTGTTTTAGCGCTGTTTTAGTATTGTATTTTACAGGAACCACTGTTTTATATTATACTATCTCCTTTATATATTTGCTTGATTTTAAACAGCTGCTTTTTTAAATTTTATCCTATTATATAAATACTTCAGCTATTTATATAAACCATTCTATTGACTCTATCTGTCAATCTGTTTTACTGTACACACACATCCAGCGCTGAGTAGTGTATACACTTAGGCCACCTGTTATACACTTCTCTGTTCATATATATATATATATATATTTGCTACACATTGTGGACAATCTCTCAGTCTCATATTTGGACTATTTTCCCGGTGGGTGTCCAGATTGCTTGGTGGGCTTTGAAGCCCATAGTCGGCACCCCTCCCTCTTTGGCCGCTCTCTGTGCATTATTTTGCCCCTGTTTATGGAACCGTTTGGCTTTACCTGCTGTTCTCTCACTAGCAGGTACCCCTCTCCTATGATCATTGTCATTAGGTGTTGTATATTAACATACTTTAACAGAGCCTTTTCTGTGTGTTGGTAGTTATATATTTATATCATCTCACACTGTTTACTAGATTGGGCTGGCCTGACCTATCTGTGCATAGATCCTGACGGTGGTGTAGTAGAACCTGTTTCCAGTGGGATGGTACCCCCTGAGCCAGTTTTCTGGATACTTATAATAGAGACTTATCTCTTTGCAAGGTATGGCCGTCCGTTTAAATGCATCTTGTCCTAAGAACTGTGTAAAAGTTTTTATTATTATAATTTTTTTTTTTTTTGTATATATCCACGTGCACTGGTTATTTCCTCTTGACAAAAATCTATTTTTAAATGTACAGTGGTATATCACTATTTTAAAATCTATATGTTCTATTTTCAGACAGTGAGGTCTGTTCTCTTTAGTTGTTATCTGTAGAAACTTGACTGGATCCTGAAGAAGCCTAATGGTGAAACGCGTAGATACACAAGGGCTCACTGCACATTATGTATCAATATATATGATTTTTAATCTTTCTGTATTGTTCTATTCATGTTGTGTATTTTTCAAAAAATAGTGTTTATTTTCATACCTCTTCATTGTTTCATGTGCCTTTAAAGTCCGACCTACGTTTACTGTTATAGTACACCTTTTTTTCTTGTTTCCTCCCATAATACCTCACCACTATTACACTCTGCATCACAAAATCATTTTTTAACTCACTTTTATAATCGAGAATGACAATAAAAACCACCACCTTTTCTGTTAGCCTTGTCCCTCCGAAAATTAGCATAGCCAAGAAAATTAGCAGCCCATTCACGTAAAGAATCAAGCCAAAATTCTGCAATACCAATGAAATCATACCGTTCTTCATGCACTTCTGGCACTCTTCTGGTACCCATCAAGTGACCAGATGCCGAGGCACTGGTCATATTATGTCCGCTTAGGGGGCAGAATCTGTGTTTGGATAGAGCTGCTGACTGGTTATCAATCTCTAAGCTTCTTTGGCTAAGATCACATGGCCAATGTCTTTACAGTAATACCTATTGCTGGCACCAGATGGAACCCAAAGAAGAAATCTCCTCCCATAATTGAGTATTAAAAGTATATGTAAACCCTAACAATGACCTTCTTTTATTTTCTCCATTTTGCCTAATAAGTATACCATTGGAAGCATTTTGTTGTATCTGTTAAATGAGTCCAAAAAATACCTGCAAAAAATCTATTGCTGTCCTGTGCACTCTGCAGTGTTATCTCATGCAATATTATCCAGCCATGCCGTGCTCAATTTTTTAAACTACAGAACACCACTCTATATTATGAAGATGAGGAGAGGGGAGTTGTTCTATAGTCTTTAAGCTGGCCATACACCTATAGATTATCTGCAGATTTTCTATGGTTAGATGGAAAAAGTGGGAGATTCCTCCATCCACACAGTTTAGCGAACATGGAGAAATCTGTTGCACTTTTTCCATCTAACCATAGAAAGTCTGCAGATAATCTATAGGTGTATGGCCAGCTTTAGGCCCCTTTCACACTGGGGCGTTTTTCAGGTGTTTTTCAGGCGCTTTATCGTTAAAAAAAGCGCCTGTAAAGCGCTTGAAAGAAGCCTCATCTGCAATCCCAATGTGAAAGCCCAAGTGCTTTAAGAGCCCTTTCACACTGCCAGTGCCCGAAAAACGCTCGTAAAGCGCCGCTTAAACTAGCAGCGCTTTACCAGCGTTTTTCGAGTGCTTTTAACCCCTGCTAGTGGCCAAATAAAGGGTTAAAAGTGCCCACAAAGCGCTGCTGCCAAAGGCGCTTTTTGGGCATTTTTCAGGCGCTTTTTGGGCGTTTTGCAGGCGCTTCCCATTGTATTCACCGCTCCAAAAGCGCTGCAAAGAAGCTGCTTGCAGGACTTTTTTGACGCCCTGCCAGCACAGAGCCTCAGTGTGAAAGCACTCAGGCTTTCACATTGGGATTGCAGATGAGGCTTCTTTCAAGCGCTTTACAGGCGCTTTTTTAAATACTAAAATGCCCCAGTGTGAAAGGGATCTCAGTGTGAAAGCACTTGGGCTTTCACATTGGGATTGTGGGATTGCAGATGAGGCTTCTTTCAAGCGCTTTACAGGCGCTTTTTTTTTTTAACGATAAAGCGCCTGAAAAAAGCCTGAAAAATGCCCCAGTGTGAAAGGGGCCTTACACATTTCCAGTCATATTGATTTACTAAAACTGAAGAGTGCAAAATCTGGTGCAGCTGTGCATGGAAGACAATTAGCTTCTGACAATAAAACCTGGAAGCTGATTGGTTTCTATGCAGAGCTGCACTAGATTTTGCACTCTTCAGTCTTAGTAAATCAACCCCATGGTGACAATGGTGCTCCTCCATAGATACAGCACAGTGAGTGAGTGTTGTCACCCTAGGGCAAGAAGGGTGTTACCGGAAGAATCACCAGGTAAAAAATAAAGAATAAATCCAGAAAAAAAGAAAAGTAACACAGATACCACCTATGGACTGGTGGACTAGGGTTGCCACCTCATCCCTTTAAACCCGAACACATATGAATAACACAGGTTCTGAGGCTAATTTAATGCAGATAAGGCACCACGTGAATTTAATTACCACCTTAATCAGCCACAGAACCTGTGTAAATAATATGTGTTTGGTTTTAAAGGGATGAGGTGGCAACCCTATGGTGGACTTATCCGCTGACATACTGTATATTACACTTTTGTTTTTGAGTTTAGATACATATATAATGCTGCTCTTTTATCACATACAGGTATACTGTGGAATGAAGTTCAGAATAGAGGATATTGGATCATATATTCACTATAGTTATTATCAATGCAAAGGAAAATAAAACAGCATAATGCTGAAGTAAAGTGATAATTATTTGATCCCTGGCAGATTTTGGAAGTTTGCCCACTTACAAAAAAAATGAAGAGTCTATAATTTTTATCATGGTGTATTTTAAATGATAGAGATAGAATATCAACCAAAAATCCAGAAAAAAACACATGATACAAATGTTATAAATTGAGTTGCAGTTCAGTGAGTAAAATATTTGATCCCCAACCAGCCAACAATAATTCTGGTTCCCACAGCCTGGCTACAATATGTGCCCATGTCGTACAGATATTAGTCCTGTCAATTTAAGAAGGTGCTCCTCACGATTACTCGTTATGTGTATAAAAGACACCTGTCCACAGAATCTCTTTCTTCCATTCAAACCTCACCATCATTGGCAAGACCAAAGAACTGCCAAAGGATGTCAGGGACAAGACTGTAGACTTGCACAAGGCTGGAATGGGCTACAAGACCATCAGCAAGAAGCTTGGCGAGAAGGAGACAACTGTTGGAGTGATTTTTCGCAAATGGAAGAACGACAAAATAACCATCAATTGCCCTCGGTCTGGAGCTCCATGCAAGGTTTTGCCTCATAAGGTAAGGATGATCATGAGAAAGGTGAGGGATCAGCCCAGAACTACACAGGAGGAGCTTGTGAATGATCTCAAGGCAATTGGGACCACAGTCACCAAACCATTGGTAACACAATACGCCACCATGGACTGAAATCCTGCAGCGCCCACAAGGTCCCCCTCCTCAAGAAGGCACGTGTACAGGCCTGTCTGAAGTTTACAAATGAACATCTAAATGATTCAAAGGATTGGGAGAAAGTACTGTGGTCAGATGAGACCAAAATTGAGCTCTTTGGCATTAACTCAACTCATCGTGTTTGGAGGAAGAAAAATGCTGACTATGACCCTAAGAAACCTTATGCTTTGGGGCTGTTTCTATAAAATCTTGGATGAGAACCTTCTTCCCTCAGCCAGAACAATAAAGATGGGTCATGGATGGGTCTTCCACCACAATGACCCAAAACATACCACCAAGTCAACAAAGGAGTGGCTCAAGAAGAAGCACATTAAGGTCATGAAGTGGCCTAGCCAGTCTCCAGACCTTAATCTTATAGGAAATTTATGGAGGGAGCTGAAACTTCGAGTTGCCAAGCGACAGCCAAGAAACCTTCGGAATTTAGAGAAGATCTGAAAACCAGAGTGGAACAAAATCCCTCCTGAGATGTGTGCAAACCTGGTAACCAACTACAAGAAACATCTTACCTCTGTGCTTGCCAACAAGGGTTTCTCCCCCAAGTATTAAAGCGGAGGTCTGCCAAATTTTTTTTTTAAAAGTCAACTACAAATACTGCAGCTGCTGACTTTTAAAATAAGGACACTTACCAGTCCAGGGCACCCGCGATGTCGGCACCCGAGGCCTAACCGTCCCTCGGCCTTCGGATGCTGCCGCCGCCATCTTAGATAAGGGAATCAGGAAGTGAAGCCTTGCGGCTTTACTTACTGGTTCCCTACTGCACATGCGCGAGTCGTGCTGCGCAATCTGAATGGTCCCTGCTGTCTCTGGGACCCGTGTGTCTCCCAGCAAACAGCAGGGGGGCAGGAAGTGGCGTAGGTCACCGCGATCATCGATCTGATCTATGCCCGGAAGTGGGTGCAAATACCTGTATTATACATGTATCTGCACCCCCCCTCCCCCCTGAAAGGTGCCAAATGTGACACCGGAGGGGGGAGGGTTCCGAAAAGTGGAAGTTCCATTTTTGTGTGGACCTCCACTTTAAGTCATGTTTTGCTTGGGGATCAAATACTTATTTTACTCACTGAACTGCAACTCAATCTATAACATTTGTATCATGTGTTTTTTTTCTGTCTTTTTGGTTGATATCCTGTCTGTATCATTTAAAATAAACCTATGATAAGAATTATAGACCCTTCATTTCTTTGAAAGTGGGCAAACTTACAAAATTTGCAGGGGATCAAATAATTTTCCCCACTGTATATATAATAAACGCATTGGTTGTGAATATTTACTCAGTATCCACATGGGATTCATGGACTCCAGACCATGGCTGTCCTTGGGTTCTTAGCTTGCTTGGTACATTACTGTTTTTTTCTTGCTTTTCTAAGCCAGCTGCAAAAAGGAAGATGTGAATGTTATGTTACCTGCGTGATGATGCAAAGGAGAAATGAGCAGCGGCACTAGGAGAGAAATTTCGAGGGCTGTCCATAGGGCTTCCCCCTAGATGTAAAAAAAAGGCAAAGAGGGTTAAAGTAAATAAATGAAGGCCTCATGCACACAGGCTTATGAAAGTAAGCTGCATTTTTCTGGCAGAATTTGGCAGAAGAAAACGCCTCCAACGCTACATATACGTGTTTATACGTGTATGGTGTTTGAGCGTAAAGGCATTCTACTGGCCATAATGTAAATTTTATCCTGGCCATTAGAATACATTTACACTCATACGCACATGTTTTCGAACGTTTAGACTCGTTTACATGCACATGTGTGTTTTTTTCTGCTCAAAAGCTCCTCACAGAACGCGCCTTTGGTGTATTCTTTTTGGCCTGTACACTCTCCTATTCAAATACACCTGTAAACGCCTATGTGTGCATATACGTGGTGTTTTTTTTTTAAGCTTCACGTGCATGAGGCCTAACAGTGAAAAAAGAAAGACTGTTGCAGTATTTACAATGGCCACCAGCGTTGGGACAAGGTCCTCTGGCACCCATGGTCTGCAACACCCTTAATTCAGCTTTACAAATCTAAAATGCTAAACAAAAATGTAGCGGAAGGAAATGCGGAGTAAATAAATATATTAAAGGTTAACCCACCCCGCTCCCCCCTTTCCCACTTATCCCCCCAACTCTTTAGTTCACTGCTACAAAAACTAACACAAATCCAAAACAGTTAAAGTGTTACATAACCCAGGACCCTGCATTCACTATATCTGGTCTCCCACAGTACACAGAACACAGAAATGCAATTATTTTAGTAAATATAAACTGCTTAATACCTTTTCTCATCAGCAGTATATAGCAGTCCTGTGACTTCTATCAGTGTCTGGTTAAAGCTTGTAGGAGGAGATTTCATTCTCCCTTTATTGTCCTGTGATGGTGCAGGACCCCTGACCCTCTGTCTGGACACTGCTGATTGGCCCTGTGCTGATCACATGCACCCTCCCAAAAAAAAAAAAAAAAAACTCTCTAGCAATACACACCAAACTGAGCATGTGCAGAGTGCCCCCAAGGCTCTGTTCTATTGGCAGATAGATTGGGGACAGTGTAAGAAGGAGGAAGATCGGAGAAGACAGGATCAAACAGTGTTTTTACACAATGCACAGGATTAACCCCTTAGGTTCCACAGTGAGTATAACAAGCATGCTTTACTGCATATAGATACTTTTACTGTTGTGGGTTTAGTAACACTTAAAAAAAAAACAAGGGAAGGGAATAAAGAGTATATAAAAATAATAGGGGTTATCTAGAATTTTTACTACAATTTTTAGGGTTAAAAAATAGTTATGGTTAACTACAACATATACAAAGATAACATAATCATGTTTCTGGCACAAAGCATTTTTTGTCACTTCAAGTTGGGTTCACACTATTGCGAATTGGATGCGGATGTCCCTGCATCCAATTCGCATAGCAGGAGATTTTGCTCTCTATGGAGCCGATTTACACATCTCCGCAGAGGCTTAAGTGCAAATTGCACAGGAGGCCTGTGCATCTTCTGGTCCATTTCAGGTTCGAATTCAGCCCAAAATTGGGTCTGAAATCGGACCTGAAATGGTGAATGGGGATGCACCGGACCCTCTGCTGTGAGCCGCTGTGATCTCTAGTGTGAACCCAGCCTCAAACACAAAACTCGACTAAAATATGACTAAAACAATTCAGATGACTAAAGTACTACTAAAACGGCATTTTAGTCAAAAGACTATGACTAAAACTAAAACGAAATTTGAAGTCAAAATTAACATTGGTTGCGATAAGGCAACACTGCAAAACGACCTGAAAAATCAGACAAGACACAAGATTTTTAACACAATGCACTATTTTGCGTTAAGATGTGTTGCAGCGCACTGCAACTTATGTGTGTTGCCTTATTGCATAGGCATGCCTCCCAACTTTCTGAGATGGGAATGAGGGTCACCTATCAGCAAAAGTATGCAGGCATAGGACACACCCACCTGCCACGCCCCCTTAAAGGAGAATTTTGCAAAAAAATAAGATTGGTTAAACCCACAAGTGCTTATTTTACCACTAATATTCCTTTATATTGGCTTTTGGGATTTACAAATGCAGCAATTTAGAAATCAAATGAAAGGTTTAGTGGTGGAAAAAACTTTTTGATAGACAAAAAGTGCATTTTATATACATCTATATAGATCAGACCAAAATGAGGGACAAATGAGGAATAAGGGACAGAGGGACATTTCTCCAAATCAGGGACAGTCCCTCGAAATCAGGGACAGTTGGGAGCTATGCATTGGGGGTGACATTCAAAATAAATGGTACCGCAAAGCATAAACACAGGTAATATGTGTTGCCACTTTATTACGGCAACTCAAAGATATAAAATCTTACAAAAATGAAATCATTTGATGAAGAACTTTTTTGTGTAAAACAATCAAAAATACATATCCTTAAAAAATGTAAACATTCAGTTTAGTCATAGATGTATAAATCTTAACTCCAAAATACCCCTTTGTCCCACTGTATTTCTTCTCTTTCCTTAATCATAAAAATAAACACTTTTTTTTTATTTATGGTCCACACCGTCCCTGCCGCCATTCTCGCCTAGGTGAGAATGACATCAGTCACTACTGCAGCCTCTCGTGATATCCATAATAGATATCCCAGGAAGCACAGGCTGAGGCATCACAACCCTAGAGGAGGAAGTCATCAGGGTATGGCTGCAATAACCACCTAGCTCCCGATGACATTACAGAGGAACATGGCGGCACGGGACCTAGTGTGCAGCAGCAGAGCAGTGCTCAATGCTGCATTTGATGAGTGGGTGAGTGTATTTATTACAGACAACCCAGCAAAAATTATAAGATAGGATGAAAAAAAAAAATGAAGGCGGGAGGGGGTACAATTCCTCAAAATTTGGTCTGCACATCTACAATGAAATGACCTCTGGTTGTTGAGAGGTTAAACAATGGTGATGTGTAGAAACCATCATTCTCAGGGAGGGTGCTGGGCTGTTTCTTACGCTGCAGTGGGCAGGAAAAGCTCCATAACTCACAGCTATATGTTTAATCGAGGGAGGTCACCTACTTTGTGAACAGCGTTCTGATCAAAATCAGGAACACAGCTTGGTGTGACAGATGATGACCTTGCCGAACCCAGTTAGAAGCTTTTAATCTTACTCAATAAATGTTTCAAACCTTTTTTTTTTTTTAGCACTCTATTCAGTTTTGTAGCAAAGCTTAACCGAGGATTCTTGCTGTGTTACTGGGCCCTGTTTCGCTATACAAGGTCTTACTGGCCCCTGTTCCACTATACAAGGTCTTACCGGCCCCTGTTCCACTATTCAAGGTCTTACCGGCCCCTGTTCCACTATACAAGGTCTTACCGGCCCCTGTTCCACTATACAAGGTCTTACTGGCCCCTGTTCCACTATACAAGCTTCTACTGGCCCCTGTCCCACCAAGGTGTTTATTGCCCCCTGTTCCACTATACAAGGTTTTACTGGCCCCTGTTCCACTATACAAGGTCTTACTGGCCCCTGTTCCACTATTCAAGGTCTTACTGGCCCCTGTTCCACTATTCAAGGTCTTACCGGCCCCTGTTCCACTATACAAGCTCCTACTGACCCCTGTTCCACTATACAAGGTCCTTACTGGGCCCTGTTCCACTATACAAGGTCTTACCGGCCCCTGTTCCACTCTACAGGTATATTAATTATGGGATCCAGGTGTTTCCAGTGAAGGGTATTGTTAATACTACAGCATTCAAAGACAATTGCCAACCTTGTAGATACAGTTTGGGAAAGGCCCTTTTCTTTTTTAGCATGACTGTGATTCTGAACACTACCAGCTCCATAAAGACATGCTTGATAAGTTTGGTGTGGAGGAACTCAGTTTGACCTCAACCCTACTGAACACCATTGGGATGAACTGAAATGCTGATCGTGAGCCAGGTCTCCTGCTTCATCATTAGTACTTGACCTCACAAATGCCTAATTGGCCAAATGTGGACAAATTCTCACAGACACTCCCCAAAATATTGTAGAAAGCCTTCCCAGAAGAATGGAAGCTCTTACAGCCAACTCCATAATAATACCCATGGTTTTGAAATGACATGTTCAACCAGCACGTATGTGCTATGGTCAGATGTCCACAAACCTTTTGGTCATATGATGGATTTGTTGCAAGGCAGAGGGGCCGAGTTTGGTGCTGTTTTTACACACAGTTAAGAAATTGGAGATTACACTATTTCAATAAAGAACTGCGCATAACTATATTTTAGAGGAAAGCTGTCATTAAAAGGTTGCCATTCAAAATGTATGTAAAGTTGAATAACCTGTTTGAATATGTTGACAAATAAAAACGTTAATTGGAAAAAAAAAAAGGTTGCCATTGCCGACCACCTTCTGAAAATGCATGTTGCCTGCCCATCAATCTGGTTATATTCATTGACCTGAAACAAGTATGCAGATAAGAGTAGAACCAGAACTCTTTTTCTGCATACAGACCAGTACTGAAACCTGCTTGACAGCCAGGTGACTAGCAGGTTCAGAAATACACCAACCAGAGCAAGTATGCAGTTCAGGAAAGTCAGAGAAAGGCAGAAGACCTGCTCTGCGTGTTTGTAAGGTATTGAAGAAAGAGGGTCAGCATGACAGCCAAGCAACTAGCATTTTTAGAATCAGAGGTCAGCAATGACAGCCTCCATGCTTCTGTCGTAACAAGTTTCCTTTACACCTTGTATGTATGGGTGCAGGTAATAAAGTAACAGCTCCAGGTGGGTGATGGTGCAGCTGTTTCAGTTCATGATGGATCAGGGTACTCATGGGTCCATCTCCTCAGTCCGACTTTCAACTTTAGGGCTCTTTCACACGGACGGACCGTATGTCCGTTTTTCATCCATCCGTTTTTGGATGAAAAACGGACATACATGTATCCCTATGGGATAGCGGGTGTCAGCGGATGAGCATCCGCTGACACCCAATCTCGTCCGTGCCCGCTATGCTCCGTTTCTGCAGACGGAGGAAAACCCAATTTTTTCATCCGTCTGCAGAGCGAATCGGATGATAATGGACTCTAAGGGGAGAGCGGCGCTGTGACAGGTCCGTCCCTGCACGGAGTGCAGAGACAGACCTGTCATCTTCCTGCTCAGCGGAGATCGCTCCGGCGATCCCCGATGAGCAAGCGGCTATCCACGGGGCGGATCTGCACTGATCCGCCCCGTGTGAAAGAGCCCTTACTTTAGCTTTCCTGATTTGTCTACTTTTTCTGGCTTAGCCTCTATATCAGCATAACAGCCAGGTAAATAGGAAGTGAACAATTTGAACCTATTTATCTCTTATGCCAAATTTACCTTACTAATAGTATACGTAGCAATTTCATAAGGTCAATTTTAAGACATAGTTTGAGTTTTTAGGATGACTTCTGTAAGAAAACTATACTGTGTCCAACATATTCATTATAGAGCAACATTTTTAGTTTTGTCTGTACCTTTAAAGCCGAAGTTTAAAGGGGTTGTAAAGGTTCGTTTTTTATTTTCTAAATAGGTTCCTTTAAGCTAGTGCATTGTTGGTTCACTTACCTTTTTCTTCGATTTCCCTTCTAAATGTTTTTTTTTCTTTGTCTGAATTTCTCACTTCCTGTTTCTCCTCAGTAAACTTCACACCATCATCCGAGCGGTGTTTAGTCAGCCAGAACAGCTTACTGAGGAGGAACAGGAAGTGAGAAATTCAGACAAAGAAAACAAAGAAAAGAAACATTTAGAAGGGAAATTGAAGGAAAAGGTAAGTGAACCAACAATGCACTAGCTTAAAGGAACCTATTTAGAAAATAAAAAAACAAACCTTTACAACCCCTTTAATTAGCTATTTTTTTCCCTTCCCGATTTCGACTTTTCCCCCCTCATCAACATATAAAATATACATATATATTTAAATACTTATAATAAAATAACACAATTTTTAAATAAAACTTTCCTTTTTTTATCTCATACCTTACTTTAGACCCAGCGACGTCATCACTATGTCTCTGTGCTTTCCTGCACAATGCCGGTGTAGCTTCACATATGGCGACCCATCACATTTCGCTACCCGCTGGACTGCGCATGCGCGGCATATGCGTTCCAACACTGTTGTACCACAGGGCCCCTCGCGGGCACGCTTCACTCGCCACGTTTCGGGCACGGCTTAGCTTCGCATATTTATATTCTAACTCTATGTCCACTTGGATGGTGGGGCTTGAACCTGGACTCAGGGGTGTGGCCACCGATCGCCACAGTGTTGGAACGCATATGGCGGTGTCGCAGTGTCGCGCATGCGCAGTCCAGCGGGTAGCAAAATGTGATGGGTCGCCATATGTGTCGCTACACAAGCAGATAATTGCTGTTGGGAGGGGCCGGGAGGGTGCTGTACATAGCATCCTGCATCAGTACTCCACTCTGATGGAAGAAGTGGGCCGGCTCTTGGGAGTGGTTATGCAAATATCATAATGCCTTGATGGGTGGATGTCAGTATTTGCATGCAGAGTAACACGCACATGGGATGCGGAACCTCCGTGATTTCAAGTGAAATTCAACTAATGAAAGGGGCCGACCAGGGACGGTCAGGCTGGGGAGGAAAGAACTAGCTGATGATAAGCATTCTTAAACCAGGAAATGAAGCAGGCTTAATCTGACTTGCTGCAGCTTCTAATGCACACTGTGAATGGTCAGCGATATCAGAGTAAGTGATTTCAGTACAGGAGAAGGGCCTATACAACTGTGCAGGACCGAAGGGAACAATATAAAAAGCAAAGTGACCACGCAGTGTGATTCTCCCTATAAATATACTAAGCAGCTGAACACTGATGAAGCCCCGTCTTGTGGGCAAAATGCGTAAGGTGGAGACAGGAGCATGACATCATCACGCTACCTGGAAGCCACTGTGTGAGTTAGTGTGGAGGATATACCCAAACTTGCACCTGGTCGCTGCATGATCGCTATATGCCACTTTTTATTGTGAGTACAACACTGCTGTATATTTTAATAAAGCATTATACAGATATTATACGGACTCGGAGTGTTTATTTTTGTCTCTGACGGAGGAGGACTGCATTATTGACTTAGGGCCGGTTCACACTGGTGCGATGTCAGAGATCGGATGTGATTTGCACCGCACTGCAGTGAAAATCACATGCAACCTCCGTGTGATGCAATTTCAGCCATAAAGATAGTATGGCTGAATTTGCATCAAACTCGCACAGGACCCTTTTTTCTGTCCACAGCATAATCACCCATGCGATCCGATTCCTGTCCGAGTTTGCAGATCGCACTGTGATATGCAAACTGATTTGGGGGCTTCATTCGGGAGGGAAACATCTTGCTGCTGTGGTGGGGAACCCCTGGAATAACAGAAAGGTGTTATACTCTGGCACGCTTAAGGGCCAGGTCACACTGCTGCGATGTGGGAACCCTGTAAATCCACTGCGGGTTCCCGCATTGCATGTTTCCCAGCGTAAGTTCACACTATACGAACTGCTGGGAGTGTCAGGTAAAAGTTAAAGACACCCCCAAATCAGTTCGCATATCGCAGTGCGATCTGCAAACTTGGACAGGAATCGGGTCGCATGGGTGTGAACACCCATGCGATACAATTCTGCTGCGGACAAAAAAAAAGGGTCCTGTGCGAGTTTGATGTGAATGCAGCCATACGATCTTTATGGCTGATACCGAATCGCACGGAGATTGCATTTGATTTTCACTGCAGTGTGGTGCGAATCACATCCGATCTCTGACATTGCACCAGGGTGAACCGGCCCTAATGCCACGTACACACGATCGGAATTCTCGTCGGAAAAAGCTCTGATGGTTTTTCCGACGGAATTCCGCTAATACTGTCTTACCTACACACGGTCACACCAAATTCCGACCGTCAAGAACGCGGTGGCATACAACACTACGACAAGCCGAGAAAAAATGAAGTTTAATGCTTCCGAGCATGTGTCAAATTGTTTCCGAGCATGCGTAGGAATTTTGCGTGTTGGAATTGCTACAGGCGATCGGAATTTCCGATAGAAACCTTTTCCGTCTGAAAAATTGAGAACATGCTCTCAAATTTTTGCTGGCGGGAATTCGGCCAGCAAAATTCCGATAGAGCCTACACACGGTCGCATTTTCCAATGAAAAGCTCTCATCGGTCTTTTAACCACTTCCCTACCCGCCCATAGTCATATGACGCCCACAAGGTGGTTCTCCCATCCTGGGTGGGCGTCATATGACGTCCCACCATTCCCGGCCGCCTGGGGGGCGCGCGCGCCGCGGCGTCGCTAGGGACCCGGTGCGCGTGCCCGGCGGCCGCGATGTCCGCCGGGCACCCGCTATTGCCCGTTAAAACTGCGGGACCGTGGAGCTGTGTGTGTAAATACACAGCTCCTCGTCCTGTCAGTGGCGAGGAGACCGATCATGTGTTCCCAGTACGGAGGAACACTGATCGGTCTCCTCCCCTTGTGAGTCCCCTCCCCCCACAGTTAGAATCACTACCTTAGGGAACACATTAACCCCTGCAGCGCCCCCTAGTGTTAACCCCTTCCCTGCCAGTCACATTTACACAGTAATCACTGCAATTTTATAGCAACGATCGCTGTGTGAATGTGAATGGTCCCAAAAATGTGTCAAAAGTGTCCGAAGTGTCCGCCGCAATGTCGCAGTCACAAATAAAAAAATCGCAGATCGCCGCCATTGCTAGTAAAAAAAAAAAAAATGCAATAAATCTATCCCCTATTTTGTAGACGCTATAACTTTTGCGCAAACCGATCTATATACGCTTATTGCGATTTTTTTTTTACCAAAAATATGTAGAAGAATATGTATCGGCCTAAACTGAGTAAAAAAATATTTTTTTTAAAAAAAAAATGGGATATTTATTATAGGAAAAAGTAAAAAATATTGTGTTTTTTTTCAAAATTGTCGCTCTTCTTTTGTTTATAGCGCAAAAAATAAAAACCGCAGAGGTGATCAAATACCACCAAAAGAAAGCTCTATTTGTATGCTCTATTTGAAAAAAAAGGACGCCAATTTTGTTTGGGTGTAACGTCGCACGACCGCGCAATTGTTAGTTAAAGCGACGCAGTGCCGAATCGCAAAAAGTGCTCTGGTAAGGAAGGGGGTAAAATCGCCCGGTGCTGAAGTGGTTAATAGCCGAAATTCCGATCGTGTGTACGCTGCATTAGACCTTTTATAACATGGAAGTCTTAAGAGGGGTGAGCACATTTGTTTGTCTGCATGGCGACATGTGGTGAATCTAACAGAAGGAGTGTCGATGGGTATCACGGGCACTTTTATGTGTATTGATGCAAGATATTGTGAAGAATCACTATTACGGGATTTTTTTTATTATTATTATTCACCGTTTATGGACTTATTATGGCACACTTTAATGGTTTGCTGAAGTTTGTTGCATGATTTCATGCTTTGGGTAGTCTCACTTATAGCGCTGCACTGAATAAGACTGAAGGGAAGGCTACAGTCTGCCTTTAATTGCCCTGTGTTTCTAAAGAGCTTACCTATATGCCCCGGCAGAGGAGAATGTGGCCGGGGGAGCGTCGGAGAGCTGCTGCTTGTCAGGATCAGGCTCTTCCTGTTGCTGCTTCTGCAACTGCAAGACACAAAGACAAGAGCCAGATATAAATATGCATGTCATCTAGGGGAACAGGTACACTTTATTTTGTACAGGAAGAGAGACGGCATCTGATGGACAGACACTGCCTGGAGATCAGTGCAGACAGTGAGTCTGGAATCCAAGACAAGACGGCTCAGCTGGCAGATAAGAGAGGCTGTACATGTACAGACACACACATATGTGCTACACGGAACATACAACCCCAGACAGACGCTCCTGAATAATAGATGATGTATGTGCTGCCTACCTACTCTATTACGCCTGACACACTTTCTTTAATAGAGTGTCAGCTCTGATGAACAGGATCTGATAAGCGCTATCGCTTGACTTCAACCGATTGTAATTTTTTTATTCTGTTTTGGATTCACATTTGTCTATTTTATATAGCAATTTACAAATCTTTTACATTCCTGCATTCAATGCATGATATTCCATTAATTTCCATGTGCCTAGTTCACACCTATGTATGGCAGACTGGTTTAATGTATAATTAAATTATAGGGTATGTTAATTATCAAGCAATGACACTAAAATGAATGATAACCGCACAAAAATCCACGTATCATTCTGTTTTATGCGTATTTAAAGGGTAATTCCACTTTTGTGGGATAAAATAGCAAATAAAAAAATAAGAATATAGTGTACAGTATAGTACATTTGCTACACAACTCATATTGTAATTCAGGGGTCTCCACACGTTCTAAACAAAGGACCAGTTTACTGTCCTTCAGACCTTGACTGTGGCCAGTGGAAGTATAAAATCCCTTGGCGTCAATGAGAGTAAACGATGCCCCATCATTGGTGTCAGTGTGAGGAATAGTGGCCCATCCTTGGTGTCACTGGTAGGAATTAGTGCTCTTTTGTTGGGGTCAGTGACAGGTATCCTGCCCCAATGTTGGTGTAGAAGGAATTATGGGGCACTAGTCCTTGTATCAGTGAGAGGACTAGTGCCCCATGGGCCTGAAAAAAAAGGCAAGCAAAGGGCCACATCTGGCCCCAGGGCCACACTTTGGAAACCACTGTTGTAATTTAATCAGCAATATATCACAAAAATGACATACCCCTAGAATGATTCCTTGTGTATGTGTGCTTGTACCTGGTCTTTGGATGCAGCCTCTGCACTAGTGGGAAACGACCCTGGTCGTCATCATCATCATTATCGGTGTCATTAACATTATCAATCAACAGCCCATTCAGAGGTTGCGCTACATACTGTATATAAAGAACTTCTACCCATAGAGGCAAATCCCCTCTTAGGCCCCTTTCACACTGGGGCGGTTTTTCAGGCGGTACAGCGCTAAAAATAGCGCCTGTACACCGCCTGAAAAAAACGGCCCCATTCACTCCAGTGTGAAAGCCGGCGGGCTTTCACACTGGAGCGGTGCGAAAGTCCTGCTAGCAGCATCTTTGGAGCGGGATAGGAGCGGTGTATTCACCGCTCCTATACCGCTCCTTCCCATTGATTTGAATGGGACACCGCAGTAATACCGCGGCAATACCCCCGCAAAGCGCCGCCGTGGGCAAAACGACGGTAAAGCATCGCTAAATATAGCGCTGCTTTACCGTCACCGCGGCTCCCGTCCCAGTGTGAAAGGGGCCTTATACTCCACAAAAATTGCACAAAATTTGCAAACATTACCTACTAAACAGCCACGTATATCTCTTACTTCCTCTGGAACAACTCCCACCTTATGGCCTTCCCATTCTTAAGCTGGGCAACTGAAATTGTCTCTATTCACATTTTCTCAGAAGTTACTGGGGAAATACCTTGGATATGCTTCTGGGATATCCTAACCCAGTTGAAAATGCAATTTCCACTTTATAAAATTTCTTCAGACAGCCGCTGGCCTACTCCTCTTCAGAGGATGGTCAAACAGACTGAGAATTGATGCTCTTTTAAAATGAATTGTGTTTGTCCTGGGGGCATGAATAAAGCCACAAAGTATCACAAAATGATGCTTCGGCTTTTTCATTATTCTTGTATATCTCTGCATCGCTCCTACCTTATGGGCCTAAGCTCCCCTTCTTGCTGCTTGAAATGTGGGCAACTAGATGTGGACTTGTTCCATACTTTTTGGGTGTGCCCCAGGTTTAAATGTTTTTGGAACTCAATAGTGCTTTATGCTACCAGACACTTAGTAAATTACCTACCCCGGAGTGGGTGCTTTTAGGCCTACTCAATTACCTGATCAATTAAATCTCAAGGGGTTGCAAGCAACCCCTTATTATCATAAACCTTGTAGCGCGAAAAAATTATTTTACATAAGTGGATCTACCCAGAACACCCCCCCATCTACAGTATTTATTTAGAGATAATGTATCCTACATCTTTTGTTTGGAATGGTCGGAGGCTTCTTTGCAAAAAGGAATTATGGGTTCGAAATTTCTTTGATGTTTGGAAGTTTTGCATCCAAACTTCGCCCGCAGAAACCCAACAATCAATAGTGTAATGCTTCCAATATACTCAATGGTATTCGCTCAGACTATTAACTAATGATCCTCCAATTGACATTCTACCTCCCACTTAAATTGAATCACACTAAAGCTGGCCATACACTATACAAAAAATCGGTTAAAGAACGTTCTTTCGATTTTTCGGCCAGTTAATGGATACAAAATCAATAATCGTTTGGACGTTTTTGAGCCGAAAAAACGAAGGACAAGTTTGGAAATTTTCTGCCGAACGAACGATAAATTGAAAGGTTAATGTGTTTCCCGTCCGACCTGTCTGCACTAGGTATATGTAAAAAAAAGGAACATAAATTTTTTTTATTTATGTTCACTGAACGATTTATCGGCCATTACATGATGGCACCATCGTTTGCGCTCGCGGCCGAACGTTCGTTTTTCGAAAATGGGTTCGGCCGATTTTTTTGTATAGTGTATGGCCAGCTTTAGGCCCCTTTCACACTGGGGCGTTTTTCAGGCGGTACAGCGCTAAAAATAGCGTCTGTACACCGCCTGAAAAAAAACGGCCCCATTCACTCCAGTGTGAAAGCCGGCGGGCTTTCACACTGGAACGGTGCGCTAGCAGGACGGTAAAAAAAAGTCCTGCTAGCAGCATCTTTGGAGCGGTATAGGAGCGGTGTATTCACCGCTCCTATACTGCTCCTACCCATTGATTTCAATGGGACACCGCGGTAATAACCCTTTTTCGGCCGCTCGGGGGGTAAAACCGCCCTGCGAGCGGCCAAATACCGCGGCTAAAACGACGGTAAAGCAGCACTGAATATAGCGCTGCTTTACCGTCGCTGCGGCTCCCGCCCCAGTGTGAAAGGGGCCTTACTGTATTATTCTAATAACAGAGGCCTCCTCCCCTTCCTTTTGCCCACTACCTACTAGCCCAATAGTCATCCAATCAAGTGTCTCCAAATGTTCATCTTCAGACCCAGCATTGTTAGCTTGCCCTCAACCTGTACTAACATACTTTACATCTCTGTGCTTCTCCATGCAATGCAAGCAGATCATGGCTGGGGGGGGGGGGGGGCAAGCAGAGAGCTGTACATGGCTTCCTTAAAACATCAGAGCACCCTGCCTCAGTACTCCTCTGAAGAGCCATGTTTTTAACTCCTATGCCCTGTCAATACAAGTCCTCCCCCCAGACTTAGTTGGGTCCACACACACAACATAATAAATGCATGTGGTGCATGAAACAGATCTTTTTATTCTTCAAAGTGTGCAGATATTATCTAAGATATGAATGTGTCAGTTTTATCTAGAAACAAGGGGACAAAAAACTTCCAGTGAACATGCACTGCGTCAATAAGAAGTTGGAGATGGTTCCAGGCCATGCACAGTAAAGAGCATAAAGAGGTAGATTTCACAGTCTGTTATTGCTTGTCAGGGATCTAACCAGCCATAGAAAAACCTATATGTACTGATAGATACTCTTAAAAGCGTGCCCGATCCAGAAAAGGCAAGGTTACAGTATGCGTGGACAAGGAGCAGTATGTGCAAGAAAGGAATCCAAACTGTATGTGCAGGATAGGAGTGCAAAGGGTCCTACTAATCAGAATGTGTAGAAGAGGACTGTGGAGGGTGTGAAAGAGAGCGGTATGTGCAGAAAAGGAGGGCAGAGGGTATGATAGTGGGCATTTTGTCCAGGAGCGGTGTGTGGAGGGTGGAGGGTATGACAGTGGACAGTATATGCAGGGGGGAATGTGCATGGTATGACAGAGGGAAGTATATGCAGGAGGAGTGTGGAGGGTATGGCAGAGGGCACTGTGGCCAGGAGAAGAGTGTGGAGGGTATGACAGTGGGCACTATGTACAGGACAGGATTGTGGAGAGTATGACAGTGGGCAGTATGTACAGGAAAGGAGTGTGGAGGGTATGACAAAGGGCAGTATATGCAGGAGAGCAGTGTGGATGGTATGACAGAGGGAAGTATATGCAGGAGACGAGTGTTGAGGGTGTGACAGTGGGCACTATGTACAGGAGAGGAGTGTGGAGGGTATGACAGAGGGCACCATGGCCAGGAGAGGAGTGTGGAGGGTATGACAGTGGGTACTATGTACAGAAGAGGAGTGTGGAGGGTATGACAGTGGGTAGTATGTACAGGAGAGGAGTGTGGAGAGTATGACAGTGGGCAGCATATGCAAGAGAGGAATGTAAAGGGAATGACAGTGAGTAGTATATGCAAGAGAGTGGAGTGTAGAGGGTATGACAGTGAGCAATATATGCAGAAGAGAAATGTGGAGGGTATGACAGTGGGGAGTATATACAAGAGAGTGTGGAGGGTATGACAGTGGGCACTATGTACAGGAGAGGAGTGTGGAGGGTATGACAGTGGGCAATATGTACAGTATTGTACATAAATCAGTGACAACACAATTTGTTTTAATGCGTGAATTGCACAGAATGAGCCCCTAACCTGCAGGAATTACGCAGGAGGTGTCAGGGTGGGTAATGAACCCCTTTAGGCAATGGATGTGTATTGGCTGCAATGAAAGGGCACTAGATATCACAGCTATCAGAGGCGCTATGGGTCCTTCATCATAGATATAGCATGTGGAAAGAAGGACCTATGGACCATCAAGAACAGCAACTGCGACTCCTATTCCTGGACCACCACTATATGGCACTCTGATGTTTTATTGGATCACTTGGATCATGAAAAAAAAAAAACAATGCTAATGTAAGGCTCACGCCCTCCCCAGCATCTAGGGTTAACAAAAGCAGACCTTGAATGAGATGTTCCATTTCAGCGACCCCCTACCGCAATCCTCCAGCACTGCTTATAACTTTATATCTCTGGGTTGGCTGAGCTTGGATTTTCACCGGTGCTAGCCTGCAGCAGAGACTTTTAATACGCTGCCTTTGCATTAGATCACAGATGATCAGACAATTTTTGGTAGATGCTGAAATTTCAGGTTTGGGTAGATGCTTGAGTTTTTAACCCCCTGAGAAATTCGTCCATGTCTTGGGGACTCCATTAGTGAGATCCCTGCGAGTTGTTTTTGCATCTGCATATCTGCTGTGGCCATTGCAATGGGGTTCCCACTCCAGGTATGTTTACATTCCTTTATTTTTCCCACTCCATGTGCTAGTGTTTGGTTCTGCAGGTTTAAAGTGATACCGAAATTGTAAATTCTTCAACATTTGCTCTCCTCAACACTTCAATAAATATCCAGTTTCTTTTCAGATCGATTTCGTCCAACCCAAATAATCAATCTATAGTCGACAACCCATTAGATCGATATGGCACACTCATGGAAGTTGATTTTAACGGATAGATAACATATGACCGTAACATATGATTGTAAAGCCATCAATCGCATCCCTGTTTCCACCATGTAATCTCATAAATCTGGTCAAAAGAAATATGATTGTATTCATGAACAAAGTATCTCAATGCTGCCGACCGATGCAAAACAATCAATACCTTTCCACCCTGGCCGATCCACTCAGTTGCATTGAAATTTAGTCTAAATTGATTGGAAGGGAAGTTATGGTTATTTTTTTTTTCCCCAAATTTGATCATTTTGATCAAATAACATTAAAAAAAATAAAAAAAAGCAAAAATAAAAATAAAAAATAGTGTATGACCACCATTAAAGGGCTGGTCCAAACAAAATCGGCTGAAGGTGGATCCTGGTGGGCTAAGCCTTTCCCCAGCTTCTATTGTCTTGGATTCTCCAACTGCAAGATCTCCCTGCCATAATTACCCGCTCATGTTCCCGCACACCTGGGAGTTTTATGTGTTCCCACCCACCTTTGTGTGTTCCAGCTCCTCCTATTTCATTCTCCATAATATAAAATAAATAAAAATTCAGCACCAAGATCTCACCAATTGTGAAGTTTCTAGGTGGTTTAACTTTTCAACATCCACCAAAATATTAATATCATTTATAGCTGCCCTGACTCTTTAATCCAGGTTTCCACTTGATTTTGGATGCAAAGTTTTAAATGAAAACTAACTTTTCGGGTCTGGAAAAGTAAAAAGAGCCTGATTTCTGTGTGCTCCAGACAACAAACTAGCCATTAAACACAAAGCATTTCCATCCAGCATCAAACCTCTACTTGAGTACAGAAACTTGTGCACGCCTTGCTTAGATGGGAATCTCAGCATTCACTCTAATGCCCCGTACACACGGTCGGAAATTCCGACCACAAAATCCGTGGGATTTTTTCCGACGGATTTTGTCCGACACTGGTGTTGCATACACACGGTCGGACAAAGTTGTCGGAAAATCTGATCATTCTGAACGTGGTGACGTTGGTTGCGTACGACGGAACTACGTAGAGGCTAGTAGCCAATAGCTTTGGTCTCGTAATTTGATCTGAGCATGCGTGGCACTTTGTCAGTCGGAATTCTCTACACACGATCGGAAAAAATCCAATCGGACTTTATTGTCGGAAAATTTGAGAGCAGGATCTCAAATTTTTTCCATCGAAAATTCCGACGGAAAAAGTCAGATGGAGCCCACACACGGCCGGATTTACCGACAACATGGTCCGATCGGACATTTTCCGTCGGAATTTCCGACCGTGTGTACGCGGCATTAGTGTTGTTGAAGTTCCCATCCAAAAAAAAGATCTGCACAGCCTGTTTATGTTAACGCCTGTTTATACCTGGTTTTGGAGGCTTCTGCATAGCAACCAGTCGAATAACGAGCAATTATTTTTTTAGAGCAGGTTAGCTGATGTTTCATAGCTTACTTTCTCTTCCATTTGCTCCAATTTTCCATGCTAATTATGCCGGCTGAATAAAAAAAAAAAAAAAAACACCAAGATGCCCTGGGCGTCTGTCTCATCTGCATACATTATATATACAGGGCTGAATTCATCGTGTTAGACTCTGGAGGCTAGAATCCCATTTCCAAGATACAGAACCTGTTCTTTAGGCTGGCATTTAGATGGGGCATTGTTCTCGGGAGGACATCAGATGGAGAAATTTTATATTCACTACTCACTACTAGGGAAAGGTTGGTTACTTCAGCAAGTTAGAAAACCATTGTTAGTAGTAATGATACTTTTGACCTCTTAAGAAATAGTTTTTTTTTCAAGGTGAACCCATGAAAACAATGCGTTCCTAATATGAACATTGCATTGGGGACAATTTATTTCAGATATACTGTATATTACGTCATCTTTCCATTGCAAACGGGCATACTTTAGCTACTCAAGGGCAAGAGGTGGCAGTTGATGGATTCAGCTATGTCTAGCTAATTAGGCAAGTCTCCTGTCTACAGGCCCCAAATAAGAATGTCAGCCAACCTATTCTAGGAGGAAGTATTGATCAGGTTAGAGAACGTGTCCTTAGCTCTAGTCTACCTCCCATTGATAAGTGGTACTGATAGCATTTAATACCAGCGTCACTCTCCTTTCCAATGACTTAACAGGATTGCTCAGCCAAGCCGACTGTCCCTGTTTAGGAGTACATAGCCTGTTCCCCATCACACATGCCCATGTAGGTCTATCTGCATGCTCTTGTAGGTCTGTCTTGATGCACTCATCACACATGCCATCATAGGTCTATCTTCATGCCCTCATCACAAATGCCTTCGTAGCTCTATCTTCATGTCCTCATCACAAATGCCTTCGTAGGTCTATCTTCATGTCCTCATCACACATGCCCTCATAGGTTTCTTCATGCCCTCATCATACATGCCTTTTTAGGTCTATCTTCATGTCCTCATCACACATGCCCTCATAGGTTTCTTCATGCCCTCATCATACATGCCCTCATAGGTATCTTCATGCCCTCATCACACATGCCCTCATAGGTCTATCTTCATGACCTCATCACACATGCCCTCATAGGTCTATCTTCATGCCCTCATCATACATGCCCTCATAGGTATCTTCATGCCCTCATCACACATGCCCTCATAGGTCTATCTTCATGACCTCATCACACATGCCCTCATAGGTTTCTTCATGCCCTCATCACACATGCCCTAATAGGTCTATCTTCATGCCCTCATCATACATGCCCTCATATGTATCTTCATGCCCTCATCACACATGCCCTCATAGGTCTATCTTCATGACCTCATCACACATGCCCTCGTAGGTGTATCTTCATGCCCTCATTATACATGCCCTTGTAGGTCATTCTTCATGCCCTCATCACACATGCCCTGGTAGGTCTATCTTCATACCCTCATCACACATGCCCTAATAGGTCTATCTTCATGCCCTCATCATACATGCCCTCATATGTATCTTCATGCCCTCATCACACATGCCCTCATAGGTCTATCTTCATGACCTCATCACACATGCCCTCGTAGGTCTATCTTCCTGCCCTCATTATACATGCCCTTGTAGGTCATTCTTCATCCCCTCATCACACATGCCCTGGTAGGTCTATCTTCATACCCTCATCACACATGCCCTTGTAGATCTATCATCATGCCCTCATCACACATGCCCTTGTAGGTTCTCTTTTTAGTTATGCTATCACAGGCTCTTGAATAATCAATTTGCCCAGCGGTGGAAATGTTGATGACCATCTTACTAAACGGGGAACTGTATTTTATTTGCTCTGGAGAAGCCAAGATAAAGAGATGAAGTAAATAGGCCAAGCTATAGATAGACAGGATAGATAACTAAACAGGTGAATAGAAAAGGAATATGTGGAGCTGGAAAAAAAGAGATAGATAGATAGATAGATAGATAGATAGATAGATAGATAGATAGATAGATAGGGCAAAGATCATACAGCAATGTCATCACACACCTGCTCACAGACAACATCCGCTGCAGCTACATAAAACTAAATCCCCATATTTGTGAGGTACACATAGCAGACCTTAATCTTCCATTAAGTTCCCATCTTGCCTGCCCTTCTCCACAAGCAGCAATGTTACCTCTTGGTGCGCCTGAACATGGCTGGAGGGTATAGGTGACCTCGGCCAGGTGTGCAGGGGGCTGTCAGTGATGAAGTGGTTGTCAGAAGGTGATCAGAGAAACTCCAGGAAAGACATGGTCATTAGCGGAGACTGGAAAGGAACCAGTTGGGTGTTGAGGAAAGGACGATGACAGGACAAAAATAGAGGAACCACAGCAGAGGTGAGATGGGAAGAGAGTGTAGAAGGTTAGAGAGCAAGACAATAGAGGAGGTAGAGAAGAGAGCGACCGAGGGACAAAAATGGACAGAGAGAGACAGAGATAGATGGACAAAGAAAATGGGACAGGAGAAGGAGCCGGGCACAGCTGTGATGTATAGGTAGACAGCGGAGAAGGTGACAAGGAATGAGCAATGGAGAGAGGGAGGGCAGCTGGAAGAGGGATTGGTACAAAGACAGAGGGAGGAAAGGAGGGGAAGACAAAGGCAGAGCTTGGGAGACAGTAGAGGGAGAGATGCTGGAGATCCAGGGGGAGAGGAGACAGGGAAGGATGACAAGGATATTATGAGGGGAAAGGAAGCAGCAAAAAGAACTGCAGACAGGAGGGGGCGAGCAGACAGCGATTGAACCAGTGAGAGACTGCAGCTGTGTCCTTTACTGCTCAGCATGAGTGTGCATCTGCCTGTGTGTGACACGTCAACTACACGTGTGTGGATGACGATAACTGGCTCGGTCATGCCTGTAAGTTAGCACGCCTCTCTAGGTGTGTAGAAGTGTGTCACTGCACTTGTGCATTAAGATGCCCAGAAAGCATTAGGTAACTGTCATCCAATCATGCCGGTTTTGGCAGAATCAGGTGATAATCAGGCGGCCTACGGGTACTGTCAGCAGACAACCGCAGGAAAAAGATCCTGGGGATAACAGATTATGTCAAATATCCCCAAATCCATCTCTACACATGACACACTGTATACACACAGTGTTATATCCACCTGTGTTCATGATAAGCTATGAACCCCTTCCATATTGACATAAGAAAGTACCCCCATATCCATCTTCATAAGCTTTGTATGCCACATCTGCTGTAGAAATAAGGTATGCACACCTTTATATCCATCTCTAGACAAAGTAAGCTCCTTACCCCTAAATCCACCTATAGACACTGGAAGCTTTGTACCCCATTTCCACCTTCTAAATATAATTGTCTTTCTATCCTTTATTCACCTCTGGCCCAGAAAAGCTCAGTGCCCCATATCCATCTTTATACACAGAAAGGTCTGTATTTCCCATATGCATCTCTCTGCTTCATAAGCTTTGAGTGCACCATATCTACTTTCGACGTGATAAGCTCTGTACAGCCTTATATATTTCTAAACACAATATAAGCTCCTTATCCTAATATCTAGATACTCTTTTCCCTCATATCTATTTCTAGATGTGATAAGCTCTGTACCCCATATCCACAGCTAGACATGATAAGCTCTGCATCCTATATCCATCTCCAGATATGATAGGTTCTGTACCCTACATCCACTTCTAGATATGATAAGCTCTGTGCCTTATATCCATCTACAGAAAGGATAAGCTCTGCACCCTATATCCACCTCTAGATATGATAAACTCTGTACCCTATATCCACCTCTAGATATGATAAACTCTGTACCCTATATCCACCTCTAGATATGATAAACTCTGTACCTTATATCCACCTCTAGTTATGATGATAAGCTCTGCATCCTATATCCATCTCCAGATATGATAAGCTCTGTATCCTAAATCCACCTCTAGATATGATAAACTCTGCATCCTATATCCACCTCTAGATATAATAAACTCGGCATCCTATATCCACCTCTAGATATGATAAGCTCTGTGTACCCTATATCCATCTCCAGATATGATAAGCTCTGTGTACCCTATATCCGCTTATAGATATGATAAGCTCTGCACCCTATACCCACCTCTAGATATAATAAGTTCTTCATCCTATACCCACCTCTAGATATGATAGGTTCTGTACCCTATACCCACCTCTAGATATGATAAGCTCTGTACCCTATACCCACCTCTAGATATGATAAGCTCTGCACCCTATATCTACCTCTGGACATGATAAGACATACTCTTGACATTATAGGCTCTGCATGCTTATATCTATGTCTAGAAACAATACATTCCAAATGCTCATATCCACCTCTAGACCTAGTTAGTAATCTCTGTACCCCATACCCACCTCTAGACATATGGTCTGTAGTTCATTTACAGTATGCTGTTAGACATTATAGGCTCTGCACCCTCATATCCATTTCTAGACACACTGAGCTCTCTATTCCTATATCTATTGTATCTCTAGACATAAGTTCTGTACCCTATATCCACCTGTAGACATGACAATCTCTGTATTTTACATATACACTAGACATTAAAGCTTTGCATGATCATAGCCGTCTCTAGACACAATAAGCCCAAATCCACACATCCTCTACCCTGTATTCTGATATCCCATATATCCCGTATACAGGGGGTCCCCGAGTTACGAACTCGTTAGGGACTGGCCCTGTGTACGGAAGTCGGAAATGTTCGTAAGTCGGCGCGCATGCGCAGACCGACAAATACGGAGATTTCCGGACATTTCCGATGTTCCGTCTGTTGCCGTTCTGCGCATGCGCGGCAAATTACGGACATTTCCGGCATTTTTCGACGCTCCGTATGGCCGCGCATGCGCAGAACGGCCGAAAGACGCCGAAAACCACCGAAAAATGGCGGAGGGTCCCCGCAGCACCCCGTTCGTAAGTAGGGGTTGTTCGTAGGTCGGGTGTTCGTAAGTCGGGGACCCCCTGTACACCTTAAGATCTGTACCCCATAGATATCATAAACTCGGTATTCCCATAGACAAGATAGGTTCTGTGCCCTATACTCCATCTATTCTGGATAGTATAGGCTCCGCATTCCATATCCATATTCAAACACAATGAGCTCCAAATCCTCTTATTTACCTCTAGACATGATAATCTCTGTACCCTATATATATATCTCTAGACATGATAATCTCTGTACCCTATATATATATATATCTAGACATGATAATCTCTGTACCCTATATATATCTCTAGACATGATAATCTCTGTACCCTATATATATCTCTAGACATGATAAGCTCTGTAACCTATAAACACCTATAGACATGATAATCTCTGTACCCTATATATATATCTCTAGACATGATAATCTCTGTACCCTATATATATATATATCTAGACATGATAATCTCTGTACCCTATATATATATCTCTAGACATGATAATCTCTGTACCCTATATATATCTCTAGACATGATAATCTCTGTACCCTATATATATCTCTAGACGTGATAAGCTCTGTAACCTATAAACACCTATAGACATGATAAGCTCTGTACCATATGGACAGTACACCTCTAGACATGATAAAGTCTGTACCCTATATCCACCTCAATATATGTTAAGATATGCATCCTATATTCGCTTCTAGACATAATAAACTTTTCACCACGTATCTACCTCTGGAAATTTAAGAGCCCCTGCCCAGAGCTGGCTAAATTTAGTGTATAGCTCTGCTGTAGTTAGCTAAGCTACCATTTACTTTTTAGGTCCGATCAGGTTTATCCCTAAACCTGGTGGATGATTGCATCTGCCTACCTCTGGAAACGTGTTCCAGAATTAGTGTGGGAGGATCAGTCACTGGATTATGAATAATTTTCTGACCTTATCCAATCCCTGAGAGGCTGGCCCAGAAGATGTGGCTAGGGAGAAGATAAATATTTGGGAGGATCTGATCAGAGCTCTCACCCCCTGGGGCTTTCCCCTGAGAGGGGGCCCTCTGTGTTCCAAGAAACTACTGCTATTAGGTCTCAGCATGTGCTATGGGCTGAGGGTAGGGTCCCCACCTGTCCTGGATTGCCCGGGACTGTCCCGCAATTGGCATCTCTGTCCTGGGTCCCGGGCACCTTTATTCCAGGACAATACAGTGTCCCGGAATAAAATTGAGGACACAGCCACCCCTACTAACCAGTAACTACATTTCCCTACACTTCCAGGACTGGTTTCTAGGGCCAGCCCCGTCTGGCGTCTAGAAACCAGTAACATCACAGATTCTCACTCTCTCAGACAGTGAAGCCAGAAGCGAGGCCTGTGCCTAGTGCTGCACTGTTGTCTCCACCCACCTCGGCATATCCTCCTTCTCCAGCACCCAGAGGCAAACAGCAGGGACTGGTGTGTGACTCTCCAGCCAGTGTCTCCTCTCCACCCACCTCCTTCTCTGGCATCCGCGGCCCACCACCCAGCGGCATGGAGAGGGACTGCCAGCAGCCGGGACTTGTCATCTGGTGTCTGTTCTGTGTGCTGCTGTTGGATCAGATCAACGGCTGCCCAAGTGCCCGACTTCTCCTCCTCCCACCCAGGGCCCGATTAACTGTCTGAGGGACCACTCACCAGAGGGGATATTGGAACTTGAAAGGTGAGGTAAAAGAGTAATGAAGAAGGTGACAGTCACACAGGTGGACACTGGACAGTAATGAAGGTGACGAGTGAAGTCAGTGAGGGGAAGGTGACACAGGGGACATGGGTGGCAAGTGACATGGCTGCAGAAGGCAGGCTGTGGGTGGCAAGTGACATACTGCATCTGGTGGCAGGCTGCGGGTGGCAATTGGCACACTGCATCTGTTGGCATGTTGCAGATGGCAAGTGGCACACTGCATCTGGTGGCAGGCTGCAGGTGGCACACTGCATCTGGTGGCAGGCTGCAGGTGGCAAGTTGCACACTGCATCTGGTGGCAGGCTATGGGTGGCAAGTGGCACACTGCATCTGGTTGCAGGCAATGGTGGCAAGTGACAATTACAATGTAGTAATACAAATAATGTGATTTGATCATCCTGACACCATATCAAGCATGGTGTCAGTATGATTTAAGTGCTAACGCCAGCCATTCGCCCAAAAAAAAAACACCCGCCGCCAAAATCCCTGTCAACCCCAAGACTACATCCCCCCATCTCATATTTTTTTGGGAAGGGGGGGTGTCCCTGAATGGCAGTTTGGAAATGTAGTTACCCAAGCTGAGGGCCTGAAGGAAGACTTGCTTGAAGGAGATTGGCCTGTGAAAGCTTGGCTGGAGAGGTTGGTGCCTTTCGATTGTAGCTCCAGGTGTGGAAGTCCATTTTGAGGAAGAGACGCCAGAGGTTGCTGCTTAAGGATTGACTGCTCTTATAGGGTCTTGGATATACTGTCTGTCCCCTCTTTAGCATTTTTTTTTGAGGCTGCTACTACAGGGCCTAATACTGCTGGAGCAAGATTTTTCAGAAAGCTGTCCTTCAAGATCTGTAAGTGCGTTTGGGTATCCTGCACCCTCAACCCTCCTCCCTGAATTTTTTCAAGACCTGCAATAACTCTTCAAAGGAAACCCCTAGACTGAGCCTGAATTTGTACTTCTGGAACTGAAAACCAGACGGGCAGCCTCTGGACAGGTAAGGGGTACCCAATATAATTCCAGTGGCCCGTTTGGTGGTTGTCCCTACATGATGATAAGCTCTGTACAATATATCAATCTCTAGATATAAGCTGTGCAGAGTACAGTATGTCAACCTTGACATGACATGCTCTATACCCTATGTCCACCTTTAGACATGATAAGCTGTATACTCCATAATACCCTATTAGATTGTAAGCTCTTCTGAGCAGGGCCCTCTTAATCCTCTTGTATTTTATTGTATTATAACTGTATTGTCTCCCTTTTAATATTGTAAAGTGCTGCATAAACTGTTGGCGCTATATAAATCCTGTATAATAATAATAATAATAATAATTCCCCTTTAAAGTTGAACTCTGTATTCTTGCATCCATTTTTAGGCATGATAAACTCTGTATCACACATCCACCTCTAGACAGGTTAGGGTCTGTGCCCTATATCAACCTATAGACGTGATAAGTTCCATAACCTATGTTCACCTCTAGACATGATAAGCTCTATCCTTCGTATCCACCTCTGTACATGACGAACTTTGTATTCTTATATTTACCTCTAGACATGATAAGCTGTATACCCCATATCCACTTCTGTACATGACAAACTCCGTAATCTCATTTCGACCTCTAACCATTATAATCTCTGTACTCTGTGTCCCTCCAAGTCTCTCCCTAGATATCATAAGATTTGTAATTCTTCTTAGACAAGATAGGCTGTGCACCCTACCTCCATACCCCATCCATCTTCATTATAATCTCTTCATTTTTAGACATGAATCTCATATCAACCTCTAGATGTGATAAGTTATATGTTGGGATAACTATCTCTAGACTTGACAAGCTCTGTATACTGTACTGCACATCCATCTCTAGACATAGTAGGCTAAAGGGCCATACAGGCTGAATGTCAGGCGGCATTAGCCGGTTCATTAGAAACCAGCTGACATCAGGGGAGGGCTGGGCTGGGGGGCAGAGTGGCAATTGCCCTCCAGGCCGCCCTAACTTACGTTGAAAACGGGCAGCGCCCGCTGCTATTTTTACGGCTGCATCGGTCGGCCACTGTTGCATTCCGGGAGTTGTAGTCCACACTCAAGCTCCCAAGCAGCGCAGAGGAAACTACAACGCCCAGAGACCAGAGTCTTGTAGGCAGGGTGCCCGTGACTGGCTGGGGCTGTGGGGCTGGGTGCTGGCTTGTGCTGGGCGTGGCATGCAACCTGAGCTGCCAGGTAAGAAACCCTGACACCCCCAGCTGACCCCCACATCCCCCCCCCCCCATACACCCCATTTACCCTGTGATCAGGCTGCATTGGATGGGCACTGGTAAGACTGCATTTATGGACACTGGTGAGGCTGCATTGATGGGCACTGATGAGGTGGCACTGATGAGGCGACATTGATGGGCACTGATCAGGCTTCATTGAGGGGCACTGGTGAGGCTGCATTGAAAAACCAGCTGGACATAGATGGTGAGCTGATTCGGTGGTTCAATGGGCCACTTGACTGGACTTCCCCCCAGGCCTAAGGCTGCCAGCCCTTCCCTGTGTAGGCATGGTTGTCAGCCCGTGTGTAGGCATGGTTGAACCAAAAAACTGTTAGTATGTACCAGGCTTTGGTATTTTCTTTAGCCATGGAAGCTACCCAAGATCTATCTCAAGTCAAAATTTCCAATCCTTCCATCTCTAAATGCTTTAGGCTCTGTACAAACAATATACAGTATGTTCTTTACTTTCATAACCATCTACAGACATAAGCTAGGACTGGACAAACACTTTGAGACAGCAGGATTTTTCTGAGAGCCAGGAAGTGTGCGGCCACAGCGAACAAAAGGATAGGTTACAAAATGGAAATAATACTTACCCACTGCTCTTCCTGGGCAGGGGCAGATCCTGTTAAAACAAAGAAAAGCCATTAGGACCAGCCAAAATCCAACTAACAGGGATAAAACAAGATAATCATTATCAATCATGTAATGACCATAAACCAGTAGTTGACAACCTTTGTGTCATAGTGGGGCTCACATAACACACATAATGTTCAGCATATGAAATTCTAGAGAGGACTGCCAGAGGCTGCAGATGGTGAACCTTGGCACCCCAGATGTTTTGGAACTACGTTCCCCATGATGCTCATCCACCCTGCAGTGTAGTTGAGCAAGTGTAGTTCTAAAACATCTGGGGTGCCAAGGTTCGCCACCAATGATGGTCAGAGGCTGCAGACATACTAGAGGAATGATGGTCAGAGACTGCAGACATACTAAAGGAATGATGGTCAGACTGTAAAAATTCTGTAGGCTTGGATGGAGACTGAAGACATGCTGCAGGAGACAATCAGAGATTGAGGATATGTTTCACGTAGCTAATAGAAATGATTGATATTACCCTTTTTTAATTTCAATGCTCCCACTAATGACTGATGAGGTCTGAGGACCTCACAACAAGTGCCAAAGAGCCACATACTCCAGGGCAATAAACAGTGGCATCATGAATAAGATTTGGTTCTACCATGAGTAAGTCTCTACAAATAAGCCCATTGTATGCGTTAGAGGACAGAGGTGGAGGTGGTTTGCCTGTGGTTCTAAGGGGGTGATCATGGACCACTGGGTGAGCCATCACCTGTGGTTGGGAGTGAGTAGGCAGATGATCAGCTGTAGAGTGTTGAATTTATTGTACATGTGGTAAGGTGTATATGAATCTCTTGCAAATCTTTCAGAACTATCACAAGCATTTTGCCTGGTAAGTGGCAGACAGAGAGGCTATTTAGAGCAGTTGGGAGAGTAATGCAAACCAAGAGGAACCAGAGGAACTTGAAGATAAATTTGAGAAATTCTTTGGGTAAAATGGAAGGACTAAGGCCGCGTACACACGAAGGGACAATCCCGCGGGATTATCCTCTGGACTGAAGTCCAGCGGATAATCCCCTCGTGTGTGGGCGCCGGCGGACTTTTTGGCGCCAAAGTACGGCGGACTAAAGTTTCAGGTTTTGTTTTCAAATTATCCGCTGGACTTGGAAGTCCAGCGGACAATCCCGCCGTTAGTGGGCAAGTCCGCGGGACTTTTGAAATGAACGGACTTGCCGCTCATCGGCAAGTCCGTTCATTTAGCACGTGACTTCAGGTTACGTAGCTAGCGTAGGCAGTTACTGCCGCCGCGCTAGCTCCGTGACCTGGCATGGATTTAAAGGGAATCCCCACGCCGAAAAAACGGCGTGGGGGTTCCCCCCAAATCCATGTCAGACCCTCATCCGAGCACGCAGCCTGGCAGGCCAGGAAAGGGGTGGGGACGAACGAGCGCCCCCCCCCCCCTCCTGAGCCGTACCAGGCCGCGTGCCCTCAACATGGGGGGTGCCCTGGGGAAAGGGGGGCCGTGCGGCCCCCCCACCCCAAAGCACCTTGTCCCCATGTTGATGAGGACAAGGGCCTCTTCCCGACAACCCTGGCCGTTGGTTGTCGGGGTCTGCGGGCGGGGGCTTATCGGAATCTGGGAGCCCCCTTTAATAAGGGGGCCCCCAGATACCGGCCCCCCACCCTATGTGAATGAGTATGGGGTACGATGTACCCCTACCCATTCACCTAATGTGTAAAATGTAAAGTAAAAAAAAAACACCCACACTTTTGAAAAAATACTTTATTGCACTGCTCCGGGGGTCTTCTTCCGTCTTGGGGGTCTTCTCGCCGGACTCCCCCGCCATTTACCAAGCTCTTTTACCGAGCGAGGGGAGTCCGGCTACCTTCTTCGTCGTCGCCGCCGTCTGGGGGTCTCGATCCGCCTTCGGGGGTCTTCTTCCGTCTTGGGGGTCTTCTCGCCGGACTCCTCCCCTCTCTTCTGCTCTTTTACCTAGCTCTTTCACGAGGGGAGGAGTCCGGCTACCTTCTTCGTCGTCGCCGCCGTCGTCTGGGGGTCTCGATCCGCCTTCGGGGGTCTTCCGGGGGTCTCTTCTGTTCTTGCGGCGGTCGTCGTCTTCCGCGCCGCCGGCGCCTTGTCCTTCTTCTTCTTGTCCTTCTTGTTCTTCTTCTTCTTCCGATGTTGACCCGTCGCTGTCTCTGCCCGGAATGCCTGTGCCGATCTGCGCTCGGACTTATATAGGGACATGGGGGACAGGGTCACATGTTCATGTCAGATGGTGACCCCGCCCCCTTGTGTTGTCACAGTCCCGGAGGATGCTGGGACTGTGACATCGCAAGGGGGCGGGGTCACCATGTGACATGAACATGTGACCCTGTCCCCCATGTCCCTATATAAGTCCGAGCGCAGATCGGCACAGGCATTCCGGGCAGAGACAGCGACGGGTCAACATCGGAAGAAGAAGAAGAACAAGAAGGACAAGAAGAAGAAGGACAAGGCGCCGGCGGCGCGGAAGACGACGACCGCCGCAAGAACAGAAGAGACCCCCGGAAGACCCCCGAAGGCGGATCGAGACCCCAGACGACGGCGGCGACGACGAAGAAGGTAGCCGGACTCCTCCCCTCGTGAAAGAGCTAGGTAAAAGAGCAGAAGAGAGGGGAGGAGTCCGGCGAGAAGACCCCCAAGACAGAAGAAGACCCCCGAAGGCGGATCGAGACCCCCAGACGGCGGCGACGACGAAGAAGGTAGCCGGACTCCCCTCGCTCGGTAAAAGAGCTTGGTAAATGGCGGGGGAGTCCGGCGAGAAGACCCCCAAGACGGAAGAAGACCCCCGGAGCAGTGCAATAAAGTATTTTTTCAAAAGTGTGGGTGTTTTTTTTTTTTACTTTACATTTTACACCTTAGGTGAATGGGTAGGGGTACATCGTACCCCATACTCATTCACATAGGGTGGGGGGCCGGTATCTGGGGGCCCCCTTATTAAAGGGGGCTCCCAGATTCCGATAAGCCCCCGCCCGCAGACCCCGACAACCAACGGCCAGGGTTGTCGGGAAGAGGCCCTTGTCCTCATCAACATGGGGACAAGGTGCTTTGGGGTGGGGGGGCCGCACGGCCCCCCTTTCCCCAGGGCACCCCCCATGTTGAGGGCACGCGGCCTGGTACGGCTCAGGAGGGGGGGGGGCGCTCGTTCGTCCCCACCCCTTTCCTGGCCTGCCAGGCTGCGTGCTCGGATGAGGGTCTGACATGGATTTGGGGGGAACCCCCACGCCGTTTTTTCGGCGTGGGGATTCCCTTTAAATCCATGCCAGCTTGCGGAGCTAGCGCGGCGGCATTTACTGCCTACGCTAGCTACGTAACCTGAAGTTACGTTCAAAATGAACGGACTGCTCCGTGTGTGGGCAAGTCCGTTCATTTTCAAAAGTCCCGCGGACTTTTGGCCGGCGGATTATCCGCTGGACAAGTCCGTGCGTGTGTGGGCAAGTCCACACCCTCGGAAAGTCCAGCGGACCTAGCCGGAAAGTCCAGCGGATTGTCCGCTGGACTTAGGTCCGCCGGGAAAAGTCCGTACGTGTGTACGAGGCATTACCAACACCCATGATCTAAGCACATTTCATGAAAACACATGTACCTAGCTTCTTTAGATACGTTTCATGCTAAATTTTGTTGCGTAATTGACTCAAAGATGCAACACAATACTTACACGTGTGACACCATTTACTGTAATGCCGCGTACACACGATCGGAATTCTCATCGGAAAAGCTTTGGATGGTTTTTCCGACGGAATTCCGCTCAAGCTTGTGTTGCCTACACACGGTCACACCAAATTCCGACTGTCAAGAACGCGGTGACGTATAACACTACGACGAGCCACGAAAATTAAGTTCAATGCTTCTGAGCATGCGTCAATTTCCACGCATGCTTCGGAATTTTGGCGACAGAATTGCCACAGACGATCGGAATTTCCACTAGAAACTTTTTCCGAACATGCTCTCAATCTTTTGCTGGCCGAAATTTCGCCAGCAAAAGTCCGATGGAGCCTACACACGGTCGCATTTTCCGACCAAAAGCTCACATCGGTCTTTTGCTGGCAGAATTTCCGATCGTGTGTACGCGGCATTACATGGAAGAGGTTTTATCTAGCTCCACTTTTATGGTCGATACAGCGGTATTTCTCTGGGCTGAATAAGAAAAACGGATCTGTGTATGGCCAGTCTTAGAGCTCTTTCACAATAGTGGCAGTGCTTACCATCCCCTGAAAAGTGTGGAGATGGGATGCAGCGTGGTGCGGCAATAATAATTCACATAGTCGGGTGCAGTGAAGAACTGGAAATAGTATAGCAACAGTCCACAACAAACCCAATGGGAAGGCTGCCTAACTGGGTATAACTCACGGTATCCAGTAATGTCAAGAGGGCAGGTATCAACCCGACTGAGAGCGTCTGTTAAGAGAGCAGAATGCGGCCAGGCTGTCTTGTGCCCAAACGGGGTAAAGTCCAAAGGAGATGTGTCCCTACGCTTTCTCTCCTCGTCATAAGCCTTTCCCTTACCACTAGTACTGTTCCTAGCAGGTGGGGAACCTGTCCCTACTCTACCAACTCGCAAAAGCACAACAAACCTGGGAGCCAGGGCCTTAAAAAGGCTCTGCGTGACCCAAGATTGCTGTCAGAGTCAAATGGGGCGGCAGCATTAAATTTGATGCCAACCCAATGACCTAGGAAACCATAGAGGAAATCTGTTCTTCTTGACTTCCTCTCCAACAATAGTGCCGTTGTGGAAGAGTGCCACCTGCAGTGGAGAAAGTAGACTGCAGCTGCCTACAAGTGATCCGCGGTGGATAGCTTTTCAGAGGACGGTATAGCAACAACTGGCAAATATTCAGGAGGTGATCCTTTTTTTGTAATATTTTCATTAATCCCAAAGGGGATTTTGTATTAAAATACCACACCGCAATCGCAAACACAGGATTTGGCTTCTGGTTTCGGGGCGTGCTCCCGTTGACCACAATGGGTGAGTTGAAATTGCCATGGCCACAACACTTTGCATGCGTACAGCCCTGTCTGGCTGTAATATTAGAATTTTGGTTGGCGGCCAAGTGGTGGTAAAACTGCAGATCAGCTACCTATTTTTACTGCCCCCCAGTTGCCCAAGTGAAAGAGTCCTTAGATTTCTTCCACAGTCATCACTACCTCTAAACTTTTATTCTCCAACCTCCCTTCCAATGCAGGCTCTAACCTGATTGGTGGCTTCTAGGTAATATAGAGAGTTCTTATTTCATACACAAATGAGATCAGCTATTCATATTAGAAAAAGGGGAAGCGGATAGGTCATTGTAGACAACACAGGCAGTTCCTACAAGCACGGTCATGGGAAATAACGGTTGTGTTATCTGTCGGTGTAGACGCAGAGCACACTCCTCTTTGATGCTAAATTTTCTCCTCAATTCCCTTACCTCCCTGCATTGGAGCTCAGTTACTACGGAGACCAGACAGCAACGAAGAAAATGCTGATATACTCTGGAGGAAGGCGCAGGCCCGGTGCACAGCACAGCGAATCAGGGCTATGTTGCCATGTTACGTGTGATAACATCTGGAAAATGATGATACTGTATATCTGCTGTACAGGCAGCTGCCTATCAGGAATAGCTCCAATGAACATCTCATTTTAAACAGCGTATAATACCTATAGACATCATATATGACCAAAAAAAAAAAGGCTTTTTTCTTTTTTTTTCTTTTTCTTGTTTTTTTTACATTCTTTACCCGCTTCAATACTGGACATGTTTATCCACTTCCTGCCCAGACTGATTTTCAGCTTTCAGTGCTGTTGCATTTTGAATGACAATTGCGCGGTCATGCAATGCTGTACACTAACGACATTTTTAGCATTTCTTTTCCCACAAATAGAGCTTTCTTTTGATGGTATTTGATCACCACTGGGGTTTTTCTTTTTTGCTAAACAAATGAAAAAAATGACTAAAAATTTTGAAAAAAAAATTTTTTTCTTCATTTTGTAAATAAGTACGTTTTCTTCTTCACTGATGAGCACTGATGAGGTGGCACCGATGAGGTGACACTGATGAGGGGACACTGATGATGAGGCACTAAAATGCAGCACTAATGGGCACTGATATGCAGCACTGATGGGCACTCATAGGTGGCACTCATAAGCCGCACTGATGCGCACTTATAGGTGGCACTGATGGGCACTGATAAGCGGGACTGATAGATGGCACTCTGACAGCAATCTTGGGTCAGGCAGAGCCTTTTTAAGGCCCTGGCTCCCATGTTTGGTGTGCTTTTGCGAGTTGGTATAGTAGACACAGGCTCCCAGCCAGCTAGGGACAGTACTAGCGGTAAGGGAAAGGCTCCTGACGAGGAGAGAAAGCGTAGGGACACATCTTCTTTGGCATGCCTGGTGAGCAGTGATTGGCATCCTTGATAGGTACTGATTGGCATCCTTGATGGGTACTTATTGGCATCCCTGATGGGCACTGATTGGCATCCCTGGTGGGCTCTAGTGGGCATCCTTGATGGGTCTGCACTGATAACCAATTCACTGATTATCAGCGCAGACCCCCCATCAGGAAAACCACTGATCGGCTCTCCTCTAATCGTGCCTTGTCAGCACGAATAGAGGAAAAGCCGATAAATGGCACTTCCTGGATACGATGTGACCAGCTGTGATTGGACATAGCTGATCACATGGTAAAGAGCCTACGTCATAGGCTCTTTACCAAGATCAGAAATGCAGTGTGTCAGAGCGACACACTGCACTACTGATCGCTGCTCTGTGCACCCTCACAAGTGCGAGCGGTTTATTCTGCTGGACGTTATATGACACCCAGTCAGGATAATAGAGCCACTCTTCAGCCGTCATCCTGCACACGGCGGGCGGGAAGTGGTTAACCACTTCACACTGCCTTCCTCCGTTTACCCTCTTTCTGCCCGGGGCCAATTTTCAGCTTTCAGCGCAGTCACACTTTGAATGACGATTGCGCTGTCATGCAACACTGTACCCATATCATTTTTATCATTTTTTTTTCACACAAATAGAGCTTTCTTTTGGTGCTATTTAATCACCACTGCGCTTTTCTGCGTTTTAGTTATAACATTTTGTAAATAAATAATCTTTCTTCATAAAGTTAGGCCAAAATGTATACTGCTACATTTCTTAGGTAGAAAATAACTAAAATCACAGCATAATGTTTAGTCTGTAAGAAAAGTTATAAAGTCCACAAACTCTGTTATAAATATCTGAAAATCGATGAGTCCTGATGTACTGAATGCCTATCTCATTGCTTGAAAATGCCAGGAAAGTACAAATCCCCCCCCCCCCAAATTACCCCTTTCGGAAGTAGACATTCCAAGGTTTTTGGAAAATTAAGACATCCAAAAAAATTGTTTTTTTTTTCACAATTTTTTACATACTGTCACCAGTCCACTGATTGGTGACAGTTTGTAAAGAACAAAAAAAATATATAATTTTTTTCATTTTTATTTTTTTTACATACATCGACAATAGTAACACTGTACTACTCTGGGGAGGTGATCAGGAGATATATATATATATATATATATATATATATACTGTGTATTTTTTACATACTATGATTGCTTAAAACTGTGAATTTTTTTGGAATAAGTAACGATTTCTTCTGAAGTCATTTAGTGTTTACTATTGTGATTAGCTGTGATTGGCTACAGCTAATCACATGGTACAGATGGGCTGTGATTGGCCCTGTCTGTACCATGTGATCATGTGACCAATCACAGAGCTCATTACAATAGTACACATGAACGGCATGATACAAATGTACATGTGATCTGCTGTGATTGGCTACAGCGATCACATGATACAGGCAGCGGGTCGGTACAGTGATTTGTCATCGGCCATGTCCGGTGGACACAGCAGGTGAAAGATCGCGCCAAGGCACGTCCCATGGGGGGGCGCGCGAGGCACGATCCTGGGAAGATGTCATATAACGTCCTCCCAAGATAATAGGACTCCCGGCCATCATGTTACAATAAGCCAGGTGGGAAGGGGTAAAAGTACATGTACACTCAATCACCTAAATCTCATGTTAATCCAATTCAAAAGTAGTTTAGCAATATTTCTAAATCTGCAGCGTTCATTTAAAATAATGTTTGGTGATCCTGCCATGAAAGCCCTTGATCATGCACTTCCTTCTCCAGGGTGACAACACTCTGTCCCTCAGGTTTGCTCCTGCATTGTCACCTTGTCACACGGGTTTCCCATTGAGATAAGTGGACTTTCAGCAAACATGTTCCACCGTTATCATTAGGAAACCTGCCCTGAGAAAAGCCATACAGCCATCATCGGGAGGGGGGGGGGGGGGGGGCGGTAGAGTGGAAGAGGCAGCAAATAGGTTGCCGGAGATCATCAGCATTAAGATGCCATTAAGGATAAAATAAAGGTGAACACTAGCTTTTTACTTTTTACTGTTTATAACACACAGCCAAATTCTAAGTTTTTTGCAAAAATTAAAAAATTATTTGCCCAGCGGGTCTAACAAAAACAAATGCAGCTTTCGGGGTAACAGTCGGTATAGGGTTCTGTATATGGAGGTTTTTTTTTTATCTATTCATTTTTCCGTCGGAAATTTCGACCACAAAATCCCTCTGACTTTTTCCGTCGGATTTTGTCCGACACTGGTGTTGCATACACACGGTCGGACAAAGTTGTCGGAAAATCCAATCATTCTGAACGTGGTGACGTTCGTTGCGTACGACGGAACTACGTAGAGGCTATTAGCCAATAGATTTGGTCTCCTAATTTGATCTGAGCATGCGTGGCACTTTGTCCGTCGGAATTCTCTACACACGATCGGAAAAAGTCTGATCGGATTTTGTTGTGGGAAAATTTGAGAGCAGGATCTCAAATTCTTTCCTTCGGAAATTCCGACGGAAAAAGTCTGATGGAGCCCACACACGGTCGGATTTTACGAAAACATGGTTTGATCGGACATTTTCCGTTGGAATTTCCGACCGTGTTTACGGGGCATAAGGGGTTTCAGATGCTGGGAGGCAGGGCGGGGTTTATTGTCATGTGACTGCTGTGATTGGCTGTCACATCGGTCACATGAACGAAAAGCTCCCAATCACAAGTAGTGATTGGGAGATTTCCGTTACTCACCTATAACTGTGCAGTGTGCGTGCTCTTGACACAGCTATGTTCACATTCTGGTACCCTCTGCATCAAGGCCCACCCACCGAGGGGCCACACATTTGTGTACCGTTGGCACGGACGGGTAAATGTAGCACCCTCCTGGAATAGGTTGCTAGAGAGGTTCAGGCAAATTATTTTTTTTTTTGGCTCCTCTGCAATGGCGTCCCTAGGGGGGGGCCAGAGGGGGCCCTGACCCCCCCAAAATTATGCTGTGCCCCACCATGTGCCCCCCCCAAAAAAAATCAAAAAAAAAATTTTTTTTTTGATTTTTTTTTTTACAAAAAGGCAATGTCTTTTTGTTTGCATTCGTAGCGGATGTGCCACATCTTACTCAGGCCGCTGCTGGAGTAACACAGTTCCAGGTTCGTGGACTCCGGAGTAACACAGTCTCGTTTCCGAACTAGTCGACGTACAACAACGTACGACGTACACGTAGAAAGCAAGCTGGCAGTGCGTCGGAATTCTCTACACACAATTGGAGGGATTTGGGAAATTTTAGATCCTGCAGGCCTGCTCTCAAATCTTTCCGTCGGAAAATACCGATGGAAAAAAGTCCACTAGAGCCCACACACGATCGGCTTTTCCACAACATCATCCGACAGACTTTACCATTGGTGTGTACAAAGGTGCTTATTGCAGGAAGCGACTGATTACAGTTATTTTTCCAAAGGGTATTGAATTGATAATAAATGGCTTCAGCCAAACACTACCATGAGTGAAAGAAAAGTTTTTGTGTTATCATTCATATTCTCTGAACAATGGCCAAGAAATCATAAATTCTGCCGGGGTATGTAAACTTATGAGCACAACTGTAGATAAATAGTCTGAGCCCTGGAGCAGCGAGGTTCTTGTCCTGGAGGAGGAGATCCCAGCCTGAGGGGGACCCAGAAGGGAAGAGAACCTTGGACAAATCAGCAGGACTGTTTAGGGGTCTGTGCTACATTAATTATGTAATTTGCCTTTTATCTGGGCTGAGAGGGGGAGTATTCTTCTAGCCTGGACGCGTGGGTAAGTGTGTGCACTGCAGTACACTGTAATCACTGAACTGCATTATCTCCATCTCTTCTCTCCACCATCTGTCCCTCCCCTCTCCTGTTCTTTCAAGACCTTCACAACTTACTTTCACTTTCAGTTAGGCAGGTAATAGACTAAGCAAATTTCTTTTCTGCATCCACAGAGTGCAGGAAAGAAACTTGCATGATTCCCCCATCAACACAGACAGTGGTGACAAGGGGAATATCCTTCCTGCCCAGCAATTGTATTCTCCCAACAAACAGTCATTATCACTAGTGGCTATAGCAACCACTAGTGATAATATGGTTAATAGCAAGCATCATAGGTATAACTAGGTAAAACATTACAAATAAGTGTTGGTTCCAGCAGAGTAAAAGCTCTGGCTGTAGCAGGTAGCGGTTTTCAGCATTTTTTAAACAAAATTATACTCCCAGGTTGTTCCCAATTTGATCGGTCTCAACTTGGTACATTCAGCCTGCTCATTAATGGTTCAAACCTCAGCCAGTTCCTGATGAACCAGCTGAGATTTAAACTGCCTATGGCTGGTCTTAGCACTTAGGCACTTAGCACTTAGGCAGCCCCACTTTTTTAATTTAACTAGTAGGTTGCATTAAAAAAAAAAAAGAAATGATCCAATTCTCCCATCTACACATTACTCTATTGCCAGTGAACCATGCAGAAATGGATTTCCTCCGAGAAAGTGACTAAGAACTTTTTAAGTGAGGAGGAGATACCAAATGTTCCCAGATGGGGGACCCCAGGTGGCCCAAATGCCATGCAGAAATGCGAGTGAATGGAGACCCAACAAGCAAAGGTCTCCAACAGATAAAGTACCATAAGTGGGTGAAGAAGAGTTCCATCTATCTCCAGCCTATTCCATTGCTGAGTCTGTGCTTTCTTTTGGGAATTGGTCCTGACATCACACTGAATGCTAAATCTTGAGTGCCCTCTTCACTCCATTTATTCACATGGAAGAGTGGAGTGTTCCAGAGGCTGTGACGACAAACTGAGAGCCTTCAAGTAGCCGAAACTTGGAAGGAGCTAGTTGAGAGTCCCAAGGGAAAACTGTGCTCCAAGAAAAGAGACAAGAAAAGAGACAAGGGAAAGAGGGGCGCAAGTCACTGGTCACCCTGACCCTTTGGTACCTAAACGAGCCACAGAACTAAAATCCTAGAAGGGAAGACAGGGCAGGAAATCAACCTTGTATGAAAATGTATACCTTGCTGAACGAGTAGTTAGACCAACTCCACCGCCTCCAAAAAGGCTGGTTAGGGTCCAAACTATAGAGTCGCCTGTGAGAAACCTACCCAAGAACTAATTCTCAGCTGAGGCAGGCTTTTCAGAGAGTGTTGCAAGAGAAGAAGGCACATGCTGAAGGAGTGGGAAGATTGTGGCAACTGGATACCCATGAGAAGGTGTTGCAGCCTGGAGAGAGGGTCTGTCTGAAAGCCTCGGTCAAGCTGTCAAGGAACCAGCCCGGTCCGTATGTGATGGTAGAAGCTGACTCAGCAGAAGAAGAGGTCAGACTAGAACTGGAGATTGTCCCCACTCGAGCTTTACTAAGAAGTGGGGGGTAAATTCCTGTCAGCGTGCGGAACGTCACCAGCCATCCAATCAGCTTAAAGCCTCGGATAGTGATTGGAAAAGTGAGTGCTGCCACCCCGGTAGAGGGGGAGGAGATAACTCAGATGAGAAATGAAAGAAGAACCACTGTCCACTGCCCAAATCTACCCCTTTCATGGGAGGAGAGGATTAAAGCTCTGATAGCTCGCTGGAAGAAATTGTTCTCCAAGAATGACTTTGATGTGGGCTGTGCCAAGAGTGCTCAACATCGAATTCAACTGATCGAACATAAGCCATTTCGAGAAAGGGCGAGGCGAATCCCCTTGTGTGATCTGGAAGATCTTCGAGAGCAATTGGCTGAGTTAAAGAAGTCAGGGGATATTAAGGAGTCCAGGAGCCCCTATGCCTCCCCAATTGTAGTAGTAAGGAAGAAGAATGGGTCCCTTTGGATATGTATCGATTACCAAACCAAGAATCGTAGGACTATCCTAGATCAATACACAAGACCTCACATAGAAGAAGCCTTACAATGCTTATCAGGGGCCAAATGATTCAGTGTGTTGGATCTAAAGAGTGGGTATTACCAGATCCCCATGCACCCAGATGACCGAGAAAAGACGGCTTTCATCAGCCCCCTGTAGTTCTTCGAGTTTGATCAAATGCCACAGGGACTAACCGGGGCCCCTGTCACTTTCCAGCGACTGATGGAGAACCCCATGGGTGATTTGAACTTGGTGGAAGTGCTAGTTTATCTGACAGCGGGGAGTGTACTGTGCAGCATGGTCAAACTCTAGTATCTGTTGTCCTGAGCAGTCATATGATGTCTCCCCACTGCCTTATTTAACCCTATAACTGCTATACCACTGCACTGCAATTGCAGGGCAACCCCATACAACTGCATTATTTGCATTTGGCCGGAGCACCACCCCCCAAAAAGAAACATGGGGGTTAAGTTTTGCAGTGGCTGCGGTATGTGTACATCTGAGAGCGGCTGTATGTTAGGGTTCAGGGGGGCAGTAAAACCATTACCGTTACCCACCTAAACTACAACCCCCCCCCCCCCACCCACCCACACATGTGAACAATCCCTAGCTGGGCTAAACAATGTACAATGTACTAACACTAACACTATTCAATACACAGCACATGAAATACAGTATGAACTGCAATATCATAACAACAATCATATTCCATATTTTACTGCTCTAGCTTTATTGTAGTAAATTGTGATGGGTCAGTATGGGTTAGTCTGGCCCTTACGCTATTTATTTTATAAAGCATACTTTAGTGAAAGAGCCAAATGCAGCATCCACCTCCCTTCCTTATTCCCGTTGTGATTTTTGCTACCATAATCCAGGTGCACTTAAAAGCAGGCATCTGCAGAATTGCTTTATGACACATATCCAGTTTTTCATTCACGTTTTTATACACGAGACTCATTGAGATGCACAGACAATATGGGCACAGGCTAATTAGTCACAATACAGACACCTCTTTTGGCTACTTTCTGGTAAACTGAGCTGGCTTGGGTAAGACAGAAGCAAATAGAATTTGGCAGACGGCTAAGTGAGTAAAGCCCAGCAACTGTGGAGATCCATTGTTACCTGTACATCAAATATGGAATAATGTTGATATCCATTCATCTACAGTGTGTGAAGACTAGGGATGAGCTCGGTGTTCTATTCGAACTCATGTTCGAATCGAACATCGCCCGTTTGCCTGTTCGGCGAACCCAGAACTTTGTGGGCCGTTCGCGCCAAATTCGTGTGACGCGAACGGCCCCACAATGCACTGCGCCATCGCAGTGCATTGCTGGCTCATGATTGGCCAAGCATGCACTGTGACCCCGCATGCTTGGCCAATCACAGCCCCGGTTGCAAGGAGAGACATAATTGGCCACAGGCAGGATGCCTGTGGCTAATTATAGCTCAGGGGGGTTAAGTACACGCCCCACACTATATAAGGCCGCCAGCACGGCGGCCTTGTGTAGTGTGTTGCGGCGGTCAGGGAAAGAGCAGGATAGGCAGGGACAGTGTCTTTGTGGCTTGCAAACCTAGTGGCTTGCGAAGTGGGTGTTGTGTGCCTCCAGCACAGTATACATCTAAAGCTACCCTTTATTACGGGTGTTCTATAATACAGGCATCTGCAGCAGTTAAAGTGGGTGTTGTGTGCCTCCAGCACAGTATACACCTGAAGCTACCCTTTATTACGGGTGTTCTATAATACAGGCATCTGCAGCAGTTAAAGTGGGTGTTGTGTGCCTCCAGCACAGTATACACCTGAAGCTACCCTTTATTACTCGTGTTTTCTATAATACAGGCATCTCTGCAGCAGTTAAAGTGGGTATTGTGTGCCTCAAATTTCTGCAGAGCATATAGGGCAGGCCCCTACTTTTAAACATCCAACTTACAAACGTCTCCTACTTGCAAACGGAAGGAGACAACAGGAAGTGAGATGAAAAAAGATGGACGGCCCAAAAAATTATACAGGGGTGATAACCATTATGCATTCCAAAAAGCCTAAAAATAGATTTTTTGACTGGAGCTACACTTTAAAAATGTACCAGTTCAAAATTACAAACAGATTCTACTTAACACAACAAACCTACACAGTCCCTGTCTTATTTGCACCGCCTGTATACTGCTGTTCTGAGTATATAGGGCCTGGGGGCCCCACGCCTTTCCTTTTTTTAATTTGGGTACGGGGTTCCCCTTAATATCCGTACAAGACCCAAAGGGGCTGGGAATGAGCAGGGGGGGCTACCCATGCCATTTTTCTCAATGATTTTCATCCATATTGCCGGAACCAGACATTACATTAAAACCAAAAGCAGTTTTAAATGACTTTTTTTCCATTAAATGTCATTTTGTGCAGGGACTGTTCTAAACACGGAAAACACATGCCACTTCACAGGCATACTATAGACACCCCCCAGGCATGATATTTAAAGGAATGTTTCATGTAATTCTTCCCCTAAGGGGTCCCCCATTTCCTGTCTAGTTGTAGGTAATAACCACTTCAGCTCCGGACCAATTTGCAGCCAAAGGACCAGGCCCCTTTTTGCGATTCGGCACTGCGTCGCTTTAACTGACAATTGCGCGGCAGTGCGACGTGGCTCCCAAACAAAATTGGCGTCCTTTTTTCCCACAAATAGAGCTTTCTCTTGGTGGTATTTGATCGCCCCTGCGGTTTTTATTTTTTGCGCTATAAACAAAAATACAATATTTTTTACTTTTTGCTATAATAATTATCCCCAAAAAATATATAAACCAAATTTTTTTTCCTCAGTTTAGGCCGATACATATTCTTCTACATATTTTTGGTAAAAAAAATTGCAATTAGCGATTATTGATTGGTTTGCGCAAAAGTTATAGCGTTTACAAATAGGGGATAGTTTTATAGCATTTTTATTAATATTTTTTTTTTACTAGTAATGGCGGCGATCAGCGATTTTTATTGTGACTGCGACATTATGGCAGACACATCAGACATTTTTGACACATTTTTGGGACCATTGTCATTTATACAGCAATCAATGCTATTTAAATGCATTGATTCCTGTATCAATGACACTGGCAGTGAAAGAGTTAACCACTAGGGGGCGGGGAGGGGTTATGGTGTGTGACGTGTGTTTTTTTTTTTACATTAGGGGGCGGGGCTGACGTCTGACGTCATTGATCGGCTTTCCCGATGACAGGGAACAGCCGATCAATGACAGGCAGTGTAGGAAGCGCGGGGAGAGGTTTGTATACACAGACCTCTCCCCGTTCTTCAGCTCTGTGACCCGATCGTGGGACACCAGCGGCGATCGGGTCCGCTGGTCCCGCGGCCGTGGTCATGGAGCTCCCGACCAGGTCGCGAGCGCGACCCACGGCTGGGCTCTTAAAGGACCACGTACCTATACGTGGTTTTGCCTAGCCGTGCCATTCTGCCGACGTATATTGGCGTGAGGCGATCGGGAAGCGGTTAAAGAGAGGGAGGGGTGGAGTCTGAGAGGAGTTGTAGTTAGTAGTCACATTATAAAGATGCGGGTACTGAGGGAGTTCAAGGGGCCTGCAACTTCGATAAAGTTGACTAACTTGTATGGGTTTTCATCCTTGGCCTTGGCCATGGTCCCCCCCCCCCCATAGTGGGTTATGTCTAAACGTTGAAACACTTTGTAGGAGAAGTAACTATGGAGTGGGCATAGCACTGTATAGAACCAAGTATGTTTGATGGAACTATGAAGTAATGGGTTGTTGTAAGTTATATTGCTTTGAACTGCTAAATACCGTGATGTATGTACTATTGTGAAGCATGTTACCTAAGAAAAAAAAAAGCTCAGCATGAATAGGGCTGAGCTTCATCATTCCCGTGGCCTATACCCGGGGAAGAAGCAAATGCAAATATTGGTTCCAGCAGGGGATTGGCGGTGGTCGAGAGAAGGAGAGTCAGCTCGCCCAGCAGTGGTAATGGGTTTCCTGTCTGGACCATGCATCTGGAAAACCCGTGACCCTGTTGTGTTTGAGCCAGGTAGGTAGTCAGCCTCTAAAAGACCAGGCCTGGAACATCTGTGTTGGGAGCTCTAGAAAACTCTGTTGTTTAGTAGTCATGTTGCCTCTTGTCAATGTCCAAATGCATTTGCTCTAGAGCAAGGATCTCCAAACTACGGCCCTCCAGCTGTTGCAGAACTACACATCCCATGAGGCATTGTAAAACTCTGACATTCACAGACATGACTAGGCATGAAGGGAATTGAAGTTCCTGAACAACTGGAGGGCCATAGTTTGGAGACCCCTGCTCTAGAGCTTAGTTAATGAGGTGAGGCTTCACTTTGCAAAGAATACCCAATCACATGCAAGGAATATTTAAAAAAAAGCATTTTTGCTTACACGTGATTGGATGATTGGATCAACTAAACACTTGAGTAACTGTACTTGGAAAGTACATAGTCTATTTGCTTTTAGTAAACCTACCCCAATGAGTTTTTGCTCAATATCAGTGACACCTTATTTTCAAAAGGAAGGACCGTCTTACATTATAGTTTAAACATCTGCAGCAATACCTTCTCTGAGGCTTATTACTCCACATATAGGATCCAGTATCTTTGCTACAAGCCTCAACTCCAAAGTGGAAAACACAGCTAGCAATGCCATAAACCATGATGCCTTTTAATCCACCAACTGCTCAGGAGCCCACCCAAACATACCCTTTCACTCAGGAAGTCAGTAGGCCACCAGGATAATGACATCCCCTTTAAGGATCCCCGTACATCTCCTAAGGGTTACTATAAAGACTGTATACAACATGTTAAAACATCACGGTCCTTGGTGTGGTACCAATTGTTCTGAATGAAGTGGATTTAAATGCCAATAAGATTCCTCTTTTCACATTCCGACCTGCAGAAGAAAACTGACAGATGGAGCCTGCTTGGTTCGTTTTTGGATGCGAGGCCCAAGGAGAGCAGGTAACTGACTGCGTATTTCAGATAACAGCTAAATCGCATTTCAGCAGTGTTAATACATAACCCTCATGGGTTATTCCTCTCTTGTAGCAGAAAGCCAGCAATCTCCACAGAGTCATCATTTCTTAGTTATCGTCATCTCCAAGACAACTCTTTTTTTTTTTTTTCGACAAGTGACTAGAGAGATTTAGCTGGCAGCCTGTGCAGTGTGCACAAATTTGCCAATGATTTCTCTTCCTTGCCAGTTTTCTCAACAGCAATTATGCACCAAAAGGCTCAAACCAACTTACACTGCTCAGAGGAGCTCCCACTATAGGGCTGTAGTGTTCAAACTCTACACTTCAGAATCACAAGAACATAGCCTAGCCATTTACTAGAGATCAGTGACACTACTGAGATACTTCATAATCATGAGTACACAGCTTATCCATTCATTCGAGACCAGTGACATCACAAAGACCTTCATATTTACGAGAACACAGCCTATCCATTCACTAGAGACCAGTGACATCACAAAGACCTTCATATTCACGAGAACACAGGCTATCCATTCACTAGAGACCAGTGACATCACTAAGACCCCCTCATATTCATGAGAACACTGCCTATCCATTCACTAGAGACCAGTGACATCACTGAGACCCCCTCATATTCATGAGAACACAGCCTATCCATTCACTAGAGACCAGTGACACCACTGAGACCCCCTCATATTCATGATAACACAGTCTATTCATTCACTAAAGACCAATGCCATCACTGAGACCCTTCCTATTCATGAGAACACAGTCTATCCATTCACTAGAGACCAGTGACATCACTGAGATCCTTCCTTTTCATGAGAACACAGCCTATCCATTCACTAGAGACCAGTGACATCACTGAGATCCTTCCTTTTCATGAGAACACAGCCTATCCATTCACTAGAGACCAGTGACATCACTGACACCTTCATATTCATGATAACACAGTCTATTCATTCACTAGAGACCAATGCCATCACTGAGACCCTTCATATTCATGAGAACACAGCCTATCCATTCACAAGAGACCAGTGACATCACAGAGACCCTTCATATTCATGAGAACACAGCCTATTCATTCACTAGAGACCAGTGACATCACTAAGACCCCCTCATATTCATGAGAACACAGCCTATCCATTCACAAGAGACCAGTGACATCACAGAGACCCTTCATATTCATGAGAACACAGCCTATTCATTCACTAGAGACCAGTGACACCACTGAGACCCCCTCATATTCATGATAACACAGTCTATTCATTCACTAAAGACCAATGCCATCACTGAGACCCTTCATATGCATGAGAACACAGTCTATCCATTCACTAGAGACCAGTGACATCACTGAGATCCTTCCTTTTCATGAGAACACAGCCTATCCATTCACTAGAGACCAGTGACATCACTGAGATCCTTCCTTTTCATGAGAACACAGCCTATCCATTCACTAGAGACCAGTGACATCACTGACACCTTCATATTCATGATAACACAGTCTATTCATTCACTAGAGACCAATGCCATCACAGAGACCCTTCATATTCATGAGAACACAGCCTATTCATTCACTAGAGACCAGTGACATCACTAAGACCCTTCATATTCATAAGAATACAGCTTATCTATTCATTAGAGACCAGTGACATCACAAAGACCCTTCCTATTCATGAGAATACAGCTTAATCATTCACTATAGACCAGTGACGCCACTGAGACCCTTCATATTCAGGACAATACGGCCTAGCCACTTACTAGAGGCCAGTGAGATTACTGAAACCCTTCATATTCATGAGAACACAGCCTATCCACCTACTAGAAACCAGTGACATCACTGAGACCCTTCTTTTCATGAGAACACAGCCTATCCATTCACTAGCGACCGGCGACATCACTGCAATACTTCATATTCAGGACAACACAGCCAATCCATCTACTAGAGACCAGTGACATCAGTGAGACCTTCATATTCACAAGGACACAGCCTATCCATTCACTAGAAACCAGTGGCATCACTGCAATTAATCATATTCAGGACAACACAGCCTATCCAGTTACTAGAGACCAGTGATATCACAGAGGCCTTCATATTCATAAGAACACAGCTTATCCATCCACTAGAGACCAGTGACATCACTGAGACCTTCATATTCATAAGAACACAGCCTATCCATTCACTAGAGGCCAGTGACATCACTGAGACCTTCATATTCATAAGAACACAGCCTATCCATTCACTAGAAACCAGTGACATCACTGAGATCCTTCCTTTTCATGAGAACACAGCCTATCCATTCACTAGAGACCAGTGACATCACTGACACCTTCATATTCATGATAACACAGTCTATTCATTCACTAGAGACCAATGCCATCACTGAGACCCTTCATATTCATGAGAACACAGCCTATTCATTTACTAGAGACCAGTGACATCACTAAGACCCTTCATATTCATAAGAATACAGCTTATCTATTCATTAGAGACCAGTGACATCACAAAGACCCTTCCTATTCATGAGAATACAGCTTAATCATTCACTATAGACCAGTGACGCCACTGAGACCCTTCATATTCAGGACAATACGGCCTAGCCACTTACTAGAGGCCAGTGAGATTACTGAAACCCTTCATATTCATGAGAACACGGCCTATCCACCTACTAGAAACCAGTGACATCACTGTGACCCTTCTTTTCATGAGAACACAGCCTATCCATTCACTAGAGACCAATGACATCACTGACACCTTCATATTCATGATAACACAGTCTATTCATTCACTAGAGACCAATGCCATCACTGAGACCCTTCATATTCATGAGAACACAGCCTATCCATTCACAAGAGACCAGTGACATCACAGAGACCCTTCATATTCATGAGAACACAGCCTATTCATTCACTAGAGACCAGTGACATCACTAAGACCCTTCATATTCATAAGAATACAGCTTATCTATTCATTAGAGACCAGTGACATCACAAAGACCCTTCCTATTCATGAGAATACAGCTTAATCATTCACTATAGACCAGTGACGCCACTGAGACCCTTCATATTCAGGACAATACGGCCTAGCCACTTACTAGAGGCCAGTGAGATTACTGAAACCCTTCATATTCATGAGAACACAGCCTATCCACCTACTAGAAACCAGTGACATCACTGAGACCCTTCTTTTCATGAGAACACAGCCTATCCATTCACTAGCGACCGGCGACATCACTGCAATACTTCATATTCAGGACAACACAGCCAATCCATCTACTAGAGACCAGTGACATCAGTGAGACCTTCATATTCACAAGGACACAGCCTATCCATTCACTAGAAACCAGTGGCATCACTGCAATTAATCATATTCAGGACAACACAGCCTATCCAGTTACTAGAGACCAGTGATATCACAGAGGCCTTCATATTCATAAGAACACAGCTTATCCATCCACTAGAGACCAGTGACATCACTGAGACCTTCATATTCATAAGAACACAGCCTATCCATTCACTAGAGGCCAGTGACATCACTGAGACCTTCATATTCATAAGAACACAGCCTATCCATTCACTAGAAACCAGTGACATCACCGAGATCCTTCCTTTTCATGAGAACACAGCCTATCCATTCACTAGAGACCAGTGACATCACTGACACCTTCATATTCATGATAACACAGTCTATTCATTCACTAGAGACCAATGCCATCACTGAGACCCTTCATATTCATGAGAACACAGCCTATTCATTTACTAGAGACCAGTGACATCACTAAGACCCTTCATATTCATAAGAATACAGCTTATCTATTCATTAGAGACCAGTGACATCACAAAGACCCTTCCTATTCATGAGAATACAGCTTAATCATTCACTATAGACCAGTGACGCCACTGAGACCCTTCATATTCAGGACAATACGGCCTAGCCACTTACTAGAGGCCAGTGAGATTACTGAAACCCTTCATATTCATGAGAACACGGCCTATCCACCTACTAGAAACCAGTGACATCACTGTGACCCTTCTTTTCATGAGAACACAGCCTATCCATTCACTAGCGACCGGCGACATCACTGCAATACTTCATATTCAGGACAACACAGCCAATCCATCTACTAGAGACCAGTGACATCAGTGAGACCTTCATATTCACAAGGACACAGCCTATCCATTCACTAGAAACCAGTGGCATCACTGCAATATATCATATTCAGGACAACACAGCCTATCCAGTTACTAGAGACCAGTGATATCACAGAGGCCTTCATATTCATAAGAACACAACTTATCCATCCACTAGAGACCAGTGACATCACTGAGACCTTCATATTCATAAGAACACAGCCTATCCATTCACTAGAGACCAGTGACATCACTGAGACCTTCATATTCATAAGAACACAGCCTATCCATTCACTAGAGGCCAGTGACATCACTGAGACCTTCATATTCATAAGAACACAGCCTATCCATTCACTAGAGACCAGTGACATCACTGAGACCTTCATATTCATAAAAACACAGCCTATCCATTCACTAGAGACCAGTGACATCACAAAATGGAAAAAATTGGAACCAAAAGCAGAGTTGAAATTACTTCAGTGAACCACAAATATGGTGCCAGGTCATGGAAGTTGTACATTTCGAGTGGCATTACACATGAGTGCACTGTAAACTTCTACAACCTTTTTCTTAAACACCATAGACAGCAGTATGGTGATCACTACAGAGATCATGTGGAGCCATTGGAGAACAGGGAGAAAAGGCAGGTGGACACATGAATGGGTATTGTTGGTCATGCCTAGACCATAGATGTAACTGTGTTATCCTGGAGTTTCGCTTTAAAGTAATCCCGTGTCTTGTACATTCAGGGGAAAGCATCAGGTTCACTTTAATCCCCTCTTATTAGCAGCACATACTCAGTTCTCCTAAACTTCCTTACTGATCCATTCCACCACTGGCAGTGTGAAGAAGAAGCCCTGAGCTAGCTCTATGTTGCTCCAGTTGCAGCATACATGTCACTAAGGACTCTCCGAACCCCAATGTGACTCCAATAGGCCAATCAGAAAGTACCAACTCTGTCATGTTGAGTGAGTTACATGTTCCTCCATATCTGGAAGTCCTGGGAAATTTCTTTGCTTCCGACTTCTCAATAGAGAGGAGGGGGAGTGAAGTAAAAGTGAGTAATACATGTACTACTAGGGAGGGAGGCATTGTAGAGATTTAGATTAAAAAACAGTATAAATTTACACCACGGCATACAACCATAATAATAGGTATACACCCGTTTTTTTATTGTTTTTGTTGCAGACCAGCCCTTTAGAGCACCTCAGGGATTTTCTTGGTAAATACTGGTGAAAAGCACAGCCATGCTCAACACCTCCCATACCTATCACTTTAACACATTTTAGTATGGCACATGTCGGCATTACCAATTCACATTTTTTTAAATTAATATTTACTCTTTCTTGCCATGTATACAAACATGCTTCTCCTAAGTTCCTGCATGTTTCCCAAAGCCTTGGCAGACAAGATCACATGATCTCTGTGCTAGCCCGCTGTTAACAGAGATAGGCGCAACAACCATTCTCATATAGATGCATCTCATAAAATTAGAATATCATCACAAAGATAATTTATTTCAGTGATTCAATTCAAAAAGTTTGAGTGCATACTATACTGTACATGGACATACTTTTTAGCAAGCCAGCACTTCTGGATTAAAAATCCTTTTTTTTTTTGGTCTTATGTAATATTCTAATTTTCTAAAATACTGAATTTGGGGTTTTCACTAGCTGTAAGCCATAATTATCAAAATTAAAAGAAAGAAATACTTGAAATATATCACTTTGTGTGTAATTCATCTATATTAAATATAATATGAGTTTCACTTTTTGAATTGAATTACTGAAATAAATTTACTTTTTGATGATATTCAAATTTTATGAGATGCACCTGTATATTATGCTGTGATTAGTGGTCATGCCACTAGGCAGTAGTGTGTGTTATGCTTAATCCTTGTATAATGTATTATTCTCCCTAATGGAACTACGTGGTTATGAGGTAATTTCCTCCTCTGTGTTCTTGTTGTTTTCCAACAAAGCAAGTAGGGTTCAGCCATGTGTCCAGCACCATCTTGACTGGTAAGAATCATATCTGCAGCAGCTTTTCAACACTGCCTATCAGGAGAATTGTCATGTTATACAATACGAGTGAGAAAAGAGGTGCAGCAAGGCACAACCACTGTGCTGCACTGCCAAGCAGGAAGCTGAACCTGCAAATGTAATGGGCAATATGGCTGCCCTTATGTGCATATACAAGCAATATGCAGACAAATGTCCTTAGGATGGATATCCAGCTTCTACCCTCCAGTGGGGTGCCCAAACCTATAGTGTTCCTCTGGGTCACCACTTCCAGGGAGCACTTGACACTGCAGGCAGTCTGCCTTCCCAGCCGTCAACAAGAGCAGGTACCACCACTCAATTCAGGGGGCACTGGTCCCTTTGGCAACTTCCACATCAGGGGAAATATTCCTGACCCCCACCTTACCCAGTGCACACTTAATTTGGTTTCTTTCCCACAAGGAAGATCCCCCAGAACCCAGGGATACCATATAGCCAACCATCTTAGTCAAAAAGCCAGTATGATGGCACAGAACCCCTACTGGACACTGATAAGAACATATACAGGGGGTCCCCGACTTACGAACGCCCGACCTACGAACAACCCCTACTTACGAACGGGGCGCTGCGGGGACCCTCCGCCATTTTTCAGTGTTTTTCGCCGTCTTTCGGCCGTTCTGCGCATGCGCGGACATACGGAGCCTCGGAAAATGCCGGAAATGTCCGTAATTTGCCGCGCATGCGCAGAACGGCATTAGACGGAACATCGGAAATGTCCGGAAATCTCCGTATTTGTCTGTCTGCGCATGCGCGGCCGACTTATGAACATTTCCGACTTCCGTACAGGCGGGCAGTCCCTAACGAGTTCGTAACTTGGGGACCCCCTGTACTATACTTGATCATAGCCAAAAGGCCAAGGTACTTGCTACCCCCGAAAAATAAAATAATAATAAAAGAAATACAGTTTACAAATGTATTAAAGGTGGGAGGAAGGGCCTGGAATACACAAGCTACAAAAGGAGAGTGGAGTTCCGCTTTAATATTGCCTGCAACCCTTTTCTGTTAAAAAAAAACAAAACGTTTCTGTTAAAAAAATATTGCCTGCAACCGAGAAACCTTTATTGTTCATCTGTATCTCTCACTATATGTAAAAAGAAGACTGCAGCGCCCCTTTAAATAACTGACTCCGGGCATGCTGGAACTTTTAGTATCACAATGACTGGTGAGTCTATGCTATCCTGTCTCATTTAATTCAACCCGTTAAAGCAATTATTTAATCAATAGCTGGACGGCAGCCCCCATCCATAATGCAGTGCGGCCCTTTTAGCGCACAACATAAATATATTCTACAGCCATAAGCTCATACAGCACCGGCGACGTCACAAAGCCGAGGAAATTGGATTGACACCAGTCTGAGCACAGTCTGCAAAAAGCACGCTGACCATTTCTGAGAGCAAGACTGCAACACCCAAAATGCATTGCAAATCACTGTCCACAGACTGCTGAGTTAAAACCGAGAAATTTCTGAAAATACCGAAAAATCATGCAATTACTATTTTTGTAATAAAACACACACTTGCAGTTGCTTTTCATTTTTTTTTTCTCTCAACGCACCCTACAGTATATCTGCTAATTTTAAAATTATTTTGCACTGATCTGATTGGTTCAAAAAAATTTGCAACACTTTGCTCATGATCCTTGCTCTTCACAGCGAATAGGACGGATAGGCTACCGCTACCCATGATTCATTGCAAGCACGTGAGGGTGGGGGGTGGGCAGTTAGGTACACAGCACCACAAGCACCGTGACACAAGGAAAAGATGAAAACAGATGTCACCAAAATGCTTTGCAAACCTAGAAATAAGAACTATGGGGACCATAATGCAAAGCAGCATCACTGCCAGGCATGGGTCATGATGCAGGGGTTGCCTAGCAACAGATACAGGATCAAAAGATGTACCATATTGATGGAACTGATACAAGTAATAGGGGAATCTTGACTTGTATATCAATGACAAGGGAAGAAAATTACTTAAAACTACCAGGCAGGTGTTTTTTCCTTTATTTTACTGCTATAGGGAAACAAGGGCGGGGTTCTTATTGGTGTTCACCCTTTCCGTTCTCATACAAAAAGTCCACTGTGATATGTGCAACTGTAATCAAAGGTTATATCGAGTTATAGTGGGGAGAGAAATTTTGAGTAGGGAGGGCTAAAGCCAGGATAATTAGGGGGCATGGGAAGAACTGGGTAATATAGAGTAGTAGCGGGAGCTATAGGGAGAGTAATATGAAGCAATAGGAAGAGTTACGGGGAGTTTAACACCTTGCTTATCTAGCACCTGGGGTTCAGGAGTGAATAGTGCACAGGCCACTACATAGAATACAACCAAAAATTACCCCTCCTATCAGTACAAATATCGCCCCATTCACTAACAAAAACCCACATCCCCCATAGTACAGATCTCAGCCTATCTCCTCAGGACAGACCCACCCAGTACAGACCCCTTTGGTATAGACTCCCCCATACAGAGACCGCCCAATACAGGCATCCCCCAGTACCGACTCTCCCCTTATATAGACCCCAACAGTACAGACACCCCAAACTACAGAGATCCCTCGGAAAAAACCTCCTCAGTACCGACACCCCCTCCCAGTATATACACCCCCAGTACAGACAACTCTATGTGTAGATACTCATTAGTACAGACCACCTCAGTAGAGACCCCCCTTAGAACAGACCCTCCCTCAGTGCAGACCCCTCTATGTACAGATACTCCCTGGTACAGACCACCTTAGTAGAGACCCCCCTTAGAACAGACCCTCCTTTAGTGCAGACCCCTCTATGTACTGATACTTCCTGGTACAGACCACCTCAGTAGAGACCCCCCTTAGAACAGACCCTCCCTCAGTGCAGACCCCTCTATGTACAGATACTCCCTGGTACAGACCACCTCAGTAGAGACCCCCCTTAGAACAGACCCTCCCTCAGTGCAGACCCCTCTATGTACAGATACTCCCTGGTACAGATCACCTTAGTAGAGACCCCCCCTTAGAACAGACCCTCCCTCAGTGCAGACCCCTCTAGGTACAGATGATCCCTGGTACAGACCACCTCAGTAGAGACCCCCCCCCCTTAGAACAGACCCTCCCTCAGTGCAGACCCCTCTATGTACAGATGGTCCCTGGTACAGACCACCTCAGTAGAGACCCCCCCCCCCTTAGAACAGACCCTCCCTCAGTGCAGACCCCTCTATGTACAGATGATCCCTGGTACAGACCACCTCAGTAGAGACCCCCCCTTAGAACAGACCCTCCCTCAGTGCAGATCTCCCTACAAGAGGCAGTGGCATATTAGAATAAGGGGAAGTCCTCTTCTTGGCTGCTTCATGTGGCCGGAGCCAAGGAGGAGCCTCCCCTTGGCTCTGAACTGCAGTTGTCAGATAAGCAGAAGCAGTGCTGTACTGCTAGTATCCATGCAACACAACAACAAATAAAAGTGGCCGCGAAGAATGCTTACAAAGGTCTGTCTATACCCCATCTGTATGTCAAGTCATGTTTTATTTATTTCAACGCATTCCGCTAAATAATTTTTTTAAAAAAGAATACATTTGGGTAACCAGCCGACACCCCCAGAGTGCCAGTACCCAGTGTGCGCTGCAATCCCCTAAGTACGCCACTGTGTGTAGTACTATAGAGCAGGGGGGATTATAGACAGTATAATATGTAGAACATTAGAAGGATGACAATACCAAAAAGCTAGATTCAATATGTAAGAATTGTTTTGTTCACCACACAGTAAATCAACAAGAGCCAACATGTTTTGGGGGCTCTAAACTCCCCCTTTTTAAAGGCAAGTGGTAGATGATTGGCTGACTTTTTAACATTACTTTGTCTAAATAAAAACAAATATTTATGTCTGGAGGAAAAAGATTTAACCTCCATGTACGGAAAGGTTTCTTCACAGTAAGAGCTGTGAAAATGTGGAATAGATTCCCTCCAGAACTAGTTCTGGCCAGCTCAGTGGATTTTTTTTTAAAAAAGCTGGATGCATTCCTAAATGCACAAAATATTTCAGGATATTACAACCAGGTATTGTTGATACAGGGAATATCTGATTGCCTTCTAGGGGATACTTTTTTTTTCCTTCCTCTGGATCAACTGTGTGTATAGGGCTGTGTATATGGAGGCTTTCTATTTATTTCTTTTTTTCTATCGGTTGAACTGGATGAACTTGTGTCTTTTTTAATCTAACTATGTAACTATTTTATCTAATATATGTTATCACTGTATCACTGAAGCGCCTGAAAAGTCCAGTTAAGGTAAAAACCTAAAGCGCATTCAAAAAAATTGTAGCGATACCGATAGCAACAGGTCGCCAAACTGGACTTGAATACACTACCTGCACAAAAGCTCTGGTGAAGAGGGAGTTTTGGGCCCCTGAAACATGTTGGATTTCATTGATTAACAAGTGGTGAAAGACAAAATTCTTACTAGACTAAATCAAGCTTTGTGGTGCTCTCACCCTTTGAATGCCCTACAGACTACTCCTGAGACCCCATGTGATACAACGGTTGACTCACCTCTGACTTGGCATACATTTAACCCACTGGCAGTACTGACCATCGTCTTTCTTATGTTCAACATCTCAGAAGATGGATATCATCTTGCTCTAGTTTTGGTAGACCACTTTACCAAGTTTCGGTGGCAGTTACTGACCAGACCGCCACTTCTGCCTGCTCACTACCCTGTACCACCCACAAAGTAATGTGAGAGGTTCAGTCACACACTGATACACCTGCTGAGCTCATGAGAAATAAAGGAAATGGACCTATTACTTGGCTGACGTGGCCTGGTAATACAACCATATGGTGTATTCCGTGATGTGGTACCTTGGTATGTTTGCTTGCAGTCTAGAGAGGCCTGCAGGCTTTTGAGCCACAGTCCCCACAGAAGAACTGAAACACACTCCAACTCTTGGATTTGAAAATGGGAACAACGCCTGTCTGAAGTCCAACAGTTTGTTAATGACTGGTCATGGGTGGAGCAAGAGAAGTCAGAATCATCAAACTTTAACATACAACCTGGAGACTAGCCTGACGCAAAGATGCACACGAGAAAGGAAAATTGCAAACACCATTGGAGGAAGTCACTGGAGTTGTTTTCCAACAACCTTTTCCAAATATGACAGTCCATGATATCCAGAGAGAAGGTACTCAAGGAAAACAAGGCCCCTATACCATAAGCTCTTCAAGCCTGTCAAGAACCACAGAGGGGCCTATGGGTTATTGTTTTCTAAGAACCTGTCCAAATTTAGGAGCCACAAGTATCTCAGCCACCTGAGGTTCAGTGGTAGCTGCCTGCTCCTCTTTCATCATGACCTCAAAGACCACCAGGAGAAGCCATGGATCCTGCAAAATGTTACATACTGGCCTTCCATCTCAGGTCCATGCTTCTGTTGTGAAGCCCTCTAAACCACCATCCACTGACACGCCTATAGGCAGAGACGCGTTGCCTCTTGCCCTAATCTGGAGCCAAGACTCAACTCTTCAGGTGCTCCCAGAGACCTAATTTCAGTAGAGCTATTGAATGCTTTGCACAGGACAACTTTAGTCTGCAAATGCCCCAGGGACAGCGAGTGGGGTTGAGTGTAGCATAGTGCTATTTTACTTACCACTGTCTAGCAGTTATAGGCAGTGTAATATATATTGTGAGCCATTATAGTCAGTGTAAGGCATCATGCAACCAGGCATTTAGCCCATTAGTGTCAAATTCAGACTTGTTGGGCACCTGGATGGCTCAGGTGCAGATTCCAGCCCTGAAACCAGCAAACCTGGCAAAAGCTGTACCGAGCTTTAAGGGCCATACATGTTCAGGGACGTATGCCCCAAATGCAGAATTCCTGGCAGCAGGCTGGATGCTGCACTTGGGCCTCCCAGGTACCCAAAAATGCCAGGATTTGATGGAGTCAGTGCTTTGAGCCTAAGCAAAGTCAAGGCCTCCAAACTCTGTGTATCAAAGCTCATAGGATTTCGTCTCTTACCAAAAATATGGCAACATTTCTAGTTACAAGAAGCTAGACGCAATATTACTAGTAAAACTAGATGTAAACCCAATCGGTAAAATCTTATATAAGTTCTAATAACTTTAAGTAACTTAAAGTAATTTCAAAAGTCATTACTAATACTTTCAAATTGAAATGTCATTAAAATAATACATGGAACTCCTGGAATGAAGGGGTCCTCATGCAGGCACATCCTGCTACAGAGTGACAACACTGTCTCTCAATTGTTCATACTCTCTGCCAATTGACACTACAAGTGACCATGCCAATGCAGATCACAAAAGCATAGTCCACTGTTGTCAGGATACCCACCCTAAGAAATGCCATGCAGCCATTGCTGGAATGCAAGGTTATGAGCAGTGGCTGCAAGGGGCTGTAGCAGATGAGCAGCACCGAGATGACACAAAGGATGAAAAAAGTTGAAAATTGTTTAATTAAAAATAGAAAACTAAATATAATCTACTTTGGGTTTACATATACTGTACTTTAAACAGGGCTTTCTCAACTAGGAGTCAATGGAGCCCTAGGGATCCTTCAGAGGTTGCTAGGGGTTTCTTGAGAAATGAGCAACTTCTGACATTCAGATACATAACCACTAACACCAATGATAATTTTTGCTATCTGTAAGGAGACATTTTTCACACTGACCACCAATCCAAGGAGTATTCTTTCCACTGACCACCAATGTAAGAAGCATTCTTCTCATTGACCACCAATGTATGGAGTATTCTTCCTATTGACCACCAATGTATGGTGTATTCCTCCTATTGACCACCAATGTAAGGATTTCTATTGACCACCAATGTAAGGAACATTCTTCCCACTGACCACCAAAATAAGGGGGCATTCTTCCTATTGACCGCCAATGTAAGGAGTATTCTTTCTATTGATCACCAATGTAAGGAGCATTCTTCCACTGGCCACCAAAGTAAGCGGGTATTCTTCCCACCGACTACCAATGTAAGAAGCATTCTTCCCATGGACCACCAATGTAAGGAGCATTCTTCCTATTGACCACCAATGTAAGGAACATTTTCCCACTGACTACCAATATAAGGAACATTCTTCCCACTGGCCACCAATGTAAGAAGCATTTATCCCATTGACCACCAATGTAAGGAGTATTCTTCCCACTGACCACCAATGTAAGAAGCATTCTTAACACGTGCCGCCAATTTAAGAAATATTCTTCCTATTGACCACCAATGTAAGGAACATTTTGCCACTGACTACCAATGTAAGGGGCATTCTTCCCACCGACCACCAATGTAAGAAGCATTCTTCCCACTCACCGCCAATTTAAGAAATATTCTTCCCATTGACCCCCAATATAAGGGGGCATTTTCCCACTTTCCACCAATGTAAGTATTCTTCCCATTGACCATCAATGTAAGGAGCATTCTTCCCTCGAACCACCAATGTAAAGAGCATTCTCCCCACTGACAGCCAAAGCAAGGTGCATTCTTCCCACTGACCGCCAATGTAAAGAGCATTCTCCCCACTGGCCAATGGGCATTAATGGGTACAAACAAATGTACTTTGAGCTGTAGATATAGTAATTTTCCCCAGGGTCCCCGGAAACCTTAAATTTAATTCAAGGGTTCTTCCATGTTCAAAAGGTTAAGAATTGCTGCTTCAAACTATTTCTTTGTTTACATGACCCTGTGTGTCAATTGCTGTAGCCTATAGGAACCAATGACATTTTAATCAAGTCAGGTCAATAAAAATGAATTATGATTGGCTGCTATGGCTTACTGCAGTTTGTCTTATTAGAACTTACAGTATTAAACTGGAGCAATGTTAGGAGTCACTATAGCATTTAGAAGGGTTAAACAGGGAGTAACCCATAGAAAACACAAGGCAGAATATGGGAGCAAGAGGGCAGCTGTTGCCCGTAGGAACTAGTCGGATATCATCAGTCAAATGACAGCGGCAGCATGGAGTAGTTCCCATAGCAACCAGATTACACATTTGCTTTTTTCCAAGGGATGGTTGCTATGGGCAACAGCTCCACTTTTGCTCCAGCTTTCCTACATCGGCATGGAGCAATAAGGGGTGTGATAGGGGAAAACGTTATCTGGAGTAACAGGAGGAGCTGCAGAGATTGGGCTAGGTTTCTATAGAAGATGTCTAAGGCTTCTGCTATATAAACAGTGACAGTAGAATGGGATAGAAGAAGAGAAGGGAGGAAGTGGGGATCTTATAGGGAGCTAAGACATGCCAGGAGACAGGAATAATGTAGCGGGGTCAGCAGTTGTATGAGAACCTCCAGGGCAGGGGTGGCACAGACAAGATGAGCAGAGGGCACCCTGCTGGGGGGTAGGAAGGGGGGGACCAGGGCACAGAAGAGGTGGCACCGTACCTGCAGCCTCCTGCGTCTGATGATGGCAGAGTCATCCATGTCATATGGAGAGTGCAGAACACAGAGGATCAGACAGGGAGGGGGAGAGAGAGAAAGAGAGAGAGAGAGAGAGAGGGAGGCGATGAGGAGGAGGAGGAGGAGGAGGAGGAGGGAGGCTGCACACAGCTACACTTTAATACATCAACACAAAGGCTCAGCTACCTTTTACTAGCACACAGGGAGGAGGGGGAGGATGGACGACCAAACCCACAGGGCCATTACCGGAATACAGGGCAGGTAAAAGACCATTGTGGGGAGGCCGCACAATGGGCAACATCAAATGGTACCCTTCGAGGGAAGATGGTCAGGACAGCTATTTGTTTGGAGGATGCATGAAGAGGCCACAAATTTACCAGTCAATAGGCTCAATTGGCAAAGCTTTACCACTTAGGATAAAGATCCTTATTTTACCCATTTGACTGCCTTTTTCCAATCTCATTGGCTGAAAATAACTGTCTTTTTTTTTCTTTTCTTTTTTTGTTGTTAAATAAAATAAGGATCACTATCCTGGTGTTTTTGCTTTGTGGATTCAGCCTAGTATTTGCTGTTAATGTTGGCCTGCATGACTACACACCTTGAACCATCAGGCGTAGGTTGCCAAGCCTATAGTTCCACCTTTAGTCCTCACCTTCCACCAGTAATTCCACCTTTACCTAAAGGTGGAATTACCAGTAATTACCAGTAATTCCACCCCACCTAATTCCACCTTTAGGCCTCACTCCTATCCGCCATGAGAAGGGCCACCCTTTGCCCGCACAGGGATAGACAGGTGTCTGTGCATCCACATGCACGCAGTCCTTTTCATTTCTATTTGGACATGGTAGCTGCATGGACACTAGGGTGGCCACCTCATCCCTTTAAACCCAAACGCATATTAATAACACAGGTCTTGAGGCTGATTAAGGTGGTAATTAAACTCACTTGGTGCCTTATGCCGCATACACACGATCGGAACTTCGGCCAGCAAAAGACCGATGAGAGCTTTTGGTTGGAAAATGCGACCGTGTGTATGCTCCATCTGACTTTTGCTGGCCGAAATCCGACGCGCAAAATTCCTTACGCATGCTCGGAAACAATTCGACGCATGCTCGGAAGCATTGAACTTCATTTTCTCGGCTCGTCGTAGTGTTGTACGTCACTGCGTTCTTGACGGTCGAAAGTTCAGCGAAACTTTTGTGCGACCGTGTATGCAAGCCAAGCTTGAGCGGAATTCCGTTGGGAAAACCAGCCAAGATTTTTCAGACGGAAAATCCGCTCGTGTGTACGCGGCATTAGGCTTATAGGATATGTATGCTGCGTCCCCAAAGTCGCACGATTTTGCAGTACCCTTACCGCGACTTGAAGCAATGCCTGTGTACTCTTCAGGTTTATGTACCTCAAGTCGCATCAAAGTGGGACTAAAGTAGTGCAGGGACTACTTTGAAGTCGCTGCGTCTTGAAATCGCACAGATATGAACGGTACTCATTGGAAATCATGGGGTACGACTTGTCATGCGACTTTTCAGTCCCAAATCGCATGAAAAGTCGCACTAGTGGAAACCTAGCCCTATCTGCATTTAATTAGCCTCAGAACCTGTGTAATTCAAAGGTGTTCGGGTTTAAAGGGATGAGGTGGCAACCCTAATGGACACAGAAGCTACTCCCTATTTGACATCCGTGCATGTGCATACAGTGTGCACTCGAGGACACGCACTAGTGCGGCTGTCGAATTGGGAGTAGCAGCTGTGTCCGTGCAGCCGATGCATCCCAATAGGCATGAATGGGACTGCCTGGAGCCCCTGTGCACCCCTGTGCAGCTAAAGATGGCCCTTCACCTGGCTGAACAGATAGGTATGCACATGTGAATGAGGCCTTAAATTTAAAACACACAGTGGGGGGAGATTTACTAAAACTGAAGCACTCAGAATCTGGCGCAGCTGTGCATGGTAATCAATCAGTTTCAAACTTCAGCCGAAATGCAATGGAAAGGCAAACTTGAAATATCTCAAATATCATATAATCTTCTTTTTTTTAACAGTTGTCATATAATTTTTAACATGTTAAACTCATTTTCAGTTTATTTTTTTTTTAATTTGCAGCTTATAATAAAAGAATACCTGGTGATTCTGCCATGAAGGTCCTTGGTAAAGCTTTTTCTGTTATAGGGTGACAACGCTCTGTCCCTGTCTCACAATTATTTTCTTGTGTTGTCACTCTATCACATGGGCTTGCAATAGAGACCACAAGGGGCTGTTTCAACACACATTACACAGAAATGGTCCTCTGTTGTCACCATCAGGAACCCCGCCCTGGAAATGCCATGAAAGCTGGAGTACATGTAGACAGAAGTGGCGGCAAAGAGGTGGCGGGAGATCAGCAGTGCTGAGACCCAACAAAGAATAAAAAAAAACAAGGCAAGGCACTCAGTGTGCTGTCAATGCGGAGTGCAATGCGGATGCACCGGTGACATCACTGGCTGCTCAAATTGCGAATATCTCCTGAATGGCACAAGCTTAAGAGATATTCACTGTACCTACAGGTGAGATTTATCATAGGTTTACCTTTGGGTACAAGTAGAGTTTACTACCGCTTTAAAGTGATTTATGGTGTTTTTAAAAATTGTGATGGGCTTTAAATGGCTTCTGAGGATTATGGGGTTTATAAACTATCTTGGACCTGTTTTTATCCAAAAACAGTCTAGATAAATTCTGGTGTTTTTTTTTTTTTACAAAAAAACCCTAAAACAGTTAAATAAAAGGGACATTTAAATGACACAAATAGCAATCGAATACACACAAAAAAAAACTAAATACAAAAAAGGTTCACATAAATAAGAATATCCTTCCCCAAAAAAAACATACCCCCTAATTAGAAAAAAAAGATCTTTTCACACAAATTTCAGATAAACAGCTCAATGAGCAAATCTGAGTTTTTTTCTTCACTGAAATCTCACTATGCAAAATCAGAAATTTAGCAGTGAAATCAATTTTAGCAAAATTACTCTGGTCACTGAAAATGCTGGTTGTTCTGACTAGTACTGTATATTGACAGCCTGGGATCAATAAGGTTAACCATTTGCTTACTGGGCTCTTAAACCCCCCTCCTGCCCAGACCAATTTTCCCGCTTTCAGCGCTGTCACACTTTGAATGACAATTGCGCGGTCATACAACACTGTACACAAAAGAAATTTTTATAATTTTTTTTCACACAAATAGAGATTTCTTTTGGTGGTATTTAATGACAGCTGGGGTTTTTAGTTTTTGCAAAACAAACAAAAAAAATTGAAAATTTTGGGGAAAAAAAAAAAAAAATCATGTTTAGTAGTTTGTTATAAAATGTTGCAAACAGGTAATTTTTCTCCTTAATTGATATGCGCTGATGAGGCGGCACTGGTGGGAACTGATAGACTGCACTGGTGGGCACTGATAGGCACAGTTAAGGCAGCACTGATAAGCACAGATAAGGGGGCACTGATGGGGACAGATAAGGTGGTACTGATGGCCAGTCCACTGATAAGATGGCACTGATGGGCCCTGATGAGTGGCACTGATAGGTGGCACTGATGGGCACTGATAGGTGGCACTGATGTGCAGCACTGTTGATGAGGCACTGATAGGTGGCACTGATGTGCAGCACTGTTGATGAGGCACTGATTGTGGGCACTGATAGGTGGCACTGATGTGCAGCACTGTTGATGAGGCACTGATTGTGGGCACTGATAGGTGGCACTGTGGGCACTGATAGGTGGCACTGTGGGCACTGGTAGGCGGCACTGTTGCCTACTGTTAGGTGCCAGTGTTAGGTGGCACAGGTGGGCACTGAGGAGCTGGCGGCAGCTCTCCGCGATCGGGACTGATGTCCCTCTACCGGTCGTCGGTGATCGGCTTTTTTTTTTCACGCTGTCAGTGCGAGAAGAAAAAATAGCCGATTACCGGCTCTGTTTACATCACATGATCAGCTGTCATTGGCTGACAGCTGATCACATGGTAAGGGGTCGGGATCAAACCCTTACTTCGATCTGTGATCCAGCGAGTCTCATAGACTCGCTGATCACAGAGCACGCTGGGTGCCCTGCAGAAAGCACGCAGGCCGCTCGGGCACGGGAGGACGTCAAAAGATGTACTCCTGGCAAAGCAGGTCTGCGCTGTAGCTGTCGTTCGGCTATAGCGCGGATCTGAAGTAGATAAAGAGGAAGTAAACTTCCCTCTAATGTTTATACCTATAGGTAAGACTATAATAAAATATAAAAAATATCTCCTAAACTTGCACCGTGCCGCCCGTGCCGTTTCTTCAGGGCCCTGTACCGTGACCGGCGGCTCCCTCGTGCACACAGCCGGAGTCCGTGGACCTGGAAGGAAGACGGGGGAAGATGGATGTGTCCTACAGCGGGGATGACGAGGGCTTCCTTTGCAGGTAAGTTTTGCATAATGTGCTAGTATGCGATGCATCCTAACTAGCACATTATGCCTTTACTTTGCAGGTAACCAAAAAAAAAAAGAGGCAGTGTTTACTTCCTCTTTAAGTCAATGAACAAGTATGCATCCCTTTAAAATCAGAGTAAAGTCACAGGTCCTTACTTGAGTGGTTGTTCCAGGTAAGGGACACAAAATATTGAAGCACATGGGTATGGCAGCCTCTGCGTCTCTCTCCTTCAGTACAGAAGTGATGTGGAGTCCGAGGAAGGGACCACAGAGCACGGCGGGAGACCTATTCATCTGACATGCCTAAAGTGTTCGATTCTGAAATGGAAGGAAGATAGGCCACTGGAGAGGGGATAATATAAACTCTCTCGCAGGGCCTTTCATCTGCAATAATAAAGTAGAACTCCAATGACTAGGCCTAAGCATTGTCAAATGACAGAGGAGGCAACATCAGCACTACCTCTAGGCTCCAACACCTGCCAACATCCCTGAAAAAGTATTATTGGGCTTCACATAGGCCCACTGGGCCAAGTTACAGTAAGGCTGGGTTTACAATTATGCAAACTGGTCACGGGTTTCCCCCGCATTAGGGTTGCCACCTGTACGGGAATGACCCGGACAGCCCGGGTTTTGACAGCTGTGCCCGGGTTTCTGTTCTCCTGAAACCCGGACACAGCAGCATATGCTCCCGACAGTCTAGCCTGCGTGGTTGTTGTTCATACCCCCAACCCCCCCCCCCCCCCCCCCAGCAGCACCAGCACGCACCCCCCCAGCTCCTGCCGATGAATCCGCTCTCTCCAGAGTCCCGCCAGCCCCACCCTGCTCCGCTCCTGTTGCTGAGTGCACACTCTCCCATCAGCAACACTTGCCCCCCCCTGACAGCCCCACAACAGTGTTGTGGGGCCCAAAGCAGCTGCCTCATACTTGCCAACTATCCTGGTTTAAATTCCCTTGTCCCTTGAGGTTTTAGTCCCATGCTGTGTCCCAATATCTCAGTGTGAAGTGCTGCTACTAATGCTGCCCAGCTCTTCCCTATTGTGTACAGATGACTCACCTGCAGACCCTGTGTTTACATGTAAATTACCGGCATTCATATGTAAAATAGCAGTGGCCTGGCGACATTGATATGTACATCATGCCCCCCTGAGGTCATATCCACAGTAATCTCTAGCAACCAATCAACAAGCAGAAATCATGTGCTGTAACCTCTAGCAACTAATCAGTGAGCCGTAATGTGTGCTGTAACCTCTAGAAACCAGTCAGTGAGCGATAATGATACACTGTAACCTCTGGCAACCAATCGCAATAGCTGCCTGATCTGATTCAGTAAACTGATTTTGAGTCTAGCTGCTGCTTATTGTATGTCTCAGAGCAGGTGGAGAGTGAAACTGCATGGAGGGGGCCCCAAGAAAAGTTTGCCCAGGGTCCAATCAATATTAAAGACGGCCCTGGTTAGGATCACCATACACAGAAGAGCCTTGACGTGGGCACTGCGGGTCTGCAGCTTACACATATATTTGGAAATGTGGGCAAACTAAACCCTCTGTTGTTTTTTTTTTTTTTATTCCTTCTTTAATCATTTCCTTTTCATTATACCAAACAAAGTAATACTTGTATTATCATCCCTTCTCATATCCAAACAGCACCCCCCCCCCCCCCCCCCCCCCCCCCCCCCCACCCCCCCCCCCCCCCCCCCCCCCCCCAACCCCCCCCCCCCCCCCCCCCCCCCCCCCCCCCCCCCCCCCCCCCCCCCCCCCCCCCCCCCCCCCCCCCCCCCCCCCCCCCCCCCCCAAAAAAAAAAAAAGAATAACCCCCAATCTTCATTATATACATATTTGGGATTAATGTCTCTCTATTTTCTGTCTCGTACTGACTGTCTATCACCTACACTTTATCTTCTCTTTGCCATCTCTTCTCCTAAACCCCTGTCTATCCACCTTTCATATGTTTCCGATCCCTTAAATTTAAACCAGCCATCAAATTCAAAAAAAAATTCCATCCTATCTTCACACAAATGGTAAAGTTCTTCCATGTGACAAATGTATTCTACTCTCTTGAGCCAATCTTTCATTGATGGACTCTCCTGTGAACACCATTGCTTTGCAGCATTCAATAAATGGGGTGTAAGTCATTTCGTATATATTGTTTTATTGAATATCCTGTACTGGGGATCAGGTATAAATATACACAGCTCAGAAATAATAAATATTTCTGATCCCAGCGATCAATGGAAAAAAATACGGAAAACGAATAAAATAAAAGAATCTACGAATGAATAAAAATAGTGTTGAATACACTCAGAAAGTAAATACTAGAAGCTGCTGTTATAAACCCACGGTCAATGTCGTCATCAAATACAAAACATGTTCGATTGGATATCAAGTCAAACATTAACAGCGCTATGTGACCTAGCTAAAAAAACAATGATAATAATATCCGCCATTAAACAGACAGTGGTATTGCTCATGGAGTATTAAAACTGAGAAAATGAAACTCAATCAATTTGAACCAATATATATGCACAAATAGTCCTCTTATTATAAAGCTATTGCGTCATAAGTTCACATGCACATGATAGTCCATATGGAAAAAGTTGTTCAAACTATAAATGAACAGAAAGTAGGAAAAAGAGAGCGGTGTCCAATCCACCATAGGAACATAGCAGGTTAAAGGTGCTTGTCTCCTACACCGTCACCGTTTCCACCTTGTGCGCTCCCCAATAGTTGGCTGCTTACCAGAGATGCTAAAAAATGGAGCCTTAATGTAGATATCACTTTAAATCAATCCTTGCACTCCTCCAATTAAGATCAAGATCTCATCAATGGGCGTCAGCATATAAGAATACAAATAAAAGGCTCACATAGTGTTATACCATTTATTGCACATTTTCATGCCCCATATACAAATCGCACTTACATTAAAAACAGATCAAAAAAGCATATAGGCATGTCAGTTCAGTTCAGCATAGCGTCTGCCTCACCCACAACCGGCGTTGTCTCTGTACGAATGGCTGGATGAGTCCCTGGAAGAGCTTGCTGATTCTGACTGTAACGTTGCGTGGCCACGCCCTGCTGCGTTTCGTGATTACGTCTTCAGAGAGCGTGTTTTTAATGTAAGGTGTTCTATCGGGTTGAGGTCAGGACTCTGTGCAGGCCAGTCAAGTTCCTCCACCCCAAACTCGCTCATCCATGTATTTATGGACCTTGATTTGTGTACTGGTGCGCAGTCATGTTGGAACAGGAAGGGGCAATCCCCAAACTGTTCCCAAAACGTTGGGACCATGAAATTGTCCAAAATGTCTTGGTATGCTGACACCTTAATGCGGCGTACACACGGTCGGAATTTCTGATGGAAACAGTCCGATGGGAGCTTTTCAACGGATTTTCCGACCATGTGTATGCCCATCGGTCTTTTTCTGTCGGAATTTCCGACGGACTTTGGATTGAGAACCTGTTCTCAATTTTTCCGACGGAAATCCTTTCTATCGGATTTTCCGATCGTGTGTATGCAATTCGGACACGCAAAATTCCGACGCATGCTCAGAAACAATTCGACTCATGCTCAGAAGCATTAAACTTCCCTTCTATAGTGCTGTCGAATGTGTTTTATGCCGCTGTGTTACAGACCGTCGGAATTTGGTGTGACCATGTGTAGGCAAGACAGTTTGAGTGAAATTCCGTCGGAATTCCGACGGGAAAACCATCAGAGCTTTTTCCGACGAGAATTCCGACCATGTGTATGCGGCATAAGAGTTCCCTTCACTGGAACTCCTGAAAAATAACCCCACACCATAATCCCACCTCCACCAAATGATTTGGACCAGTGCACAAAGCAAGGTCCATAAAGACATGGATGAGCCAGTTCAGGGTGGTGGAATATGACTGACCTTCACTTTGGGATGAAGTAGAGTGGAGACTGCCTTCTCGTCCACATCGGTGCCTGACCTCACAAATGCACTTCTGGAAGAATGGTCAAACATTCCCATAGACACACTCCTAAACCCTGTGGACAGCCTTCCCAGAAGAGTTGAAGCTGTTATAGCTGCAAAGGGTGTGCCAACACAATATTAAACCCTACGGACTAAGACTGAGATGCCATTAAAGTTCATGTGCGTGTAAAGGCAGGCGTCCCAATACTTTTGTGTGTGTGTATATATATATATATATATATACATATATATATATATATATATATATATATATATATATATATATGTGTGTGTGTAGCACGACCCCCTAAGGGACAGCTTGGAATTACCTGCTCATCTGCACTGCCATGACCTGGTGAACATTCCAACCCACCTGACACTCTGGGTTTCGACATCCTTGCACCACCTTAAAATAATAAGTCAGACAACTCTGTGTATTCACGTTCTGATAATGTTTACTAAAAGAGATTGAAAAGGATATTGACACAAAGAGGAGGTAGTGGATCTGCTGTTTTAGGCGACAGCGCCAACTCAGCAAAGGAAATCCTCCAAATAACACAAAGCAAGTTATTATCAAGTAGAACAGTATATTATATACATTGGGTCAATGAAGTACTGGTAGCACCTGTAAGGATGGACACAGCTATCTAAATATACTGACACACTTCTTAAGAGTCTAATGAGAGGTAAAACTTATGCGGCGTACACACGAAGGGACAATCCCGCGGGATTATCCTCTGGACTGAAGTCCAGCGGATAATCCCCTCGTGTGTGGGCGCCGGCGGACTTTTTGGCGCCAAAGTACGGCGGACTAAAGTTTCAAGTTTTGTTTTCAAATTATCCGCTGGACTTGGAAGTCCAGCGGACAATCCCGCCGTTAGTGGGCAAGTCCGCGGGACTTTTGAAATGAAGGGACTTGCCGCTCATCGGCAAGTCCGTTCATTTAGCACGTGACTTCAGGTTACGTAGCTAGCGTAGGCAGTTACTGCCGCCGCGCTAGCTCCGTGACCTGGCATGGATTTAAAGGGAATCCCCACGCCGAAAAAACGGCGTGAGGGTTCCCCCCAAATCCATGTCAGACCCTCATCCGAGCACGCAGCCTGGCAGGCCAGGAAAGGGGTGGGGACGAACGAGCGCCCCCCCCCCCCTCCTGAGCCGTACCAGGCCGCGTGCCCTCAACATGGGGGGTGCCCTGGGGAAAGGGGGGCCGTGCGGCCCCCCCACCCCAAAGCACCTTGTCCCCATGTTGATGAGGACAAGGGCCTCTTCCCGACAACCCTGGCCGTTGGTTGTCGGGGTCTGCGGGCGGGGGCTTATCGGAATCTGGGAACCCCCTTTAATAAGGGGGCCCCCAGATCCCGGCCCCCCACCCTATGTGAATGAGTATGGGGTACGATGTACCCCTACCCATTCACCTAAGGTGTAAAATGTAAAGTAAAAAAAAACACCCACACTTTTGAAAAAATAGTTTATTGCACTGCTCCGGGGGTCTTCTTCCGTCTTGGGGGTCTTCTCGCCGGACTCCCCCGCCATTTACCAAGCTCTTTTACCGAGCGAGGGGAGTCCGGCTACCTTCTTCGTCGTCGCCGCCGTCTGGGGGTCTCGATCCGCCTTCGGGGGTCTTCTTCCGTCTTGGGGGTCTTCTCGCCGGACTCCTCCCCTCTCTTCTGCTCTTTTACCTAGCTCTTTCACGAGGGGAGGAGTCCGGCTACCTTCTTCGTCGTCGCCGCCGTCGTCTGGGGGTCTCGATCCGCCTTCGGGGGTCTTCCGGGGGTCTCTTCTGTTCTTGCGGCGGTCGTCGTCTTCCGCGCCGCCGGCGCCTTGTCCTTCTTCTTGTCCTTCTTGTTCTTCTTCTTCTTCCGATGTTGACCCGTCGCTGTCTCTGCCCGGAATGCCTGTGCCGATCTGCGCTCGGACTTATATAGGGACATGGGGGACAGGGTCACATGTTCATGTCACATGGTGACCCCGCCCCCTTGCGATGTCACAGTCCCAGCATCCTCCGGGACTGTGACAACACAAGGGGGCGGGGTCACCATGTGACATGTGCATGTGACCCTATCCCCCATGTCCCTATATAAGTCCGAGCGCAGATCGGCACAGGCATTCCGGGCAGAGACAGCGACGGGTCAACATCGGAAGAAGAAGAAGAACAAGAAGGACAAGAAGAAGGACAAGGCGCCGGCGGCGCGGAAGACGACGACCGCCGCAAGAACAGAAGAGACCCCCGGAAGACCCCCGAAGGCGGATCGAGACCCCCAGACGACGGCGGCGACGACGAAGAAGGTAGCCGGACTCCTCCCCTCGTGAAAGAGCTAGGTAAAAGAGCAGAAGAGAGGGGAGGAGTCCGGCGAGAAGACCCCCAAGACGGAAGAAGACCCCCGAAGGCGGATCGAGACCCCCAGACGGCGGCGACGACGAAGAAGGTAGCCGGACTCCCCTCGCTCGGTAAAAGAGCTTGGTAAATGGCGGGGGAGTCCGGCGAGAAGACCCCCAAGACGGAAGAAGACCCCCGGAGCAGTGCAATAAACTATTTTTTCAAAAGTGTGGGTGTTTTTTTTTACTTTACATTTTACACCTTAGGTGAATGGGTAGGGGTACATCGTACCCCATACTCATTCACATAGGGTGGGGGGCCGGGATCTGGGGGCCCCCTTATTAAAGGGGGTTCCCAGATTCCGATAAGCCCCCGCCCGCAGACCCCGACAACCAACGGCCAGGGTTGTCGGGAAGAGGCCCTTGTCCTCATCAACATGGGGACAAGGTGCTTTGGGGTGGGGGGGCCCCCCTTTCCCCAGGGCACCCCCCATGTTGAGGGCACGCGGCCTGGTACGGCTCAGGAGGGGGGGGGGCGCTCGTTCGTCCCCACCCCTTTCCTGGCCTGCCAGGCTGCGTGCTCGGATGAGGGTCTGACATGGATTTGGGGGGAACCCCCACGCCGTTTTTTCGGCGTGGGGATTCCCTTTAAATCCATGCCAGCTTGCGGAGCTAGCGCGGCGGCATTTACTGCCTACGCTAGCTACGTAACCTGAAGTTACGTTCGAAATGAACGGACTGCTCCGTGTGTGGGCAAGTCCGTTCATTTTCAAAAGTCCCGCGGACTTTTGGCCGGCGGATTATCCGCTGGAGAAGTCCGTGCGTGTGTGGGCAAGTCCACACCCTCGGAAAGTCCAGCGGACCTAGCCGGAAAGTCCAGCGGATTGTCCGCTGGACTTAGGTCCGCCGGGAAAAGTCCGTACGTGTGTACGAGGCATTAGAGGTGATAGTATAAGGGCCCTTATAGCAGTAATGATAGCAATATCCCCATTGCAGATCTAAAGTTCTTCACCGGCCTGTAGGAGCTCATTAACTGTAATTCAATAAGGTGTGGTAACACGCAATAGGTTCCTTGTAAAGAAAACCAAAGGTGTCTAGGCACAGTGTTCAATGCAAGGTTGGGCGATTGCTCTCTCATCAACAACCAGGCCTATATGATGTCTTCTGGACAGTAACTCGTGTAGCGACACTCGTGTAGCGGATCTGCTGTCTCGATCTCCCTGTGTGAAGCTTGGTACACTGACTGGCAGGCGACCGGAATGATGCTGGATGGACGTATGATCACAAACGGCAGAGCTAGGCCCCTCTGGTACCGATTGGAAGGTGGTACACTGCAACCCCTCTCTCCATGCACGGAGAGGTCCGTCTTGCCTCAGGCCTGGGAGGAAAGAGAGCTCCGCGCAGGCTTTTGCTTCCTGATGGTAGCAAAGATCCCTGGGATATGTAGTCCAGGCACACAATCATGCACAACAATTATCAGTCGGGAGAACTACGCATCCCTCAATCCCTTTTGTTTGGAACACAAATATGATGTCACCTGTTATACTGGTCACTAGAGGGACATGCGATGCATGGAAATGCCAGAGGGTACTGTACCTTACAATTGTAGTCCATATTGCTACATATATATATATATATATATATATATATATATATATATATATCAGGGCTCAAAATGTCAAGTCCTGAGCTACTAGCCAGGCCTCAAGGGTTACTTGCCACCAGTTGCCCCAACCAGCCCACCCGCCCCTAATTCCGCCCCTAAACACGCCCTCATAAATTATCATGAAATTACACTTAAATGTATTATACAGAATTAAGTTATAAAAATAAATATTAACAACAACTGTATCCCTGCTCACCAATGCAGGCTGCGTGTGTCCATCATGCAGCTTTGTGCCCACCAATGCAGCCTTGTGTCCACCATGCAGCCTTGTTCCCACCAATGCAGCCTTGTGTCCACCAATGCAGCTTTGTGCCCACCAATGCAGCCTTGTGCCCAGTGCCCACCATGCAGCCTTGTGCCAACCAATGCAGCTTTGTGTCAACCATGCAGCCTTGTGCCCAGTGCCCACCAATGCAGCCTTGTGCCCACCAATGCAGCCTTGTGCCTAGAGTCCACCAATGCAGCCTTGTGCCCAGTGCTCACCAATGTAGTCTTGTGCCCACCAATGCAGCCTTGTTTCCACCATGCAGCCTTGTGCCCACCAATGCAGCCTTGTGCCCACCAATGCAGCCTTGTGCCCACCAATGCAGCCGTGTGTCCATCATGCAGCCGTGTGCCCATCATTCAGCCTGTGTCCACTATGCAGCCTTGTGCCCACCAATGCATCCTTTTGCCCACCATGCAGCCTTGTGCCCACCAATGCAGTCTTGTGTCCACCATGCAGCCTTGTGCCCACCAAAGTAGTCTTGTGTTCACTATGCAGTCTACCTGTGTAGGGGAGGAGAGGAACAGGAGAGCCGCACAGGTGTTTAGAGCGCAGCGCGGGGAACACAACGATAACAGCTTTCATTTCAATTGCCGTGTTCCCGCCGCACAACGTCATATACTGCCTGGCCCTCTTTGATTGACAGTTCACCCGTCACTGGGATTGGACAGGTGATCTGTCTATCAAAGTCCCGGGACCAGTAGGAGGGGCTGTATCTGACAGCGAGCGGCGGGGAACACGGCTATTGAAATTAAAGCTGTTATCGCTGTGTTCCCTGCGCTGCGCTCTGAACACCTGGACAGCTCTCTCTCTCCCCCTCCGTGATCGCTGGGAGAAAGACTCCCATTCCACACAGGCTACCGGCTCGCTACCGGCTCGCTACCGGCTCCCAGACAGCCCTTCCTCGCCAGCCCTCAAAATCCACTCGCAAAATGCGAGCAGGCGAGTGGATTTTTTGAGGGCTATATATATATATATATATCGTTAGCTAGGCTGAAAAAAGACACAAGTTCATCCAGTTCAACCATAAAAAAATAAAATAATAAATAAAAATAAAATAAATATCGTACAATCCAATATACCCAATTCTATACCCACAGTTGATCCAGAGGAAGGCAAACAAAAAAACAGCAGAGCATGCTCCAATCTGCTACAGCAGGAGAAAAAAATCCCTTCCTGATCCCCCAAGAGGCAATCGGATTTTCCCTGGATCAACTTTACCTATAAATGTCAGTACCCAGTTATATTATGTACATTTAGGAAAGTATCCAGGCCTTTCTTAAAGCAATCTACTGAGTTAGCCAGAACCACCCCTGGAGAGAGTCTATTCCACATTTTCACAGCTCTTACTGTGAAGAAACCTTTTTTGTATTTGGAGATGAAATCTCTTTTCCTCTAGACGTAAAGAGTGCCCCCTTGTCCTCTGTGTTGACCGTAAAGTGAATAACTCAACACCAAATTCACTATATGGGCCCCTTATATATTTGAACATGTTGATCATATCCCCCCTTATTCTCCTCTTCCCAAGAGTGAATAGATTCAGTTCCTCTAATCTTTCCTCATAGCTGAGTTCCTCCATGCCTCTTATCAGTTTGGTTGCCCTTCTCTGCACTTTCTCCAGTTCCCCGATATCCTTTTTGAGAACTGGTGCCCAAAACTGAACTGCATATTCCAGATGAGGTCTTACTAATGATCTCTCTCTCTCTCTCTCTCTGGAGTCCATACCTCTCTTAATACAATATAATATATATTTGTGACCAAAAGATTTTTTTTTGTGTGGAGTTTCGCTCTAAGCAAAGAGTCTCGTTAACATTTCATATACGCATGTGTCCTGACTTCAGAAGCTGAACAATATTAATAGGTAAAGATGAACAAATCTCGTAATACATTTTCCGATCAAACTGACTAAGCTTAGTTATCTATACAATTGTCTGTATTTCCTGTGTTCTCAGAACCCTCCACTTATTCAGTAGTCCAGTGATGTCTATTTTATAGATTTCACATTGTTTTGTCAGCAAAAAATTTTGCTGATCACTTACACCACTTGTAAATCTGGCCTAATGCATTCTATCAGTTCAGTTCAATTTATTCTTCTTTGTTCTATGTATTTCACCAATTTTCACCACCGACTTCTGTATCATAACCATCCATGGCAAACTGTTATGATTCTGAAGAAAAATTAGCAGTGAACTTGGCAGTGAGGAAAGGCAAGGTTATCTTATTATTTTTTAGTTTTGGATAGAAACTGGAAAGTTTTCAGCAACAATAAGTGTAATTTTATATTTAGATCAGCAATTCTCAATCTTTTTGGTACTCTTTAAAAGTATGCAAAATCTCGACACCCGAGTGTTGTGTTACTTATGTTACTTATTTTTTTTTCATTCTTAAGCCTGTGGTGTGTGAAACACACTAAGACTAACACCCGATGCAAAAAAAAAGTGCACACACAAAACGTGAGAACACAAAAAAGTGCAAAGGACCCTTACACTGTTTCCCCGGGGCGCAAGGCTCCTGACAGGGACTCAGGTACTCACTGGCCCACCTAGTCGAAACCAGGTGGACCCCATTCTCTGGGAGGTCTGCCGAAACAGACCAACCCCAAGTACTAGGTGGGGCTCCCCCAAAGGGATACCCCATGAGAGAGGGCAAATAAAGCCAGAAGGCCATATCCACCCCCTCCCAAGACATTCAGGGCAGGCCCAACGACCTACACCCTATTAATCATGCAGTGAAAGTATACCGTGCAAAAAGTGACAAACGTGACAAACACATAAAAAAGGGGAAAACGAAAGGGGATACGTGCAAAGTGCCATGGTGCAATACTACGCCAGGCCCTTCGGCCAGAAATCAAAAAATGTGATAGTGCAGTGACCATCGTGCCAATAAACTCAAAGTGTACCCCATACACAATAAGAATTATGGCACCCCTGGACTGCCACTCCATGGGCACATACACCACATGCTTCTTTCAGAGCCCGGCCCTCGGCCAGACCAATGCAGCCCCATCCCTACCAAGAGAGCTTGAGGATAGCCTTGCCTACAACTAGGGACAAGCCTTGTGCACAAGGCCAGAATCAACCCTGGAGGAAAAAAAGATCCTTTCACGGTTCCCACCTAATTACATCAAGGAAATACTAACTGGCCCCCCAAATTGGCAAAGGGGGTCAGGGTTATTTCCCTAATGACTGATAAGAACAGATACTACACTTGATCTTAGCCAAAAGGCTGAGAAGCAATGCTACTTATCAATGGTAAAACTGAAAGCGGGATGTTGCACACAACCACCCCAATGAAATTAACATCATGTCAGTGGTCCCCCCATCACCATAGAGTCCTCACATCATGGCAGCCCAGGGGAAAGCGCTGCACCCTGTTTAGGAAACACTGCATTAGACAACATGCATGCCAGTGAACAATAGCGTGCTGTAGTCATAGTTTGTTTTACATGTTTGCACTCAGTTATACTGCTAATGGTAAGTTAAACTCATTAGTTAATATAATAACTGGTGCACACACTAATCATATTTATAATTAGATCACCCCCAGTGCATGTTCCTTCACACTTCAGATCAGACCCAATTCCTGCACAGTCACACTTCAGATCAGCATCAATTCTGGCACCTTTATACCTCAGACCACGCCGAATTCATGCACCTTCAGTCCTCAGATCATGCCTAGTTCATGCACCTTCAGACTTCAGATCATGCCTAGTTCATGCACCTTCAGACCTCAGATCATGCCTAGTTCATGCACCTTCAGACCTCAGATCATGCCTAGTTCATGCACCTTTATAGCTCAGATCATGCCCAGTTCACGCACCTTTACACCTCAGAACCGTCTGAATTCCTGCACCAGAGCAGTCCCAAACCCTGCACCTTTAGTTTCCAGATTATCCCCAATTCCTGAATCAAACCTCAGGTCAGTCCCAATTCCTGCACCTTCTGACCTCAGATCAGCCCTGATTCCTTTAACTTCAGACCTCAGATCAGCCCTGATTGCTGCACCTTCAGACCTCAGATCAGGCCCGATTCCTGCACCTTCAGACCCCTGATCTTCCCCAATTCCTGCACTTTCAAACATCAGGTCAGCTTCAATTCCTGCACCTGCAGACCTCAGATCAGCCCCAAATCCAGCACCTTCAGACCCCAAATCTGCCTCAATTCCTGCACTTTCATACATCAGACCAACCGCAATCCTTGCACATGCAGACTTAAGATCAGCCCCAATTCCTGTACCTTCAGACCTCAGATCAGCCCCAATTCCTGCACCATTGTACCTCAGATCAGCTGCAATTCCTGCACCTTCAGACCTCTGATCTGCCACCGTTTCTGCACTTTCATACATCTGGCCAGCCCCAACTATTGCAGCTTTAGACCTCAGATCAAACCCAGAACCCAGATCAATTCCAGAACATTCAGACCTCAAATCAGCCCCAAGTCCTGCACCTTCAGACACCAAAAATTCCCTAATTCCTGCAGTTTTACACATTAGCTCAGCCCCAATACCTGCACCTTCAGATCTCAGATAAGCCCAAGCCCCTGCACCTTCAGACCTCAGATCAGCCCCAATTCCTGCACCATCAAACATTAGGTCAGCCCCAATTCCTGTACCTTCAGACCTCAGCTCATCCCCAATTCCTGTACCTTCAGACCCCAGATTAGGCTCAATGAATGGACTTTAGGTCTCAGATCATCTCCAATATCTGGACCTTCAGACTTCTGATCAGTCAAAATTCCTGCACATTCAGACCTTAGATCAGCTCCAATTCCTGTACCTTCAGAGCTCAGATCAGCCTCAGTGATATAATTGGCAAAATATAAGTAGATTAAACGTCAACTTTATTTATTCTTTGTCTGCGTAAATGACAAAGTGGGTGTGTACTTTGGATATATACCTTGTGATAAAGGATGTCCCTCTCATCTCACAAAGTTGGGATAAAATGTTGGGTTTTAGTTATCATTGGGACAGAACAAGTCAGCAGATGTGATTTCAACTGTTAGCTGCTGTGACAATTGGAGGTGAATGGTTCTACATACTCTGTACTGCAATATGTGTTGCACTATACAAAAAAATATATATACAGTTGTGCTCATAAGTTTACATACCCTGGCAGAATTTATGATTTATTTGGCCATTTTTCAGAGAATATGAATGATAACACAAAAACTTTTCTTTTACTCGTGGTTAGTGTTTGGCTGAAGTCATTTGTTATCAATCAACTGTGTTTACTCTTTTTAAATCATAATGGCAAACAGAAACTACCCAAATGACCCTGATCAAAAGTTTACATACCCTGGTGATTTTGGCCTGTTGACACAAAGGGGTTTGAATGGCTATTAAAGGTAATTATCCTCACCTGTGATCTGTTTGCTTGTAAATAGTGTGTGTGTATAAAAGGTCAATGAGTTTCTGGACTCTTGACAGACCCTTGCATCTATCATCCAGTGCTGCACTGACGTTTCTGGATTCTGAGTCATGGGGAAAGCAAAAAAATTGTCAAAGGATCTGCGGGAAAAGGTAGTTGAACTGTATAAAACCGGAAAGGGATATAAAAAGATATCCAAGGAATTGAAAATGCCAATCAACAGTGTTCAAACTCTAATCAAGAAGTGGAAAATGAGAGGTTCTGTTGAAAACAAACCATGGTCAGTTAGACCAACTAAAATTTCAGCCACAACTGCCAGGAAAATTGTTCGGATGCAAAGAAAAACCCACAAATAACTTCAGGTGAAATACAGGACTCTCTAAAAACATGTGGTATGGCTGTTTCAAGATGTACAATAAGGAGGCACTTGAAGAAAGATGGGCTGCATGGTCGAGTAGCCAGAAGAAAGCCATTACTACGCAAATGCCACAAAGTATCCCACTTAAATATGCAAAACAGCACAGAGACGAGCCTCAAACCTTCTGGCACAAAGTCATTTGGAGTGATGAGACCAAAATTTAGCTTTTTGGCCACAACCATAAACGCTACAAGGCATATGATGAAAGATACACCATTCCTACTGTGAAACACGGAGGTGGATCGCTGATGTTTTGGGGATGTGTGAGCTACAAAGGCACAAGAAATTTGGTCAAAATTGATGGCAAGATGAATGTAGTATGTTATCAAAAAATACCGGAGGAAGATTTGCATTCATCAGCCAGGAAGATGCGCATAGGACGTACTTGGACATTCCAACATGACAATGATCCAAAACACAAGGCCAAGTCGACCTGTCACTTCAAGCTGTCATTGATGTTAAAGGGGGCAATACACGGTATTCAGGACTGGGGTATGTAAACTTTTGATCAGGGTCATTTGGGTAGTTTTTGTTGCCATTATAATTTATAAAGAGTAAACATAGTTGATTGATAATAAATGGCTTCAGCCAAACACTAACCACGAGTGAAAGAACAGTTTTTGTGTTATCATTCGTATTCTCTGAAAAATGGCCAAGAAATCATAAATTCTGCCAGGGTATGTAAACTTATGAGCACAACTGTATGTGTATGTATGTATGTGTGTGTGTATATATATATATATATATATATATATATATATATATATATATATATATATAAATATAAATGCAGCACACAAAGCCCAGTGAATGATACTAAAAAGCTAACTGTCATGGACCACCAACTCTTGACCCAGCCATTAAATGGACAAAAGAAGGTCAGACCCCTATCTGTCTTCCCCCAGCACTGTATGGCTGGAGGGGTCAGTGACAAGGACAGCGGCGGGAAGGGGGAGACCATCCATAGCAGACAATTTCTGCTTATTCATGCCTGTCATCTGCTGCTAAATTACTTCTTTTACATTTGTAATCCCTCACATTCTGCAATGCTCCAGCAGCTCTAAATATTCCCTCCCTATCTATCCTATCCTATATTACTGGGAGGTTTAGCTGTTTCACAATTGATTAGTTCCTCATTTAACAAAATAGTAAAAAAAAACTGAAAAAGAGCAGGCCATGGAATTTACAAATATGCATATACCAGTACAGAAATTTTGATATTTGACATTCATGCACATTTTCTCTGCATCCTATTGCTCTATGTTAGCTGCCATTTTAGATATGCTTTTACGCTACAGCAAATAAAGACATTTTAGACTAGTGATGGTCATAAACAATCGTGCAAGCTGAACTAAATTTCACCATGTGTTGAATAGATTTGAATAGATTAGCTCATGTATCATCAGGTCCATCTAGTGGCCAAAATGAGATATAGTTTTCTAAAATACCTCAATGAGAAAATATAGCAAAATTTGGCCACTAGATGGAGCTGACGATCAAGGAGGTAATCTGTTTCTAAACCATATGATGAATGTTAGAATGTAAACTAATGTGGATAGGTTGTCACAAATTTTATTTTCCGTAACAACATGAGGTGAAAATTGAAGGCTTGGTTGGTCCAATTTTCTAAATCAATGGTGGCACCATCGGATAACAAAACGCACAAATTTTCGATTTTCAATCAACAAAACTTTCGGAATACGACCCATGTAGAGCCTGTATTAGTAAGTGCCTAGGATGGGAAAACGGACTAGACTACTGTCAGCAGGGGCCCTGAGGCCTTGTAAAAATAAGTGTCATAGGGCTGCATGCAGCATCTGGGCCACTGGTTGTGTGCTTCCAGTTGGTGAAGACCCTTTTCTGTTCCATCACCAGCTCCATAAAGACATGGTTTGACGAGTTTGATGTGGAGGAAGTGTTGTGCTCAAGGCCCTGACCTCAACCCCATTGAACACCTATTGGAATAATTAGTAGGTAACACAGCCCCTTGCTGTTCCTCAGATTGTACAGTAATGACATCCTTGAGTGGCATGTTCGCTAGATTACAGCCTGCAGTGCAAATAGCAATGAGGATACTCCAAGTGTGGTAACCATAGCAACCAATCAGATTTCACCTGGCTGGAGTTGGATGGACGAAGGTAAAGTTCTGATTGGTTGTTCTTGTTACTTCATTGTGATCTGCTCCTTGCTGCATAAGCCCCCTTATCATACCAGCTTTCATAGGGGGGAAATTAAAAGGATAGTTCACGTTTACAAAAAACCTGCCTATGCAGGTTAGGGATGTTTGTAGATTAAAACAAACTGTGTAGCTCTGACTAAAGTTGAATAATACCCTTGCTATAGGTGTAGGCCATTGACATACCTTATGAAGCCTAACTGGAATACTCCCAGACGTTGCTAAGTACTCCCAGGACGTTGCTAAGTGAGGCTTAGTCGTCACTGCTCACCTCCACCATGACAGGAGTGAGCTCTTTCTCTGATTCAAACCCCCTCACATACTCTTTTTTTCCCCTGATGGAGTAGCTCTGAGTTCAGCATTTGTGAGCTCACTCCTGTGATAGTGGAAGTGAGCAGTGATGACTAGGCCTCACTTAGCAACATCCCGGGTGTACTTAGCAACGTCCTGGGAGTACTTAGCAACGTCCTGGGAGTACTTAGCAACAGCCTGGGAGTACTTAGCAACAGCCTGGGAGTACTTAGCAACAAAGACAAAAAGAATGACTGCGCTGCAAGAAAAAAACCCTTTCACAGACCAGTGATGGAATGTGGTGAAAAGCATTTAGCAAAACAGTGTTTAGCGAAAAACAGTGATATATCAATTAATTGCAGGTGATAATATCAAAAAGGTGAACGTGTAGTGAGACATTCAACAATAAAAGAAATATAACTCATTTGACCATATATTAGTCAGAGGCTAATAAAGCCAGACATGAAGTGAATATAAAAATTAGCAACAAATTAAATGGTTAACATAATGTCCATATATAGGATAGCCAAAATTCAGTGTTGACATCACTCAATTTACACCACAAGGAAGGAAGTGGCCCAATAGAAAAGATCTTCACCACGAGAACAGCTGCCTCTTACCGAATCTAGAGATCTCCTGTCACAGAGATCACAAGGGCCTTAGGCTTATTTCCCAGCCACGGGTCTCTGGAGGAGGTAGAAGGATTTCCAGGGGTATGGGATAACACTTCCCTCAGAGGGCATAGGCAGATATCATGTGGGGATAGATAAAAAGAGACTCCATAGTGTATCACTTAACAAAGGTAGTTTAATTCAAAAACAAAGTTTACACTTACAGGAATGTTGTTTAAATGTAGCATGTAGATAAAAATAGCTGGCCGGCTTGTATTGCTGCCCGTTGCTTCCGGGTCCAGCGCGATATGTAGTGACGTCAGCACGCCGCTCTCCCTACGCCGTTTCGTCAGAGATGACGTCTTCCAGGGGCCTTAGTACTTAGCAACAGCCTGGGAGTACTTAGCAACATCCTGGGAGTACTTATCAACATCTTGGGAGTACTTAGCAACATCCTGGGAGTATTGCAGTCAGGCTTCATAAGGTATGGAAATGGCCTACACCTATAGAAAGAGCTTTATTCAACTTTAGTCAGAGCTGTACAGTTCGTTTTTATCTACAGATGCCCTTCATCTGTATAGGCTGTTTTGTGGTAAAGGTGAACTATCCCTTTAAAGATATTCCCACAGCACCCAACTAAAGCAGACCCATAATCACAGGCAAGCATTTGCCTGGTTGCTATGACAACAGACTGTTTTCACTTAGGTCACGGATTTAGAAATGAGTCCCAGAGAACGCTCTATGTTGCAGCCTCCAGTTGGGAAGCTACAGGTCTCAGGATGGCTGGGAGGCCACAATAACACTTTTAGATGTTCTACAGCTGGACGGACATGTTACACATACAAGCACACCCTTCGATCTCCTGAGGCACTCCTGAGGCACGCAGTTTAGCAGAAAGTATGTGAGCAAAGGACAACCTCATGCCCCTCTGTCAATTACACAGACCATGAAGGGTCACTTACACCAGCAGAAGTGCATTGAGTTGTGGTAATGCGCACTTTACTGCAACATGCAGCAATGCACTTAAAGCGAAACTTCACCCAAAAGGGGAAGTTCTGCTTTTCTGCATCCTCCGCAACCCCACCCTCTCCCTTTTGGACACTATTTTTTTTTCGGGGGGGGGGGGGGGGGGGGGGGGGGGGGGGGGGGGGGGGGGGGGGGGGGGGGGGGGGGGTTGGGACTGGGTACCTAGAGGGGATGTTTTTCTAGGTCATGTTTAAAAGGTCCCAGAAAGCTGCAGGAGCATTCACAAAATGCAGCGCAACTTGTGCATGCACAGTAGGAAGTCAGCTGTGAAGCCACTAGGACTCACAGCTGGCTTCTATGAGTAAACATGCCAGGGACCCAAAGACTGGTGAAGAACCGGCTCAGGTTAGGACAGCGCTGGATCCTTGGACAGGTTTGTTTCCTTATATTAACCACTTCCAATCTACTGCAGACAAGTGGCTGGTGTAGGCAAGGTGACGTACCCGTACATCGCTGTCTACTTCTACTTCTGGGTTTAGGGCACGTGCATGTGTCCCCTCCAACCAGCACCCGCTGTGATTGAAGTCCTGCCCAATGATTCACGTCCGGGGCATGCTGATCGGCTAGGTACAATCACAGCCCACAGCTCTGTGTTGATAATCAACACAGAGCTCTGTAAAGAGAGAACGATCTCTCTGTTTCTCATCCCTGCAAACCATTAATAAAAGCAGCACACTTTACATTACACATAGTTAGGCACACATTTAACCGCTTGATCATCCTAGATGTTAACCCCTTCCCAGCCAGTGTCATTAGTAAAGTGACTGTGTTTAATATTATCACTATTTTAATGTCAGTGGCAGTTAGCCAGTTCCCCCCAGTTAGTGTCAGATTTCATGCCACACTATCACAGTCCCATTATAAGTTACTGATCGCCGCCATTAGTAGTATAAAAAAAAAAAGAAAAAATTCCAGTATATATACCATAGTTTGCAGCTGCTAAAACTTTCACGCAAACCAATCAATATACAATTATTAGGATTTTTTTTTTTTATCAAAGACATGTAGCAGAATACATTTTGGACAAGATTTATGAAGAAATTCGATTTTTTTATTGGATATGTTTTATAGCAGAAATTTTTTTTTTTTTTCCGTCTATATAACAAAAAAAATAAAAAAAAAAAACAGTTTTGACCAAATACAACAAAAAGAAAGCTCTATTTGTGTGAAAAAAATGATATACATTTTATTTGGGTACAGCGTTGCATGACTGCGCAGTTACCAGTTAAAATATGCTAAATTGTGCTAAAATATTTGCTAAATTGCTAAATATTTGATAAAATTGTGCCAAATATGCTAAAATGTGCTAAATAGCAAAAACTGGCCTGGTTATGAAGGGGGTAAAATCTGTCGGGGCTGAAGTGGTTAAAAGTCATCAGCTACAGCATTTGTAGCTTCTGACTTTGGAATTTTTTTGGGGGGGACTGAAGATCCTCTTTAAAATATGTTACTGCAATGAGGTTGCATTTATTCTGAATGCCACCCAACACACCTTGCAAACATTGCAATGCAATGGCAAGCACTAATGTGCCACACAGTGCACTGCCTAAAAAATGGTGCATGCCCATCAGCAAGATGCATTGGAGTGCCATTCAAATTAATTGTGTCACATTACGCCAATGCATGTAACGTGTTGTGGTGGGGCATGTGGTAACACAGGCAATAGTGTATATGGGTCCTGAAGAATTCATAGGCAAAATGATTGGCTAAACCCACAAGGGCTTTTTGTTTTCACCATAACCTCTCCTCCTGTAAGCTGGCTTTTCAAAATAACAAATGCAAAAATATAGAGTTGGAATGAAACATTTCGTAATTTTAGTAATTAAATATTGCTTTTTATAAAGGTCTATATATCAGATCAGAAAAAGGAATAACTGAAGAGGAAAGAGGGACGGAGGGATTTGGTTCCAAAGGAGACAGAGTCTAGTTGAAGCCATGACACAAGTCATTACAGCATTTATCCCGAGTGTCATTATGGAGCTGTCCATGGTGCTGACTACACATATACTGTACACAGTGCTGCATGGCTGAACCACGGAGGAGAGCGTCTGCATTTATAGCAGGTCACTGAGGCATAAAGGAATTGCATGGTTCCTCCTATGGGAATTAAATGAGGAATAATCATCCCCCTTCGTTGGCTATAGGATGGAAGTGATGATATAAATAACTGCTATTTCACACGAACATAAAGAAACCAGGCAGAGCGATAGATAATGATGCCAAGTATACTATATAATGTACACCGATAATGATCACACCACGCTGTATGATATGTATGTATAATGATACTGAGTATATATACACTGATAATGATCACACCGTATAATGATACTGAGTATATATACACCAATAATAATCACACCGCACCGTATAAATGATACCGAGTATATATACACCGATAATGATCACACCGCACTGTATAATGATACCGAGTATATATACACCGATAATGATCACACCGCACTATATAATGATACGGATTATATACACCGATCATAGGCATGCACACAGGGTACGCCATGTGTGCCTGGGCACACCCTAATCACCGCATGTGGCACAGATTCCCACTGTTTAGACCCCTGATATTTCACCCAAGCCCCATAATGGGGCTCCAAATAAAAAAAAATAATAATAGAATAAATAAAATTGTAAAAAATAATAAAATAATGAAAATAAAAACTACTGATACCAATCTCTGCCTTACTGACACTGTCCATTGCTCTTCTGACACCGTCAGTATATATACACATGCACACACACGCATATACACCAATAATGATCATACCGCACCGTATAATGATACAGAGTATATATAAACCTGTAGGCAGTCTACTTTCTCCACTGCAGGTGGTTCTCAACTGTAGTGGCAATGTAGGTGGAGGAGGAAGTCGAGAGCACCCTTGGTCCTCTATGATCTCCTTGGTCACAGAGAGGCAGCATCCGATTAGGTGCTGGCGTCTCATGTGACTTTGGCAGTTATCTTGGCAAGACCATGGTTCCCGGGTTTGCCGTGCATTTTGCATGTGGATACATCCTTCCAGGAAGCCTCCCTACTTGGGTACAGACCAGCCAAGCCGTATTCCGCCCCTTGAAACAGACGCTGTTGGCACACCTGAGACCTACTGCTACTATGCATCGCTGTGCATCCTGTAAATGCAAAAATGACTCCTTGCACCCCTCCAAGAGGTAGTCTGGTCTCTGCTCATTGGGGCTTACAAGAAGCTTCAAGGGGTCACAATAATGGTGGAACCCCGAAGTGACGCTAGGAGAGTGGCTGGTTGCACCTTATCCAAGGTCTAAAAAGCAAAGGTGCTGATGCAACTCATCAACCTGGGGACCTGGGGATAACCCCGATTTCACTCTTTAACCATGCTACCATAGCAGACCTTTACGTGCGTCACTATATCTTGAAGGCTCAGCCAGGGGTAGAAGTCATTTGCGCTGCACTACAAGCACCCAAGACCCAATTAGATGAGTCACAATACAAACTACTGCCAGAACAGCTGGCCACCCCCTTCCATGGCTATCCTCTACCTCAACAGCAGCTGATTCCCCAACTACTAGAGAAGCACCTACTGGCCTTTGCCATGAGCCCCGGAAGACTACAGTTTGCACAGAGGCCAATGACCACCAAATTCATAATGGGGAAAACTCCACCCATCCTAGAGCGGTACTGACACATTCCCCCACCCCTGTGCCAGGAGGTCAAGGACTTGTTTCACAAAATGCTACAGAGCAGGGTGATTCAGGAGAACCGTAGCCGATGGACTGCTCCCATGGATGCTGGTATGTCATGTGACGTTAACGGCCATCTTGGGTCAGACAGAGGCTATTTAAGACCCTGGCTCCCGGGTTTGGCACACATTTCGCGTGTGGGTAGTGTAGGGACAGGTTACCCATCTGTCGGGGACAGTGCTTAGCATCAGGGAGAGATTTCAGATAAGTAGGGAAAATGCAGGGACATGTTGTGCATTACTGAACTACAATTTCAATACAGTTCTGCTCTCTGAAACTGGACTCTGAGTGTTTACTGCCGTTGCACCACACTGCACCTCCCCACACCGAGAATGATCACGTTGCAGTTAACATGGGTATATATAAACATAGTTATAGAATTCTAAATTACATTTTCTATATATAGTATACATTTCTTCATAGACAGAATTGTTGTTGGATGTAAGCAGCTGTTATTAGCTGCTGCAATGAGCTCAACCTTGAAGGAGGCATTGAAGTAAAACCTGCACCTTTTAATGAAAAAAATCATATGCTGTGATGTACCATTAAAGTGTATTTCAGGCCAAAAACATTCCCTCATCAATGGTTTTGATGTGAATAGGAAAGGATTAGAACTTCTGGTAGATTTTTACTGCTATTCAGGGCTCCCTTTGCCCTCACTTCCTGGCAGAGAACATGATGTCACTGCCCTGACTCCACCTCATCTAACCAGAGAACCCATTACATTCATTCAGAAAATGAAAAACATTCTTTAACCGCTTAAGCCCCGGACGATTTTGCTGGCCAAAGACCAGAGCACTTTTTGCGATTCAGCGCTGCGTCGCTTTAACTGACAATTGCGCGGTCGTGCAACGTGGCTCCCAAACAAAATTGACGTTCTTTTTTTACCACAAATAGAGCTTTCTTTTGGTGGTATTTGATCACCCCTGCGGTTTTTATTTTTTGCGCTATAAACAAAAAAAGAGCGACAATTTTGAAAAAAACACATTATTTTTTACATTTTGCTATAATAAATATCCCCCAAAAATGTACAATTTTTTTTTTTTCCTGCGACATTATGGCAGACACATCGAACATTTTTGACACATTTTTGGGACCATTGTCACTTATATAGCAATCAGTGCTATACAAATGCACTGATTCCTGTGTAAATGGCACTGGCAGTGAAGGGGTTAACCACTAGGGTGCAGTGTATGGGTTAAGTGTGCCCTGGGGAGTGTTTCTAACTGTGGGGGGTGTGGCTACGTGTGACACGTCACTGATCTCTGCTCCGATCACAGGGAGCAGAGATCAGTGACACTGTCACTAGGCAGAACGGGGAGATGCTTGTTTACATTAGCATCTCTCCGTTCTTCCTCTCCGTGAGGTGATCGTTGGTAACCCCGTGGCGATCGAGTCTGCAGGACCCGTGACCCGACTCACGGAGGTCCCGGCTGGCACGTGTGCGCTGCCGGCGGCACGCACGCGATGGCACGGGGGCAAATTTAAAGGGACGTACAGGTACGCCCATTTGCCCAGCCGTGCCATTCTGCCGATATGGTTCCAGTGCTGAGCAGCCAACCTCCTGTGTTCTCAGTGCATCAGGCCAGCTGCTCAGCACAGGACCCAGAAGCAAGTCGAGATCACTGGAGTAGTCATGTCTACTTCAGGGATTTCCAGCTTTCAGGGGCATCAGCTAGGTATGGTATATACATAGTGTAGGATCTCGCATCAAGTGTAGACCTTTTAAGGACACCGCCACTCACTTTTTCTTTGTTCAAGGGCTGGTCTTACCCATTTTTTAAAAGAAACTTCAGCAAACACACATAAGTTTACCTCGCAGAGGTATTCAGCATTTTAATCCTGCTTCAAAATAAATTATATTCAGCCCTTCTGGCTTGTAAACGCAGCATTCCTACTCTGGCCTTACCCTTTAGGCTTTTTCTCTGTCTCCCACAGACTGGACACTTAGTAACTCGGTCCATACAGCTAGCAGCCTCGTGCTGCACTGGCTCCCACATCTCTCCTAGGTAGAGCCCTCCAGACTCCTGGGCCAGACCTCCTGTCTTCCAAGGTGGAGCCCAGAACCCTAGTCAGGGCGATACTTAAAGCCCAACACACAGCTGACCCATTAGGCCCCTTTCACACTGGGGCGTTTTTCAGGCGCTTTAGCGTTAAAAAAAAGCGCCTGTAAAACGCTTGAAAGAAGCCTCATCTGCAATTCCAATGTGAAAACTCAAGTGCTTTAAGGCCCCTTTCACACTGGGGCGTTTTTCAGTTGTTTTTCAGGCGCTTTAGCGTTAAAAAAAGTGCCTGTAAAACGCTTGAAAGAAGCCTCATCTGCAATTCCAATGTGAAAACTCAAGTGCTTTAAGAGCCCTTTCACACTTCCAGCGCCCGAAAAACGCTGGTAAAGCGCCGCTTAAACTAGCGGCGCTTTACCAGCGCTTTTCGAGCGCTAGTGGGGCACTTTTAACCCCTGCTAGTGGCCAAAAAAGGGGTTAAAAGCGCCCACAAAGCGCTGCTGCTACAATCGCTTTTCAGGCGTTTTTCAGGCGTTTTTCAGGCGTTTTTCAGGCGCTTCCCATTGATTTCAATGGGAAGAGGCGCTTTAGGAGCGGTGTATTCACCGCTCCAAAAGCGCTGCAAAGAAGCTGCTTGCAGGACTTTTTCTAAGGCCCCTTTCACACTGAAGCGCTTCTAAACTGCCAGTAAAAACACTGAGCGCTTTTGAAGAGCTTTCTATTAATTTTAATGGGGAGGGGAGTTTTTCACAGCCCTGCCAGCACACTGCCCCAGTGTGAAAGTGTTCATTGATTTTAATGGAAATAAGTTTTCATGAGATTTTTAGGCGCTGTTTTTAGCGTGAAAGCGCCTGAAAAGCGCCTCAGTGTGAAAGTGGTCTAACGGCCTGCCAGCGCAGCGCCTCAGTGTGAAAGCACTCGGGCTTTCACATTGGGATTGCAGTTGCAGCTTCTTTCAGGCGCTTTACAGGCGCTTATTTTAACGCTAAAGTGCCTGAAAAATGCCATAGTGAGAAAGGGGTCTCAGTGTGAAAGCACTCGGGGCTTTCACATTGGGATTGCAGTTGCGGCTTCTTTCAGGCGCTTTACAGGCGCTTTTTTTAATGCTAAAGCGCCTGAAAAACACCTGAAATACGCCCCAGTGTGAAAGGGGCCTTAGTGTAAAAGCAAGAGAGGGGTGAGGCGCCAACTGAATGAATCTAACTCGTTTAAATAAATGTGATTTGAATCCGACATTACAGGAAGATTACCCAGGCATTTCCTGAAAGTGACTTCTAAATTTGCATCAAAGTAGTACTCAAGTTGCCAGCAAATCGCCAGCAAGTCACCTGGCAAAGTCACACCGTAAGTTACGCAACTTTCAGGTCCAGCTATTTAATTTAAGTGGTTAGCACTTCCAATTAGCAGTACTAGGGTCATTGGGGGAGATTTACTAAAACTGTGCACTCAGAATCTGATGCAGCTGTGCATAGCAGCCAATCAGCTTCTAAATTCAGCTTGTTCAATTAAGAGTTGGCAATAAAACCTGGAAACTGATTGGTTTCTATGCAGAGCTGTACCAGATTTTGCACTCTCCAGCTTTAGTAAATAACCCCCTATTGGTTTGAATCCCAAACTTAGTACTACCAGCATGGAGTTTGCATGTTCTGCCTGTTTCCTCCTACACTCTAAAGCCGCATACACACGATCAGACTTTCTGTCGGGAAATGTTCGATGTCAGGCTGTTGGTGGAAAATCCGACCTTTGTACGCTCCATCGGACAATTGTCGGATATTCCGCAGACAAATGTTGGATAGCAGGTTTTCAAATTTTCCATGGACAAATGTTTGTTGTCGGATTTTCCGATCGCGTGTACACAAGTCCGTCGGACAAAAGTACAAAGTACAAACACGCATGCTCGGAAGCAAGGAGGAGCCAGAAGCGGTCGGTCTTGTAAACTAGCGTTCGTAATGGAGAATTAACATTCGTGACGTGGCAAATTATGAAATCTCCAAATGCAGCGCACAATTCTCTTCTTCTTTAATGGGATAATAATGAAGCTGCTTTGCTGGTGATACTGATGGAGTTTTTGCAAACAAATTTTCAAAGGCTTTTTTTTTCTAGTGATATTAAGAAAAATATTATTATGCTTTTTTTTTTTTATTTGCTTTTTTTTTTTATTTGGCAAGTTACCACAACACCATTATCCTGTAGTTTTTAAGATCAAAGATACAACAATGTTGGTGTCCCTTGTTAATTTTACATTCTATTTTTTAAATGTAACTGCCGACTCCCAAACTGTCATTTGAAGTAAAACACACAGCCAAGTATTATTCTACACAATTTTTTTATTGTGCATTTAAAAAAAAAAAAATGAGACATGCTATCTGCCAATAGAACTTAACCAAAAAGTGCATTCAATGCATCCAAAAATATAGAAAATATACCAAATCAAATCATTATTTAACCAAAAAATAATGTCAAAGCAATAACTCCAAGGCCAATAATAAATAACACGTTATCTCCTCCGATTCCGCAACATGGCTGGTTGAGGAACGGCCGTTCAAAAAAAACAAAAAGTGAAAACAAATGAAAAGTGCAAACAAAAGCGCAAACTGAAAAGCGTGAAATGAAAAGTGCGAAATGAAAAGTGCGAATCAACACTTGCCAAAATTCTACTAACACAAAATTAGCAGAAGGAGCCCAAAGGGTAGCGCTAAAGAGCTGAAAAACAACGTAGCGCGTCACTACGTTCGTATTTGTTGGCCAACAATTGTGTGTACGCAAGACAAGTTTGGGCCAACGCCCTTCGGACAAAAGTCTGCGGTTTTGTTGGCCAACAATCCGATCGTGTGTACGAGGCTTAAGGCCTGGGTCACACCTATGCATTTTTTAGTGCAATTTCAGTTTTGCAGAAACACACTACAGTCCATTTAACATGGTTTCCTATGGGTTATGTTCACAACTGTGCATTTTATGGAAAGGGCCAGGGGTTTTTTTTTCCTGTTTTTTAGTACCATAGACTTCAATGGTTTAAGGCTCGATTTACATCTATACATGTTGCTTTTGAGCGTTTCTGCGGTGCTTTTTGTGGTGCTTGCTGTGTTTTTTGGATGCGTTTTTACAGAGAGTTTGCTGTGATTTGCTGTGTATTTTCAGTTTTGCTCTGCGCCCCCCACCCCAAAGCACCTTGCCCCCATGTTGGTGGACAAGGGCCTCTTCCTGACAACCCTTGCCCGGTGGTTTCGGGGTCTGTTAGGCGGGGTGGCTTATCGGAATCTGGAAGCCCCCATTAACAAGGCGGCCCCCAGATCCTGCCCCCCCATGTGAATGAGTATGGGGTACATTGTACCCCTACCCATTCACTAAAAAAAGTAGTGTAGTGTAGTGTTAAAAAATACAGTAGACAGTTTTTGACAAGTCTTTTATTAAAAATCTTCTTCTCCACTTCTTCCTCTGGTCTTCCTCCATCTTCTCCCGCATCTTCATCCTCCGGTCTTCTCCTTCTTCCCCTGCTTCTTCTTCCGCTCTTCTTCTGTCTTCTTTGTCTGGTGTTCATCTTCCTCTGCCACCGCTCCAGCCGACGACCCTCCTCCGATGCTGCTGATCTGTTGGTGCCTATGTCCTGCATTTCTTAAATAACGATGGGGGCGTGGCAATCAGATTATGTCATTCGGAGGCCACGCCCCTTGTGACGTCACAGACCAATTATGCCCAGACAACCACCAGGCAGAGCCCCCCCTGCCCCAAAGCACCCATCCCCCTATGTTGAGGGCCTGCGGCTTGGTATGGTTCAGAAGGGGGGGGGGGGGGCACTCGCTACCTTTCCTGACCTGCTGGGTTGCATGCTCGGATAAGGGTCTGGTATGGATTTTGGGGGGACCCCCACGCCATTTTTTTTTTATTTTGGCGTGCAACCAGCTATATAGAGGAGTGCAAAAAAAAGAAATAAAAAAAAATGCAGAATGCAAATCGCGGTAAAAATGCAGTACTTGCGTTTTGGATGCAGGTCCATTGAATTCTATTACATGAAAAACGCTGCATTTTGCGGGAAAAAAAGTCCCCGACCCTTTCCAAAAATGCATTGATGTGAACATGTGTTAAAAAATTTCCCTGCATTTCTGCAAAATGCATCAAAAAACGCATTAGTGTGAATCAAGGGGACTGATGTGACTGTACAATATATATGTAAAACGCTCTGTAAACTGACAGAGCTATATAAGTACCTACATGTTTGGTATCTATTTACTGGATGCAACATCATCTTTTATCATTTAAAAAAAATATATATGGATATTATATTTTTTGTTCGCTAAAATAATTTTGTGTATTTTTTTCCAGCAATTTGCGTCCGATAAAGTGTGCACATTTTGTGCAACATAAAAATTGCAACAGCCATCATTCTATTCTCCAGGGGCTCTGCTTTCAGAAAATATATAATGTTTGGCGTTTCTAAATAGCTTTCTAGCAAAACAAAAATACGCATATTTTAACAAAAAAATGTAATTTGCCTTGGACAGCAAGTGGTTAAAATGCAGCTTTGGCTTCAGTTCCATATGCATCCACCAGGTGGCAGTCAGAATACACATAAAATTGTGGGTGATGTTACTTGTGTTCCTGTAACCATATACAGTATTTGCAAAAAAGCTTCAAGTCGCAGCACGCTCTTGTAGCCAAGCACTGGTGCAGCGGATGACAACCATATAATAGCACACCTGTCAGGTTTTTTTTATTACTGTCTGTATCCCCATTAGGCAGGTTCATCCTCTCTATTTGTTTGCCATTATCACTGAGAGTAAAAAATGAAAGAAAATCCCAAAGGTTGAGTTGTCACCAGAACAGGAATAGAGGAGAAAACTTCCAACGGGGACACTAGTTCTGGTAACAACCAGGGATTTCATCACTTTGGAGGGATTTCCTTTCACTTCCTGTTTTGGCTATGGGACAGGAAGTGAAGGGAAATCTCCCCAATGGGACACAGATGGCAAAAAACTGACAGGGGTTATAACCCTCCCTTACTTACTTGTCCGCAATGAAAAAAGTTTTGTTACCTCCCAAACCTTCCCTTTTTTTTTCCTCCCCTGGACGCCCCGTAGGTTAACCCCTTCAAGCCGACCGTACGCAAATTTGTGTTCATGGCTTGAAGGGGTGTTATCCTAAAGGAGCAGGAGGGGGCATCCCCCCCTCCCGCCACCTTCCGCCACTTTTCCCGGGCCCCCTGTCCCACTGGGAGACCCGAGCCACCAGCCGGCGTTTCCTCCGGCTGGGCTGAGACCCGAACAAAGCTGGATTCAGCTCCGATCAGGTCTACGATGTAAAATCCCAGAAGTGTCGTCAATGGCGTTGATTTAAAAAAAATTACAGTATTCAGAATCACCAATTTGGGCGATCTGAATACTTTTAAGTGCAAAGGAGGGATTTGGGGTCTTTTATGGATCCCTCCATAAAGAGTACCTGTCACTGCCTATTTCTGTCACAAGGGATGTTTGCAATAAAAGTGATCAGAAAAAAAAAAAGTGATCAGAATTTTTTTTTAAGGGACAATGTAAAAAAATTTAAATAAAATAAATAAGAATTTTTTTTTTTTTTTTAACCACTTCAGCCCCGGACCAATTGGCAGCCAAAGGACCAGGCCCCTTTTTGCGATTCGGCACTGCGTTGCTTTAACTGACAATTGCACGGTCGTGCGACGTGGCTTCAAAACAAAATTGGCGTCCTTTTTTTCCACAAATAGAGCTTTCTTTTGGTGGTATTTGATCGCCCCTGCGGTTTTTATTTTTTGCGCTATAAACAAAAATAGAGCGACAATTTTGAAAAAAATGCAATATTTTTTGCTTTTTGCTATAATAAATATCCCCAAAAAATATATAAAAAAACTTTTTTTTCCTCAGTTTCGGCCGATACGTATTCTTTTACATATTTTTGGTAAAAAAAAATTGCAATTAGCGATTATTTATTAGTTTATTTATTTATTTATTATAGCGTTTACAAAATAGGGGATAGTTTTATAGCATTTTTATTAATATTTTTTTTTTTTTACTAGTAATGGCGGCAATCAGCGATTTTTATTGTGACTGCGACATTATGGCGGACACATCGGACATTTTTGACACATTTTTGGGACCATTGTCATTTATACAGCAATCAATGCTATTTAAATGCATTGATTCCTGTATAAATGACAGTTGTAGTGAAGGGGTTAACCACTAGGGGGAGGGGAGGGTTATGGGCTGTGACGTGTGTGTTTTTTTTTTACATTAGGGGGCGGGGCTGACGTCTGACGTCATTGATCGGCTTTCCCGATGACCGGGAACAGCCAATCAATGACAGGCAGTGTAGGAAGCCGAAGAACGGGGAGAGGTATGTGTAAACAAACCTCTCTCCGTTCTTCAGCTCCGTTACCCGATCGCGGGACACCAGCGGCGATCGGGTCCGCTGGTCCCGCGGCCGGGGTCACGGAGCTCCCGACCGGGTCACGAGCGCGCCGCTGGCGGCGCGCACGCGACCCACGGGCAGGCATTTTAAAAATCCCGTACTGGTACGGGATTTTGCCTGCCCGTGCCATTCTGCTCACGTATATGTACATGAGGCGGTCGGGAAGCGGTTAAAGCGCCCTCGTCCCCGCGTGCTGGCACAACAAAGAAAATACATACGGAAAACCTACGGTGTTCAAATCACACATGTGAGGTATCGCTGTGATCGTCAGAGTGAGAGCAATAATTCTAGCAAAAGACCTCCTCTGTAACTCTAATCTGATAACAGTAAAAAAACTTTTAAAGCATCGCCTATGGAGATTTTTAGGTTCCGTAGTTTGTCGCCATTCCAGAAGTGTGTGCAATTTCCAAGCATGACATGTTAGGTATCTATTTACTCGGCGTAACATCATCTTTAGCATTATTATAAAAAAAATTGGGCTTACTTTACTGTTTAGTTTTTTTTTTATTCATGAAAGTGTCTTTTTTCCCAAAAGATTGTCTCTCTCTTCTCCCAGCCATGCAAGGGAGGAGGGAGGGGGAACTGTCAGTGCAGGCTCTGAGCTGTATGAGAGAGAAGCTCTCAGCTCAGAGCCGGTCGAACAACCTCGCTGGGCCCCCCCAACAGTGGCTGAATGCCAGGGCCTAGTCACAAATACGACCTCTGCGACCCTCTTAGTTCCACCACTGGCACCATATGATGCTGCAAGACAAAGTAGGCACCCCAAAACAAGAAAAACTGGGGCAGCAGTCATGGCACCAGCTTAAACCAGAACATAGATGCTGTTATTTTTCAACTTCCTTTAACAGGCCAAGCTGTCAAGGAAAAGTGGCAGTGAAAGGTTTGAGACTTACCATTGACAGGGGTGCTTACAATGGTCAGCTTTTATTTATTTATGTAAAGCCTGTATCCCAAAAGGAAAAAAAAAATGTTTACCTTAAAGCGGTGTTTCAGCTTCAAAAAAAAAAATTTAAAAGTCAGCAGCTAAAAAAAAAGTCGCTGCTGACTTTTAATAAGTAAACTTACCCTCCCAGGGCGCCCGCGATGCCGTTCGTGGAGGCCGAGATGTCCTTCGGCGTTCCGGATCCAGCGCCGCCATCCTCAGTAAGGGCAGCGGCTTTGCGCGGCCTACTGCGCGAGTCGGCGCGGCCTACTGCGCATGCGCGAGTCGGCGTGCGGCCTACTGCGCATGCGCGAGTGGGATTTGTGAATGGGGAACGCAATGTGTTGTGGGACACAGTTCCCATAACACACCGCGCCCCATTCACTAGAAGACGGAAGGAGAGAAGATCACCGCGGCGCTGGAGGAGGCAGATTAGGACAATCTGCCTAGCAACAGCCATTTCTGGTAAGTAAAAAAAAAAATATTTTATTTTTTTTTCATTTGAAATTGTTACTAACATTTTTGAAAGTTTTTGTTTTCAGGGTGTCCCTCCACTTTAACTGCTTATAAAATGTTGGCTGGAGTTCAGCTTCAATTTGTTAGTCAAGTCCATCTAAATCTGCATGTCCATCTAACACTACCCTCTCCCTAGATTGACAATGCTGCTGTCCAAGGGTGTCTCAGTTATTCCTCCAACTCCTCCTCTCAGCACCCCTGTGGTTCAGAAAAAGGCCCTGTGAAATGTGTAAAGCCTACTCACAGGACATAAATCCTACGTATCACAGAATTCAGGGAAGTAAATGCGTGGGATCCTCACAAAGTAAGTTTACAAACTTTAATGATTATTTGCATAAATTGGACAGCGCTAAGTGGTTAGCACTTCCACCTAGCAGCACTTGGGTTGTGGGTTCAAATCCCAACCACAGCACTACCTGCCTGGAGTTTGCATGTTCTGCCCGTGCCTGCGTTGGTTTCCTCCGTGTACTCTGGTTTCCTTGCACATGCCAAAGACATGCTGGTTGGTCAATTTGCTCTAGTATGTGTATGTAAGTTAGAGACCTTAGATTGTAAGCTCCTTGAGGGCAGGGACTGATGTGAATTTATAATATATATGTAAAGTGCTGTGTAAATTGATGCTGCTATATAACTACCTGTAATAAAAATATTAATAGAAGTAGGCTTGAATTACAATGTGGAAATGAATATATGATTTTACATTTTCACCACTTTAAATAAGGGGGTCTCCAAACATTCTAAAGAAAGGGCCAGTGTACTGTCCTTCGGACTTTGGGGGGGGGGGGGGGTGGACTGTTGCCATTGGAAATTGAAATGGTCCTGGCATCAGTGGGAGTAAACAGTGCATCTTTGGCATTAGAGGGAGGAATGGTGTACCATTGGTGTCAATGGAAGAATAGTGACCTATCCTTGGTGTCAGTGGGAGAATAGTGCCTCATTGTTGGTGTCAGTGGGAGGAATAGTGCCTCATTGTTGGTGTCAGTGGGAGGAATAGTGCCTATTGTTGGTGTCAGTGGGAAGAATAGTGCCTCATTGCTGATATCAGTGGAGGAATAGCGCCTCATTGTTGGTGTCAGTGGAAGAATAGTGCCTCATTGTTGGTGTCAGTGGAAGAATAGTGCCTCATTGTTGGTGTCAGTGGGAAGAATAGTGCCTCATTGTTGGTGTCAGTGGGAAGAATAGTGCCTCATTGCTGATATCAGTGGAGGAATAGTGCCTCATTGTTGGTGTCAGTGGAAGAATAGTGCCTCATTGTTGGTGTCAGTGGGAGGAATAGTGCCTCATTGTTGGTGTCAGTGGGAAGAATAGTGCCTCATTGTTGGTGTCAGTGGGATGAATAGTGCCTCATTGCTGATATTGGTGGAAGAATAGTGCCTCATTGTTGGTGTCATTGGGAGAAATAGTGCCTCATTGTTGGTGTCAGTGGGGGAAATAGTGCCCCGTTGTTGATGTCAATAACAGGAATTATGCCCCATTGTTGGTGAGTGGGAGGAATAGTGTCTCATTGTTAGTGTCAGTGGGAGGAATAGTCCCCATTGTTGGTGTCAGTGGGAGAAATAGTGCCCTGTTGTTGTTGTCAGTAACAGGAATTATGCCTAATTGTTGGTGTCAGTGGGAGAAAAAGTGCCCCAAAGGCCCAATAAAGGAAAGCAAAGGGCCGCATCCGGCCCCCAGGCTGCAGCTTGGAGGCCACTGCTTTAAATGATGGAGTTACATAGCTGATTAAATCTGTTACTGTGGACTGAAAGATTGCATTTCACAATATTATTTGAATCACGTTTTATGAACATCCCTCGTGAGGCAACAATATTTCTTGCTGTATCCTTCATCGGCATTTTTCTTGATGAAACGGTGACAATGTACCATTTAATACATTCTAGCACACTGGTATTATAAATGTTTGTGCTTCATGTTACAATAGAGAATCATGCTGTACAGATCCCAGATTATAATGTTGCACTATGTTCCGTGTACATAGAAAAATAGAACATTATTTTACCCAGATAGGCTGAACTACAAGGTCAGTAGGAACTTTAACCACTTGCCGACCGCGCTATAGCTGAATGATGGCTACACCGCAGTCCAGTTCTGGGACGCCGCCATAGGATGGCTTCTCGTGACCGCGCTCCCGCCGCATGCCCGTAGCGGGGTGTGGATAGTGCTCTCTATGATCGCAGTTTTCGGAGGACACTGCTGATCACGTCTTGAGGTAAAGAGCCAATCTTTATCACGTGATCAGCTGTGTCCAATCACAGCTGATCACAATGGTCAACAGAAGCCAGTTATCGGCACTTTTTGTCCTGTTTATCAGTGCAGTCCCAATAGTGCCCACCAGTGCTGCCAATGTGTGCCCACAAGCGCTGCCAATCTGTGCCCACCAGCTGCCAATCAGTGCCCATCAATGCTGCCAATCAGTGTCACCTATCAGTGCCTATCAGTGCCACCTACCAGTGCCCATCAGTCCTGCCTATTAGTTCCACCTCATCAGTGCCTCCCCATCAGTGCCCACCAGTGCCACCTTATCAGTGCCCACCAGTGCTCCCTATTAGTGCCGCCTATCAGTGCAGCCTCATCAGTGCAGCCTATCAGTGCCCATCAGTGCAGCCTATCAGTGCCCATCAGTTTGCGAAATTTGAAAACAAGCTATGAAACTTTTTTTTTTTTTGTTTTCAAAATTTTAGGTCTTTATTACTTTATTTTGAAAACAAATAAAAACCTCAGTGGTGATTAAATACCACCAAACAGAAGCTATATTTGTTTGAAAAAAATAAAAATAAATGTTGTTTGGTTACAGTGTTGCATGACTGCTTAATTGTCATTGAAAGTGCGACAGCGCTGAAAGCTAAAAATTGGCCTGGGCAGGAAGGGGGTGAAAGTGCCCAGTAGGCAAGTGGTTAAAGTTGCACTCCAGGTATGATCTTTATTGCATAGTTTGCAAAGGTCCAGCTTGCCACAATGTAACTATATATATATATATATATATATATATATACCATACCTGAGCGACTGCTGTGAAAACTGAGTCGCTGAGCGTCTTTTCTTCTGCATAGCGACCACAGAAGGTGGGTCACTACTGCCAACCATTCAGCATATTGTAATTTATTTTTTCAATGAAGACAAGGTAAAGTTGTGACATCACAGTCTTCACCTCATCCAATCACACAATACCTTGTATTCATTTGATTTCACTTTGAGCAAGTGAAAGGCACAAATAGGGTAATATGTTTTCAGTGATACCTGACAGAGCTCTGTCCACAGGCTCTATAGCAAACCAGAGGGCAGAATATATTTAATAAAGCAGCACATGCATTGGACATCTCTGCTAATCACCTCTAGTTTTTTGTAGAGAATCTGGGAAGTCTGGAAACCCAAAGGTGTTCTGCTATGTAAATAGCCACCAAACTAAAATTGTTGTAGATTCTGGCCTGTCCCCTTCTGAACATCACTATTGGTGAGTGAGGCCATCCATCACAATGATGGGGTGATGGTGACATGCAGGAAGTGGAAGAGGGTATGCAAGAGACCTCAACAAGAGTAGCTTCAGGTGTTTTGGGTCTAAACAAATTTTTTTGGGGGGGAGGTTTTCAGCTCTTTAGCGCCACCCTTTGGGCTCCTTCTGCTAATTTCGTGTTAGTAGAAGTTTGGTTAGTGTTGATTCACGCTTTTGATTTTGCGCTTTTCATTCATTTCTGAACGGCTGTTCGTCAACCAGACATGTTGCGGAATCGGAGGAGATAACAGGTTATTTATTATTGGCCTTGGAGTTATTGCTTTGACATTATTTTTTGGTTGAATAATGATTTGATTTGGTATATTTTCTATATTTTTTGGATGCATAGAATGCACTTTTTGGTTAAGTTCTATTGGCAGATAGCATGTCTAATTGTATTTGTTTTCTTTTTTTAATGCACAATAAAGATATTGTGGAGAATAATACTTGGCTATGGTAAAACCAATTTCCTCAGAGAAATGGGACTTTGAATGGATCACAGACAGGAAATGTGTAGAAAATAATTGGATTTTATTACATGAATAGACAACTCATGGGTGAAAAACACAATACAAAGCATTGGATAAAACCAAAACATATACATGAAAACACAGAATTAAAAGACCAACTACGAACCAAAGCCCAGAAGCTGTCAAGGTGACAGATCAACCAACGCGTTTCGAAAAACACACATGGTTTTATCTTCTTCAGGGACTAAACCGAGCTTATTATTTTCAAAGTTGTAAGTTGAATCGCCGCTAAGAGCGTTTCACCAACTCAAATGCGATAATTCAGTTAGGAATAAAAGGGTCAGAGGAGAATATCCATCTGTCACAATCACCCCGTAGATCAAACTGCCACAAACCCAAAAAGGGTTGTTTGCCCAAAGTATATGCTGTAATGAGCAGGGAAGAATTTTTGGTCGCCGGGAGTGTCAAAAAATTAATTCAGGAGTTTTAACATTTGTGTGCCAAAACAGATCTGTGAAAAATCAGCCAGATTTAGGCATGATCTAACTGTCCATTTCCTAATTTGTCTGGTAGTTGGACGGGACACAGTGGAGGAAAAGGTATCACCTACTCTGAAGAATCTGTAACTATCTTACTCCTGAGATTACTTGGCGTGGCTCATACTGTCAATCAAACTACCAGGCAAATTAGGATATGGACAGTTAGATCATGCCTAGATCTGGCAGATTTTTCACGGATCAGGAACACTGACTTACTTTGTTCTGGTGACACTGGAACTGATGTGGCAGTGATTAGGATTTAAGAACACTGTTGTTGGCTTATACTGGTTTGGTGGCGATCAGGAACACTGTTACAGGCTTACACTGGTTTTGTGGCACTGGGACTGGTGTGGCGTCGATCAGGAACATTGTTGCTGACTTACACTGGTCTTGTGACACTGGGGCTGTAGTGGAGGCGATCAGGAACACTGCTGTTGGCTTACATTGTTCTGGCAACACTGTAACTGGTGTGGTGGCGATCAGGAACACTGTTGTTGACTTATACTGGTCTGGTGACACTGGGACCAGAGTGGTAGTGATCAGGAACACTGTTGCTGGCTTACACTGGTCTTATGACTCTGAGACTGGTGTGGTGGTAATCAGAAACACTAGCTTACATTGCTCTGGTTACACTAGGACAGGTGTGGTGGCAATCAGGAACAGTGTTGTTGGCTTACATTGGTCTGGTGACAATGGGACTGGGGTAGCAGCAATCAGGAACACTGTTGCTGGCATTCACTGGTTTGGCGACACTGGAGCTGGTGTGTCAGTGATCAGGAACACTGTTGGCTTACACTGGTCTTATGACACTGGGACTGGTGTGTTGGTGATCAGGAACACTGCCTTACTTTGTTCTGGCGACGATGGAACAAGTGTGGCAGTGATTAGGAACACTGTTGTTGGCTTATACTGGTCTGGTGACACTAGGACCAGAGTGGTGTGATCAGGAACACTGTTGTTGGCTTACACTGGGACTGGTGTGGCAGGGATCAGGAACACTAGTGATCAGGGACACTGGCTTACTTTGTTCTGGCGACAATAGAACAAGTGTTGTAGTGATTAGGAACACTGTTGTTGGCTTATACTGGTCTGGTGACACTGGGACCAGAGTGGTGTGATCAGGAACACGGTTGTTGGCTTACACTGGTATTATAACACTGGGACTGGTGTGGCAGGGATCAGGAACACTGATGATCAGGGACACTGGCTTACATTGTTCTGGCGACACTGGAACTTGTGTGGCAATGATCAGGAATACCGTTGTTGGCTTATACTGGTCTGGTGACACTGGGACCAGAGTGGTGGATATCAGGAACACTGTTGCTGGCTTACACTGGTCTTATGACACTGGGACTGGTATGGTGGTGATCATAAACACTTACTTACTTTGTACTGGCAGCACTGGAGCTGGTGTCGCAGTGATCAGGAACACTGTTGTTGGCTTATACTGGTCAGGTGACACTGGGACTAGTGTGGTGGCGATCAGGAACACTGTTGCTGACTTACACTGGTCTGGTGACAATGGGACTGAGGTGGCAGCGATCAGGAATACTGTTGCAGGCCTACACTTGTGTAGAGACACTGGGGCTGGGGTGGCAGTGATCAGCAACACTGTTGTTGGCTTACACAGGTCAGGCGGTAGTCAGGTATACTGTTGCTGGCTTTCACTGGTTTGATGACACAGGAGCTGGTGTGGCAGTGATCAAGAAAACTGTTGCTGGCTTACACTGGTTTGGTGACACTGGGGCTGGTGCGGTGGCAATCAGGAACACTATTGCTGGCTTACACTGGTCTGGTGAGACACATACACTCATGCAGTATTACATTTTACTGAAAGTCACGGCACGTGACCCCTAGTGCAGCGTTATGGTGTGCACTGGTCACAATTGTTTTATAAATGCCCTGGTGTTGAAATTATGTTGATATCTGCAAATTACTACAGTTCTAGCTTTAAAGTGGCTCTAAAGGCTCAAGGTTTTTTACCTTCATGCATTCTATGCATGAAGGTAATAAAACCTTCAAGAGGAGTATCCACAAGAAAAAAAAATACTGCATCTGCTGACTTTTAATAATCAGACACTTACCTGTTCCAGGGTCCAGCAATGCGGGGGATCGAAGCTCCGCTTGTCCCCCGATCCGCTCGGCAGCGCCGGCATTGCAACTGTGGGCACCCAGCTGTGGCTTCACAGCCGGGCACCCACTGCGAATGCACGCCGTGATTGGTCGCGCAGTCATCTGGGACCTGTCACATGTCCCAGATGACTGACAGGAGGGAGGGAGCCCTTCCTGCGCTGAGGGGAAGTGATGTCACCTGCCCGGGTACTGAAGGAGGCAGACTACGAGGGGGCCCCTAGCAACAGGCATTTAGACGTGAGTTAAAAAAAAAAAAAATTCCAAATATTTATTTTTAATTTTTTTAATGAATTTTAAGCATTTTTTTTTTGGGGGGGGTGCAACACCACTTTCAGTGTGCAGCAGACCACCCCAGCACCCCCAATACTTACCTAAGCCTCATCGTGATCAAGCGATGTGCACAAAAGCCTTGGCTCTTTGGGGGCTCTCCCTCCTCATTGGCTGAGACAGCAGAGGGGGCCATTGGCTGTCATTCACAGCAGCGGGGCAATGAGAAGAAATAGGGGCGGGGTGGGGTGGGGTGGGACCGTGGCTCTGTGTCTAAATGGACACGAAGAGCAGCAGCTCGGGAGCAGGCCTGCTCCGGTGCCCCCAAAGCAAGCTGTTTGCTATGGGGGGCACTTGGCAGGAGCGTAGAACCAGGATCCGGGCTGCTCTGTGCAAAAGCACTACACAGAGCAGGTAAGTATGACATGTTTGTTATTTGAAAAAAAAAAAACTCTATGGTGCCGCAAGTGTGAGTATTATTTAGTAGTTTCATAGCAGCTAAAATGTGTCTAAAAAAATAAAAATAAAAATGAAATCTGTTCTCTCAAATGTATTTAAAATAAAAGAAATGTCCTAAATGTCTTGATTCCTGCTACGTCTGTGTTATAATGGTGTGTTGTACAGCTATATCAGAGAATTGAATATATTCAGCATTTCTTTATTGGTACAATTGACGTAGAAGCTCGGAGGTCACCTGCGTGTCCATGGTGGAACATTTGCCCTGCTAATCACAATGACTTGGAGTGACCAATCCTATGGGGGAGGAAGGCTGGGAGGCGCAGGGAGGAGATAATGAGATATGATGGAGGAGAAGAAGGAGGGGGGTGTCGGAGGAAATCTTTACATCCGTAGCATCAGCATCGCTGCATCAGGGAGACACAACACAGAGTGACGGAGCCAGGTGACAATCGGAGGCCCAGCAACACAGCATTATAGGTAAGAGAACATATGGATGAAATAGATTATAAAGCACAGGGGAGGGAGGATGACTGTAAGCAAGCAATGCAATGTGTATTGATCAGCTGGGAGGATGATGCTGATAATGGGAGAAAGTGGTACAGAACCAGGAAAGGTGATGCTGGTCTGACTCAGCTCAGATTTTGTATGCGGAAAAGGCAATGAGATTGCAGAGGACGGAGACAGAGAGAGAGAGAGAGAGAGAGAGATCAACAGGTTGAACAGAGGACCAGATATAAGTGTAACTGCACTGCAGTCTCCAAACCTATATGGGTCAATTTCAAGCCATATATGGCAGCATCACATTCTATCTGCCGCAGTGTTTCCCTTCGATCTTCGACAGGTCTGCTACCCCACTAAGCTATGGCTTGCTTGCTATCCCAGAATGGGGTGTTTAAAGGTCTATATTTGCAGGATAATGTGAAATAGGTATAAATTACAGGAAAACTTCTTGTAGATTGAAAGTGTATCCCCAGGCAAATGTTTATATTGCATACAAATAGGGTGTGCACATCATTATACGCTCGCTGTTGATCCTGCCCGTTCTCTCCAAGACACATCACTTCCTTACAGAGGGCTAACAACGCTGCAAGACCTCTGATGGAACCAGGAGCTGGTTTTCTTGCAGTCACGTGACCGCTCAGCCTCCCAGATGAGTTGGGACTCTGCATCCTCCTCCTGCATAAGACTACATCTCCACAGGGCCACGTCACCTTGGGGAGGGCTGACAACGCTGCAAGACCGTTGATGGAACCACGGCAGCGTTGTCAGCCCTCCCAAGGTGACGTGGCCCTGTGGAGTATAGTCCTACTCAGGAGGAGGATGCAGAGTCCCCAACTCATCGGCCAGGCAGGGAGGCTGAGCGGTCACGTGACTGCAAAAAAAAACCCCAATAGGAAAAGTATCTGGCAGACAAATTTTTAAACAGCTTGGATAGCATTGTGGTGGAATCCATAATCTGCAGTTGCTGTAGCTTTCCCATCTACTTTTTAATTATTATTATTTTTATTACTGTTATACAGGATTATTTTATTTTGGGTGTGTTTTTGATATTGGGTGTATATAATTAAAAAAAAAAAAAAAAAAAAAAAACTTTTTCGGTATAAAAAAAAGAAAAGGCAAAAAAGAGAAGGGCAAGAAAGAGGGCATCCGAGATTTTTATTTTGTTTTGAAGGGCAGGCATTTTTTCTGTCTAAAAATTGCTCAGGTCACAAATTTTATTACTTCCAGGTTTCGCAGGATCGGGACCTTGCCAGGAGCACAACAAAAACAGTCGTTAGGATCCCAGGCGGGTCTCTCCGCATGGTAAGGTTCATCAAAGGAGAAGCTACATTCATCACTCCAGACACCGCTCCACCGCCAATGCAGGCATCAGCTGGCTGATCGCAGAGCTGATGGGGGATGCAAGACTAGAATCCGGAAGGCCAAATTCACTGTGGGCAGACAGATAAGGCTAAACGTGGGGAAGGCAAAAAGGCCACAGAAAAACCAGCGCAGGGGGTGGAGGGGGGGGGCGGGGTCTGGTAGGAATTATTTTTATTACTGTTATACAGGATTTATATAGCGCCAACAGTTTGCACTTTACAAAATAAAGGGAGGCAGTACAGTTATAATACAATTTAAATTAAAGGGTTGGGGGGGGGGAGGCTGCTCACAAGAGCTTACAATCTTCTTTAAATAGTAACTATATGGCATATTTATGAAGCAGTAAATGTGGCATTTACCAAACATCTGATGCGGGTGAATCATCCTCTTGAATGTGTTTTAATATACTAAAAATAATTCACCATCCATGAATATTTGATGAATTTGACACTCACAGTTTCATAAATTTTCTCCCATAGCCTTTGCTATATATATATATATATATATATATATATATGTATATGTATATGTAAAAGAGAGATCAGCTTGATGTAAATAATGTTATCAATAATTTAAAAAAATCTTATTACCGTATATACTCGAGTATAAGCCGACCCGAATATAAGCCGAGGCACCTAATTTTGCCACAAAAAAACTGGGAAAGCGTATTGACTCGAGTATAAGCCTAGGGTGAGAAATGCGCAGCTACTGTAAGTGGAAAAGAAGGTCAACAATGCCCATTTGCAGCCTCACTGTGCCCATTTTCAGCCATAGGTCCCCCTAACTTCAAACTTGGTAGTTAAGGGTTCCTAGATGCCCCCTAGCTGCAGCCAAAATTTGGGGTTTCTGGACCCAAAGGGTACCGAAATTACATTGCGGCAGATGGACACTGTTGACCGATTTGGGGCCCCGTATCTCGGGGCCACTTAGTGCTAGGAACCCCAAATTTGGAAACTAGCACTACAACATATCCAAAGTTGGGGTTCCTAGCACTAAGTGGCCCCATGGTACGGGGGCCTGAAAGTCGGTTCGGAAAATGTCATTTTCTGCAGCAGAAAAATGCTTGACTCGAGTATCAGCCGAGGGGGGCATTTTCAGCACAAAAAAATGTGCTGAAAAACTCAGCTTGTACTCGAGTATATACGGTATGTTTAAAAGAGAAGTTTTTTTCAAAATCAAACTTACCTAGGTGGATGCTACATCTGTCCTCCGTCAGCGCTAAGACTGAGAACCGAGCGTTTAAAGACCGCCGATTGCTCGGTTCTCAGAGCTCCTTGAGCAGAGAGCTGGTGACTCACACACAACCCCCACGCTGAGAGGCTAAGCCAGGCGCCAGTCCAAGGTTGTAGGCGGATCCCGACTTGATTGTCACGATCTTGCCCCAGCCTGGACCGGCTCTGTGACGTCAGCCGACAGTGGGCTTCAGTCCGCTGTCTGCTGAAAATGGGTCACACAAGTGCAGAACAAAATGCACTCCTGTGATCCACAGGAGAAGCACAACCAAACGAGCTTTGGCTGTACTTCTCCTTTAATTATATTAATTATATACACTATGTGCCTAGGGGACGGCCATATTTGCTCATTACTTGCTCAGTCCCTGCTTCCTACTTTGCAGTGCTGCACAATGAAAAACAATGCACTGCCTGTGTGGCTGATATTGTATCTCAATGGCTGTTAATGTGTATGTAAACCCTAATGCCCCGTACAGACGATCCGAAAAAGTCGGACGACAGGTCGTTCGACTTTTTTTGCTTACTACTAGCAAGTAGAAGCTGAATTGGTTACTAAAGTCACAAAAATGTTCATACGACAGAAAAAAAAAATTGGAAATGATGTCATGTGTTGTAGTGTATTTGTATTGTATTTTCGAACGACAACTATGCTGACTAAACGAAAATCGTACGATCTCGTGCTTGTCCGATTGAATAATTATTATTATTTCAGGTACTTATATAGCTCTGTCAATTTACGCAGCACTTTACATATACATTCACATCATTTCCTACCCTTAAGAGCTTACAATCTAAGGTCCCCAACTCACATTCATATACTAGGGCCAATTTAGACAGAAGCTAATTAACCTACCAGCATGTCTTTGGAGTGTGGGAGGAAACCGGAGTACCCGGAGGAAACCTACACTCACAGGGACAGGGAGAACATGCAAACTCCAGGCAGGTAGTGCCATGGTTGGGACTCGAACCAGTGACCCTTTTTACTGGTAGGCGAAAGTGCTATCCACTACACCACTGTGCCGCCAAATAATATTGGATGATCTGTCGTGATTGGCACTCGACAGCTCTGTACTAACCTGATCTTATTATCGTACGATCGTGTCGAAAGCGGTATTTTTTTGTCCAATTTTTGGATCGTGTGTACGGGCCATTACTATGCACTTCTCTTATTTGCTGCCTTTTGGTCTATTAAATATACCATTGAATGTATTTTGTTATATCTGTTCGGTAAATGCAAAAAAATACCTGTTGATCTGATCAGAAATCCAGTGCTCTCCTGTGTCTTGTACACTCTGAAGTGTTATCAATCCTACCCAGTTCACTTATGTGAACTACAGAACCCCGCCCCCCCCCAACCTATGTTATGGAGATGAGGGGAGGTGTTCTGTAGTACTGCCTAGTGTTACAATGCTGCTCATCTGTACATTGTAGATACAGTAAAGTGAGTGTTGTAAGCCCTAGAACAGGAAGTGTGTTAATGGTGGGATCACAAGGTGAAAATAAGGGAGGAGGACAGAAAAACAAGTGGCAGCCCCTAACGGCAGCATATACTCATCTTGCCCTCACTACCCACTGCCTCATTTGGAAAAGAGTTAGTCCTACGTAAGTTCCATGTGGCTACTTGCATAGGACTGGCGATTCTCTATCCTCCCCGATGGGGCTGCAATAGGTGCCCGAGAGGTTAAATGCCAATCACTGTCAAGTGGGAAGAGAGTCATATGCACTCCAAAATCCAGAAGTGCTGAGTTTTTCTTTTCACGCCTGATGGCTAAACAGAGTTTTGGGGAAGAGAAGGGCTTGTGAATACGGACAGCCGCTGGGGATTTTTTTTTTTGTCCTGTATTTGGAAGAATCTGAGTTTTGTGTCTGACTGAGGAGCAGGTGGAATGTCTAGCTGAGCAGACAGGAAAAAGGTTAGATATAAATACATCTAGGCTAATCTGCAGGATAAAGCCTTTGCAGGCGACTATGAAAGAGATATCAGCAGTGACATAAGGTACAGAAAGAGTGACTCACTCAATAAGGAGTGACAGGTTAAGCTCAGGAGCTGGGTTACTGTAATAAGATATTACAGGGGTAATAAGACACTCAGGAGCTGGGTTACTGTAATAAGATATTACAGGGGTAATAAGACACTCAGGAGCTGGGTTACTGTAATGATATATTACAGGGGTAATAAGACACTCAGGAGCCGGGTTATTGTAATAAGATATTACAGGGGTAATAAGACACTCAGGAGCCGGGTTACTGTAATAATATATTACAGGGGTAATAAGACACTCAGGAGCTGAGTTACTGTAATAAGATATTACAGGGGTAATAAGACACTCAGGAGCTGAGTTACTGTAATAATATATTACAGGGGTAATAAGACACTCAGGAGCCGGGTTATTGTAATAAGATATTACAGGGGTAATAAGACACTCAGGAGCCGGGTTACTGTAATAATATATTACAGGGGTAATAAGACACTCAGGAGCCGGGTTACTGTAATAAGATATTACAGGGGTAATAAGACACTCAGGAGCTGAGTTACTGTAATAATATATTACAGGGGTAATAAGACACTCAGGAGCCGGGTTACTGTAATAATATATTACAGGGGTAATAAGACACTCAGGAGCCAGGTTACTGTAATAAGATATTACAGGGGTAATAAGACACTCAGGAGCCGGGTTACTGTAATAAGATATTACAGGGGTAATAAGACACTCAGGAGCCGGGTTACTGTAATGATATATTACAGGGGTAACTAGACACTCAGGAGCTGGGTTACTGTAATAAGATATTACAGTGGTAATAAGACACTCAGGAGCTGAGTTACTGTAATAAGATATTACAGGGTAATAAGACACTCAGGAGCTGAGTTACTGTAATAATATATTACAGGGGTAATAAGACACTCAGGAGCCGGGTTATTGTAATAAGATATTACAGGGGTAATAAGACACTCAGGAGCCGGGTTACTGTAATAATATATTACAGGGGTAATAAGACACTCAGGAGCCGGGTTACTGTAATAAGATATTACAGGGGTAATAAGACACTCAGGAGCTGAGTTACTGTAATGATATATTACAGGGGTAATAAGACACTCAGGAGCCGGGTTACTGTAATAATATATTACAGGGGTAATAAGACACTCAGGAGCCAGGTTACTGTAATAAGATATTACAGGGGTAATAAGACACTCAGGAGCCGGGTTACTGTAATAAGATATTACAGGGGTAATAAGACACTCAGGAGCCGGGTTACTGTAATGATATATTACAGGGGTAACAAGATACTCAGGAGCTGGGTTACTGTAATAAGATATTACAGGGGTAATAAGACACCCAGGAGCTGGGTTACTGTAATGATATATTACAGGGGTAACAAGACACTCAGGAGCTGGGTTACTGTAATAAGATATTACAGTGGTAATAAGACACTCAGGAGCTGAGTTACTGTAATGATATATTACAGGGGTAATAAGACACTCAGGAGCCGGGTTACTGTAATAATATATTACAGGGGTAATAAGACACTCAGGAGCCGGGTTACTGTAATAATATATTACAGGAGTAATAAGACACTCAGGAGCCGGGTTACTGTAATGAAATATTACAGGGGTAATAAGACACTCAGGAGCTGGGTTACTGTAATAATATATTACAGGGGTAATAAGACACCCAGGAGCTGGGTTACTGTAATAAGATATTACAGGGGTAAAAAGACACCCAGGAGCTGGGTTACTGTAATAAGATATTACAGGGGTAATAGGACACTCAGGAGCCGGGTTACTGTAATAAGATATTATGGGGGTAATAGGGCACTCAGGAACTGGGTTACTGTAATAAGATATTATCGGGTAATAGGACACTCAAGAGCTGGGTTACTGTAATAAGATATTACAGGGGTAATAAGACACCCAGGAGCTGGGTTACTGTAATGATATATTACAGGGGTAACAAGACACTCAGGAGCTGGGTTACTGTAATAAGATATTACAGGGGTAATAAGACACTCAGGAGCTGAGTTACTGTAATGATATATTACAGGGGTAATAAGACACTCAGGAGCCAGGTTACTGTAATAATATATTACAGGGGTAATAAGATACTCAGGAGCCGGGTTACTGTAATAATATATTACAGGAGTAATAAGACACTCAGGAGCCGGGTTACTGTAATGATATATTACAGGGGTAATAAGACACTCAGGAGCTAAGTTACTGTAATAATATATTACAGGGGTAATAAGACACTCAGGAGCCGGGTTACTGTAATAAGATATTATGGGGGTAATAGGACACTCAGGAGCTGGGTTACTGTAATAAGATATTATGGGGTAATAGGACACTCAAGAGCTGGGTTACTGTAATAAGATATTACTGGGGTAATAAGACACCCAGGAGCCGGGTTACTGTAATAAGATAGTACAGGGGTAATAAGACACTCAGGAGCTGGGTTACTGTAATAATATATTACAGGGGCAATAAGACACTCAGGAGCTGGGTTACTGTAATAATATATTAAAAGGCTAATAAGACACTCAGGAGCTGGGTTACTGTAATAAGATATTACAGGGGTAATAAGACACTCAGGAGCCGGGTTACTGTAATAAGATATTACAGGGGTGATAAGACACTCAGGAGCTGGGTTACTGTAATAATATATTAAAAGGGTAATAAGACACTCAGGAGCTGGGTTACTGTAAAAAGATATTACAGGGGTAATAAGACACTCAGGAGCTGGGTTATATAATAATATATTACAGGGGTAATAGGACACCCAGGAGCTGGGTTACTATAATAAGACACTCAGGAGCTGGGTTACTGTAATAAGATATTACAGGGGTAATAAGACACCCAGGGGCTGGGTTACTATAATAATATATTACAGGGGTAATAAGACACTCAGGAGCTGGGTTACTATAATAATATATTACAGGGGTAATAAGACACTCAGGAGTTGGGTTACTGTAATAAGATATTACAGGGGTAATAAGACACCCAGGAGCCGGGTTACTGTAATAAGATATTACAGGGGTAATAAGACACTCAGGAGCTGGGTTACTGTAATAATATATTACAGGGGTAAAAAGACATCCAGGAGCTGGGTTACTGTAATAAGATATTACAGGGGTAATAGGACACTCAGGAGCCGGGTTACTGTAATAAGATATTATGGGGTAATAAGACACCCAGGAACTGGGTTACTGTAATAAGATAGTACAGGGGTAATAAGACACTCAGGAGCTGGGTTACTGTAATAATATATTACAGGGGCAATAAGACACTCAGGAGCTGGGTTACTGTAATAATATATTAAAAGGGTAATAAGACACTCAGGAGCTGGGTTACTGTAATAAGATATTACAGGGGTAATAAGACACTCAGGAGCCGGGTTACTGTAATAGGATATTACAGGGGTGATAAGACACTCAGGAGCTGGGTTACTGTAAAAAGATATTACAGGGGTAATAAGACACTCAGGAGCTGGGATATATAATAATATATTACAGGGGTAATAGGACACCCAGGAGCTGGGTTACTGTAATAAGACACTCAGGAGCTGGGTTACTGTAATAAGATATTACAGGGGTAATAAGACACTCAGGAGCTGGGTTACAATAATAAGATATTACAGGGGTAATAAGACACCCAGGAGCCGGGTTACTGTAATAATATATTACAGGGGTAATAAGACACTCAGGAGCTGGGTTACTGTAATAATATATTACAGGGGTAATAAGACACTCAGGAGCTGGGTTACTGTAATAATATATTACAGGGGTAATAAGACACCCAGGAGCTGGGTTACTGTAATAATATATTACAGGGGTAATAAGACACTCAGGAGCTGGGTTACTGTAATAATATATTACAGGGGTAATAAGACACCCAGGAGCTGGGTTACTGTAATAATATATTACAGGGGTAATAAGACACTCAGGAGCTAAGTTACTGTAATAATATATTACAGGGGTAATAAGACACCCAGGAGCTGGGTTACTGTAATAAGATATTACAGGGGTAAAAAGACACCCAGGAGCTGGGTTACTGTAATAAGATATTACAGGGGTAATAGGACACTCAGGAGCCGGGTTACTGTAATAAGATATTATGGGGGTAATAGGACACTCAGGAGCTGGGTTACTGTAATAAGATATTATGGGGTAATAGGACACTCAAGAGCTGTGTTACTGTAATAAGATATTACTGGGGTAATAAGACACCCAGGAGCCGGGTTACTGTAATAAGATAGTACAGGGGTAATAAGACACTCAGGAGCTGGGTTACTGTAATAATATATTAAAAGGCTAATAAGACACTCAGGAGCTGGGTTACTGTAATAAGATATTACAGGGGTAATAAGACACTCAGGAGCCGGGTTACTGTAATAAGATATTACAGGGGTGATAAGACACTCAGGAGCTGGGTTACTGTAATAATATATTAAAAGGGTAATAAGACACTCAGGAGCCGGGTTACTGTAATAATATATTACAGGAGTAATAAGACACTCAGGAGCCGGGTTACTGTAATGAAATATTACAGGGGTAATAAGACACTCAGGAGCTGGGTTACTGTAATAATATATTACAGGGGTAATAAGACACCCAGGAGCTGGGTTACTGTAATAAGATATTACAGGGGTAAAAAGACACCCAGGAGCTGGGTTACTGTAATAAGATATTACAGGGGTAATAGGACACTCAGGAGCCGGGTTACTGTAATAAGATATTATGGGGGTAATAGGGCACTCAGGAACTGGGTTACTGTAATAAGATATTATCGGGTAATAGGACACTCAAGAGCTGGGTTACTGTAATAAGATATTACAGGGGTAATAAGACACCCAGGAGCTGGGTTACTGTAATGATATATTACAGGGGTAACAAGACACTCAGGAGCTGGGTTACTGTAATAAGATATTACAGGGGTAATAAGACACTCAGGAGCTGAGTTACTGTAATGATATATTACAGGGGTAATAAGACACTCAGGAGCCAGGTTACTGTAATAATATATTACAGGGGTAATAAGATACTCAGGAGCCGGGTTACTGTAATAATATATTACAGGAGTAATAAGACACTCAGGAGCCGGGTTACTGTAATGATATATTACAGGGGTAATAAGACACTCAGGAGCTAAGTTACTGTAATAATATATTACAGGGGTAATAAGACACTCAGGAGCCGGGTTACTGTAATAAGATATTATGGGGGTAATAGGACACTCAGGAGCTGGGTTACTGTAATAAGATATTATGGGGTAATAGGACACTCAAGAGCTGGGTTACTGTAATAAGATATTACTGGGGTAATAAGACACCCAGGAGCCGGGTTACTGTAATAAGATAGTACAGGGGTAATAAGACACTCAGGAGCTGGGTTACTGTAATAATATATTACAGGGGCAATAAGACACTCAGGAGCTGGGTTACTGTAATAATATATTAAAAGGCTAATAAGACACTCAGGAGCTGGGTTACTGTAATAAGATATTACAGGGGTAATAAGACACTCAGGAGCCGGGTTACTGTAATAAGATATTACAGGGGTGATAAGACACTCAGGAGCTGGGTTACTGTAATAATATATTAAAAGGGTAATAAGACACTCAGGAGCTGGGTTACTGTAAAAAGATATTACAGGGGTAATAAGACACTCAGGAGCTGGGTTATATAATAATATATTACAGGGGTAATAGGACACCCAGGAGCTGGGTTACTATAATAAGACACTCAGGAGCTGGGTTACTGTAATAAGATATTACAGGGGTAATAAGACACCCAGGGGCTGGGTTACTATAATAATATATTACAGGGGTAATAAGACACTCAGGAGCTGGGTTACTATAATAATATATTACAGGGGTAATAAGACACTCAGGAGTTGGGTTACTGTAATAAGATATTACAGGGGTAATAAGACACCCAGGAGCCGGGTTACTGTAATAAGATATTACAGGGGTAATAAGACACTCAGGAGCTGGGTTACTGTAATAATATATTACAGGGGTAAAAAGACATCCAGGAGCTGGGTTACTGTAATAAGATATTACAGGGGTAATAGGACACTCAGGAGCCGGGTTACTGTAATAAGATATTATGGGGTAATAAGACACCCAGGAACTGGGTTACTGTAATAAGATAGTACAGGGGTAATAAGACACTCAGGAGCTGGGTTACTGTAATAATATATTACAGGGGCAATAAGACACTCAGGAGCTGGGTTACTGTAATAATATATTAAAAGGGTAATAAGACACTCAGGAGCTGGGTTACTGTAATAAGATATTACAGGGGTAATAAGACACTCAGGAGCCGGGTTACTGTAATAGGATATTACAGGGGTGATAAGACACTCAGGAGCTGGGTTACTGTAAAAAGATATTACAGGGGTAATAAGACACTCAGGAGCTGGGATATATAATAATATATTACAGGGGTAATAGGACACCCAGGAGCTGGGTTACTGTAATAAGACACTCAGGAGCTGGGTTACTGTAATAAGATATTACAGGGGTAATAAGACACTCAGGAGCTGGGTTACAATAATAAGATATTACAGGGGTAATAAGACACCCAGGAGCCGGGTTACTGTAATAATATATTACAGGGGTAATAAGACACTCAGGAGCTGGGTTACTGTAATAATATATTACAGGGGTAATAAGACACTCAGGAGCTGGGTTACTGTAATAATATATTACAGGGGTAATAAGACACCCAGGAGCTGGGTTACTGTAATAATATATTACAGGGGTAATAAGACACTCAGGAGCTGGGTTACTGTAATAATATATTACAGGGGTAATAAGACACCCAGGAGCTGGGTTACTGTAATAATATATTACAGGGGTAATAAGACACTCAGGAGCTAAGTTACTGTAATAATATATTACAGGGGTAATAAGACACCCAGGAGCTGGGTTACTGTAATAAGATATTACAGGGGTAAAAAGACACCCAGGAGCTGGGTTACTGTAATAAGATATTACAGGGGTAATAGGACACTCAGGAGCCGGGTTACTGTAATAAGATATTATGGGGGTAATAGGACACTCAGGAGCTGGGTTACTGTAATAAGATATTATGGGGTAATAGGACACTCAAGAGCTGTGTTACTGTAATAAGATATTACTGGGGTAATAAGACACCCAGGAGCCGGGTTACTGTAATAAGATAGTACAGGGGTAATAAGACACTCAGGAGCTGGGTTACTGTAATAATATATTAAAAGGCTAATAAGACACTCAGGAGCTGGGTTACTGTAATAAGATATTACAGGGGTAATAAGACACTCAGGAGCCGGGTTACTGTAATAAGATATTACAGGGGTGATAAGACACTCAGGAGCTGGGTTACTGTAATAATATATTAAAAGGGTAATAAGACACTCAGGAGCTGGGTTACTGTAAAAAGATATTACAGGGGTAATAAGACACTCAGGAGCTGGGTTATATAATAATATATTACAGGGGTAATAGGACACCCAGGAGCTGGGTTACTATAATAAGACACTCAGGAGCTGGGTTACTGTAATAAGATATTACAGGGGTAATAAGACACCCAGGGGCTGGGTTACTATAATAATATATTACAGGGGTAATAAGACACTCAGGAGCTGGGTTACTGTAATAAGATAGTACAGGGGTAATAAGACACTCAGGAGCTGGGTTACTGTAATAATATATTACAGGGGCAATAAGACACTCAGGAGCTGGGTTACTGTAATAATATATTAAAAGGGTAATAAGACACTCAGGAGCTGGGTTACTGTAATAAGATATTACAGGGGTAATAAGACACTCAGGAGCCGGGTTACTGTAATAGGATATTACAGGGGTGATAAGACACTCAGGAGCTGGGTTACTGTAAAAAGATATTACAGGGGTAATAAGACACTCAGGAGCTGGGATATATAATAATATATTACAGGGGTAATAGGACACCCAGGAGCTGGGTTACTGTAATAAGACACTCAGGAGCCGGGTTACTGTAATAAGATATTACAGGGGTAATAAGACACTCAGGAGCTGGGTTACTATAATAAGATATTACAGGGGTAATAAGACACCCAGGAGCCGGGTTACTGTAATAATATATTACAGGGGTAATAAGACACTAAGGAGCCGGGTTACTGTAATAATATATTACAGGGGTAATAAGACACTCAGGAGCTGGGTTACTGTAATAATATATTACAGGGGTAATAAGACACCCAGGAGCTGGGTTACTGTAATAATATATTACAGGGGTAATAAGACACTCAGGAGCTGGGTTACTGTAATAAGATATTACAGGGGTAATAAGACACTCAGGAGCTGGGTTACTGTAATAAGATATTACAGGGGTAATAAGACACTCGGGAGCCGGGTTACTGTAATAAGAGATTACTGGGGTAATATGACACTCAGGAGCCGGGTTACTGTAATAGGATGTAAAAGGGTTACAAAGACATTCTGGAGATAGTTACTGTAATAAACCGTTACAGAAAACTGAAATAAATTGCTTGTTAATCTGAGCCAATTATTTTGTTTTTTCTTTCCCTATTAGGATAGGATGTCACCATTGCTACTTTCCCTTCTCCCTTTTCTCCTGTTCTCCACATCTTGGGGACATCGTGACAGATGTCTTGTAGAGAGGAAGCAGAAGGTGGCTGCCAGCGCAGAATCCGGACTAACAAAGTGCCAGCAGTATTCTAGCCGTGAGTGTGATCTGTAGCACTAGGAGACGGAGGAGTGGTGGTGGGGGGTTGTCACTAATGTTGTGCACACCAGAATTCACGTCATATCACTGCTGATCTATTATTGTAAATCTGTGACCTTTGCTACAGATATGTCCTGGACCCTGCTCAAGCTAGTTAATTATTGGCTTCCACTGAAGCAGGTTCTTAACAGGTTTTTACCAAAGCAACAAGCATCTCTGGTATAACATGTGGCCTTGTAGGCTATCCTACATCCGAACACCCAGCAGCTCCAGCCTGAATTTGTAGATTGGCCCATTTTGACTTAAAGGAGTTATAAAAGGTAGAAGGTTTTTTTATCTTAATGCATTCTATGCATTAGGATAAAAAAAACATTCTGTGTGTAGCAGCCTCCCCAGCACCCCTACCTGAGCTCCTTCTCTCTCCAGCAATGTTCACGATCCCCTCAGTCATCCAGTACACTCCTCCTGATTGGCTGAGACAGAGCAGCAGCGCTATTGGCTCCCACGGCTGTCAATCAAAGTCAGTCAGCCAATTAAGGGAGAGAGGGGGCAGGGCCAGGTCGGGGCTCCATGTCTGAATGGATGCACAGAGCTCTGACTCAGCTCGGGTGCCCCCTGTAGAAAGCTGTTGGCTGAGGGGCACTCAAAGGAGGGAGGGACTAGGAGAAGCAAAGAGGGACCCAAGAAAAGGACGATTTGGGCTGCTTTGAGCTAAACCAACTGCACAGAGGAGGTAAGTATAAGGCCTCATGCACACGGACGTTTTTGCAGCCGCGTTTTTGAGCGTTTTTTTGCAGCTTAAAAACGCCTGTCCATGTTAGTCTATGGCTTCATGCTCACCTAGGCGTTTTTGAGCTGCAAATGGCATAGGCGTTTTTAAGCTGTAAAAAAAAAAAAACAGGACCAGTGCGTTCCTTGGCGCTGGGCTAGAGCTGTAAAAACGCGATTCGTGCAAAAACGCGCAAAAACGCGCACCGGCGTTTTTGAGCTGCAGCGTTTTTTTTCTGCAAAAAGATGATTGGACACTGTAATCCCTGTATAGGAAATTCCTGCCTAGACATAGATTACCCAAGAGTGCTTTGCACAGTCATGCACCAGAACAGTCATTCATTGAAACTGAAAGTCATTCATAAAAAAAAAAAGTCATTGATAAAAAATAAAAAAAAATGAAAAAAATAAAGCGTAGGGGTCCCCCCAAATTCAATAACCAGGCCCTTCAGGTCTGGGATGGATATTAAGGGGAACCCCAGCCAAAAAATAAATAAAAAATGGCGTAGGGTCCCCCTCAAAATCCATACCAGACCCTTGAGGTCTGGTATGGATTTTAAGGGGAACCCTAGCCAAAAAAAATGGCGTGGGGTCCCCCTCAAAATCCATACCAGACCCTTATCCGAGCATGCAACCTGGCAGGCCGCAGGAAAAGAGGGGGGGACGAGAGCGGCCCCCCCTCCCGCCTAAACCATACCAGGCCACATGCCCTCAACATTGGGAGGATGCTTTCGGGGTCTAAGACCCCAAAAGCACCTTGTCCCCATGTTGATGAGGACAAGGGCCTCTTCCCCACAACCCTGGCCATTGGTTGTGGGGGTCTGCGGGCGGGGGGCTTATCGGAATCTGGAAGCCCCCTTTAACAAGGGAACCCCCAGATCCCGCCCCCCCCCCTGTGTGAAATGGTAAGGGGGTACAAAAGTACCCCTACCATTTCACCAAAAAAGTGTGAAAAATGGTAAAAATGACAGGAGACGATCTTTGACAATTCCTTTATTAAAATCTTCTTTCTTCTTTCTTCATCCTTCGGTTTCTTCATCTTCTCCTTCCGTCATCTTCTTCCATCTTCTTCCATCTTCTTCTTCCTCCGATCCGCTTCTTCTTGCGCTGGTCTTCTCGTCCTTCTCGTCCGGCATCTTCTTCCGTCGGCGTCGGTGTCTCTTCTTGGGCCGCTCCGCGCAATGGGAGGCTCCCGCTGTGTGAGGCTCTGCTCCGTCTGACAGGTCTTTTATAACGGAGGGCACCTGGTGACCCCGCCCCCCTCTGACCTCTGACGTCAGAGGGGGGCGGGGTCACCAGGTGCCCTCCGTTATAAAAGACCTGTCAGACGGAGCGGAGCCTCACACAGCGGGAGCCTCCCATTGCGCGGAGCGGCCCAAGAAGAGACACCGACGCCGACGGAAGAAGATGCCGGACGAGAAGGACGAGAAGACCAGCGCAAGAAGAAGCGGATCGGAGGAAGAAGAAGATGGAAGAAGATGGAAGAAGATGACGGAAGGAGAAGATGAAGAAACCGAAGGATGAAGAAAGAAGAAAGAAGATTTTAATAAAGGAATTGTCAAAGACCGTCTCCTGTAATTTTTACCATTTTTCACACTTTTTTGGTGAAATGGTAGGTACCCCCTTACCATTTCACACCGGGGGGGGGGCGGGATCTGGGGGTCCCCTTGTTAAAGGGGGCTTCCAGATTCCGATAAGCCCCCCGCCCGCAGACCCCCACAACCAATGGCCAGGGTTGTGGGGAAGAGGCCCTTGTCCTCATCAACATGGGGACAAGGTGCTTTTGGGGTCTTAGACCCCGAAAGCATCCTCCCAATGTTGAGGGCATGTGGCCTGGTACGGTTCAGGCGGGAGGGGGGGCCGCTCTCGTCCCCCCCTCTTTTCCTGCGGCCTGCCAGGTTGCGTGCTCGGATAAGGGTCTGGTATGGATTTTGAGGGGGACCCCACGCCATTTTTTTTGGCTAGGGTTCCCCTTAAAATCCATACCAGACCTCAAGGGTCTGGTATGGATTTTGAGGGGGACCCTACGCCATTTTTTTTTTTGGCTGGGGTTCCCCTTAATATCCATCCCAGACCTGAAGGGCCTGGTTATTGAATTTGGGGGGACCCCCACGCTTTTTTTTTGTGTTTTTTTATTAATGAATGACAGTTTTCTTTGTTTTCTGTGGCATTGTGGGAAATTTGGGAGTGGTATAAGCCAAGAGATGTGTTTTTTCTTTAAAAAACGCTAATTAACGCTGACGCTAAAAAACGCGCAAAAACGCCAATGCAAAACGCGGTAAAAATCAAGTTTTTTAGGCTGCTTTTTCCAGGTGTCCAACCTAGCTTTACAGCCCGTTTTTTAAAACATATAATCAGTAGTCCACTTCTCCTACCAGAATCTGTATCTTAATTTCTAAAATTGCAGAGTGGTTTCCCTCACCTAAATATCCATCAGCTCCAGCCTTGGCTATAGCTTGGTAAACACCCAACCATCAGTAATTATCTTCATTAGGACATGTTTTACTTCACCTACCCCAACTCCTAGCATCTCTATGCTGACACGCAGTCATGTAGAATTGTAGTGTCACCATCCTGATTTGTGTGGCATTGTGGAATGGTTTCCTCCATCTTGACTTACATGCTGGTCTTCTTCTCATGGTATCTTGACCGATATTTCTTTGTAAATTGGACTCCTCAGTCGCAAACCACCAGCTCTTTAATGGCTTGTTGCCTTCTAGACGGGCTCCTTTTCCATCATGACCTGTAGTTTTTCTCCACTTAAACATGGTATCTCCACTCTGATGTGTCCAGATAGGCTGGACTCCGTTAAACAGCTAGCATCTCATTCCTGACTTTCTATCTTGTAGACTGGTTCCTCCACCATCCTGATTTGTTACCTTGTACACTGCCTTCCTCCATCATAACACTCAATGGCTAACTTTCTCCAACAGCACAAGTAACCTTTCCAACCAAAATTGTATTCTTACTAACTGGCCTCCTTTGTTTTCAACACCCATACTTCTTCCATACTTTTTCAACCAGCTTCCTTTTCCGTAAAGCATCCCAGTCTTGGAGACTGGTCTTCTCCATCTTCATTCTGACTTTAAGCTTCCCGACTTCCTTGATTTCCAAAAGGCACCATCTTATTCATGACTTGTAGACTAGCTTTCACAGTCCAAAGCAGCACCATCTTCACTTATATTGTTGTAAATTGCCTTCCACCACTTTAGAACAATGTATCTTACACCTAATTTGTAGTCTTTTAAGTTAGCTACCGCAAGCATAATCCCAACATCCTAGCTCAGTGATGGCGAACCTATGGCACACGTGCCACAGCTGGCACACAGAGCCATCTCTGTGGGCACATGAGAGGGTCCAGGACAGAGCTAGAGGTCTCTCTCTCCTCTCAGCCCCCCTCCCTCTTTTAGCCCCCCCCTCTTTGTGTCCCCCTCTCTCTCCCCCTCTCTCAGCTCACCCTCTCTCAGCATCTCTCTCTGTCCCTCTTCTCTCTCTGTCCCCCTTCTCTTTCTCTGCCCCCCTCCTCCTCTCTCTCTGTCCCCCATCTCTTCCCCTGTCCCTCTTCCTCCTCTCTCAGCTCACCTCTCTCTCTCAGCATCTCTCACACACCACTCTCTCTCTGTCCTCTCTCTCTCTCAGCCTCTCTCTCTGTTCCCCCCTCTCTCAGCATATCTCTCATTCCTCTCTCTCTCTGTCCCCCCTCCCCTCTCTCTCAGCCCCCCTCCCTCTCAGCATCTCTCTCACACCCCTCACTCTCACTGTCCTCTCTCTCTCTCTCACAACCCTCTCTCTCACACACACCCACCCCTCTCTCACTCACTCAGCCCCCTTCTCTCGCGAATTGCTGTGTTGGCACTTTGCAACACAAAACCAATGTATTTATTTCAGTTTGGGCACTCGGGCTCAAAAAGGTTCGCCACCACTGTCCTAGCTTGTAGCCTTGTGGATGGATGGACTACAAAAGCACCCTTTTTCATCTCCATCGCCTGCACTCCACGTTGTCATGGAGACAATTGTAGCACTCTTGGTGTTTACATCCATCCAAGGTTTTATTTTATATTCTTCTTTACATACTACCTAAGCCTAATTGGTCTAGAATTTTAATCCCTATTTTTTTTTTAAAATTATAATAATTAATTGCATAATTTAAAAATTATTTTTATACATAGCAAGTTATTCTTATAAATCGATAGCCATTATTTATTTATTTTTAAAATAAAATTGTGAATATGTACATATTTTATTAAGACATAAAAATAATTTTAAACCTAAATGTGTCTACAATGTTCTCATGTTATGTGGATGGAGTTCAACATAAAAAAATGATCTACAGTATATACAGTAGGTCTCTGAATGCACTAAATTACCCTGGTGGTCAGTGAAGTGCTCCATTGCATTAGTGGTCAGTGGAGAATGCCTCACTTATATTGGTGGTCGGTGTAGAAGGACCCTATTACACTGGTGGTCAGTGGTCCTTGCTCAAGAACCCCTAGCAACCTCTGGATAAACCCTAGGTTTCAGACACCTGGCTGTAAAAGGCTGGGTTATAAGCTCAGCCAGGTTTTTACTGCTTGCTGTGTTCCTGTTGGGGAAACTTCCCCTCGCTGCCCGTTTACCTCTCACTTCTACAGGCAGTAGGAGGAAGTCCATTAAACAGATATACACAAATTGACATGATTTTTATGAACACGGGCACACCCATTAATTCTTAGCACCACATCCCAGATTTTTAATAGTGAAAACGCAAGAAGGTTGGGACTTTATAGGCGCAAAATAATTTATCAAATATAATGTATAAAAAAAAAAATATTTTGAGAAGCATTTTCATTAAAATATAAGAAGGGAGGAGAAGATACACAATGGCTTGTACAGTAGATTACAATTTTCAGCAACGCAGCAGTACAAAACTTCCAAACATGTTTCGCCCATATGTCTGGCTTCCTCAGGGGATGCTGTCTATTTGCAAAGTACAATGCCTTTTGGTTAGGTTTTGCAGCTGGCTTAACACCAAGGGCCACGCACCTCCGTATACTAAGGTTTGCTTTAGGGCCATCTGAAATAGATCTGGCGGCGTGTTCGTGGCGGGAGCCAAGGGTCCCAACCTTCTTGCGTTTTCACATATCCCGATACTCTTTTAAGAAGAAGGAAGAAAAATGATAGCCTCCGTCATCTATTGTTTTTCCTTTTGTTTCCAGATTCATGCTGCTCTCAGGAACACATAGATGCCCCACCATTTGCCCCTTACCCATGGGAAGGATGTGGAACCCTCAGTCCCAGGTGATATTTCTTAAGAATATAATTTATCCTATTGTCCAAAAGAGTATTTATTTTCAATTGTCTAAATGTTATATTTACCCCTAACGCAGGTGGTCAGACCTTATAGCTGGCTACTGTGTTCCTCACCTATAGCAGCCCCCTTTCCAATAAGGCAAGCAGGCCAACCGGTACTCGATTGCCCCCAGGTTTTATTCACAATGTTATAGTGCCTGGTCACTACGCCAGGGAAGACGCGAACTGAGCAAAGCAAACAGGTACTTGCGGTTGGCAGACAGGCAAAGTGGTTCAATGATAGTCCAAGTAAAAGGCAGAGTTCATAGAATAGCTGATATCCGAGGTCGTAGACAGGGAATTTCAATGTAGCAGAGCAGGACAGACGAAAAGGCAGCTTGATCAGGTTGTTTCACACACTGTCACAAGCATTAGACTGCAGGCTTGGCTAGCTTATATCAGGTTTGGTCTCCACCCATAGCCTGGCCACAATCAATCACCTTGCAGGTGAACAGACAGACAAGGAGAATACCACAGCCAAAACCGGGATGCTGGAACCAGAAGCTATGACGGAGCAGGAGCTTACGCTCCTGCCACCAAAGCTATGACGGAGCAGGAGCTTACGCTCCCGCCACAAAGTCAGCCTCTCTCAAACTTTTTAGCATGGAAAATCTCTTGAAAAAAACTTTCTGGTCTCAGGGAACCCCTGCAAATAAGTAGTCTATCTACAGCTAATGTACATTAGTGGTATCGCCACTTGGAGGAACACTCCTTACATTTGTGATCATTGGGAGGAATCCCCTCTGACAGATAGTTTAAGAGATCAATACTGTCAGTGATTACTTCTCTACAAAGCAGAAATTGCTCATTGCTCCAGGAACCCCAAGAAACCTCTGAAGGACCCCTGGTTGAGGAAGACTGGTCTTAATCAAACCAGATTCTATTTGTTCTCCAACTGCAGCACAGAAGACTGATAAAAGAAATTCCAATTAGTTACTAGAGACAACAATTACAGTTCCCTCCGATGAACACAACCCAACCAAAAGTCTTCCCTTCATTTTTTCCAAGGTGTGAAGAATACGTGAGCCGTGTGCAATGTATGTATCTCTGCTCCCCGCACATCGCCAAGTGGGGTCTGCCTGGATCGCTCGCTGGGATACATGAGCTGCCCCTCTGTGACAGATTTTGTGACCAATGGTAAGAATACACTTATGGTCTGCTATAAATGTAGAGGAGATGTAAACACAAATGATATGGAAAGGGATGGTTGGCACTCAGGATGACAGCCAAAAAAATGAGTATTCCTTTATTGAAAAGACATGTACAACGCTGTAAAAACAGTCTACGTGTTTCGGACGTTAGTACTTAGTCATGACTAGACATGTGCACAATAGAAAAATTTGTTTAGCTTTGTTTCGTGTCTGTTAGTTTCCGTTGATTTGTAACGATTCGTAAATTCGTTCGTCGGTGTTCGTATTCGGACTGGTTCGTATTTTCGTAAGTCGTCGGTGTTCGTATTCGGACTCGTTCGTATTTTTGTAGAGTTATTTTTTCGTTGATTCGTTTTTCCGTTAGTCTAATTTTGTTTATTCGAAATTCGTATTTTCGTTGTATTTTTGTATTCGGACGCATTCGTATTTTCGTAGATTTAGTTACATTCGTACTTTCGTAAGATTGATTTATTCGTACTTTCATTGTTTTCGTAGATTCGTAATCGGAGCATAATTCATAATTTTATGTAATGTACACATTATTATTACATTGTAAGAGACACGGAAAATTATGAATCAACAAACAAAAAAAAAGTTGCGAATGTACGAATTTTTTCGTTCAATCCATTCGAAGCACGTTAAGCAGCGCCATTGTAAGAGACAACGGAAAATTACGAATCAAAAAAAAAAAAAAGTTACGAATGTACGAATTTTTTTCGTTCATTTTCATTTTCGTTGTTTCTGTTTTCGTTTTTCGGATTTTCATTCTTTCGTAGTTTCGTTTTTCTAATTAAATTATTTCGTATTTTCGTTGTTTTTCATATTCGTTCGATTCGATAATTCGTATTTTCGTAGATTTAGTTACATTCGTACTTTCGTAAGATTGATTTATTCGTACTTTCGTAACAGTGTTTTCGTAGATTCGTAATCGGAGCATAATTCATAATTTTATGTAATGTACACATTATTATTACATTGTAAGAGACACGGAAAATTACGAATCAACAAAAAAAAGTTACGAATGTACGAATTTTTTCGTAATCCATTCGAAGCACGTTAAGCAGCGCCATTGCAAGAGACACGGAAAATTACGAATCAACAAACAAAAAAAAAGTTACTAATGTAAGAATTTTTTCGTTCAATCCATTCAAGCACGTTAAGCAGCGCCCATTGTAAGAGACACGGAAAATTACGAATCAACAAACAATAAAAAAAGTTACGAATGTACGAATTTTTTCATCATTTTGATTTTCGTTGTTTCTGTTTTCGTTTTTCGGATTTTCATTCTTTCGTAGTTTCGTTGTTTTAATTTAATTATTTCGTATTTTCGTTGTTTTTCATATTCGTTCGATTATTCGTTAAAATTTTTACTAAATCATTCGTACGATAACGAATGAACGAATTTGAACGGAAAACGAATCGTAACTAAACGAATTGCACATGTCTAGCCATGACTAGCATCCAAAATGTGTAGGCTGTATTTGTCATGTCATCCTGAGTGCCAACCAATCCTTTTTCCTTATTCTGGTACGTTGGAGGTGTCGGCAGCCTTGAGGTCTGAGCATCAGCATTTTTCTCAGCTAAGCACACCCTCCTAAATACATGCCTGAGTTGAGGGCAGATGGATGGCAGCAAGTAAATGCTGCACGAGTCATCATCCCTTACTCAAGATGGCCACTGCCAGAAATGCTAAGGGGGTGTTTTTCAAAGTGATCTCTCAGCAAAATTAAGCATAGATATGGATGGATGGGGGACTTTGCTATGAACATTAAAATTAGTTAAATAGCACTTTTTGGTTTGTGGTGCTCAGATGCGGTGTAGTTCCTCTTTAGGTAAACAGCTTCAGGGATCAAGGCATGGCGGCACTGAGAGAAGACAGCAGTGCATCATTTTGCAATGCAGGGTTCTGTATCAGAGCTTACACAGGATTAACAACTTGCTCCCTTCCCCCCATGAGACAGTGTTTAGGCCTGCTCAGACTCAAGCACTGCCTCCTGGGAGGAATAAAAAAAAGGTCAAATGCTGCCACAGACCCAGGACACCGGGTATTTCCAAGGGCTCCCACAGATTAATGTAGCAGCGGGGGGAGTGCAGGGAAGGCGAGTATCAGGTGGAAAGGGAAGGGGTGGGGCGTTCAAGAGAATGGACAAAGTGACAGCTTCTCTTTAAGACATTTTTAATAATGACAATGAGCCCAGAGGTACCCTTTAAATATTTTACATGCCTTGTTTGAAATTGGGATTCTATGGGATCTATTTTATAAAAAAAATGGGCATCTTAGATGGTCTTTGTGTGTAGGCACTAGAAGGCATAATCTATAATGAAGCTCCTTGTACCTAGTAGATCAGGGGTGTCAAACTTCATTGTGGGGACCATCAGCAGTATGGTTGCCTTCAAAGGATCAGTTGTATCTGGGGTGCGCTACGTACAGAGTTCAAGTGTGTGCTACGCACAGAATGCAGGGTTCAGGATTGCATTACATACTGAGTGCAGAGTTCAGTGGTGCGCTATGTACAGAGTTCATGGCTTAGGGGTGCGCTATGCACAGTGTGGAACACCCCCCAAGCTTCCTCTCTTTCTCCTACCTGGTCCAGCTCTAGTACCTCTCCGTGTTTGCCTCGCCTTGCAGAGGAATTCTGGAGTTCCGTTCCCGTCGTGTGTGCATGCAGGGATCTGTTAGTTCCGGGAGCTGCTAAGAGTAAAACTGTCCCTTGTAAACACAGAAGGCTTCTATGTTGACAGGTCACAGGGGGGAGCGGGAGCGGAGGGTGAGAGCCGGAGGCGAAATGGAGTTCCACATGACAAGACCTAGCAGGCTGGATTCGGCCCATAGGCCTTATGTTTGACTTATGTGTACAAGATGCTTTTCGAGAATTGATAGGTTTATTTATTTATTTCAGGTACTTATATAGCTCCGTCAATTCACGTAGCACTTTACATATACATTGCACATTCACATCAGACTGTAAGCTCCTTGAGGGCTGGGACTAAGGTCCCTAACTCACATTCATTCATACACATACTAGGACCAACTTAGACAGGATCCAATGAACCTACCAGCATGTCTTTGGAGTGTGGGAGGAAACCCACGCAGGCACAAACATGCAAACTGCAGGCAGGTAGTGTCGTTGTTGGGATTCAAAACGACGACCCTTTTGCTGTTAGGCTAAGGTTAAAGCGGAGTTCCACCCAAAAGTGGAAGTGCTGCTTTAAGGACTCTTTACCCCCTTACATGCCACATGTGGCATGTCATTTTTTTTTGGGGGGGGGGGGTACCTAGTTTTGACAGATACGCAGCTCCCACTTCCACTCAGGTGACTCGAGCGGATGTTCTCCTCTCCCTCCCTGCAATCTTCTGGGACACGTCACAGGTCCCAGAAGATTGCCTAGCCATTGAGGAGGCACAGTGCAACTCACGCATGTGCAGTGTGCACCCAGCTGTGAAGCCGCAAGCTGTCACAGCCGGGTGCCCATACAGGGAGAGGCACGGTAGAGAACCAAGGGTTTGGATGGCTGGACCGTGGGACAGGTGAGTGTGTGTTTATTCAAAGTAAGCAGCTACACTTTTTGTGTACTGGACTGGAACTCTGCTTTAATATGATCACTGAACATTTATTTTGAAAGCTTTATGTAGCTAACTGTATGCATAAACATAACTGCACTAACATTGTCTTCACAGGTTTGATGCATGTAAAGAAGATTTATTATGCTCTGGATACACAAGCACTGAAAGCAACTGCAGCAAAGGCTGTATAACTTACACACAGGTGAGTGCGCTATTCAATCTTCATTTTACCACTGGCCCGCACCGGCAACGTACCGTTGGTGAGAAACGGCTGCAGGCAAAGCGATGTACCCGTACATTGTTGCCTACTTCCATGCTCAGTGCGCACGCAATGCTCGCCCCCTCCGCTGTGATTATACAGTCGGCAAGCCCTGGCCAATGATTCACGTGTGAGACCTGCTACCGTCTGTGTGCAATGACAGCCCAGAGTTCTGTGTTGGTAAACAATTCAGGGCTTTGTAAACCGGGAATGATCTGTCAGTTTCTCATCCCTGCTTTGCGGGTATGAGAAACTTGGTGATCTTTAGAAAAAAAAAAAAGCAGCACGCTTTACACAGTAATGGCGCGTACACACGAGCGGATTTTCCGTCAGAAAAATCTTGGATTGTGTTTCTGACGGAATTCCGCTCAAGCTTGGCTTGCATACACACAATCACACAAAAGTTTGCTGAACTTTCAACCATCAAGAACGCGGTGACGTACGACACTACGACGGGCCGAGAAAATTCAGTTCAATGTTTCCTAACATGCGCCAAATTGTTTCCGAGCATGCGTAGGAATTTCGCGCGTCGGAATCGCTAGACGATCGGAATTTCCGATCGGAACTTTTTCCTGACCGAAAAATTGAGAACATGCTCTCAATCTTTTGCTGGCTGGAATTCGGCCAGCAAAAGTCCGATGGAGCATACACACGGTCGCATTTTCCGACCAAAAACGGTCATCGGTCTTTTGCTGGCCGAATTTCCGATCGTGTGTACGTGGCATAAGGCCCCTTTTCACATATGCAGACCGTTCATTTCATCAGTTCAGTCACGTATTTTCTGTTTAAGGACCCTTTCACACGGACGGACCGTCTATCCGTTTTTCTTCCATCCGTCGACGGACGACAATGCATTCCTATGGGCAGACGGATGAACATCCGTCACCATCAGTTAACCTCCGCTTCCGTTTTTATCCGTTTTTTTTAAATGTACAAGGCTACGTCCAGATCCGTCAAAACGGATATTAACTGACGTTGACGGACATTGACGGACATTGTCCGTCAAACGTCCGATCCGTTAAGAAAACGGAAGAAAAATAGAGCTTTGACCAGTTTAAAATCAGATGTTGATGGACGCAGATGTAAACAGATGATCATCCGTTTACATCAATTTTTCCATCGAGATGCATTGATGTCGGTTTGAAAAAACAGACCGCCTGTGTGAAAGGGGCCTTAGGCACACTTTTAACCCCTTGATCGCCCCTAGATGTTAAACCCTTCGCAGCCAGTGTCATTAGTACAGCGACAGTGTATAGTATCAATGATCACTGCATTCATTTTTCCTTTACCGCAAAAAAATAAAATAAAAAAACACAGGGGTGATCAAATACCACCAAAAGAAAGCTCTATTTGTGTGAAAAACATGATATACATTTTGTTTGGGTACAGCCTTGCATGACCGTGTGCTTACCAGTTAAAGTAGCACAGTGCCGAATAGCAAAAAATGGCCTGGTCATGAAGGGAGTAAAACCTTCCAGAGCTGAAGTGGTTAATTTTTTTTCTTGAAGCAAATCTGTCACTACATTACATAGTGGAGCATAAGGGCTCCTGTTTTACTTAGCGTGCATTGACATGTTAAATAATAGGTCTAAAGCTGAATCAGCTTAAACATACAAGCTCACTGATGACACCTGTAATGTCCCTTTAAAAATAAATAAAAATAAGAGGATGAATGAGCCAGGGGGGAATTAGTGAACGTGTATTGACAGTAGCCGCAGTGGGATTTTATTGCTTTTACCCAAATCGTGTACAAGGTTTGTATTATCCAATTATACTACAGGAATCCATTAGCGAAGATTCAATTATCCCAAGATGGGGGTGGGTAGAATGGTACATTGATCCTCTTACCTTCTGGGAATAATGGCTTACAAGACCCTTTTATCCTATCAACGTGAAGGGTCTCCGACTGCCTCACCTTCTGCACTTTACATGTTTTAGTGGCATCAGCTTATACAGGGATATTAGCAGATAGGCAGGTACAAATTATGTAGGAGGATTGGTTTTATCTCTGTGTATCATCTGAGGCCACTCACTTCACTGGGTATATGTGAGGGTTTACATCCACTTTGAGGCTGGATTCACACCTATGCAGTTTTAGTGCTTTTTGCATTTTGTGCATTTTGCACTACAGTCCATTTAACATTGTTTTCTATGGAACACGTTCTGTAGTGCAAAATGCAAAAAGCACTAAAAATGCCATAGGTGTGAATCCAGCCTAAGTCAGGAAAAAAAGTGCATTGAAAAAGTATTCATACCTCTTGAAATTTTCCACATTTTGTCATGTTACAACCAAAAACGTAAATGTATTTTATTGGGATTTTATGTGATAGACCAACACAAAGTGGCACATAATTGTGAAGTGGAAGGAAAATGATAAATGGTTTTCAACATTTTTTTACAAATAAATATGTGAAAAGTGTGGGGTGCATTTGTATAGCGCCCCTCTGAGTCAATACTTTGTAGAACCACCTTTCACTGAAATTACAGCTGCAAGTCTTTTTATGTCTCTACCAGCTTTGTACATCTAGAGAGTGACATTTTTGCCCATTCTTCTTTGCAAAATAGCTCAAGCTCTGTCAGATTGGATAGAGAGCGTCTGTGAACAGCAATTTTCAAGTCTTGCCACAGATTCTCAATTGGATTTAGGTCTGGACTTTGACTGGGCCATTCTAACACATGAATATGTTTTGATCTAAATCATTCCATTGTACCTCTGGCTGTATGTTTAGGGTGGTTGTCCTGCTGGAAGGTGAACCTCTTCTCCAGTCTCAAGTCTTTTGTAGACTCTAAAAGGTTTTCTTCTAAGATTACTCTGTATTTGGCTCCATCCATCTTCACATCAACTCTAACCAGCTTCCCTGTCCCTGCTGAAGAAAATCATCCCCACAACATGATGCTGCCACCACCATGTTTCACGGTGGGGATGGTGTGTTCAGGGTTATGTGCAGTGTTAGCTTTCCGCCACACATAACCTTTTGCGTTTAGGCTAAAAAGTAAAAAATGTTGGTCTCATCTGACCAGAGCACCTTCTTCCACATGTTTGCCGTATCCCCCCAAGTGGCTTCTCGCAAACAGAACTTCTTATGTCTTTCTTTCAACAATGGATTTCTTCTTGCCACTCTTCCATAAAGGCCAGATATGTGGAGAGCACAACTAATAGTTGTCCTGTGGACAGATTCTCTGACCTGAGCTGTGGATCTCTGCAGCTCCTCCAGAGTTACCATGGGCATCTTGGCTGCTTCTCTGATTAATGTTCTCCTTGCCCGGCCTGTCAGTTTAGGTGGACGGCCATGTCTTGGTAGGTTTGCAGTTGTGCCATACTCTTTCTATTTTTGGATAATTGATTGAACAGTGCTCCGTGAGATGTTCAAAGCTTGGGATATTTTTTTTTATTTATTTATTTATTAATTTTTTTATAACCTAACCCTGCTATAAACTTCTCCACAATTTTATCCCTGACCTGTCTGGTGTGTTCCTTGACCTTCATGATGCTGTTTGTTTACTAAGGCTCTCTAATAAACCTCTGGAGAGCTTCACAGAACAGCTGTATTTATACTGAGATTAAATTACACCCAGGTGGACTCCATTTACTAATTAGGTGACTTCTGAAGACAATTGGTTCCACTAGATTTTAGTTTGGGGTATCAGAGTAAAAGGGGACTGAATACAAACGCACACTACACTTCTGAGATAATTGTAATAAATGGTGAAAATTATTTATTTTGCTTCTTCCACTTCACAATTATGTGCCACTTTGTGTTGGTCTATCACAAACTACCAATAAAAAAACATTTGTTTTTGCTTGCAACATGAGGAAAATTTCAAGGGGTACGAATACTTTTTTTTAAGGTGCTGTATTTTTAAATATTAAACCTGGAGGACGTGTGAATGGACGAGTAGCATGTTGATCAGCACACTTGTAGTCTATTGAGAATTACAAGTAATTTTCCGCAGTGACAGACAGGACTTATTCATCCAGACTGCTGTGAATGAATGATGCGGCTCTGTGGGTGGAGCCCCGCACAGCCGCAACAATTTTTAATGCAACAGTGGCTGAGGAACCTCTGTATGATGTCACGGAGAGGGAGGGCTGGAACATGTTCCAACGGTGAACTTAGCTTTTTACCCTACATAAAACTGCATCAGCAGCACCAAGTACCCTTACCTTTTATTTCAGCGCAGCTTTTTGGGATGCAGAACATCACAACCCACTTCTTGCGAAAAAAAAAAAGTTTCTATACCTTTAGGCTGGATTCAAATGTTGCAGATTTGAACTACAGTCCATTTAACATGGTTTCCAATTGAACATGTTATGTAGTGCAAATCTGCAAAATGCACTAAAAATGCCATAGGTGTGAATCAAGCCTTACTGAAAAACCACAAACACTGCCATGCGCAATTTTAGACGCATCAGTGCTTCTCTCGTTACAACACACACACACACACACACACACACACGAGCGGCTGAAGTTTAAAGGGGTGTTGCCACCAAAAAAAAAATGTGGCTTCAAAATCATAAAAAAAAAAAAAAAAAAAAAATTCACTCACCTCTAAATGCCTGTTGCTAGGGGGGTCCCTCGTAGTCTGCCACCTTCATTGCCCGGGCTAAAACGTCACTTCCCCTAGGCGCTGCAGTCATCTGGGACCTGTCATGTGTCCCAGATGAGTGAGCGTCGAATCATGGCGCACGGCTCCGCTCGCGCATGCAGCCGGGTTCCCACATTAAGAATTCTGGCGCCGCAAGTGGGGAACGAGAGGGGGGGGGGGGGTTCGTCCCCCCGCATCGCTGGACCCTGGGACAGGTAAGTGTCCGATTATTAAAAGTCAGCAGCTGCAGTATTTGTAGCTGCTGACTTTTATTTATTTTTTTTGTGGGCACTCCACTTTAACAAGGCCACTGCTGTTAAACGAGCCCTTAGAAAAATTTTCATGCTCTCTTAATGATCTGCAATTGCCTTACAGAAATTTGGATCAGGAGAACAGCTGTGTGACACAATCTGGAGACACTCCTTTGTCGCAGTAACTGAGGAGTGCTTCTGCATCACCCCTCAGGAAGAGGGGGCGGATATTTCACAAGAGGATCACACCCACGCAGATCTAGATGCTGCCCAGGAGGGCTCATCAGGATACCCAGAGATCTGTTCCCAGGATCCTCACAAAATCCCACATAAGAGAAGGATGAGAAGAGCTGTGTGGAAGAGGCACGCCCACTTAGATGGTGAAGGGAGTGGCAGCGGCATAGGGGCATAATAGAAGCACAGCAACCTTTCTTACTCGTGCTAACCACCTTCCCTCCTCCGACAAGCTACCCCACACCCCTTTCCCTCCCCCCTCCCATAATGCCGACCCTTTAAAGTGCCCATATAACCAAAGTTATAACCAGCAGGTGATCAAGCTACAGCAGAAACAAGATACGCAAGCACAAGCTGAGCCAAAGAGCTTATAAAATCTTTCACGACACGGCTACATTAATAAACAGTCTTTTACAATGATTTTACTCTGCCCTTTATAAATGCAGTATTTTGAACTTCTCACCAGCATGTGGGCTCTTGAAACAAAGCTGTTGGGAAGCAAAATTCTTCCTGGTTACGTACCCCTCCCCCCAACAATACAAAGAAAATAAATCTATATATTAAAGTGTATTCCCCGATTTTTCTTTTGCAAGCTTGTGTGTATCCAAAAAGGGACGATGGGCTTAGGTCCGATGCAGAAATGTTGTTATGAAGTTGCCTAGTCCTAACCCGATTCTGGATAACAGAACAGTTGCAGAGCAACGTGGAACTCGAGCCAAGTTATTCTTTGCTTTGGAGTGAGTGGAGACAGATTAGACTTCCCTATTTGACAGATTTTTTTATTTTATTTTATTTTATTTTATTTTTTAATGGGGAGATTTTCGTCCATTTCTGTTGCAGTGACTGTAGGGACCAGGATAAGACGTGAGATGAAAGGTCTTCAAGGGGGACACAAATGGCAATAACCCACTAGCTTTAAAAAAAAAAAAAAAAAAAAAAGAAGAAGAATTACAACTTCGGTCAAGTTTTTTTTAATTCTTTTTAACCACTTCAGCCCCGGACCAATTGGCAGCCAAAGGACCAGGCCCCTTTTTGCGATTCGGCACTGCGTCGCTTTAACTGACAATTGCGCGGTTGTGCGACGTGGCCCGAAAACAAAATTGGCATCCTTTTTTGCCCACAAATAGAGCTTTTTGGTGGTATTTGATCGCCCCTGCGGTTTTTATTTTTTGCGCTATAAACAAAATAGAGCGACAATTTTGAAAAAAATGCAATATTTTTTGCTTTTTGCTATAATAAATATCCCCAAAAAAATATATAAAAAAACATTTTTTTTCCTAAGTTTCGGCCGATACGTATTCTTCTACATATTTTTGGTAAAAAAAAAAAAACGCAATTAGCGATTGATTGGTTTGCGCAAAAGTTATAGCGTTTACAAAATAGGGGATAGTTTTATAGCATTTTTATTAATATTTTTTTTTTTTTACTAGTAATGGCGGCGATCAGCGATTTTTATTGTGACTGCGACATTATGGTGGACACATCGGACATTTTTGGGACCATTGTCATTTATACAGAAATCAGTGCTATTTAAATGCATTGATTCCTGTATAAATGACAGCTGTAGTGAAAGAGTTAACCACTAGGGGGAGGGGAGGGGTTATGGGCTCCGACGTGTGTGTTTTTTTACATTAGGGGGCGGGGCTGACGTCTGACGTCATTGATCGGCTTTCCCGATGATCGGGAACAGCCAATCAATGACAGGCAGAGTAGGAAGCGCGGGGAGAGGTTTGTGTACACATACCTCTCCCCGTTCTTCAGCTCCGTGACCCGATCGCGGGACACCAGCGGCGATCGGGTACGCTGGTCCCGCGGCCGGGGTCACGAGCGCGCCGCTGGCAGCGCGCGACCCACGGGCAGGCATTTAAAGACCTCTTTCACACTGGGGCTTTTTTTTAAGGCGCTTTAGCGTTAAAAAAAAAAAAGGGCCTGTAAAGCGCTTGAAAGAAGCCTCACCTGCAATCCCAATGTGAAAGCCTGAGTGCTTTAAGAGCCCTTTCACATTGCCAGCGCCTGAAAACCGATTGTAAAGCGCCGCTTAAACTAGCGGTGCTTTACCAGCGTTTTTTCGAGCGCTAGTGGGGCGTTTTTAACCCCTGCTAGTGGCCAAAGGGTTAAATGCGCCGCTGCTAAAAGCGCTTCCCATTGATTTCAATGGGAAGGGGCGCTTTAGGAGCAGTGTATTTACCGCTCCAAAAGCGCTGCAAAGAAGCAGCTTGCAGGACTTTTTTGATGCCCTGCCAGCGCAGCGCCTCAGTGTGAAAGCACTTGGGCTTTCCCATTGGGATTGCAGTTGCGGCTTCTTTCAGGCGCTTTTTTTGAAGCTAAAGCGCCTGAAAAACACCCCAGTGTGAAAGGGGTCTAAAAGAGGAACTGCAGTCTGCTCACATACGTTGTAATAAAAACATCTTTGCCATTCTGAAGCTTCCCTACAACCACTTTGCATATTATTTTATATATACTGCGATTCTGTACTTGCCAAATATGCTGCAGAAATCTCCCTCCAACAAGTCTGGCTGCAACCATTTTAACTGTGGGCAGCTGAAGCTGATGCCTGTTCACTTCCTGGATTTACACAGATACACCGCTCCAGCTCTTATTAGCCCTCTCATGACATCCCCCCCGCACTTCCAGGCAAACTCTCACCAGATAGAGAGAGAAAAAAAAAAAGGATGTGCATGATCTCATAAGCCTAGGCTTTTTACCAGACAAGAAACAGGAAGTGGGCTGTATAAGGTATTTACTGGCAAAAAAAAAAAATGTTTTACTATCCAAAATTAAAACAAGGGCAGAAAATGTAATAGATTGAAAGTTAAAAAAAAATGACTGAAGTTCCAGCCATTGCAACTGAATCCTGTTTGTGTTAATTATTTATCACAAGAATACATTACCAGTGTCACTTTAGGCTGGTTTCACGTCTATGTGTTCTTCCCCACTGATGCATTTTCAATGGAAATGCCATCAAAAATGCATATCAAAAGGGTTTTAATCTGCATTATTGCACATTTGCAATGCACTTAATGTCTACATGCATAACACACATTGAGGCGTATTGATGCTTTGACGTGTGTATTCACATGCACTGACAAGCATCTAAAAACATATGGTTTCCATTGACTTCAATTGAAAATGCAACAAGCAAAAAAAAAAGAAAAAAGGGAAGAATCCAGCCTAAGGCTGGCCATTTATTCTAAAAGAAACATTTTATAAATTTGCCATAACCATATAATACGAGGTCAAACCTGACCAAACACTTTCAATTTGTATGCAATCAGGCAGGTCCTTGCACTACATAAGGTGAAGGTAAATCTAAAGGAAATTGAATAAGAAAATTGTATAACGTTTGAATCTTGGCCAGTTCTGCTGGAAGCAATGTCTCGGCAGGAGGGATACCCCTGTCAGCACTGTCTGTGTTGATGGGGGAATCGTGCAAATTTCTTAAATTAAAAAAAAAAAAAACACGACAAGCATTTACAAAATAATAAGTTTAATGTTCTTAAATGGTTTCTTTTTACAGAAGCACAAAAACTAAATAAAAAACTAGATTTCCTGATAAACTAGTTAACTAGGACAAAGCAGAATTCCTTTTCTAGTGTGTGTGTAATTCCTTAATAAAGGTGCATGGTCCAGCACATTTAAAAAGGAGATCCTGTCACCCATAAGGGTGAGGGGTAACCTGCTGCAGGTATTAAATGAACACCCCTCCACAATCCTACTGGCCTTTCACAATAAGCAGCCTCCCTGAAGGTTAGGTAAACAGTTAAATCAATGCGTTTAGTTGCACTTTAGGGGTATCGAGTTAAGGCAGCCCGCTGATTTTGAATGGCCCGGCAGCCCACCGTGACACACGAAAAGTCAAACATGACTACTTTATTATTTTTTATTTTTTAAACACAACACAGAGCATGTGCGCTGTAGTGAGTTGCAGTGGAGGTACATTGCCTGCTATTGTAACAGTGCTTTAAAAGTGCCATTCAAAATGAACAGCACCACCCTTTGCTGATTACCGTGCGTTGTGGTTGTGCATTTTACCACAGTGTGAATGTGGCTTGATTTTAAAGCGTTGGAAATAATAATAAAAAAAAAAAGAAGTGTGTGTGATTATATATATATTTATTTTTTTTTTTTTACACACACAAATCACCATTAAATGTGTAATTTCTGATCTAATCTATACATGGAAGCTGAAATATAATTTGAAACCCGCTGTACATTTTCTTTTTTTCAATTCAATTGAGAAAAAAATTAAAAATACAAGCTTCTAGGCCACAAATCAAAGAACTTGCAAGTGTAGCCTCGATCACAAAAAAAAAAAAAAAAAGAAGTGTGTCAGTTATTAGGGATGCCATTTTGGTATATCTGTCTGAAGGATCTATAAAACTAGTTTATATTGGTTACGTTGAGCTGATGACCCCCCTATAAATCAGTCACAGGCTCCAGGTGTCTCTCCAGAAAGAATCGGTGCCTCTGCGGTTTGGATTCCTTTGTTGCAGAGAAGAACAACAGAAGCGACTTAGATGACTTATCTGCGTCTTCCTCTTCATCATCCCTGCACAAGAGATACCAATACAAAATGTAAACATTAAAGCTGGACTTCAGAGAAATAGCAGAATATAACATTGATATGCATATATGAAAGATGCTTTACCTGAAAAATGATTTGTGTCTATCTAGTGATATACACAGACACATCAGACAGTACAGCCAGGTTGCTGGCCTGCCTTTGCTGTGCTGTAGTTAGGCAATACAGACTAGTCACATTCCTGCCCTTAGCCTGTGATTGGACAATGAAAACAGCAGCAGACCACGGAGTCATCCATGAGATCACTCTGCTCTCTCTTTCTGTTGCTATGTGTTTTTTGGTAAGAAGCATTACAGCACAAACGATTGTCTCCCCTCACTGCTCTCCTATCACCCAGCCAGAGTGCTGCTGAGCAATGGATTACCAGAAGCAGAGAAAAAAATAAAAATAAATAAAAAGACAAAATTAGCTATTTACATAAATTAAAAAAAATAAAAATAAATAAATTAAAAAAAAAAAAAAAAACACGCCCTGGTTGCAATCTATCCCTTTTCCAGAGCTATCCCATTGCTGTGGTTTCTTGCCGCTACATGACCCTAGTCTCACGAGATAAATCACATCCCAGTGAAGTCCTGAACCCAAAAGATGTCCTCTGTCTTTTCCATGACACCCAGAGGGGGTTTATTGACTAAAGGCAAATCCACTTTGCACTGGAAGTGCACTTGGAAGTAAAGTCGCTGAGGATCCGAGGGGGACATACAAGGGAAAAAAAAAAAAAAAAAGCATTTTAGCTTGCACATGATTGGATGATAAAATCAGCAGAGCTTCCCCCTCATTTCAGATCGACCCCTTAGATTTAGAGCGACTGCACTTCCAAGTGCACTTGCAGTGCAAAGTGGATTTGCCTTTCGTACCGTATATACTCGAGTATAAGCCGAGTTTTTTCAGCACATTTTTTTGTGCTGAAAGTGCCCCCCTCGGCTTATACTCGAGTCAAGCACTTTTCTGCAGCAAAAAAAAAAAAATTTCCGACCCAACTTTGGGGCCCCGTATCTCGGGGCCACTTGGGTCTAGGAATCCCAAATTTGGTGTGCCAACCCAGTGGACCTAGCACTATAACATATCCAAATATGGGGTTCCTAGCACTAAGTGGCCCCGAGATACAGGGCCCCAAAGTCGGTTCGGAAAATGTCATTCTCTGCTGCAGAAAAGTGCTTGACATTTTCTGACCCGAATTTGGGGCCCCATATCTCGGGGACACTTGGAGCTAGGAACCCCAAATTTGGCATTCAAACCCAGTTGAACTAGCACTACAACATATCCAAAGATGGGATCCCTAGCACTAAGTGGCCCCGAGATACAGGGCCCCAAAGTCGGTTCAGAAAATGTCATTCTCTGCTGCAGAAAAGTGCTTGAGATTTTCTGACCTGAATTTGGGGCCCCATATCTCGGGGACACTTAGAGCTAGGAACCCCAAATTTGGCATTCAAACCCAGTTGAACTAGCACTACAACATATCCAAAGATGGGGTCCCTAGCACTAAGTGGCCCCGAGATACAGGGCCCCAAAGTCGGTTCAGAAAATGTCATTCTCTGCTGCAGAAAAGTGCTTGAGATTTTCTGACCCGAATTTGGGGCCCCATATCTCGGGGACACTTGGTGCTAGGAACCCCAAATGTTGTATTCCAACCCAGTGGAGCCAACACTACAACATATCTAAAGATGGGGTTCCTAGCACTAAGTGACCCCGAGATACAGGGCCCCAAATCGGTCAACTGTGTCCATCTGCATGGGCACAGTGAGGCTGGAAATGGGCATCGTTGACCCTCTTTTCCACTTACAGTAGCTGCGCATTTCTCACCCTAGGCTTATACTCGAGTCAATAAGTTTTCCCAGTTGTTTGTGGTAAAATTAGGTGCCTCGGCTTATATTCGGGTCGGCCTATACTCGAGTATATACGGTAAATAACCCCCCCCCCCCCCCCCAGTGTTATTCAACCGCCAAGACAGAGGTGATCCTGCGAGTGCAGGGCGTCATGGATTGCACTAAGGGGGTGTCACCACAGCACCCTGCGTACATACAAGGCTGCAATGAGCCAATCATGAGAAGAAGCATCACATGACTTGAATGGAAACTTCTGGAAAAGGCAAATATATAAAAAAAAAAAAAAACCCTCTAAGTGACCCATCTTTGATTTTGGAGAGAACTAGTACCCCATTTTAGGTGTTGGTGGTAGGAATTATGCCCCATTGTTGGTGTCAGTGGGAGGAATAGTGCGGATAAAGGCAAGCAATGTGTTATAGAAGCAAAGACGCCCTTAATCTATCCACCACTATATGTGCTCCAACTTGGGAGACTCTAAAAATGATAGCGTTGGGACCGCAGTACACAGGGAAGCCTTGACGTAGGCACTGCGGCTTACGCATATATTTGCAAATGTGTGCAAACAAAACCCTCTGTTTAACGTGAGTTGTTAGACAGGGTCAATTGGGTAGTTTTGCAGGCTGGCTGGCAAGTGTGCTGGGAAATATTTGTGCTGCAGAACCTCCAGCCATTCCCAGTGCCCCTCACCTCCCACAGTGCCCCCCGCTACCTCCAGAAACCATCCGCTACAGGGCCATCAACTCTGCTGCAGAGTCCCCTAACACACATCTCTCCCCACAGTAAGACTCAGCCCCATCCAGCATTACAATAAAGGTTTTACATTCCCATACTTTTATTGTGAGAGTATAAAACTTAATTTTTTACCGTTAGGGTATGGAAAATTTTAGAAGAATTTACTGGGCCCTGGTCTCAATAAAAAGTTGAGAACCCCTGGGTCGGTCTAAACCAGGGGTCTCAAACTGGCGGCCCTCCAGCTGTTGCAAAACTACAAATCCCATCATGCTTTTGCCGGTGGGAGTCATGCTTGTAAGTCAGCCTTGCAATGCCTCATGGGACTTGTAGTTTCGCAACAGCTGGAGGGCCGCCAGTTTGAGACCCCTGGTCTAAACTGTCCATATATATGGGCAGACCAGATGCCCCTGCAGACAGCTCAATCTTCAGTATATTTGACTGATGACCAGTAACTCTACCAGATGGTGGTGTGGACAGGCACTAGTTGCCCATAAGCAAAATATGTACCAATGAGGTCTTTGGCCAATCACATTCCTATTTCTTTGCACACAAGTGGATTATGTGGAAGAAATGGCTGAAAAAGGCATTTTGCGACATCTATGGGGACTTTCAAGATTGCCAGTCAACGTGGAAGAATCCGCAAACCAGGAGAGGTAATTTGAGAGATGAGACAAGCAGGTGAGTTTATACTATGGAAACAAGGAGCTGCATGCAGAAATGTCACCTTGGGTGAAGAGCAAACAATTAACAAACCTGTTTGAATGATCTCTCCCCACTAGCACCATCAGTGAGGGGGTGTCTTCTGATGCCTACAGACATTTACCCGACCCATCTGATCATATAAATCAGCCCTCAAATGTTCCGCTCGCCTACTCGCATTTTGTGAGTGGAAAATGAGGGCTGCCTGGAAGTGTGTGGGGGGGCGCGAGCACTGCTGGCGGGTGGGGTTGATCGGGAGCCGTTCTCCCAGTGATCACCTCGGTGAAGGAGAGCACGGAGGAAGAGGAGAGCCACGGGGTCACCGAGCGGTATAGCACGCTGTTACAGCTTACATGAAATTGCCTCCACTCTGCTCGCCATTACACACAGCCCCGCCTCCTCTTAACCCTGCGCCTGTGATAGACAGAATGCGGGTCCAATGCTGGAATGTGTTCTATCACAGGCGCAGGGTTAGGAGGAGGCGGAGCTGTGTGGGACCACGAGCAGAGCAATTTCATGTAAGCTGTAACTGCGTGCTATTCGCGCTCTGTGTTCTTGTGGCTCTCCTCTTTCTCCAGTCATGATCCGGTCTACCCTCTCTCTTCCTCCACCCTGGAGAGGTGGCAACGATGGGGGGCACAAGTCACGCGGCAACGATGGGGGGCTTTAGTGAGGCTGAGGGAAACTGATAAAGTTGTTGCCAATATTTATTTTTGTAACTTAATTGTGCATAAAACATTAAAGTGTCATTTAATGAATTCATTTATAAGGGCGTGATTAGGGGCAGAATTAAGGGCCGAGCAAGGGGCAACTGGTGGCGAGTAACCCTTGAGGCCTGGCTAGTAGCTCTGGACTTGAAATTTTGAGCCCTGATATAAATGCCTGAGCAGATTTAGCTTCCCATCAAAGAGAAGACTGCAGGAAGCCGAGACCTGAATTAGAGGCACGGAAACACTCAAGGTTCTGCGGTGATTTTACAAGTGGGTAATTAGACATGTGAGCAGTTGGGGGATGGAGAGAAGACGTTCAGGAAAATCCTCTTTAGAACACAAGGTCTGTCTGACCTCCTCCCCCCTCCAGCAGCCGGCATAATCTGACACTGCTAATTAACGCCAATGTTACTAGCAACCAAGGCCAGCTTTGGCAGAAATCCATGACCTACTGTTACAGTAACTGCATGCAGATAAAGAAAGGCCCTGTGGATATTCTCACCCACTGCTACTGCCCCCTGTTGGTGGATATAGGCCAAACAGCACAGGTAAAAATCCTCTTAAAAAAAGGAAAATTATATTATTATTATATAGGATTTATAATAGCGCCAACAGTTTGCGCAGCGCTCAACAAAATTAAAATGTAAAAAATAAAATGATACATCTAATCTTTAGGTCTATCGCTTTATATCTATATCATCAGCCAGATTCTCCTCGATACCATCCTCCTGTAAAGCTAAAAACAGACTTGGAGGAAGAGGCAGCACAATGAGCTAATCAGGCTCTGCTGCATGTACATATAGAGCCTATAGGTAGTCTTTTCAATGTATTGTACACATTCACTCTCACCATAGCACTGGGGCGGCTTTACTGTCCAAGATAGTCTGCGCTGTGCTCCAGCTGAATCGCACAAACTGAGGGTACCCAAAGACAGGGTCAAGATGCTTAACGAGCCACTCTTTGGTCTTTGGGTCTGTTAGAATAGAGAAGTACAAAACATGAGATGGAAAATCTCTGCGATCAAAGGGCAATCTTTCCTTTTTCTATCTAGGAACAAAAGTGTATTATAATACAATCTTACTAGTCTTTAGATGTTCTTGTAGATTAGTAAAAGCGATCCTGCTAGCAACATACTTCCTGTCCTAGAGTGAGAACACTCACCATACTGTATCTATGGAGGAGAAAAAACATTCTCCTGCGCTCACAGTGGTTAACCCAGGAGGTACACAGTGTAAAATTTAACGCCAATGGTCTTGCTGCCCTCTTAGGACAATGGGTATCCTCAGACTGAAAAAAAACAAAAACAAAGGGTGCACCAACCTAGTGCATAACCTCAATAAAATGTATTTAAAAGAAATATATATATATATATATATATATATATATATATATATATATATATATATATATATATATATATATACACACACATACATACATATATACACACACATATACACACACAAATGTATGACGCGTTTTAATTGTGAACCCTTCTTCATCAGGGTATTGAATAACTACCCTGGCTTGATTAGACCTTCACGTGTATGTATGTGTGTATGTGTATGTGTACACACACACCTTGAATTACATTTTATTGAGGTAATGCACTAGGTCGTGCACCTTCTTTTTTTATTGTCATCTACGGAGGAGGAGCACCATTGTTACCCTAGGGCCGGACTACAACACACATCCGCTTTCTCTTTCACCTTTAACATGCAGGTAGAGGTGTTCTGTAGTTCAGAGGTGTCCCTCTGCCTTTAAATAAAGGGATCCTGCGAGGTCTCAAAAGATCAGCCTGTGATGCCTGTTGCTTTATGTGAATAAAGGATAAGGTCATCACTATACCAAAAAGGTGTGTTGAAGATAATTATTTTTCGGTCATTGCTTTGGCTTCCATTATTGCCATGCTTGTTCTGGGCTAGTGACTCAAAACTACTGATGCCAGAGAACTAATATTCTCAGGATAGGTCAGCAATAACAGCATCCATATTTTGCTCAGTAGAGGTTTCCTTTAAATGGAAAGAAAAGCCTAAAATGAACTATTATTAACAACGTTCCCTTCCCCATTCTCCTACCCATCTTGTCTAACCTGATAGAGATGATAGAGATGAATAATATATATACATATACGCACACACACACACACACATATACACACGGTTAAGTACACACTCCTTTTTTATACAGGTTAGGCAGAATAGGGAGGAGGAAGGAATATTTTTAAGAATAGATAGTGTCAAGCTGGTCATAGATTAATCCGTTTTATTGGTTTAACCTTACTGATGTGGATGGGGGGAATCCTCCTTGCCAAGCTATTGCATTCTGACAGCAGAGAGGCTCCCCCGCCATCAGAATACACTGATCAGCGCTGCCGGCTATAGCCAGTGGCACTGCTCGCAGCAAAATCCAACAGGGCGGTTGTACAGAAGTTTATCATTAGACAACCTCCCTGACCATACACCGATTAAATTGGTTCCTGCTGAACCAGCCAAATTTCGATCCTTGTATGGCGAGCTATAGGCTTTTCTTCCACTTTAGGAATAATAAATTAAATAAGAAGTAAGGTTTTCCTTTGTGAAACAAATGCTGCACCCCTGTCATCTATACTAAAACAACAAGTCAATGTTATCAGACAATGTGGTGGGGAGGGAGGACTAAGGAAACAGATTGATGTAACAAACATTCCAAGGTTATTGTCAGCATGTGTTTGTCTAATGAGCATAACACAGAATGGATGAAAAGGATACATTTCAAGCATCAGCACATTTTTCTAGTGGATAAACAAAATATATATTCATTGCAAACCGACATTACCATCCTGGCATGAGACGGAGGAAGAATATGGATGCTCGCTGCTATTGTGTAATCCCGTGTACAGTATACATATGGGTGTATGCATCTACTATTAAACTAGACTGCTTTGATAGTCCTAGTTTAACCTCAAAACTTCTGTAACAACTGCTTTGTCGGAAGTCTCCCTGCTGTCAGAACTCATTACAGCTCAGCGGGGAGGATTCCCCCCCCATCCACCTCAAATGTGTGGATGGAGGCACTGGGTCTTTTTTTTTTCGGTCAACAAAACTTACTAAATGTATGGTCTTAACTAACCATTGGGATAGCCGGAGCCGTACTCGGTATCAACTCCTCCCAGATCCTCCATGAACTTCCAGCCCTTAACCACACGGTCCCTGGCCACCTGCAGAGAAAATACAGGTCATTAAAACTGTACAGACACACTTATCAAAATCCAACTATAAAATTTAACATATTGCATCTCAAAAGTTACGTTCATTTTTGCTTGACAGGGGTTTCTCCTGGTGAAGCAGCGCATAACACCACTTTCCCTCCCTTGGGTAGCCACACTCTGTCCTCCACTGTATCTATGGAGGGTGGCATGTTTGCCACCCAGGCTGGACTTCAAACATGTCTACTTTATTAACCACTCGCCGAATGTACATTCACGTCGGCAGAATGGCACGGCTGGGCAAATTAGCGTACAGGTACGTCACTTTGAATTTTCCCTGTGGTCACATGCGCGCAGCCGGCGGCACACGTGCGACCCTGCCGAGAGCTCCGTGAGTAGGATCGCGGGTCCCACAGACTATGTCCGCGGGGATACCCGCGATCGCATCACGGAGCTGAAGAATGGGGAGATGCTAATGTAAAACAAGCATCTCCCCGTTCTGCCTAGTGACAGTGTCACTGATCATAGCTCCCTGTGATCGGGAGCTATGATCAGTGATGTGTCACACAGCCCCTCCCCCTAACAGTTAGAATCACTCCCTAGGACACACTTAACCCCTTCCTAGCCCCTTGACTGCCAGTGTCATTTTTTTCAGTAATCAATGCAATTTTATAGCACTGATCGCTGTAAAAATGACAATGGTCCCAAAAATGTGTCAAAATTGTCCGACGTGTCCGCCATAATGTCGCAGTCCCAATAAAAAAAAAATAAATAAATAAAATCACAGAACGCTGCCATTACAAGTAAAAAAAAAAATAAAAAAAAAGAAGAATAAAAATGTCATAAAACGAACCCCTATTTTGTAGACGCTATAACATTTGCGCAAACCAACCAATAAACGCGATTTTTAGTAGAAGAATACGTATTGGCCTAAACTGAGGAAAAATATGTTTTTTATAGATTTTTGGGGGATATAATAGCAAAAAGTGAAAAATGTTGCTCTATTTTTGTTTATAGCTCAAAAAATAAACACAGAGGTGATCAAATACCACCAAAAGAAAGCTCTATTTGTGGGGGGAAAAAAGGACGTCAATTTTGTTTGGGAGCCACATCGCACGACCACGCAATTGTCAGTTAAAGTGACGCAGTGCCGAATCGCAAAAAGTGATCTGGTCTTTAGGCCAGCCAAATGGTCCGGGGCTTAAGTGCTTAATTTTGTTAATCTCCATTAGAAGAGGCAAGTGACAAAGACAATGCATTTCTGACAGGATCAACAGGAATTTACTGTACTTGCTTAAAATGTTCCTAGCCTGAAAAAATCCATATTTAATGGTGCATTATTGTGCTCGGGTTTTAGATTCCTTTAAAGTCTGCCTAAAAAGAAAGGCAAAAAGAGAAGCAGTGAAGTCTTTTTACAAGGCAGTTTCCCCTCTCCCACCACACCAGCAATACTCACGCTGGACAACCTCATTCGTTTACAAAGAATCATTTAATACAGGGCACCTCTATGACACTGATGCCAATCACCACTGTGGGGCCACAGCAGGTGCTTTTTGCCTTATGCCGCGTACACACGACCAGACTTTCCGAGAGACTAGGTCCGACGGAATTAGACCGTCACACAATCCGATCGTGTGTGGGCTAATCCGATCGTTTTTCGTTAAAAACATTTTTTAAAAATCAGACGGACCTAGAAATAGAACAGGTTTCAAATCTATCCGACGGACTCAATCCCTATCGGGAAAACCGTTAGTCTGTATGCTGGTCCGACGGACCAACTATAACACAAGGGAAGCCATTGGCTACTGGTTATTAAACATCCTTTTTTAGTCCCGTTTACGTCATCACATTCAAAACGAACAGACTTAGTCCGTTCGTGTGTGGCCAGGTCCGTTCGGAAAGTCCGTCGGAACTCTGCTGAAAGTCCGTCGGGAAGACTGTCGGACCTAGTCTGCTGGAAAGTTCAGTCGTGTGTACGTGGAATTAGGCTTTCTTTCTTCGACTAAAGCCTAGTGCACACCAACAGGCTTTTTCATTCAACCCAGCGGGCTGAACGAAAAAAAAAAAAAAACTGACAGTTTAGGAGGAGCGGGTGTACCATTTGATGTTAGTACAGCGATCTCACCTGCTGCGCTATTGTGTTCTGACAGGGGGACAGCCCCCCTGCCAGAACACTCCGGTCAGTGCTCTCAGCCAATCGTAGACTTTTTTTGGTCATGCCTCATCTGCAGAAACTGCCCGACATTCGGCTCATGTGTACTACTAGGGCATTAGGCTACATTAACACTTGTGCGTTGCAGGAAAAAGCAAAATCATGGGCTCTCTCACAAAGTAGAAAAAACGAGAAGCTCTTTTGCAGATGCATAGTTGTGTCCTTAATTCTTAATGGTACCCCTATGCATCTTGATAACGTGTGCGCACCAGAACGCATGTTAGAGTAGTACCAAGTGTTCTGTGTGTGGCACAATTTTAAAAATGACGTTAACATGATGACCTAAGTGCATTTTTTTTTTTTTTCTGAACCTTGGCCCGAACAATTTCCCAAACCTTTAAGGTGGTCCGCATCGAGGGAGTGATATTTGGGTTGGACCGAGGCCTACAATGTATTAGATTCAGCAATTCACAATAGGACCCAAGCAACGCTGCCTCCAATGTGGATGCGGGATTGGCCCGCTCCTCCGACAACCACCATCTGAGCGTGACAAGGACAGCAGCCAAATAGTATTTAAGAAGGCAGGGTAGGGCGAGGCCTCCTAAGGTGATAAGCAGTTGCAGAGTGGATTTGGCTATTCTAGGGATGCTACCATTCCAGATAAATGAGATAATCAAGCTGTCCAGTTTTTTAAAGAACGCATTCGGAATATGTACCGGGGTCTGTCTAGGGTACAGAGTCTTAGACCCCTTTCACACTGAGGTGCTTTAGAGGCGCTAAAAATAGTGTCTGCAAAGCGCCTCTCACTCCAGTGTGAAAGCCTGAGTGCTTTCACACTGGAGCGGTGCGCTGGCAGGACGCTCAAAAAAGCAGCATCTTTGAGGCGCTTTAGGAGCGGTGATCAATGGGCAGCGGAGCTTTTAACCCTTTTTCAGCTGTTAGCGGGTGTTAAAAGTGTCGCTAAAACGGCGGTAAAGCGCTGCTAAAAATAGCAGCACTTTACCGCCGACGCCTGGGGTGGCTCAGTGCCCTTAAAAGCGGTGGTTCAGCAAAAAAAAAAAAAAAAGCAGCTGACTTTTAATAAGTACACTTACCCTCCCAGGGCGCCCGCGATGTTGGTCGTGGAGGCCGAGATGTCCCTCGGCGCTCCGGTTCCAGTGCCGCCATCCTCAGTAAGGGAAACGTGCAGCGAGCGCTGCCCGTTTCCTACTGCGCATGCGCGAGTCGTCGCGCTGTGAATGGGGAACGCCATGTGTTGTGGGACACAGTTCCCATAACACACCGCACCCCATTCACTAGAAGACGGCGCTCGGAGCAAAAGAGAGAAAAGCGCTGCGGAACAGGAAGAGGCAGATTAGGACGATCTGCCTAGCAACAGCCATTTCTGGTAAGTAAAAAAAAATTTTTATTCAAATTTTTTTTTTTTTTTTCAGGGTGGCCCTCCACTTTAAAGTCTTTAAAGACCCTATACACAGAGGAGCCTCAGAGGGGGGGGGGATTGAGTGACTCAAAATTCAGTTGTGTGTGTGTGTGTAAAGGTTTAGTTATTGAATTTTGTAGACAATAGACCTTTTTTCTTTTGAAAAGCAAAAAAAAATAAAAAGCTCCACCTGCTCACTGACAAAGTAAAACATTTCATATACAATAAAGTATTCCTCATTACCCATCTAAAATTTCAAATGTTTACTCATTAGCCCCACACACAAAAAAAAATAAACACACGCGTAAAATTGTTTTCTGGTAGATGTAGTTTTGGGCCATGCATACGTCAATAGGAACTGCAGCTGTCTCTACAAGAAAATTGTAAGCCTGGTGATGGTGTCACATGGACTAATAAAAGCTGTACAAACGAAGGTGTCAGAAAAGTGTTTCTATATCCCATATTAAAGGGAAACCTGTCTTTGAAGATGGTGGCCCATTGCTGGCTTCTGCTTTGGAAATGCTGGTTGACTGGCTGTTATGCAGATGCTTTACATTCAGTACTTTTTGAATCACTGCCCTTAAACAAGTATACAGATCATTTCTGATTTTTTTTCTGACTGTCAGTCGCATGCTCATTTCAAGTCAGTGACTCGAGAATACGGACACTACTGTACAAAAGTTTCAGTTTAAATTTAAGTAGAGTAAAACCTTGGATTGGGAGCATAATTCGTTCTGGAAACATGCTTGTAATCCAAAGCACTCTTCTACCAAAGCAAATTTCCCCATAAGAAATAATGGAATCTCAGATTATTAGTTCCACAACCATTTATTCATAAGTCCTTCAGACCTATAGTCCATATAAAAAGATTATAGCAATGTAACCAGGTTGGGTAACCATAAAATGTCCATTTACAAATGGAAGCCTCCACAAAGGGGATTAGAAGCAAAATCCAGCAGGAGCTACAGAGTATAGAGAAGAGAGGCGCCTCTAAGTGTAGCAATGATTATATTAATTGAAGATACAACATTAAGCAAATCCCATGGTTAATGATCCAAGTATGCAGGCATCCGGGATAAAGCGGTCCACCGCTGTCAGTTTGCAATCATGACTGGGAAGACTACCCTGCGGTAGAGTGATCTGAAAGCGAGGCTTGAAGCGCTCGTGGAGCGCAGAGTGGAAGAGATGACATCAATGGCATGGCAGAGGACGGTCTATGTGGACAACTTTACCCCGGATGCCTGCATACTTAGATGTGCCCGTTTTACTCACAACCATGTAAGTTGCTAAATTTTGTACCTTCAATAAATGTAACCATATTGCTACACTAAGAGGTGCCTCTCTTATCCTCAGTTGTGACATGACGCTACTTGTATATCAAGTCAAAATTTATTTCAAAATTTAGCTGGTCTTGCAAAACGCTCTCAATCCAAGGTTTTACTGTATACCAAAAAAATAATTTTAATATATAAATACTTTTTTTTTGTATACAGTAAAACCTTGGATTGAGAGCGTTTTGCAAGACAAGATTATATATATATATATATATATATATATATATATATATATATATATATATATATATATATATATATATAAATATATATATATAATTATTATGCACACACATCCACATCTAGTAAACATCTAGAAGGTTCTCATGAAGAATAGCTAAATGGTACAAAGGAAAAAAAATTGTTTCCGTTAATTTTTTATCTTTCCACTCTGGAACAAATGTATTATGATCATATCTACAAAAGGCCAAAGCCAATTTTTACAGGAGGAAACAAATGACATTACTTTGTCTCCCCCTGCTGTTCACCAAAGTAATTGGCCCACGCATAGATGGACATGCAGAATTTTTAACACATCCCATGATGAACATTAAAGCAGAGCTCCATCCTAAAGTGGAACTTCCGCTCATCGGATTCCTCCCCCCTTCTGGTGTCACAATTGGCACCTTTCGGGGGGGGGGGGGGGGGGGGGGGGCGTGACCGTGGGGCTCCCTCCTCCTCCTCCCTAGGCCGGGCTGATAGGAGAGGGGAGCAGGGCCTCGCGCATGCGCAGTAGGGTTCCCGGCGTGAAGCCGAAAGGCTACACTGCCAGGTTACCTTACCCGCAATGGCGGCGGCAGCACCCGACAGCTGATAGAGACAACAGCTGCGGTGCCGACATTGAGGGACTGCAGGACAGGTAAGTGTCCATTTATTAAAAGCCAGCAGCTGCAGTATGTGTAGCTGCTGGCTTTTACATTTTTTTTTTTTTTCCCGGAACACCCCTTTAATATGATCAGGTGGTGTACAAAAAAAAAAAAAAAGAGCAATTAAGAGAGTGTTTAAAGAAAATGCAACAACCTTGTAAACATTTTGAAAGTCCTGCTTTGTTCTTCTCTGCAAAAAGAAACAAAAATTATCCTGCGTGCAAGAGACTGCCATAGGGTAAATTAGAGAAGATCTTCACAAATCACGCCGCCGCATCAGCTGTGCTGCCAACTGGAAATGGGAACTGGAACCTCTGAATAGAAAACAAGAACAGAGGGCGCACCAGCCTTACCTTTGCAACACTGAAACTTATTAAAAGTAAAATTGCAAACTCACAACCGAGTAATAAAATCAGGCAAATAAAAAGTCCATCATTTTTATAATCCAGCAAGATCTGCTGGCCAGTAAACTTGGGTGGGATTAAAGTCCAACAAAGCCGGCGGGTTTTGAGGGGTATCCCCTCTTCTACAGAGCTAGGTTTGGAATGCAGGTGGACTTTTTATAAGATGACTGGGATCAAATGGATTAGATCATGTGATCCGAACCCTCCCCCCCTCATATGGGAGGACCAATACAATTAAAACAAATATTTCCTTCCCCATTAGGGACATATGCCACCAGACATCATATGCATACACTTCATCATAGCCTAATGCATGTGTATACATACAAGGAAAATAAATCACAGTATTAAATACACAAATAGACAAACAATAGTCTACAATACTGCTCAAGATCTCTATAGGAACCAATCACTCTCACTCAGTTATAACCAGTTGTATATGGCTGTGGGCTGTTTGTAATGCCGCACATGCCATAAGCTCCTCCGGTTTTTCATCTTGTAAGCTTCCGGGCTCCCACGGGAAGAAAAAAAAAAAACGTTCAATTTTTTTGTGGCATTACAAACACCCACAGCTATATACAACTGGTTATAAAACTTAGTGAGTATTTACATACAGCTACACAGTGTTTGGTGCCTATAGAGATCTTGAGCAGTAAGGTATTCTATTGTTTTTTTTAATTGTTTATGTATTTGTGCATTTAATACTGCGATTTATTTTCCTTGCCTGTGTACACATGCAATAGGATATGTAGGAGGATAAATCTGAAGTGTATGCATATGATGTCTGGTGGCATATGTCCCTAATGGGGAAGCAAATATTTTTTTTTTAATTGTATTGGTCCTCCCACATGAGACAGGGGTTTGGATCACATGATCTAATCCATTTGATCCCAGTCATCTTATAAAAACAGTCTACCTGCATTCCAAACCTAGCTCTGAAGAAGAGGGGATACCCCTCGAAACGCGTCAGTCTCGCTGGACTTCCATCCCACCCAAGTTTACTGGCCAGCAGATCTTGCTGGATTATGCAAATGATGGACTTATCTGTCTGATTTTATCACTCGTTTGTGAGTATGCAATTCTACTTATAATAAATGACAATAAATGCCTGGCAACCACATAGCGTCCCCTGTCAGCTTGTTCCATCTGAGCTCTCCCTGGGCCAAGTGTTGGAGGCGCCCACAGCGCTTTCCTGACCGGTCGTTCCTAGAGTCAGTGAGCTGCTCATTTGCAGCCTGTCGGCAGCTGCCTGATGCGCCAGTGTCTGGAGCCAGTCTATCCATCCATCCTGTGGATATTTCATCTACCCTGGTGCTCAGATGTGAAACTTTTTCATTGGAGGAACTGTTTGACGCTTAGGATTCACCTACGTTTGCGAGTATCGATTTTATCCTTGTTATTACAATAAACATTTATTTGCACCATGAGCCTGTGCGCTCGTATTCCCTTATGTTTTCACAGCTATCAGTCTCCCGCTGATCACAGAGCTGCAGGGAGCATGGTGTCGGATAGACTTTCATATTAACTCTTTCCATTGATGAATTCCTTGGTCAGTGTGTTCCAGTTTTGGACTTCCTACGTTTAGCGCAAAGACTGTTTTGTTTCATTTATATCAGTGGGAGGAATTATACACCAATGTTGGGGTCATTGAATAAAAAAAAAAAAAAGGGTGTCTCGTCATTCATGTCAGTGGGAGAATTAGTGCCCCAAAAGATGGATAAAAGCAAGCAAAGGACCATATCCAGCCTGCAGTTTGGAGACCCCTGATTTAAGTCATGCTCCCACCTCTAATGTATTCTATTCTCATAAGAATTAGAGTGAAATTTGCTGAGGCTGCTACTGTGCTGCTCATTCTTCCGAGGGGCTTGCTGAAGAGCAAGCTGTACCTGAGGACCTACATTGAAAGACTACCCCTGCTTCTGCCTAATCCAGTCTGTGGATCTGCGCTTCCTCCACCTCTCCTGCTGCTTCTTCAACATCCCCCCCTCCCCTCCCCCCTTATCCTTAGGAGGGGAAGATCTGACATGAATAAGCAAAGTGCCCCAACTCATTTTCTAAAATAGCCTGTGGAAAAGGCAGGCAGCCTACAAAAAAATTCTGGTCACTAGTATGCCGTCTTCTGCTTTTATTTTTAGCATACCACAGTACAGAGTACATCCTCTCTAACCCAAAATATACCCTTTTTGTAGTATTCAGAGTAATCACACAACGCTCATGTATCAACTCATGGCATTGGTCACATATTCTCTGTACATCTGGCCAGTTCTGCCTTAAAGTCAGTACGCCAAGATCTTCTGACACAAAGAGCAAGTGGCCACCAGTGCCTTGAGTGACCTACATCAGGGTCCCAGAGGGGAGAAGAAGCGGTCAAGGGGTATCCTGTCATTTCAGGAAATCATGCAAGATAAATATTAAGATGACCATATAGGTCTGTTTTAATGGTAAATTGTATATAGTAATGCTATGGTCACATCTGGACATTCTTACCTTTGCACAGATACTAGCAGCACTAACTACAGGAAACAAAGAATCAGCTTTGGGCTTCACAGTCACTTCTAGCCCAGGAAACCGCTGCTTTAGCTTCTCCTGATACTTCTCGGCAGGACCCACGGTATCCACAAATATCTGCAGAGGGAAAAAAAAAGGGAGAAGAGGGCATGAGCTCAGTTGAGGGATCAACACCACATCCCCAATATTTATAGAAGAAAAAAAAGTAAATAGGGATGTGAGACTTTAAAAAAGGTGTTGAAACAGAATGATTACCAATACACAAACCTTTTGTTAACCGCTTCCCGACCGCCCACTGCATATATACGTCAGCAGAATGGCACGACCAGGCAAAAGCACGTAGAGGTACGTGGCCCTTTAATTGCCTGGCCGTGGGTCGCGCCGCTGGTGTCCCGCGATCGGGTCACAGAGCTGAAGAACGGGGAGAGGTCTGTGTAAACCAACCCCTCCCCGCGATTCCTACTCTGCCTGTCATTGATCGGCTGTTTCCAGTCATCGGGAAAGCCGATCAAATGACGTCAGTCCCGCCCCCTAATGTAAAAACACACACACACACACACACACACAGCCCATAACCCCTCCCCTCCCCCTAGTGGTTAACTCTTTCACTGCATGAGTCATTTATACAGGAATCAATGCATTTAAATAGCATTGATTGCTGTATAAATGACAATGGTCCCAAAAATGTCCGATGTGTCCGCCATAATGTCGCAGTCACAATAATTAAAAAAAAAAAAAAAAAAAATCGATGATCGCCGCCATTACTAGTAAAAAAAATAAAAAAAAATTAATAAAAATGCTATAAAACTATCCCCTATTTTGTAAACGCTATAATTTTTGCGCAAACCAATCAATCGCTAATTGCGATTTTATTTACCAAAAATATGAAGAATACGTATCGGCCTAAACTGAGGAAAAAAATTTTTTTTATATATTTTTGGGGGATATTTATAGCAAAAAGCAAAAAATATTGAATTTTTTTCAAAATTGTCGCTCTATTTTTGTTTATAACGTAAAAAATAAAAACCGCAGGGGTGATCAAATACCACCAAAAGAAAGCTCTATTTGTAGGAAAAAAAGGAAGCCAATTTTGTTTGGGAGCCACGTCGCACAACCGCGCAATTGTCAGTTAAAGCGACGCAGTGCCGAATCGCAAAAATGGGCCTGGTCCTTTGGCTGCCAATTGGTCCGGGGCTGAAGTGGTTAAGAGAGGTTCTTTATTACGAAATTAGTTAAAAATGGTATTGGGGTGTGTAACACATCAAAATATCAAACGAGGGAAGAATAACTCATTCTGATGCATTTCGGCTTCTTCAGGATATCAAGGGGTGTGGTTAGAAAAGGTTGCTAGGAAGAAAAATTAAAATATACATACGATTACATACATATATTTAACCACATTTACAAATTGTAAGTTATTATAGCTATAATAACTTACAATTTGTAAATGTGGCTAAACATATGTAATCATATGTATATTTTTCTTTTTCTTCCTAGCAACCGTTGATCTCTTGAAGAAGCAGACAAGGCGAAATGCATCAGTTTGATTATTCTTCGTGTGATATTTTGATGTGTTACTAAATCTGACAAATATCAAAATAGATCTCATTATTTATAGGTCTATAGGGAAGGACATCTTTAGGGTCACTTGGTTGGAATATGGGTTGTGGAACCTTTCATGGTTTTAAAAAGGGGTACACACCCCCAATACTATTTTTAACTCATTTTGTAATAGAGAACCTTTTTAACAAAATGTTTGTGTATTGGTAATCATTCTGTGAGAAGGATTCAACACCTTTAAGTTCTCACATCCCTAAATTTCTGCAGGAGCCAACAACAAACAGAAGATGGGAACAGTACATGGGATGAAAAGTAAGGCTGGGTTCACAAATGATGGAATCACAGACAGACATTGCAATGCTGTGTCACACATTTCACAGAGCCTGCCTTCTTGACTACATATGTGCTGAGAGAAGAAGGAGTTTTAGGAGGTGGAGTCAGTACAGGAATCACTGCTTGCAGGCAAGGTACCATGTGCTATGTAGTCTTTAGAAATTGAGAAGCTGCAAAGCATGCAGAGAATCCAGGAGGATGTGGAAAGCGACAGCCAGCAGCAAAACTCACAACATAAAAAGGAGGTTTTTCAATTAAGCTTATACTGCAATATCAGATATAATTATTATTTGTATTGTTATTGCAATGCTGAAGTTCTAAAAGGAAAAAACGTATGCTGTGAGCATAGATCATCTATAACATACTAAAAGGAGTTTGGTATTTTGTCCTGTAACTTCTGTAGTTTGCCTTTATAAAAAAAATTGGTCAAAAATGGTTTAATATAAAAAAAATATAAAATAAACAGTATATACAAAGTGTGTGAAAAAAAAAAATTATATATCACATCCAAGAGTTCTCAGCTCGTAAAACACCCCAACAAGAAAAATGCCATTCATTTCAATAGCACCTGTTCAGCTCGGAGCGTTTGGTCACCTGAAGCAAAACCCCTTAAAAAAGTCTTAGGGCTCTTTCACACGGGGCGGATCAGTGCAGATCCGCCCCGTGGATAGCCGCTTGCTCAGCGGGGATCGCCGGAGCGATCTCCGCTGAGCAGAAGATGACAGGTCCGTCTCTGCACTCCGTGCAGGGACGGACCTGTCAGAGCGCCGCTCTCCCCTATGGGAGATCGGGTGACGACGGACCGTAGAGTCCGTCGTCACCCGATCCGCTCTGCAGACGGATGAAAAAAAAATGGGGTTTTCCTCCGTCTGCAGAAACGGAGCAGAGCGGGTGTCAGCGGATGCTCATCCGCTGACACCCGCTATCCCATAGGGATACCTGTATGTCCGTTTTTCATCCAAAAACGGAAGGATGAAAAACGGACATACGGTCCGTCCGTGTGAAAGAGCCCTTAAGCAAAAAAAAAAAAAAAAAAAAAAAAAAGGGAACATGAGCTTCTTTGGGGCAGATTACAGGGGCTTTTCTGCTTTTTACATTGGCGACCTTTTGACTTATACAAAGATCGTGGCACAAACACGCGCCTTTGAAACGCTCAAGTGTGAATGCAGCCTCAAGAACAGCAATCACATGAAGCCATTTATTATCACATCATTTTTTGGATCCTTTTTAAATCATAACAGAACTCACCCAAATGGCCCTGATAAAAAGTTTACATACCCTGGAATGTTTGGTACAGTTCATGTGTGTAAAGGAAGGTGTCCCAATACTTTTGACAATATAGTATATACACATACGTCCATACTTGTCACACGCTTGTACCGAATATTTATAACAACATCTCCAAGTACAAAGAACTGTGTTCTCCACCACCAGTTATACATACCTCGGTGACCTGTACTCCGTTATCCAGGGCGTGCTGAACGAGACCAATGGCTGTGTCATGGGACAAGGCATTCAGATTGTACTTTGCCCTGGAAGAAAAAGAACAGGGGGTAAAATAATAGTAGCAGACAAATTACGGTAAGGTTTAAAACGTTTGAGTAATGGCTCCCTATGCACCAAGTTTCCTAGTGTATGGTACACAGTAGCACAGATTTCAGTGAAGTACACTCACAATTTATTTAAACCCTTAATTCCTGAAAATAAAAACAAAATCGTAATACCTCAACCTAGTTTTGCAACTTTGGCATGTTAGCAAAACTGTACATACCATCACAACTAAAGTGTACCCACCTAAACTGTACCTTGTTTTTACCAGGATAAATTGGGTCTTTGCTATGGATATCCTTTATTTTATTCAGGAAAACTGTCTTAAAATACAACGGCTTACCACAATGTAACATGTTACTATAAGGGGAGCGGAGTGACACCGAGTTGCATGGTGACACTGGCCAGCAGTTTCCCGCGCTGATTGCTGGACAACCAGAGTGCGGACAGAAGTTGAAGTGGAAGTAAACCCTCCTATTGTTTTCAGCCAAGGAAGCCTTCATCTTGGCCTCTGTTTAATCTTCAACTGCCATGATGCTGCACATGTGATCAGTTAGGACACCAGCCATTGGATGGTTTGACAGTTTGGTTGAGAGCACAACCAAATGGGAGCGTTACATTTCCAGCATGTGCCGTAAATGAAAGCGTTTTATGGATGGGTTTACTTCCGCTTTAAACATGGGGGTTGATTTACTAAGACTGGGAAGTGCAAAAATCTGGTGCAGCTGTGCATGGTAGCCAATCAGCTTCCATTTTTTTTTTCCTTTCAAAGCTTGAACAAGCTGAAGTTAGAAGCCGATTGGCTACCATACACAGCTGCACCAGATTCTGAGTGAACCAGTTTTAGTAAATTTCTTCCATGGCGTTATGCATTTGTCAAGGATATTTCATGTCCATAGAGTAAAGTTGGCTATTCATTGATCGAAATTTGGCCAGTTCGGCATTTTTGATAGACTTCTTTCAAAGAAACATTCTGAAAATCGTCGCCCAGTCAGCGGGTGCTGTCATCAATCAGTATATTATGACAAAAGTCAGGGTATTCCTCCATCCACCTTTTTTGCGTGGATGGAGAAATCTGTCCAGTGGGCTGGGAATTAGAAAAACAAACAAAAAAATAAAATAAACACCCCAAAACCACACACACTAATAATGTATAGCCTTGTTTAATTCAAAGTGAACTTTCATTTTACAGTTGCACTGCAATAAATTTAACCAGTAGATGGTGCTGTTCAATCAGTAATGACAGCTCTTTGTCCCTAGAAAATCCCATAGCTGTAGAGGGGGGGTGGGGGTGTTAGGGTCTCAAACAGAGAAGCCGCCAATTTCCAAAGGGATTCCATTTACCCCTTCAGCTCTGGAAGGTCTTACCCGCTTCCTGACTAGGCCATTTTTTTTTTGCGATACAGCACTGTTACTTTAATTGACAATTGCGTGGACTGTACCCAAATAACATTTATGTCCCCCCCCCCCCACAAATAGAGCTTTCTTTTGGTGGTATTTGATCACCTCTGCGTTTTTTATTTTTTGCGCTAGAAACAAAGAAACTGACAATTTTGGGGAAAAAAAAATAAAAATATTCATTTTCTGCTATAAAACATTCAATAAAAAATACTAGATAAAAAAAAAAAATCATCAAATTTAGGTCTATATGTCTTCTGCTACATATTTTTGGTATAAAAAAATTGGTATATTGATTGGTTTGCACAAAAGTTATAGCATCTACAAACAAAATGGGATAGATTTATGGACTTTTTTTTTTTATGTAGTTACTAGTAAAGACGGTGATCGTTTTTTAGCAGGACTGCGACATTGCGGTGGACAAATCTGACCCCAAATGAATCCTTATGGGTAGAGCGCCAAAGGGATGAAACTAAGGGGAAAATACTGGGAGTATGCTATAGGCGCCCTAACCTGAGGGAGGAAGGGGAGATGGACCTCCTATCACAATTTGGATTAGCAGCAAGGATGGGAAGGGTTATCATAATGGGGGATTTTAATTATCCAGCCATCGTATAAGGCTCGCCAGCTCCTAGATGTCTTGCAGGACATTTTCATGGGTCAGATGGTAGACGCACCAACTAGAAACAAAGCGTTGCAGGCAGTCCCCCTACTTACAAACGACTCACCAAAGCTCGTTTCCACAACAACCCAGAATTTTCAAAATCCAATTGTCATTGGGACAGAAAGTGAGGTGAAATCTTCTGAACAGGGGCATAGACAGCAAAACAAACATTACAGGGGTGTTAACCCTTCTCTATGTTATCCAAAAAGCTTAAAAAATATTTTTGTCTAGAGCTACACAAAAAAATAAAAAAATAAATAAATAAATAAATGTACCTGTTCTGACTTGCAAACAGTAAGTTACAGTTTGTAACCCGGGGACCGCCTGTACTAGACCTACTGATTACCAACAATACAGACCTGATCACAGATGTGGAAATACGGGGCAATTTATGCTTCAGTATAAATCACACAAATAGGAAACATAAGGGGAATACAAAGACATTGAATTTCAATAGCGCCAACTTCTCGAAACTATGAACCTTGTTAGAAGGCATAAATTGGGATAAAATCTTAGGAACAAAAAGGAAAAACGGGTTTGCTTTAAGAGCATTTGAAATAAGGGCATTAGCCAGTGCATCCCATTGGGAAAAAAAAAACAAAAAAAACTTAAGAGCGAACAAAGGTCCTGGATGGCTTAACTCCAATGTAAAAATGCATATAAAAGCAAAGGAGAAGGCCTTCAGAAAATACAAGGCTGAGGGATCATCAGCATTCAGACTTTACAAAGAATGCAACAAGAAATGCAAGGGTGCAATTAGGGTGGTTAAGATAGAACATGAAAGACACATAGCGGAGGAGAGCAAAAAAAAAAAAAAAAGATCACAATAAATTCTTTAAGTATATAATAATTCTTCTCAGTCTTCATGAGGGAATCGGGAGGGGCTTCAGTAACCAAAACTGCAGTGTTTATCCTCATGACACGTCACAGGAAGCACCCTTGTTGCTAACAGAGGACAGAATTAGAAACAGACCTGGAAAATGTAACATTAATAAGTCACCGGGACCAGATGGCTTGCACCCGAGGGTCCTTAAAGAACTCAGTCAAGTAATTGCCAGACCATTGTTTAGAGGTCGACCGATATATCGGCCGATATTTGGTGTTTTTTAATTAACCACTTGCCGACCGCCCCCTGTATATATACGTCGGCAGAATGGCACGTACAGGCAGAACCACGTACCTGTACGTGCCATTCTTCCGGCGGGTGGGGGGTCCGATCGGACCCCCCCGGCCGGCGGGGACGGTCGGGATCGCTTCAGGAGCGATCCGGGATGAGGGGACGGCCAGTGGTTTCTGGCCACCCCCTCGCGATCGCTCCTGGCGAATCAGATGCTTCCTCTGTCTGTGTCAATCAAAACACAGGCAGAGGAAGTGATGTCACGCTCGGTGCGCCGGTCTATGTGACCGGAACGCCGAGCTGTGAACATCTAAAGGTTAGTGCACAAACAGTACACTGACACCAGTACACATAGGCACACAAAACACCCCCCTGTCACCCCCTGATCACCCCCCAGATCACCCCCTCCCCCCCCAGTCACAGTGTCACTAATTGCAGTGATCATTTTTTACTGATCACTGCATTTAGTGTCAGTGTGACTGTAATAACTGTCAGGGCAGTTAGTTTTAGGTCCAAGGTAGCCCCCCACCCCCCCTAATAAAGGTTTAACCCCTTGATTGCCCCCCAGGTAACCCTTTCACCCCCTTTTGCCAGTGTCACTAAGCGATCGTTTTTCTGATCGCTGTATTAGTGTCACTGCTGTCGCTAGGTAACCATTTTTTTTTTTTAGGTAACCGCCATGTTTATATAGGTTCATAAATAGGTTTATAGGTCAGGTACCCCCATATTACAACCTAAATAAAGGTTTTAACCCCCTGATTGCCCCTAGAGTTAACCCTTTCACCAGTGATCACAGTATAACTGTCACTGGTGACGCTGGTTAGCCAGTTAGTTATTTCGTTATTTAGGTTCCCCGTCAGGTTTTTATATAGCGTCAGGTACCCCCATATATTACCTAATAAAGGTTTTAACCCCCTGATTGCCCCTAGTTAACCCTTTCACCCCCTTTTGCCAGTGTCACTAAGCGATCGTTTTTCTGATCGCTGCATTAGTGTCGCTAGGTAACCATTTTTTTTTTTTAGGTAACCGCCATGTTTATATAGGTTCATAAATAGGTTTATAGGTCAGGTACCCCCATATTACAACCTAAATAAAGGTTTTAACCCCCTGATTGCCCCTAGAGTTAACCCTTTCACCAGTGATCACTGTATAACTGTCACTGGTGACGCTGGTTAGCCAGTTAGTTATTTCGTTATTTAGGTTCCCCGTCAGGTTTTTATATAGCGTCAGGTACCCCCATATATTACCTAATAAAGGTTTAACCCCCTGATTGCCCCTAGTTAACCCTTTCACCCCCTTTTGCCAGTGTCACTAAGCGATCGTTTTTCTGATCGCTGCATTAGTGTCGCTAGGTAACCAGTTTTTTTTTGTATTACTGTTACGGGTGACGCTGGTTAGTTAGCTTGTTTTTTATACTGTCAGGGCACCCGCCATTTATTACCCAATAACGGTTTAACCCCTGATCGCCCGGCGGGTGATATCAATTAGGTTTTAGGGTCAAATAAGGTCTGCGTCGCCCCAGGTTAGTGCCAGTACCGCAAACACCCACGCACAAAGCATACACCTCCCTTAGTGGCACAGTATCTGAACAGATCAATATCTGATCTGATCAGATCTATACTAGCGTCCCAGCAGTTTAGGGTTCCAAAAAAAAACGCATTGTTAGCGGGATCAGCCCAGATACCTGCTAGCACCTGCGTTTTCCCCCTCCGCCCAGCCCAGCCCACCCAAGTGCAGTATCGATCGATCACTGTCACTTACAAAACACTAAGCACACATAACTGCAGCGTTCGCAGAGTCAGGCCTGATCCCTGCGATCGCTAACATTTTTTTTGTGGTAGCGTTTTGATTCAGTCGCTTCAGTCAGGAGCTTTTTTACCTGTGAATCTCAAAAAAATAAAAAAAAATAAAATAGTTGTTGTTTTATTGTTCTCTCTCTCACTCTATTCTCTCTCTATTGTTGCTCTTTTTTTACTCCATTCTATTCTGCAATGTTTTATTATGTTTTATTATGTTTTATTATGTTTTATCATGCTTGCTTTTCAGGTATGTAATTTTGTTTACTGTGTGTTTTAGTGTTGAGCATTTTTTTGTTTTCAGGTGCGCCATTCAGTTGCAACGCAGATTTATTTATCTTGACAGCAACAGCGTTTGCTCCCACGATACATAAAGCCGCGACTCCAACGCTGTAGGAGGTGATTTCACCACCACAGTTAAAAAAAAGAGCATATATGCCGAAGCATGGGGGCAGCAGGGGGGGGGAGCGATTGGCTCCTAATGCCACGTACATACGGTCGAAATTCCGACCGTGTGTACACGGCATAACTTTTGCGGGAGGATGCCCCCATGCATCGGCATATATAAATGGTGCATGTATGCCCATCATTAGAAGTGGGTGGATGAAGGGAGGTATTCTAATGGTGGGCATACCCACCAATCAATCTCTTTTTTTCGTTCAGCCAAGAGGCTGCATGAAAAAAAAAAAGATTACAATATATGTCCAGTATGTTGCTGGACTTTGAATGGTTATACCAGAATGATGCCTGCAGGTTTAGGTATCATCTTGGTATCATTCTTTTCAGCCAGTGATCGGCTTTCATGTAAAAGCAATTCTAGCGGGTAATTAGCCTCTAGACTGCTTTTACAAGCAGTGGGAGGGAATGTCCCCCCTCCCGGATATAAACCGCGCCATTGGGAAATTGGGAAAGCATTTTATCACACCAATCTTGGTGTGGTCAGATGCTTTGAGGGCAGAGGAAAGATCTAGGGTCTAATAGACCCCAATTTTTTCAAAAAAAGAGTACCTGTCACTGCCTATTGCTATCATAGGGGATATTTACATTCCCTGAGATAACAATAAAAATCATAACAAAGAAAAAAAATGGAAGGAACAGTTTAAAAATAAAATAAAAAAGCTAAATAAATAAAAAAAAAAACAAAAAAAAAAAAAAAAAGCACCCCTGCCCCCCCTTCTCTTGCGCAAAGGCGTACACAAGCGTTGGTCTGGCGTCATATGTAAACAGCAATTGCACCATGCATGTGAGGTATCACCGCGAAGGTCAGATCGAGGGCAGTAATTTTAGCAGTAGACCTCCTCCGTGAATCTAATGTGGTATCATGTAAAGGCTTTTAAAGGCTTTTAAAAATGTATGTAGTTTGTCGCCACTGCGTGTTTGTGCGCAATTTTAAAGCATGTCGTGTTTGGTATCCATGTACTCGGCCTAAGATCATATTTTTTATTTCATCAAAAATTTGAGCAATATAGTGTGTTTTAGTGCATTAAAATAAAAAAAAGTGTATTTTTTCCACAAAAAATGCGTTTGAAAAAAATCGCTGCGCAAATACTGTGTGGAAAAAAAAAATGCAACACCCACCATTTTAATCTGTAGGGCCTTTGCTTTAACAATATATATAGTGTTTGGGGGTTCAACGTAATTTTCTTGCAAAAAAAAAATATGTTTTCATGTAAACAAAAAGTGTCAGAAAGGGCTTTGTCTACAAGTGGTTAGAAGAGTGGGTGACGTGTGACATAGGCTTCTAAATGTTGTGCATAAAATGCCAGGACAGTTCAAACCCCCCCCAAATGACCCCATTTTGGAAAGTAGACACCCAAGCTATTTGCTGAGAGCAATGTTGAGCCCATTAAATATTTTTTTTTTTTGTCCCAAGAGATTGAATAATGAAAAAAAAAAAAATATATATATTTTTTTTACAAAAAGTTGTCACTAAATGATATATTGCTCAAACATGTCATGGGCATATGTGGAAATACACCCCAAAATACATTCTGTTGCTTCTCCTGAGTACGGGGATACCACATGTGTGGGACTTTTTGGGAGCCTAGCTGCGTACGGAACCCCAAAAACCAATCACCGCCTTCAGGCTTTCTAAGGGTGTAATTTTTTTATTTCACTTCTCACTGCCAATCACAGTTTCGGAGGCCATGGAATGCCCAGATGGCATAAAACCCCCCAAAATGACCCCATTTTGGAAAGTAGACACCCCAAGCTATTTGCTGAGAGGTATTGTGAGTATTTTGCAGATCTCGCTTTTTGTCACAAAGTTTTGAAAATTGAAAAAAAGAAAAAAATTTTTTTTTTTTCTTTACTTTCTTCATTTTCAAAAACAAATGAGAGCTGTAAAATACTCACCATGCCTCTCAACAAATAGCTTGGGGTGTCTACTTTCCAAAATGGGGTCATTTGGGGGGTTTTGTGCTATTTTGGCATTTTATGGCCTTCGAAACGGTGATAGGTAGTGAGGAGTGAAATCAAAAATTTGCACCCTTAGAAATCCTGAAGGCGGTGCTTGGGTTTCGGGGCCCCGTACGCGGCTAGGCTCCCAAAAAGTCCCACACATGTGGTATCCCCATACTCAGGAGAAGCAGCAAAATGTATTTTGGGGTGCAATTCCACATATAACTATGGCATGTGTGAGCAATATATCATTTAGTGACAACTTTTTGAAAAAAAAAAAAAATCTTTTTTATTTTTGTCTTTATTCAATCACTTGGGACTAAAAAAAAAAATATTCAATGGGCTCAACATGCCTCTCAGCAAATAGCTTGGGGTGTCTACTTTCCAAAATGGGGTCATTTGGGGGGGTTTTGTACTTCTCTGCCATTTTAGCACCTCAAGAAATGAAATAGGCAGTCATAAATTAAAAGCGGTGTAAATTCCAGAAAATGTACTCTAGTTTGTAGACGCTATAACTTTTGCGCAAACCAATAAATATACGCTTATTGGCATTTTTTTTACTAAAGACATGTGGCTGAATACATTTTGGCCCAAATGTTTGACTAAAATTGAGTTTATTAGATTTTTTTTATAACAAAAAGTAGAAAATCTCTTTTTTTTTCAAAATTTTCGCTCTTTTCCGTTTATATCGCAAAAAATAAAAATCACAGAGGCAATCAAATACCATCAAAAGAAAGCTCTATTTGTGGGAAGAAAAGGACGCAAATTTCGTTTGGTTACAAAATTGCATGACCGCGCAATTACCAGTTAAAGTAGTGCAGTGCGAAATTGAAAAAAGACCTCTGGTCCTTTGGCTGCCAAATGGTCCGGGGCTGAAGTGGTTAATCGGCATCGGCCGATTGTGCTGCTAAAAAAGGCCGGTTTTAAAACGTCAGCGGGACTTGCAAATGACTTCTGATAGAAGTTAATGGAAGTTGCCTGAAGTTTTCCCTGAAGCGTCTTGTGACTTGTCTGGGCAGACTGCCAAGTGTGAGAAAATGATACAATGGTTTCTTATCAATGAACTCAGCTGTGTGGAGAAGTTCCCAGTTTAACCATTTAAAGCCTAAATCTTTTCTGACACTTGTTGCTTACAAGTAAAAATCCTGTATTTTCTGCTAGAAAACCACTTAGAACCCCCAAAAATTATATATATTTTTTTTTAGCAGAGACCCTAGGGAATAAAATAGCGGTTGTTGCAATATTTTATGTCACACGGTATTTGCGCAGCGGTCATTCAAACGCAATTTTTTGGGAAAAAAATACACTAATGATTAAAAAAAAAAACTAACAGCAAAGTTAGCCCATTTTTTTCGTCAGTTTTGATTACCTGTTTTTGTGTATTTAATATATATATTTTTTTTGTTATCTAAATTATACATATAAGTGAACTGATTGGAGGTTTTGTTTTGTTTAATAAAATGTAAGAATTTTTCTGAATCACTTATTAATTAAGGCTGCTTTCACACTGGAGCGGGCAGGCATTGACGGTAAAACGCTGCTAGTTTTAGCGGCGCTTTACTGTCATTTTAGCGGTGCTATTCGGCTGCTAGCGGGGCGATTATAACCCAGCTAGCGTCCGAGAAAGTGGTTAAATGCACCCATCTGGCGACGCTGCCAAATCGCTTTGCAGGCGCTTTAACAGCAGTGCCCATTAATTTCAATGAGCAGGAGTAGCGGTGTACACCGCTCAATAGGACTTTTTTTTAACATCCTGCCAGCGCATCTCCTCAGTTTGAAAGCACTCGGGCTTTCACATTGAGACTGCAGGGGAGCCATTTTGCAGGCACTTTACAGGCGCTATTTTTAGCCCAAAAGCACCTGAAAAACGCCTCAGTGTGAAATTTTAGATTTTTTGAGATGGAGGGGAAAAAATAAATGAATAAATCGCCCCCAAAAAAAAAAAAAAAAAAAATCGGCATCATATATCGGCCATCGGCCGCCGTGATTTCTAAATATCGGCATCGGCCAGAGAAAAACCCATATCGGTCGACCTCTACCATTGTTCCTAATTTTTACTGACAGTCTACTGACTGGAATGGTACCAGCTGATTGGAGAAAACCCAATGTAGCACCAATATTTAAAAAGGCCAAAACACATCCCTGGGAATTACAGACCAGTTAGCCCAACATCATTATGCAAGCTCTTGGAGCGGATGATAAAGGGACTATACTCAAGATTTTAGTAATAAAAACGGTATCATTAGCAGTAATCAGCATGGATTCATGAAGAATCGTTCTTGCCAAACCAATCTATTAACCTTCTATGAGGAGGTGAGTTGCCATCTAGATAAAGGAAGACCCGTAGACGTGGTGTATCTGGATTTTGCAAAAGCATTGGATACAGTGCCCCATAAACCTTTACTGTACAAAATAAGGTCCGTTGGCATGGACCATAGGGTGAGTACATGGATTGAAAACTGTCTACAAGGACGAGTTCAGAGGGTGGTAACAAATGGGGAGTACTCGGAATGGTCAGGGGTGGGAAGTGGGGTCCCCCAGGGTTCTGTGCTGGGACCAATCCTATTTAATTTGTTCATAAACAACCTGGAGGATGGGATAAACAGCTCAACCTCTGTATTTGCGGACAATACTATGCTGATAAGCAGGGCAATAACTTCTACGCAGGATGTGGAAACCTTGCAAGAAGATCTGAACAAATTAATGGGGTGGGCAACTACATGGCAAATGAGGTTTAATGTGGAAAAATGTAAAAATGCATTTGGGTGGCAAAAATATGAATTAATTCTATACACTGGGGGGGCCTCTGGGGGAATTTAGGATGGAAAAGGACCTGGGGGTCCTAGTAGATGACGGGCTTAGCAATAGCATGCAATGCCAAGCTGCTGCTAACAAAGAAAACAGAATATTGGCATTAAAAAGGGGATTAACTCCAGAGATAAAAAACAATAATTCTCCCGCTCTACAAGACTCTGGTCCGGCCGCACCTGGAGTATGCTGTCCAGTTCTGGGCACCAGTCTTCAGGAAGGATGTACTGGAAATGGAGCGAGTAATGATTGTAATTTACAAATACCATACTGGTGACCCCACAATAGGGATAACATTTTTCCGTGGAAGGGAGTTTAACAAGACACGTGGCCACTCATTAGGATTAGAAGAAAAGTGGTTTAACCATAAACTACGTAGAGGGTTCTTTACTGTAAGAGCGGCAAGGATGTGGAATTCCCTTCCACAGGCGGTGGTCTCAGTGGGGGTCATTGATAGTTTCAAAAAAAACTACTAGATAAGCACCTGAACGACCACAACATACAGGGATATACAATGTAATACCGACATATAACCACACACATAGGTTGGACTTGTGTCTTTTTTAAACCTCACCTACTACGTAACTATGTAAAAATTACACTTTTTGGTGACCAGTGACATTACATCAGTGCTATAAAAATGCAAATCTGACAATAAGTGACACATTGGGGACTAGTGACACCAATAAAGTAATCAGTGCTTAAAAAAATAAATAAAAAAAAGCACGGTCACTGTATAAATTACACTGGCAAGATCTCCATTTTTGTCCCTAACAGACCGCCGTTCTGCCTCTCCTGTGAAATATTGTGGGTGGCCGGCGGCCATGGGACCCGCTGACTGGCTCCTGCCATGTCCAATCACAGCCAGAGCGGGTCACCCCAGACCTTGTGCATGAAATCACGTACAGATACGCGATTTTGCGCCGTCCGGCCACCCTGCCTGTATGCGGTAGGCGGTCCAGAAGTGGTTAAAAGGTAACTCCACCTTTGGCAACACGGTACATGTTACACCAGTATTTAAACTTTGTATATGGTGCTGCAAAGACAGATGGGTCTTGTCCCCTAACCTCCTAACCCCCACCCCCCAGCATGCGGGGGGGGGGGGGGGGGGGAGAGTTTTTCTCACCCACACAGCCGTATCATTTGTTCAGAGGACACATGTGCAGTAAAAAGCGCACTCACACGCCTTTGACACTTCCTGCAGCTCTTTAAAAAAAAGTACAGAGGTTACTGCACAGAGCTGGGAGGAAGAGATTTTGCAAAAGCCTGACATTGCACTCGCGATCCAATGATTTTGGGCGCAATGCGTTGCAAGCTTCCGAGGAAAAACCTTTTTCCTGCAAAAATATAGGCAATTATTTTAATTTTGTTTAAAAGGTGAAGTTAGCCCTGAACATGTCAGCCACATAAGCTGTAATAAACCCTCCTGCGCTCAGGTGTGGTGCTCAAAGACATTAAAGTCTCTGTTTACAATTCACTTAAAATGTCAAATGGTCACCACTATTTGTTGCCCTCCTAGGACTGGGGTAGTCCCACACTGAACAATGCACAGACAAAAGAAAGGGCGCACCAAAGACATTACCTTTTATTGGTAAATGAAAACAAATATACTCACAAATCATTGTAAAAAAAAGCTCTTCAATGACATCAAAAAGCAGGTACACCTGGACCTCTGCACCAACTTCTTATCGCAGGAAGGAGCCACACAGGTCTACAGAGGCCAACGTGTTTCAAGGGGTATCCCCTCTTCTTTAGAAGTCTGTACCTGCTTTTGCATGTAATTGAGGAGCTCGTATTTTTTTACATTCCTTTGCGAGTATATTGGTTTTAATTTACCAATAAATGGTGTAAAAAGGTAATGCCATAGGCTGGTGTGCCCTTTATTTTGTCTTTTGTGCAAAGCTCGATCTGTTATTTAACTCCACATGGGTGTGCAGGAGGCGTTACCTTTGTTGCATGCTGGTGGAGATAACATTAGGTGACAATATGTTTAGAGCCCAACCAATAAAATCTGTAGACCCATTAAGTTTCTCGAACAGCCGCTCCCTCTCAGCCTCGTTCAGTGTCTTGGAGTCTGAAAAAAGAATAGAAAAAAAAAAAAAACAGACGATCAGCATTTAGTGCAAAAACTGTATGTTCGCAACCAGCGCTGCAACTAATGATTATTTTCATATTCGATTCGTTGGCCAATTATGGTTTCGATAAATTGATTATTCGGATGAAAACCTCAGAAAAGTGCGGTGTATAATTTAGTGAATATGCAAAGTTTAAATGTTTAAAGTTTCATTCTAATACCTTATTTTACCTCCAGTCTATCAGCCTCCAGCTTCTCTGGGTTCAGAGGTTATTCTTCCCTTCACAAAGCCCTTAAAGTGATTGTAAATGTTGAACTTTGTTATATATAAAAACATTCAGAGTCACTTTAAAAGCGGTGTTCCAGCCACAATTTTTTTTTTTTTTTTTTACTTTTAATAAGGGCACTTACCTGTCCAGCGAGCCCCCGATGTTGGCCCCCCCCCCCCCCCAGGCTGATCCGTCGCCGCCATCTTAACGAAGGGAAACAGGCAGTGGAGCCTTGCGGCTTCACTGCCCGTTTCCTACAGCGCATGTGCGAGTCGCGCAGCGCTTTGTGAATGGCCCCGTTTTCTGGGACAAACACATGTCCCAGAATACAACAGGGCAGCTCACCGAAGAGGAGGAAGCGCCGCGGAATAGGAAGAGGATGATTAGGAAGACTGCATAGCAACAGGGGTTTCTGGTAAGTATATATAATATTTTTTTGAGAATGTTAATGTTATTTTTTATTTTAAGGTGGCCCTCCCACTTCTTTCTCCTGCCCAAGACTACATGTCCCATGAGGCATTGCTCCTCACACATTCAAATTCACAAGTTCTCAGGCACTTTCACATGTATGGACCGTGTACTGAGTATGTGTGCTGCACTGTATTTCCTGATATGTAAACAAATAATGCATTCTGTATGCAGGTCAACCATTGGATTATGAATGTAGTTGACAACCAATTTTCATAATTGATTATGTCGATTCCTTGTTACAGGCCTATTTTAGACGAGGATCTAAAAATAGATCGAGGATCTAAAAATAGAGCAAACTATTTAGACTGGGGCTGCAACTAAGGATTATAATCAATTACGTTGATTAGCTGTTTCAGCCCTATTTTCAAACATCATTCAGGTTAATTCAGGTAACTGGGAATGCTTCTCATATCTTTAGGACAGGTGCTATTACTACATTTCACATGCAGTACAAATAAGGCTTGGACAATGTTGTCCTGTTTTATAATAGGGGGGTGGATGAAGAGAGGTGTTGGTTTACCAGGATTTGTAAATTTAGCAATTTTGTAATAAGGCAAAACTGTCTGGGAATACTCAATGTTGCTTCTGTCTTTATCTATATTCGTATTGCTCATTTCCTTATGAAAAAAAAAAAAAAAAACACACATATTAAAAATAGATTTAATGCACCAAAACAATCCAGATTTCTGTACAAAATAAAAGATTGTGTCGAGTAGATATAAAAATGCGAAGCGGCGAAAAATTTCAGCACCCAAAATTATCAATAGAGGACACTTGAAATGCATCTACATCTCATCAGTTTGGAGACCTAGAATTATTTCTCTCTCTGGTATGAGCAGCGATACCCAATACGTGTTGCACAATCACTGCTCACTTACGCGCACATTTGCATTCCTTTGTGTGTACATGGGCCAAGGGGGTGCTTTTAAAAATTTATTTTTTAAACCGGTATTAAACCTAAAATTGAAAATTACTACACTGAAGCTTGCAAATTCTTAGATGTGGTGGCTGCATTCGTTTTCTTTTAATTCATTTTTTTTCTTTTATTTTCATTGATCCAGCCAGAAAGGCAGTAATTTTTTTTTACCTCCCTTTAACAGACCAAGATGTCCAGCAAAAGTGCAAAAAAAAAATAAAAAGGGTTGCCGTCACTGCTTAACCGCTTGTCGCCTGCCCAGTGTCAAATGACAGAAGGGGCGGTGCGGCTCTTGTTCTGAAACAATGACGTCGTCCCAGAACGGGCACGCGGCGCGACCCGATCCTTTAACCACGTGATCGGCTGTGTCCAATCACAGCCGGTCACATGTAAACATGTCGGTAATCGTCTCTCATCGCTTCGCACTGACAGAGTGTGTGGCAAGAAGAGCCGCTCAGTGGCATCTCCTCCCAGGGGACATCAAGACATGTAACCAGGGCACTGATCATCAGTGCCCCGATTACAACAGGCCAGCAATCAGTGCCCATTAGCGATGCCAGTCAGTGCTGGCCATCAGTGCCGCTCATTAATGCCCATTAATGCCCATCAATGGCACATATCAGTGCCTCCTAATCAGGGCCAATAATCCCCTCCCATCAGAGCCTAGGCCACAGGGCAGTATTCCAACATAACGACCCCAAACACACCTTCCAAGATGACCACTGCCTTGCTAAAGAAGCTGAGGGTAAAGGTGATGGACTGGCCAAGCATGTCTGCAGACTTAAACCCTATTGAGCCAAGGCAGTCAAGTGTCCCAAGTATGAATTACAATGTGCAGCTTTAATGTTCATTAATTTGACGGTCACATCTGTAGGCCATTTGGGCTTTCCTAAAAGCCTAGTTGAAAAATTCCCAATTAGCAATCCCCATGTGCTGCTTTGTTGCCAGGATGCAAAAACTGTTGGTTTTCATGCCTGTAATGCTGGGAGTGAGCATCAAACTGTTTTCTCTGTTATCTTGAAAACTCTCCTTTTTGCAATCTTTGATTACTAGGAGACAGAGGTTAGTATAGGGGCTTTGCTCCGCTTTATAGTCAGCATACTAACCCAAAACTGAACACTACTAACAGTTTCACGTAACGCTGTAGAAGTCACTGACACTTTCTTGTGATGCAGTAGTGGTAGAAGTGGGTTTGGGTACAGCCAAGGTTTATAGGTTAAGCTTCTGGTACATAATAAAAGCAAAAACAGATTGCAAGTGTGTGTTGGTGCATGGCTATGAGAACAGATCTCAGTAGCCACCACCAAACCAGTGCTGTCCCCCCAAAAAAAAAGACCTGCCTACGTATAAGTGGGAGGTATGCGCCAATTTTCTACTGAAAACGTAGACATAGGTGTCTTACCTGCAACTTTCAGGTCCTCCAAATCCTTCTTCCGGGATACAGGACAATAACATATTCCATACACCATGGGGCCTGCAAGACAGGGAAATAAAAAAAAAAATCACAATAGTGCAGGAAGTCCCAAAGCAAGAAAAGGCAAAAAGCCTTGTTCCCCACCAGGCCTGTTTACATAACCACAGGTATGGCATGTAGTACTTTTTATTTGTGAGTGCAGCATGGTGCAATGCAATCCGCTACATCACACCACAGACAATAGAACATAAAGGAGGATTACAGCCAAAGCTTGTTTTGGAGAAGAAGAAAAAGAAGAAGAAAGCAGGAGAAGAAGAAGAAGAAGAAAGCAGGAGAAGAAGAAAGCAGGAGAAGAAAGAATTGAGGGTGGATATAAAATCAAGAATAGAAAAAAAAAAAATATATAAAAATAAGGATTTTTTTTTAATTTAAATAAATTTTTTGGATTTTTATCAAATTTATTTTAATAAAATGCTTTTGGAGTAAAAATCTAAAGATAGTTTTCTATTTAGGATACATTAATAATTTAGTTTATTCAGCATGAAATGAAGCTTAGTTATGTAGCATGAGGCTGTATAATCTGCAATTTTTACATTTTTGGTAAACTCATTCAATGAATCCAAGCTATGCAAGCTGAGATAACATGCACTGCATTGATGCAGTCACACAATTTCACAGTAACCATGAGATAAAACAAAGTTCAGGAATATTCCTTTATCCTATGGTTTTGAAAATCTATGTACACTACAAACTGTATGATTGAATCGGTTCTGATATCGCTGTTTTACTAACCTGACAGATTATTATTCTAAATAGGAAACCTTCATTTTGTTTGCAAATATTAAAGATGCCAACTACCAACAAGAATAAGTGTTTATATTTAGAGAGCACCTTTCGTTTCGGATCCATCATGGCAGCACCTGTTAGCGGGCATCCACTCACCTGCTACCGCCACGTCCCTCACCTTGTTGTGTCACTGCTCCATCACCAGCCGTCCCATTAAAGTGAATGGGACTGTCGGTGAGTCAACAGTGGGTCAGAGGAAGAGCCTCTGCGGGACAGAGATGACAGGTGCTCTTTAACAATTATGATTTAAAATCAAGTCTTTTTACTAGCGATTTAAAATCGACTTGATCTAAATCAAATCCACCCTGCCAGAATCAGTGCGTTGGCAGTATTCTATTGCATTCAGTGTGGCTCTTGGTGTTAATGAGCCCTTAAAACTGAACTCCGTTTTTTTTTTCCCCCTTGTAAACACCGCCTCGCATTTAAATAAAAGTTCTCTAATGACAACTATCCTAGGCACAGATAGCAGCTGGTTACTGCAAAAATCATAGCTGCTCGGATGCGGGATCCTACTCGCAGGGCTAGACTTCCAGTACTGCAATGCAATATCTCTTCTGCGATAAAATGCACCTACCTGCCTGCTCGTTGTCTTCTCCAGTGATGTAATCTGAGAGCTGCATAGCTCAGCTTACAGTCTTGGCACTGTCCATGTGTGCTGGAATGACAGCCTTTTGCACATGCACAGGAGTGACGTGATGTCGTGCCAGCCAATTAAGACAGCCGAAGACTGGTACACAGGAGAAGATAATGGTAACTGTTGAGGTAAAGGCGAGTATTGATCCCTTGATCCCTTTAGTTCCACTTTAAAATTAAACCTGCTGATTAAAAGAGGAACTTCACGCTAAAGGGGTCCTCCTCCTCGCCTAGTACCTAGTTTTAGAAGGTACCCGGGACCACTTTTGCCATGGCAATCGGAGCGGAACTTCTCTCCTCCCCCACAACCTTCTGGGACACGTCGCAGGTCCCAGAAGGCTGCGGGTCCATTCATAAAGCACAGTGCCACTCACACTTGCAGTGTGAAGCTGCAAGGAGTCACAGCCGGCTTTCCTTAGTAAACATGCCAGCATCAGGAACCCCAAGACTAGCAAACAATCGGCCCAGGTGAGGAAGGTGCTGCATCCTTGGACAGTCCTTTTTATTAACCACTTCAGCCCCCGACCAATTTGCAGCCAAAGGACCAGGCCCCTTTTTGCGATTCGGCACTGCGTCGAATTAACTGACAATTGCGCGGTCGTGCGATGTGGCTCCCAAACAAAACTGGCGTCCTTTTCCCACAAATAGAGCTTTCTTTTGGTGGTATTTAATCACCTCTGCGGTTTTTATTTTTTGCGCTATAAACAAAAATAGAGCGACAATTTTGAAAAAAATGCAATATTTTTTACTTTTTGCTATAATAAATATCCTCAAAAAAATATATAAAAAAAACATTTTTTTTCCTCAGTTTAGGCCGATACGTATTCCTCTACATATTTTTGGTAAAAAAATTCAAATAAAAAAATTAGCAATTATTGATTGGTTTGCGCAAAAGTTATAGAGTTTACAAAATAGGGGATAGTTTTATAGCATTTTTATTAATATTTTTATTTTTTTACTAGTAATGGCGGCGATCAGCGATTTTTATTCCCAAGCTCCCGATAAAAGCTTATGGCTCAAAAACGCTGATAAAGACCCCTGGCTCCGACCAGAGGGTCGTTATGGTTCGATAGTTCCTCTTATAAAACTAGTTTATATATGTATCCTATGTTGCATTATGTTATGCTCACTGCTTATATGCCCTGCGCGGGATTATTACAGCTATATATCTTTTTTGTCTATTTCAATAAAAACATTGTACGAGGAAAAAAAAAAAAAAAATGCTGATAAACGCTGAATAAGCATTTTTAACCACTTAAGGACCTCTCTTTCTGAGATTTGTTGTTAAAAAAAAGTTAAAACGTTTTTTTTTTTTAAAGAAAATTTATTAGAACCCCGAAACATTATACTTTTTATTTATTTTTTCTATAAGTTGCAATACATTCTGGCACACCGTATTTGCACAGCGGTCTTACAAGCGCACTTTTTTGGGGAAAAAATACACTTTTTTGGGGGGAAAAATACACTTTTTTGAATTAAAAAATAAAACAGTAAAGTTAGCCCAATTTTTTTTTTTTATATTGTGAAAGATAATGCTACACCGAGGAAATTGATACCAAACATGTCATGCTTCAAAATTGCGCCCGCTGGTGGAATGGCGACAAACTTTTATCCTATAAAAAAATCTCCATAGGCGACGTTTAAAATATTCTACAGGTTGCATGTTTTGAGTTACAGAGGAGGTCTAGAATTATTGCTCTCGCTCTACCGACCACGGCGATAACTCACTTGTGGTTTCTGCATGCAAGCTCGGCAGGACGGGGCACTTTTAAATTTATTTTTTTTCACTTTTCTTTTTAAAAAAAATGGTGTCACTTTTATTCCTATTACAAGGAATGTAAACATCCCCTGTAAAAGAAAGAAAAAGGGATGAAAGGACCTCTTAACCACTTTAAGACCATCCTCGTTTTGGATTTTAGGTGTTTACATGTTTAAAACAGGTTTTTTTGCTAGAAAATTACTTAGAACCCCCAAACATTATATATATTGTTTTTTTTTTTTCTAACACCCTAGAGAATAAAATGGTGGTCGTTGCAATACTTTTTTTCACACCGTATTTGCGCAGCGGTCTAACAAGCGCACATTTTTTGAAAAAAAAAAAATAAGACAACAGTAAATTTAGTCCAATTTTTTTTTATATCGTGAAAGATAATGTTACGCGGAGGAAATTGATACCCAACATGTCACGCTTTAAAATTGCGCCCGCTCGTGGAATGGCGTCAAACTTTTACCCTTTAAAAATCACCATAGGCGACGTTTAAAAAATTCTACAGGTTGCATGTTTTGCGTTACAGAGGAGGTCATCCCTTGTAATAGAAAAAAAAAAGCATGACAGGTCCTCTTAAAGCGGTTGTATACCCTTAATTTCAACTTGCACCTACAGGTAAGCCTAGATTAAGGCTTACCTGTAGGTACAAGAAATATCTCCTAAACCTGCACGGTTTAGGAGATATTTTCAAAGAACGTTTTACAACGCTGTCTACGGCGCTTAATCCCCATTCACAACTACGACTCGCCGCAGTTGAAGTGTCCCGCGCGCATGCGCGGAGCGACGTCTTCACTGCTCTGGCCAATCACAGCACCGCTGTGATTGGCCGGAGCAGCGATACAAGGGTATCTGTGGAGAGATGGATGCGGCTGGAGGGGGAGAAGAGGAGGGCGTTGGGGGCCCTGATCTAAGCTAAGTGATGCATAATGAGCTAGTATTCTAGTCATACTAGCTCATTATGACTTTGTCTTGCAGGTAGTTTAAAAAAAAAAAAACCTGACCCAAAACGGGTATACAACCACTTTAAATATGAGATCTGGGGTCAAAAATTCCTCAGATCTCATATTCTCAAAAAAAATTTAATTTGGAAAATGTGCCTTTAAGAGGTATGGGCGGAAGTGACGTTTTGACATCGCCTCCGCCCTGCTATGGTATAGAGACGGGTGGGGGCCATCTTAGCCTCACTCGTCTCTATACCCATCACGGAGCAGGACCCGATCGCTTCCGCCGCTGCCGACGGCTCCTGTAAGCGGCGGGAGGCACCTCTCCCACCGCCGATAACGGCGATCTCGCCGCGATGACCACCATTATCGGAACTACGACCGACGCCTGAAGAGATGGATCTCGGTTGTGGCATCAGCGGCTGCCGTTACCGAGATATCCCTCTTCAAAAAAGGGACGTACATAGTCGTGTGCCGGTCATAGAGTGGTTAAATATGAGATGTGGGGGTCAAAAGACCTCAGATCTCATTTACACTAAAATGCAAAAAATAAAAATAATTTTTTTTTTTAAATGTGTCATTTAAAAAAAATAAAAATGGTCTAATAGCTATGGGTGGAAGTGACGTTTTGAAGTCGCTTCCGCCCTGCAATGATAAGGAGACGGGCGGGGGCCATCTTCCCTCACTCGTCTCCATGTCAGGCTAGGGAAAGGATCCAATCGCCTCCGTCGCTACGACTGCTCCAGTAAGCAGCAGAGGGCACCATAGCGCAGCGGGAGGGGGGCACCTCTCCCGCCACCTCCGATAAAAGTGATCTCTTGGGGCAAATCCGCCGCAGAGACCACTTTTCTCTTGAAGCGGACCGCCCGCTGAAGAAGAGGATACCAGGGTTATGACAGCTAGCTGCGGCAGGGCGGCTCTCCTGTGCGAAATCACGTACAGGTGTGCGACTTCGTGCATCGGCTCTGGGGTGCGCAGGTGCCGCCGGAGACCCACTCATGCTGTGATTAGGCACAGCGGGTCCGGCAGGCGTGATGTACTCTGGGACCCGGCGATCGTTATCTGAAGAGACAGAACGGCGTTCTGTGAAAGATGGAGATCTAATGTTTCTGCTAAGCAGGAACACAGATCTTGGTCTTCCTCCAGTCACAGCATTCCCCAACACAATTGGAAAGCACTCCCATGGCACACACTTAACCCTTTGATTGCCCCTGATGTTAACCCCTTTCCTGCCAGTGTCAGTACAGCTTTCAGTGCATATTATTTAGCACTGATTTAGGATGAGCTCAGGCATGTTCGCAAGTCCACGTGCCCGCTAGTTAGCTGACACTCTGCAGTGCTAATCACAGGCAGTGAGACATTATTATTATTCAGGATTTATAGCACCAACAGTTTGCGCAGCGCTTTACAACATGAGGGCAGACAGTACACTTACAATACAGGAGAGATCAGAGGGCCCTGCTCGTTAGAGCTTACAATCTAGAAGACATTTCCCGATCCACGGCTGCACAGATCGGGAAATGTCTCACTACCTGTGATTAGCGATGCAGAGGATCAGCTTCCTGGCGGGTGCGTGGACTTGCGAACATGCCTGAGCCCACCCTTAGCACTGATCACTGTATTGGTGTCACTTGGTCCTCCAAAAAAATGGCAAAAGTGTCAGTTAGGTGGCTGATTTGTCCGCCGCAAAGTCGCAGTCCTGCTAAAAATGGCTGATAGCCATTACTAGTAAAAAGAAGAAATAAATAATTCCATGAAAAAAATCCCATAGTTTGTAGACACGATAACTTTTGCACAAACCAATCAATATACGCGTAATGTTTTTTTTTTTTTTTTTTTTTTTTTATTATGTAGCAGAAGATATATTGACCTAAAATTGATGAAGACATTTTTTTTTGGGGTAGGTTTTATAGCAAAAAATAAAAAATATATTTTTTTCAAAAATTGTCTCTTTTTTTGCATATAGCGCAAAAAGGAAAAAATGCAGAGGTGATCAAATACCGCCAAAAGAAAGAACATACATTTTATTTGACCGCGCAATTGTCAATTAGAGTAACAGTGCTGAATCGCAAAAAAAATGGCCTGGTCGTGAAGGGGGGGGGGGGTAAAACCTTCAGGAGCTGAAGGGTCAGGGTCAGTTTAGCTGACATTGTGATTAAAGTTGTCCCTCTTTCTCATATGACAGCCCAGAGACATAATATCTCTGCATAGGAATGTGACATAATCATGTTTTATATGACTTCCTGATCACAATGTAATGCCATGTACAGAGCCCCGGTGACAGCTTCTCCCGCAATATCTCACCCAGGACGGGGCCCCTCCCGGCTTCATCAATCCCCAGACAGCAGTCTTCCCGGCTGCACAGCTCCGGTACCGGGGAGGACAGCACACAGTTCTTAGAATTGTCCCGCTCGAACCGCTCCAGTTCCATGCTGACTACACAACTTCCGGCAACAGCGAGGCTTCCCGCCAACTACGAGTGACGTCAACACGGCCCTGACCAGACGGTTTTAACAAACTTTATTGACAGGAAGCAAGATAGAGCACATTTGAGTGTAGTGTGAGGTGTGCTGATGTAGTGTGTGAAGTGAAGTGGCTGATGAAGTCTTGCGATGGGCAGTGCTGTGATAGGAGTCAGGATGAGGAGTATTTAAAGAGGAACTGCAGTTAATTTGTAATAAAAAAACATCTTTGCCATTCTGAAGCTTCCCTCCAACCACTTTGCATATTATTTTATATATACTGTAATTCTGTACTTGCCAAATATGCTGCAGAAATATCCCTCCACTGAGTCTGGCTGCATCCATTTTAACTGAGGGCATCTTGAAGCTGCTGCCTGTTCACTTCCTGGATTTACACAGACACACAGAGGCACACCTCCAGCTCTGCAGCTCTTATTGGCCCTCTTATGACTCACCTCCTCCTTCCTGGGAAAACTCTCAGGAGAGTGAGAGAGTTGTGCATGATGTCATAAGCCTAGGCTATTTTCCCCAGACAAGAAACAGGAAGTTTCTTACTATCCAAAGCTAAAACAAAAAGGGAAGAAGTTTTAATAGCTGTTGCGCTTTAATGGTGTGCAGATGACGCAGATTTGGGGAAAAACTCCTGGGGTGAACTTCATTTAAAAAAAAGTGACCAAAGAATCATTAATATTATATTGTATCTACCTCCTGGTGCCCAACCTGTAAAAAAAAAATAAAAATTTAGGGACACCTTTTTTGTCTGTAGACAGAGTATTACTTTAATTAGGGGCGGGGCATTCATTTGTAGGCTTGGTCTAGTAGGAATGAAAAAAATGCACCGTGTGAAGCGTGCCGCGGCGGAAAAATTGGCGTGTTTTACATTATGCTCAATATTGGATGTGGCTTATAGGAGGTGCGGTAAAATAGAGTCTGGAGGGAGAAAGAAATAAATAATAGGAGAAAGAGGGATGGGGGGAGAGAGAAAGAGAGAAGGAGGAAGAGATAAAGTGGGATGGAGGGAGAGAGAAAGAGGGCTGGAGGGAGGAAGATAGAAAGAAAGATGGAAGGAGATAGAAAGAAATAATAGGAGAAAGGGGGAGGGAGCGAGAAGGAGGGATGGAGAGAAAGGAAAAGATAAGGAAAGAAAGAGGGATGGAGGGAGAGAGAAAGAAAGAGAAGGAAAGAAAAGGATAAGGAAAGAAAGAGGGAAGGAGGGAGAGAGAAAGAAAGAGAGAAGTAAAGAAAGAAAGAGGGATGAAGGGAGAGAGAAAGAGGGATGGAGGGAGGCAGAGAAAGAAAGATGGAGGGGGAGAGAAAGAAATAATAGGAGAAAGAGGGATGGGAGAGAGAGAAAGAGAGAAGGAGGAAGACATAAGGAGGGATGGAGGGAGAGAGAAAGAAATAATAGGAGAAAGAGGGATGGGGGAGAGAGAAAGAGAGGAGGAAGACATAAAGAGGGATGGAGGGAGAGAGAAAGAAATAATAGGAGAAAGAGGGATGGGAGAGAGAGAAAGAGAGAAGGAGGGAGGCAAATAGAAAGAAAGAAAGGTGGGTGGAGAGGGAAAGAAATAATAGGAGAAAGGGGTAGGGAGAGAGAAAGAAATAGGGATGGAGAGAGAGAGAGAGAGAGAGAAGAAAGAGAGAAGTAAAGACAGACAGGGGAATGGAGGGAGAGAGAAAGAGGGATGGGGAAGAGAGAAAGAAAGAAAGAAAGATGGAGGGGGAGAGAAAGAAACAATATGAGAAAGAGGGATGGGGTAGAGAGAAAGAAAGGAAAAGAGGGCTGGAGGAGGAGGGAGGGAGAAAGAAAGAGAGAAGGAAAGAAAGAAAGAGGGAAGGAAAGATGGAAAGAGGGATGGAGGGAGAGAGAAAGTGGATGGAGGGAGAGAGAAAGATATAAAGGGGGGAAAGAGGGATGGGGGGAGACAGAGAGAAAGAAAAAAGAAAGATAGAGAGGGGGAGGGAGAGGACTGCCCCTGCTGCCTATTAAATACAGGCACAGGTTCTTCCTCACCTCAATCACTTGCAGCTTCTTTCCACAGCAGCTCCATGCCACAACATGGGCAGTAATGGACAGCGCACCTATTGGCAGGGACACGGTGCAGCCCGCCTCCTGCAACCTCCTTAGCCAGTAGAGCTTTCTGTTACATCCTTTCATCTCCCTCCATCACCCAGTCTGGACTCCCAGCCCACGAGCTTACTATGTGGGCAGCCCGAGAGGATACCCTTTTGCCAACAATGCTCACATTGCATCGGGTGAAGGTGCAGCAGTACTGCTTTTTTAGACCCCCCGACCCAGTCTGCCCCTGCCTGGGACAAAGCCTATTTACCGGGATTCTGCTTGGTACAGGCTCAGACTGGGACACTGGTCTGAATTCCGTGAATGTCCCGGGCAAATCGGGACTGTTGGCAACTATGTGACTGTCTCCTGAACAGGGGCGGACTGACAGCTCATGGGGCCCCCGGGCAAAAGGAGATCATGGGGCCCCCATATAATGAACATTCGTCTCACTGATCACCAATGTAAGGAACATTCTTCTCACTGATCACCAATGTAAGGAACATTCTTCTCACTGACCAATGTAAGGAACATTCTTCTCACTGACCACCAATGTAAGGAACATTCTTCTCACTGACCACCAATGTAAGGAACATTCTTCTCACTGACCACCAATGTAAGGAACATTCTTTTCACTGACCACCAATGTAAGGAACATTCTTCTCACTGACCACCAATGTAAGGAACATTCTTCTCACTGACCACCAATGTAAGGACATTCTTCTCACTGACCACCAATGTAAGGAAAATTCTTCCCACTGACCACCAATGTAATGAACATTCTTCTCACTGACCACCAATGTAAGGAACATTCTTCTCACTGACCACCAATGTAAGGAACATTCTTCTCACTGACCACCAATGTAAGGAACATTCTTCTCACTGACCACCAATGTAAGGAACATTCTTCTCACTGACCCCAATGTAAGGAACATTCTTCCCACTGACCACAAATGTGGCATCGCACCATTTGGGTAGTGCAGTTGCTGATCATTTGTCATGCGATTTGACATGTCAAATCACATGCCAAATTGCTCCAATGTGAACCAGGGCTAAGTGCTATTCCCTATATAGCACTGATATCAAACGCAATTTATGGGCTCAGTGGCAGCTTTTGAGGGGCACAGTGGCTGCGTTTGAGGGACACAGTGGTGGCAATTTATGGGCACAGTGGCTGCGTTTGAGGGGCACAGTGGCTGCGTTTGAGGGGCACAGTGGTGGCAATTTATGGGCACAGTGGCTGCGTTTGATGGCACAGTGGTGGCAATTTATGGGCACAGTGGCTGCGTTTGATGGGCACAGTGGCTGCGTTTGAGAGGCACAGTGGCTGCGTTTGAGGGCACAGTGGCTGCGTTTGAGGGGCACAGTGGCTGCGTTTGAGGGGCACAGTGATGGCAATTTATGGGCACAGTGGCTGCGTTTGAGGGGCACAGTGGCTGCGTTTGAGGGGCACAGTGGCTGCGTTTGAGGGGCACAGTGGTGGCAATTTATGGGCACAGTGGCCTGCGTTTGAGGGGCACAGTGGCTGTGTTTGAGGGGCACAGTGGCTGCGTTTGAGGGGCACAGTGGTGGAAATTTATGGGCACAGTGGCTGCGTTTGAGGGGCACAGTGGCTGCGTTTGAGGGGCACAGTGGCTGCGTTTGAGGGGCACAGTGGCTGCGTTTGATGGGCACAGTGGCTGCGTTTGAGGGGCACAGTGGCTGCGTTTGAGGGGCACAGTGGCTGCGTTTGAGGGGCACAGTGGTGGCAATTTATGGGGCACAGTGGCTGCGTTTGAGGGGCACAGTGGCTGCGTTTGAGGGGCACAGTGGCTGCGTTTGAGGGGCACAGTGGTGGCAATTTATGGGCACAGTGGCCTGCGTTTGAGGGGCACAGTGGCTGTGTTTGAGGGGCACAGTGGCTGCGTTTGAGGGGCACAGTGGTGGAAATTTATGGGCACAGTGGCTGCGTTTGAGGGGCACAGTGGCTGCGTTTGAGGGGCACAGTGGCTGCGTTTGAGGGGCACAGTGGCTGCGTTTGATGGGCACAGTGGCGGCAATTTATGGGCACAGTGGCTGCGTTTGAGGGCACAGTGGCTGCGTTTGAGGGCACAGTGGTTGCGTTTTTGATGGGCACAGTGGTGGCAATTTATGGGCACAGTGGCTGCGTTTGAGGGCACAGTGGTGGCGTTTGATGGGCACAGTGGTGGCGTTTGATGGGCACAGTGGTGGCGTTTGATGGGCACAGTGGTTGTGTTTGAGGGCACAGTGGTTGCGTTTGAGGGCACAGTGGTTGCGTTCAATTTTTTTTCAGTTTGCGCCCACCCCAAAAAACTGCAACGCTCTGCAGGCAAAAACAAATTTAAAAAATGCACTCTTTTTTACATGGAGAGGGAGAGAGAGGGAGAGAGGGAGAGAGAGAGAGGGGGAGGGGAGGGAGAGAGAGAGAGGAGAGGGAGAGAGAGAGGGGGAGGGAGAGAGAGAGGGGGAGGAGAGAGAGAGAGAGGGGGAGGGGAGAGAGAGAGGGGGAGGGAGAGAGAGAGGGGGGGGAGAGAGAGAGAGAGGGGGGAGAGAGAGAGAGGGGGGGGAGAGAGAGAGAGAGGAGGGGGGGAGAGAGAGAGAGGGGGGGGGAGGGAGAGAGGGAGGGGGGGGGGGAGAGAGAGAGAGAGAGAGGGGGGGAGAGAGAGAGAGAGGGGGGGGGGGAGAGGGAGAGAGAGAGAGAGAGGGGGGGGAGAGGGAGACCGACCTTAATTCTTCTGATCCAAGGGCGGCCGTCCACTTCTCCTAGTCTCCTCGTGCAGTGGGCGGGGCGAATGGAAGGAGAGATCAGCGGTCCTGGCGCCGCACGGGCCGAAAGGAACTCAGCGTTCTCATGCTCCTCCCCTCACTTCTCCCCGGCAGACAGGCATTTCAGAGGACGGCGCCGGACGCATGCATTACACAACAGCAGCGGCCGCCGCACTTTTCATTTTGCTGACACTGCCAACCAAGCCCCTAGTTAAAAGCGGCCCCAGGACTGGCACCTCCAGGGGCGGACTGACCTGGAGCGGACTGAGCCGGCCCGGGCCCCCCCCTGCACGGGGCCCTCGGGCGGCCACCGAATCACCGAATGGTCAGTCCGTCCCTGCTCCTGAACCATGTCCACAGTCTCCAACAACTCTTATAGCATGTTCACAGTCTGAGACAGTCTCCTGCAGCATGTCCACAGTCACTGAGCATCTCCGGTGTCAAGTACAATATGCAGTCTTTGATCATTTCTTACCTCATGTCCACAGACTCTGACTATCTCCTGCATCATGTCTGTAGTCTCTAACAATCTCCTATTCCATGTCCGCAGTCTCTGACCATCTCCTGTATCATAGCTGTAGTCTCTGACCATCTCCTTTTCCATGTCCGCAGTCTCTGACTATCTCCTGTATCATGTCTGTAGTTGCTGGCAATCTCCTATTCCATATCTGCTGTCTCTGACCATCTCCTGTATCATGTCTGTAGTCTCTGACCATCTCCTGTATCATGTCTGTAGTTGCTGGCAATCTCCTATTCCATATCTGCTGTCTCTGACCATCTCTTGTATCATGTCTGTAGTTGCTGGCAATCTCCTATTCCAAGTCTGCAATCTCTGATTATCATGTCCGCAGTCTCTGACCATCTCCTATTCCAAGTCTGCAGTCTCTGACCATCTCCTGTATCTTGCCTGCAGTCTCTGACCATCTCCTATTCCAAGTCCACAGTCTCTGACTATCTCCTGTATCATGTCTGTAGTCTATGACCATCTCCTATCCCATGCTTGCAGTCTCTGACCATCTAATTTTTTAATTTTTTTAGTTGAAGATCCTCTTTAACTCTTTTCCAAAACATTTAGGCTGCACTCGTACCTAGGCATGCGCTAATGCAAAAGTTTTTTGTCTAAATTTTGGCCAAAATGTATTCTGTTAAAAGAAATGATCAATCCAGATGTACTGAAGGCTTCTTGAGGCCCGAAAATGCCTGGACAGTACAAGTATCCCCCAAATGACCTGTTTTTGTAATATAGACAGTCCAAGGTATTTAGTAAGAGGCATGCCAAGTTTTTTGAAGTTGTAATTTTTTTGTCACAATTTTTTGGAAAATTAAGAAATGTAAAAGTATATATATATATATATATATATATATATATATATATACTGTCACGGGTGCAGTACAGCGTCATCATATTACATTTTTTTGCCTTATTTTTTTTTTAACACACTGTGACCAGAGCAATACAGTGTTACCATAGTAACATTGTACTACTCTGGGAAAGTGATCAGTATTTTTATTTATTTTTTATGCATTATGTGTGCTTATACCAGTGAATTTCACTGGTACAAGTGTAGCAGAATCTCTAACCTCTTCCAGTCTAATGAGAACCTTTGAGGCCACAGACCGCGGACATCCTTCAATATGTGGTGGGTTGTGAGGCATAGTGGGAGCAAAGGTGGTAAAAGTCATTGGGCGCCAGACACTTCTTGGATGCAAAAGAGGTTTTATTTATTTTAACAGTCCTTTTTATATTTTGCAAGGGAAAGAGGGTTGGGGCCAGGACACCCTTAAGTAGTTGCAATTTCAATAGGCAGACTCCGAGGCTCCAGTAGGAGGACAGCCGTACAGGGAAAGGTCCCAGCAAGGTGCCACTTCTGCACTTGCAGGTTGTCTGTCCCCTATGGCTACAGTACTTAACAGTTCCTAATTCAAACGTAACAGTTCTCTCAGCTTTATCCTGGACAGGTGGCAACAGTGGGGGGGGGGATTTGTGTTGGGAGGGGTATATGTGGGGGTGGGGGTGGGGGTAGAGAATTTGTACTAGACAGAGGATTGTGGAAGGTGGGGGGGGGACAGAGATAAGGGGAACACAAATTGCTGACAGGCATTGGGTACATCTCACTAGCAAGTTTGCTGTCAGAACAATGTGTCCGGGTGTCTGGCAGTCTAAAACCCAGACAGATGTTGCAAAATCCGGACTGTCTGGGTGAATCCCGGACAGGTGTCAACCCTGGGGGGGGGGGGGGGTTGTGTTGGGAGGGGTGATTGTGGGGGGGTAGAGGATTCATACTAGACAGAGGATTTTGGAAGGCGGAGGGGGAGAGAGGATTTGTAATATAGACAGAGGATTATGGAAGGCGAGAGGGGAGGAGAGAATTTGTACTGGACAGATGATTATGGAAGGTGATAGGTTGTGTTGGGGGAGGGGCCTGTCATCGCGCACTCCATTAGTCGCAGCCTATTCAATATGAAAGGCCTACAAAACACCTCGACGCACAGAGGGCTCATTCACATGTGCTTGGATTTCTGAAGAGCAATCCACATTCATATTGCTCTTCAGAGAACATTTGGCAGGTGGAAAGTCGGCGTTATATCGCCTCCTCACAGCCTGCTTGAACCCTTTGAACCCCACACTAGCACTCCGCATTTGAGCCTCACCCACTTCAATGGGTTGCACTGGGGGACGCTAAGCTCAATAAAAGCGACAAGGGGTATAAAATCCCTGCCATGGCATGGAAGGAGAAGCGGTTGGGGAGATGGTAAAAACATGTCTCAGGTTTTACCATCGCTCCACTGCTACTGCGAATGAGCCCAAAAATGTAGAACGTGCTTTATTTTTTTATTTTTGCAGTGCATTTTACATTTTTCTTTCTTTTTTATTCTTATTATATAATTTAATTTTGTTTCTGTAATTTTTTTTTTTTTTTTTTTTATACTTATTATATTATTTAATTTTGTTTCTGTGCATTTTTTTTTTTTTAAACAATAAAAATGTATTTAAAAAAAAAAATGTATGTATGCAATGTGGTGTGTTAAATAAGCCCCATACAGATCTTCCCATAAACAAATTACAGCCTAATATAGATGCAGCAATATAAGAGCAAAAAAAAATGTTTTATTTGCATTCACACTATATTACTTTATGTGTTTACAATATACATTCCACGTTCCATTGTCACTTGCAAAAAAAGCAGCCAATAAAACGGCAGCACCGAGACATGTATCTAGGTCAAAGTTGCTTCAGAAGGCGGCGGGGAGTGACTGTGTAACTTTATGTAACTGGCAGTAAACCAATCAGGATAGAGGGCGTGGCCCGGTTGGGGACCAATCCGTAATTAGAGACGCAGGTTGCTATGGTATCGCTGACGCGAGCAGCAGGCAGCCAATGACAGGACAAGGAAGAGATTGTAAAACCGTTATATCGGGTGATCATGATAGCTCAGCGGCTCACGCACAACAGAGCCGGTGCATTGCCATAGAATGAGATTTGCCGTGGAATGAGATGCTCCGCCTCCATCACATCCTATTGGCTTACACTGGTCACGTGACCTATTTAACCGTGTGATGGAGGCAGAGCATCTCATCCGACGGCAAATCTCATCCTGCTGTTAATCTCTAGCAGCTCAGCAGCACATGATGTGTTCAGGGAAACACTGTGATGCAAGATCTGTGTGTGTAAATAAAGAAAGCACTTTAGAAGGGGAGGGGAGTATGTTATAGTAAAACAAAATCAGTGTGCATATGACATAACAGGGGCGCAGCCGACCCTTGCGGCCCCAAGCTCCTGGTGTCCTGTCAAATAATGTCCCAGACAGCTGTGACAGAGACTGATGTGAGACTGATGTTTGCTCCGTGCAGCTCCAGCTATCACAGGGAGGAGATCCTCTCCCTGTGATAGCCAAAGTGAGACTGATGTTCGCGTCGAGATACACTCCGCTCCCCTCTCCTGGACTGACATGGAGACGAGTGAGGGAAAGATGGCCCCCACCCAACTCCATGACACTGCAGGGCGGAAGCGACCTCAAAACGTCACTTACGCCCATAGCTCTTAAAGGGCCATTTTATTTTTTTAAATGACAACATTTTTTTTTTTTTTATATTGCATTTTAGTGTAAATATGAGATCTGAGGTCTTTTTGACCCCCAGATCTCATATGAGGTCCTGTCATGCTTTTTTTCTATTACAAGGGATATTTACCTTCCTTGTAATAGGAATAAAAGTGACAATTTTTTTTTTTTTAAAACAGTGTAAAAATAAAAGGTAAAATAAATAAGAAAAAAAAAATACAAATTTTAAACGCACCCCGTCCCGCCAAGCTTGCATGCAGAAGCGAACGCATACGCAAGTAGCGCCCGCATATGAAAACAGTGTTCAAACCACACATGTGAGGTATCGCCACGATCGGTAGAGCGAGAGCAATAATTCTAGCCCTAGAACTCCTCTCTAACGTAAAACATGCAACCGGTAGAATTTTGCCTATGGAGATTTTTAAGGGTAAAAGTTTGTCGCCATTCCACGAGCGGGTGCAATTTTGAAGTGCGACATGTTGGGTATCAATTTACTTGGCGTAACATTATCTTTCACAATATAAAAACAATTGGGCTAACTTTACTGTTGCCTTATTTTTTAATTCAAAAAAGTGTATTTTTAAAAAAAAAGTGTGCTTGTAAGACCGCTGCGCAAAGACGGTCCGACAGAAAGTATTGCAACGACCGCCATTTTATTCTCTAGGATGTTAGAAAAAAAATGTATAATGTTTGGGGGTTCTAAGTAATTTTTTAGCAAAAATAAATGTTTTAACTTGTAAACAACACATCTACCGTGTTTCCCCGATAGTAAGACACCCCCGATAGTAAGACGTATCGGGAGTGTCAGAGGGGACAGCTAATGTAAGCCGTACCCCGAAAGTAAGACATACGTCTTACTATCGGGGAAACACGGGGGATTTGCCTGCAGAGACCAGAGCCGAATGAGATGCAGAGTAGCGCAGGAAGCGTCTATCTGTCATACGTTGTCTCTCATGTCACTCAGCGCTGCTCGCTCCCCGGCGGCCCCTCCTCTCTTCTCGTCAATCCCCATTGGCTTGAGACATCATCTGGGATAGACGAGAAGAGAGGAGGGGCCGCCAGGGAGCGGGCAGCGTGACATCAGAGAAAACATATGACAGATAGACGCTTCCTGCGCTACTCTGCTCGCAAGTAAGATCCCCAGATGTGCCCCATGCCCTGATGCCCTAATGTGCCCCATGCCCTGATGCCCTAATGTGCCCCATGCCCTGATGCCCTAATGTGCCCCATGCCCTGATGCCCTAATGTGCCCCATGCCCTGATGCCCTAATGTGCCCCATGCCCCATAATGTGCCCAGATGTGCTGTGCCCCATAATGTGCCCAGATGTGCTGTGTCCCCCATAATGTGCCCTGATGTGCTATGTGCCCCATAATGTGCCATAATGTGCCCTGATCTGCTATGTGCCCCATGATGTGCCCTGATGTGCTATCTGCCCCATAATGTGCTATGTGCCCCATAATGTAAGACATACCCCGAAAGTAAGACATAGTGGGGCTTTTAGGGATAAAAAGAAAGTAAGACACTGTCTTACTTTCGGGGAAACACGGTAAACACAACACATCTAAAAAAGAGGCCTGGTCCTTAAGTGGTTAACACTTACCTCCTAGATTACCAGTAGCTGATATTCATGGTAAGTCACTATAATATATAACAGCAACTCCTCTGCCAAAGGCAAACAAATAACTGGTGTGGTTTTCCTTTCAGCCTGGGTACTTACTGCACCTCTCCCGACATGGGGTCTCCTCGCACAGTGGATAGCCCCTCCCCCTTCACTCTACTGGCCCACGCCCATCATCTGACTTTTTCCTCCAGACAATTTCAGCCTCCCGACATGACATCTGTCTCTCTGTAGCTGAGAACTCAGGTGAGAGGTCTGCTGTGATGATAGGACAGTCAAAACTAGAAGCGGCGGGCCTCCCCATAAGTTGGGGAACTTATACAACAACTCATTGGTTGGGGTCCGCCACCCGGGGCCCCCTACATATGTATGGGCTGTTCCCTTCCCTGATGTCGGACACTTAATGGGGGCACCAGACCGATTTGCCTCCCGGCCCAGTCTGCTCCATAAGACTGGCGCTACAATAAAAGTGTAGCGCAAGCTGGCGGGGACTCTTTTCGTGCTGCCCTTCTTGCAAAGTGCCGCCCTAGGCCTGGGCCTTGTTGGCCTAGGCTAAGATACAGCGTTGCCTCTACTATCACAGGAGTGAGCTCTTTCTCTGATTCAAACCCCCCTCACATGCTCTTACTCTCCCCGTTTGAGAACTCTCCTGTGATTTAGGATGTGAACAGTAACAGCTGGGAGTATCAGTCTTAGCAACTCCCTAGCAACAAGGCAGAATGGGATAATGCCATCTCTGTAATTTTTTCAGTCAGGCTTCAGAAGGTATGTAAATGGCCTACTACACCTAAAACAAGGGCATTATTCAACATTAGAGCTGCACCGTTTGTATTTATCTACCGACACCACCTAAATGCATAGGCAGATTTTTTGTAAAGGTGAACCAGACCTTTAAGTCAGCCAATAAAGGGTGTCGCATTCTATCTTTATGGGCTCATTCAGGCTTCATTTTCGTTCAGATCGTGCTTCAGACAGCAATAGACAGGCAGTGATAGAGTGTTGTATTGCCTCCTCTCTGCATGATTATCCCCCCAATTGACCAGATAACTGAGCATGTTGTGTGCGGTTACGGGGTGGTTGCCCAGTGGCCCCATTCACTTGAGCGTGACTAGCGATATACTTCCTGCCATGACATGTGTACTCCCCCTGACTGCCACCTCAGCAAAAAAAGGAGGAGGAGCGGTTGAAGAGTGGTAAAAATGTGGCTCAACCGCGGGGGTTTTTACCGGAGCTCAGTCGCTAGTTTAAATGAGACCTTAGGCTCAATCCATCGTTGTTCTGGCAGCAGCTAGCTGCCATAACCCCGGTATTCTCTTGTTTGGCCGGCGGTCCGGTTTCCGATAATAGTGGTCTCTGTGGATTCGGCACGATATCACTTTCATCGGTGGCGGGAGAGGGCCCCCCCTCCCACCGCGCTATGGTGCCCTCCGCCGATTACCGGTGCCCTCCGCTGCTTACAGGAGCTGTCGGCAGCGGCGGAGGCGATCGGATCTTCACCCTTGCTGGGCATAGAGAAGAGTGGCCCCCATCCATCTCCATAACAATGAAGGGCGGAAGCGTCATCAAAATGTCACTTCCGCCCATAGCTCTTAAAGGGCCATTTTATTATTACATTTTTTTAAATGACCAATTTTTTTTTTTTTTTATTGCATTTTACTGTAAATATGAGATTTGAGGTCTTTTTGACCCCAGATCTCATATTTAAGAGGTCCTGTCATGCCTCTTTTATATTACAGGGGATGTTTACATTCCTTGTAATAGGAATAAAAGTGACACAATTTTTATTTATTTTTAAAACCGTGTAAAAATAAAAAATAAAAGGTAAAATAAAAAAATTTGTAACCATGCCCCGTCCTGACAAGCTAGCGTGCAGAAGTGAACGCATATGTGAGTAGCGCCCGCATATGAAAACGGTGTTCAAACCACACATGTGAGGTATCGCCGCGATCAGTAGAGTGAGAGCAATATTTCCAGCCCTAGACCTCCTCTGTAACTCAAAACATGCAACCTGTAGAATTTTTAAATGTCGCCTATGGAGATTTTTAAGGGAAAAAGTTTGTCGCCATTTCACGAGCGGGCGCAATTTTGAAGCGTGGCATGTTGGGTATCAATTTACTTGGCGTAGCATTACCTTTCATAATATAAATAAAATTGGGCTAACTTTACTTTTGTCTTATTTTTTAATTCAAAAAAGTGTATTTTTTCCAAAGAAAGTGGGTTTGTAAGACCGCTGCGCAAATACGGTGTGACAGAAAGCATTGCAACCTCTGCCATTTTATTCTCTAGGGTGTTAGAAAAAAATATATATAATGTTTGGGGGTTCTAAGTAATTTTCTAGCAAAAAAAATTATGTTTTTAACTTGTAAACAACACATCTCAAAAAGAGGCTCGGCCCTTAAGTGGTTAAAAAAAATCCAAAAACGCAGAGGCCTAAAAATGCATTGATGTGAACGTGTTCCATAGGAACCCATGTTAAAAATAATGTCCTGCGTTTCTGCAAAAAGCATGAAAAAAACGCATAGGTGTTAACTGAGGCTGGGTTCCAACCAGGGCAAATTGGATGTGGGTTCGCCGCATCCAATTCGCAATAGCAGGAGATTTCGCACATCTCCAGAGCAGCTCCGGTGCGAATTTGCACAGGCGTCCTGTACGTCTTCTGGTCCGCTTCAGGTCTGAATTCAGCCAAAAATTCAGGCTAAAATTGGACCTGAAATGGTGAATGGGGATGCACCGGACCCCGGGTGTGAGCCGCATGGGGCAAGGTGAACCCCACCTCAGAAAACGCTTTCCCACGTGTTGGTTTCCCATTGTATGGATTCTTGTACTCAGAGCCGATCCGCCCTATACACTCACTATGCAAGATGCATAGGGCCCCGCCGCTGTGGGGGGCCCCCCCCCAAGGGCGGATCGGCTTTGCTTCCCGAGCTCCAATCTCCTCCTCCCCCTCCTCCTCTTGTCACACAGCGGGAGTCAGAAGACCGCTGTGTCTCAGAGCTGACTGAAACCTTCGGCCAGCGCTATGACAAAGATCCCGCCCTCCTCCTAGACCAGCTCGTGTGATAGATACAGTGTTCTGTCTATCACACAAGCTGGTCTAGAAGGAGGGTGGGACTTTTGTCATAGTGCGGCATAACATTTCACATTGAGCTCCGTGACACAGCGGGAGGTGCCTGCTGTGCGTAATCCACTGACACTGACTGGTGAGGCTACATTGATTGCCACAGTAAGACTGCAATGATGGGCACCATTAGGCTGCAATAATGATGGGCACAGTAAGGCTGCAATGATTGGCATGGTGAGGCGGCAGTGATTGGCATGGTAAGGTGGCAATGATTGGCATGGTGAGGTGGCAATTAACATGGCGAGGCTGCAATGAAAAGCATGGTAAGGCTGCAATGATAAGCATGGTAAGGCTGCAATGATTGGCATGGTGAGATGGCAATGATGGGCACGGTGAGGTGGCAATTATTAACACGGTGAGGCTGCAATGATAAGCATGGTAAGGCTGCAATGATTGCCATGGTGAGGTGGCAGTGATGGGCACGGTGAGGCTGCAATGATTGGCATGGTAAGGCTTTAATGATTGGCACGGTGAGGTGGCAATGATGGACAAGGTGAGGCGGCAGTGATGGGCACACTAAGGCTGCAATGATGGGCACGGTGAGGTGGCAATTATTAATATGATGAGGCTGCAATAATGGGCACGGTGAGGCTGCAATGATTGTCGCGGTGAGGATTTAAGGAAGTCTCTCTGGGGATCCTGATGTAGGGGGAGGCTCTCTGGGGACCCTGATTTGAGGAGGGGCTCTCTGAGGACACTGATGTAAGGGGAGCCCTCTGGGGACCCTGACGTAAGGGGAGGCTTTCTAGGGGCCCTGACGTAAGGGGAGGCTCTCTGAGGACCCTAATGTAAGGAGGGAGGCTCTCTGGGGACCTATGCTCACGGCATCATGGGTCAGGTAGAGGGCCCCTTAGCAGAATTTTGCTTAGGGCCCCAGGGAGGTCAGGATCGGCACTGCCTGTGTCTATAGATAAACTTCAACCTTTTATCTCTGATCTGTTAGGAATTGTATGCATTTGGCAGAGCCGAGCGCTGGAGCCATAGCAACTGATCAGCCAATCACAGATCTTCCTAGAAATTTCAAACTGATGCAGGAGAAATGTTGTGGGAAATTTCTAGGAAGATCTGTGATTGGTTGATCGGTTGCTATGGCTCCAGCGCTCGGCTCTGCCAAATCTATACAATGCAAACAATGCATACAATTCCTAACAGATCAGAGATAAAATGTTTCCATTTCTGCTACCAGCCTGCTGCTTTTACATAAACAATCGAATACAGATATCATTCTTTTCTAGGTAAGTAACAGCTTCTTGCGGTGATATTGTCAGCAAAATAATTATTATTTAACAACTTCAGCCCCGGACCAATTGTCAGCTTAAAGCGGTGTTCCGGCCGAAATTATACTTTTTAAATAAAAATACCCCTATAATACACAAGTTTAATGTATTCTAGTAAAGTTAGTCTGTAAACTAAGGTCTGTTTTGTTAGTTTTTAGCAGTAGTTTGTTATTTTATAAACTTGCAGCAGGCTGTGGCTATCTTAACTGTGGGCATCTGAAGTCAGACTGTATTTCTTCCTGGATCTCATCCTTGCAGATCTCGTACATGCTCAGTGCAGCATAAGCAGTGTAATAGGTTTCAGGTCAGGTTTCCATAGCAACGGCAGTGTCAGAGGAAGTTGCTGCCCCTTCCCAGGAGGCATTGCAAACAGGAAATGATGCGATGGGCCACGGCCAGGGAGGAGGAAGTGAAAAATGAATACAGCATATATACAGTCTGTGCTGAAAAAAAAATAAAAAAAATATCCAATTTGTTTACAGTGCACAGTTTAGTGAGGGATGCTGAAGAGTTGTAAAAGTGGGTGGAACTCCACTTTAAGGACCAGAGGTCTTTTTTCAATTTCGCACTGCACTGCTTTAACTGGTAATTGCGCGGTCATGCAATGTTGTAACCAAACGAAATTTGCGTCCTTTTCTTCCACAAATAGAGCTTTCTTTTGATGGTATTTGATTGCCTCTGTGATTTTTATTTGTTGCGCTATAAACGCAAAAAGACTGCAAATTTTGAAAAAAAAAGATATTTTCTACTTTTTGTTATAAGAGAAATCGAATAAACTCAATTTTAGTCAAACATTTTGGGCCAAAATGTATTCAGCCACATGTCTTTAGTAAAAAAAAAATGCCAATAAGCGTATATTTATTGGTTTGCGCAAAAGTTCTAGCGTCTACAAACTAGAGTACATTTTCTGGAATTTACACCGCTTTTAATTTATGACTGCCTATCTCATTTCTTGAGGTGCTAAAATGGCAGAGAAGTACAAAACCCCCCCAAATGACCCCATTTTGGAAAGTAGACACCCCAAGCTATTTGCTGAGAGGCATGTTGAGCCATTGAATATTTTTTTTTTTTAGTCCCAAGTGATTGAATAAAGACAAAAAAAAAAAAAAGTTGTCACTAAATGATATATTGCTCACACATGCCATGGTTATATGTGGAGATGCACCCCAAAATACATTTTGCTGCTTCTCCTGAGTATGGGGATACCACATGTGTGGAACTTTTTGGGAGCCTAGCTGTGTACGGGGCCCCGAAAACCAATCACCACCTTCAGGATTTCTAAGGGTGCAAATTTTTGATTTCACTCCTCACTACCTATCACAGTTTCGAAGGCTATAAAATGCCAAAATAGCACAAAACCCCCCAAATGAACCCATTTTGGAAAGTAGACACCCCAAGCTATTTGCTGAGAGGCATGTTGAGTCCATGGAATATTTTATATTTTGCCACAAGTTGCGGGAATATTACAAACTTTTTTTTTTTTTTTTTTTTTTTTTTTTTTGCCCAAAGTTGTCACTAAATGATATATTGCCCACACATGTCATGGGCATATGTGGAATTACACCCCAAAATACATTCTGCTGCTTCTCCTGAGTACGGGGATACCACATGTGTAGGACTTTTTGGGAGCCTATCCGCATACGGGCCCCCGAAAACCAAGCACCGCCTTCAAGATTTCTAAGGGCATAAATTTTTGATTTCATTCCTCACTACCTATCACTACCTATCACAGTTTTGAAGGCCATAAAATGCCAAGATGGCACAAAACCCCCCCAAATGACCCATTTTGGAAAGTAGACACCCCAAGCTATTTGCTGAGAGGCATGTTGAGCCCATTGAATATTTATTTTTTTAGTCCCAAGTGATTGAATAAAGACAGAAAAAAAAAAATGTATTCAAAAGTTGTCACTAAATGATATATTGCTCACACATGCCATGGTTTATATTTGGAATTGCACCCCAAAATACATTTTTCTGCTTCTCCTGAGTACGGGGATACCACATGTGTGGGACTTTTTGGGAGCCTAGCCGCGTACGGTGCCCCGAAACCCAAGCACCGCCTTCAGGATTTCTAAGGGTGCAAATTTTTGATTTCACTCCTCACTACCTATCACAGTTTCGAAGGCCATAAAATGCCAAAATAGCACAAGACCCCCCCAAATGGCCCCATTGTGGAAAGTAGACACCCCAAGCTATTTGCTGAGAGGCATGTTGAGTCCATGGAATATTTTATATTTTGCCACAAGTTGCGGGAATATTACAAACATTTTTTTTTTTGCCCAAAGTTGTCACTAAATTATATATTGCCCACACATGCCATGGGCATATGTGGAATTACACCCCAAAATACATTCTGCTGCTTCTCCTGAGTACGGGATACCACATGTGTGGGACTTTTTGGGAGCCTATCCGCATACGGGACCCCGAAAACCAAGCACCACCTTCAGGATTTCTAAGGGCATAAATTTTTGATTTCACTCCTCACTACCTATCACTACCTATCACAGTTTTGAAGGCCATAAAATGCCAAGATGGCACAAAACCCCCCCAAATGACCCCATTTTGGAAAGTAGACAACCCAAGCTATTTGCTGAGAGGGCATGTTGAGCCCATTGAATATTTTTTTTTTTGTCCCAAGTGATTGAATAAAGACAAAAAAAAAAAAGAAAAATGTTTTACAAAAAGTTGTCGCTAAATGATATATTGCTCACACATGCCATGGTTATATGTGGAATTGCACCCCAAAATACATTTTCCTGCTTCTCCTGAGTACGGGAATACCACATGTGTGGGACTTTTAGGCAGCCTAGCCGTGTACGGGGCCCCGAAACCCAAGCACCGCCTTCAGGATTTCTAAGGGTGCAAATTTTTGATTTCACTCCTCACTACCTATCACAGTTTCGAAGGCCATAAAATGCCAAAATAGCACAAACCCCCCCCAAATGACTCCATTTTGGAAAGTAGACACCCAAGCTATTTGTTGAGAGGCATGGTGAGTATTTTACAGCTCTCATGTGTTTTTGAAAATGAAGAAAGTAAAGAAAAAAAAAATATTTTTTTTTTCAATTTTCAAAACTTTGTGACAAAAAGCGAGATCTGCAAAATAATCACCGTACCTCTCAGCAAATAGCTTGGGGTGTCTACTTTCCAAAATGGGGTCATTTGGGGGTGGTTTGTGCCATCTGGGCATTCCATGGCCTCCGAAACTGTGATTGGCAGTGAGGAGTGAAATAAAAAAATTACACCCTTAGAAAGCCTGAAGGCAGTGCTTGGTTTTTGGGGTCCCGTACGCAGCTAGGCTCCCAAAAAATTCCACACATGTGGTATCCCGTACTCAGGAGAAGCAACAGAATGTATTTTGGGGTGTATTTCCACATATGCCCATGGCATGTGTGAGCAATATATCATTTAGTGACAACTTTTTGTAAAAAAAAAAATTATTTTTTTTCTTCATTATCCAATCTCTTGGGACAAAAAAAAAAAAAATATTTAATGGGCTCAACATGGCTCTCAGCAAATAGCTTGGGGTGTCTACTTTCCAAATGGGGTCATTTGGGGGGGGGGGGGGTTTTTGAACTGTCCTGGCATTTTATGCACAACGTTTAGAAGCTTATGTCACACATCACCCACTCTTCTAACCACTTGAAGACAAAGCCCTTTCTGACACTTTTTGTTTACATGAAAACATATTTTTTTTTGCAAGAAAATTACGTTGAACCCCCAAAAACTATATATATTGTTAAAGCAAAGGCCATACAGATTAAAATGGTGGGTGTTGCATTTTTTTTTTCCACACAGTATTTGCGCAGCGATTTTTCAAACGCATTTTTTGTGGAAAAAATACACTTTTTTTATTTTAATGCACTAAAACACACTATATTGCTCAAATTTTTGATGAAATAAAAAATATGATCTTAGGCCGAGTACATGGATACCAAACACGACATGCTTTAAAATTGCGCACAAAAACGCAGTGGAGACAAACTACATACATTTTTAAAAGCCTTTACAGGTTACCACATTAGATTCACAGAGGAGGTCTACTGCTAAAATTACTGCCCTCGATCTGACCTTCGCGGTGATACCTCACATGCATGGTGCAATTGCTGTTTACATATGACGCCAGACCAACGCTTTTTTATTTTAGTTTTAAACTGTTCCTTCCATTTTTTTTCTTAGTTATCATTTTTATTGTTATCGCAGGGAATGTAAATATCCCCTATGATAGCAATAGGCAGTGACAGGTACTCTTTTTTTGAAAAAATATATTAGACCCTAGATCTTTCCTCTGCCCTCAAAGCATCTGACCACACCAAGATCGGTGTGATAAAACGCTTTCTCAATTTCCCAATGGCGCGGTTTATATCTGGGAGGGGGGTCATTCCCTCCCACTGCTTGTAAAAGCAGTCTAGAGGCTAATTACCCACTAGAATTGCTTTTACATGAAAGCCGATCACTGGCTGAAAAGAATGATACCAAGATGATACCTAAACCTGCAGGCATCATTCTGGTATAACCATTCAAAGTCCAGCAACATACTGGACATATATTGTAATCTTTTTTTTTCATGCAGCCTCTTGGCTGAACGAAAAAAAAGAGATTGATTGGTGGGTATGCCCACCATTAGAATACCTCCCTTCATCCACCCACTTCTAATGGTGGGCATACATGCACCATTTATATATGCCGAAGCAGGGGGCATCCTCCCGCAAAAAAGTTATGCCACGTACACATGGTCAGACTTTTCCACGGGCAAGCCTCCGTCGGAATTTCGACCGTATGTACGTGGCATTAGGAGCAAAACCGCTCCTCCGCCCCTGCTGCCCCCATGCTTCGGCATATATGCTCTTTTTTTTAACTGTGGTGGTGAAATCACCTCCTACAGCGTTGGAGTCGCGGCTTTATGTATCGTGGGAGCAAACGCTATTGCTGTCAAGATAAATAAATCCGCGCTGCAACTGAATGGCGTACCTGCTAAGCAAATAATGGTTAACATTAAAACAAAGTAACATTACAGTATAACAGTAAGACCTTACCATACCATACCTGCAAAGCAAATACCCCAAAAAAAATAGTAAAAAATAAAACATTTTGTTAACGCAACTGGTGCCTAAAATATATATATATGCCGAAGCATGGGGCATCCTCCCGCAAAAAAGTTATGCCACGTACACATGGTCGGACTTTTCCACGGGCAAGCCTCCGTCGGAATTTCGACCGTATGTACGTGGCATTAGGAGCAAAATCGCTCCTCCGCCCCTGCTGCCCCATGCTTCGGCATATATGCTCTTTTTTTTAACTGTGGTGGTGAAATCACCTCCTACAGCGTTGGAGTCGCGGCTTTATGTATCGTGGGAGCAAACGCTGTTGCTGTCAAGATAAATAAATCCGCGCTGCAACTGAATGGCGCACCTGAAAACAAAAAAATGGCTAACAATAAAACACAGTAAACAAAATTACATACCTGAAAAGCAAGCATGATAAAACATAATAAAACATTGCAGAATAGAATAGAGTAAAAAAGAGCAACAATAGAGAGAATAGAGAGAGAGAGAGAGAACAATAAAAACGACAACTATTTTTGTTTTTTTTTATTTTATATTTTTTTGGGGGTTTTTTTTTTCGTACTTTTTTTTTATTTTTATTTTTGACACTTTTTTTTTTTAAACTTTTTAAACTTTTTTTAAACTATAACTGTAACGGTCGGGTCTCAAAATGCGATGGCATTCTTGAGACCCTGTAACTATAATTTTAACTGTCGGGTCTCAAAATGCAATGGTATTCTTGAGACCCTGTGAAAGTGTATCCTAACAACAAAGCCTGGGGAATGCCCAGGAAAAAACCCAAGCCTACTTACCACCAGCTCGCAGAAAACCAAATTAGCCTGTCTAACAGTGCGTTAAAAACAGGGGTTTAGTCCGCACGCATTTGCAAACGCATGCGTAAGCCACAGAGCCACGTCACGGCACCCTGATATCTGTGGTCCTAACACTAAACTATGAGTGTCCCCACAGTGGAGGCACATGCATTCTAATGGATAGATGAGGGCAGGTGGACTGAAGGGGAGCCCACTCCTTCTTAAAGGTACAGGAGCACACCAAGCACCCAGCAGATTGCACAATGGCTGCAAAGGTGTTGGTGCGTTGCTGGACCAATACAAACACCAACGTGATAATGATACAAAAAACTTGCCACCACCCTCATCTATAGCCAGCTCGTGCGGACTAAACCCCTGTTTTTAACGCACTGTTAGACAGGCTTATTTGGTTTTCTGCGAGCTGGTGGTAAGTAGGCTTGGGTTTTTTTTCCTGGGCATTCCCCAGGCTTTGTTGAAAGTGTATCCTAGCCTGTGAAATGCTGTACCCTACGCTAATACCTTACTAGTGAGTGGTAGCGTTCAAAACATTCACCAATGCAGAGACCAGGATTGTCAGGACAGCGTGGACAATAATAACGGGTGTCACGCCTACATCCGCGCTTGGTACAGACACGACATCTTCTTTGGGGGGTTCGTTGGGTAGGGGTACTCTGGAGGGCATAAGAAAAATGCCTCTCATGCAGCCGGCTTACTGCATTTGGCAGGGGATGTTGAGGTGCAGAACCGCCTGGATACAGGAGTTCTGTGACAACCTCTTCCTGGAATTCAAGGAAGGGTAAAGTCCCGCCTGAAGCTCCGTATAGCACATGAGCGTTCAGCAAAGCCAATTGGAACAAATAAATAGACACTTTTTTGTACCAGCGTCTAGCCTTATGGGCAACTAGGTACGGCGCCAACAACTGGTCGTTGAGGTCCACCCCTCCCAAATTAAGGTTATACTCGTGGACACAGAGGGGTTTCGTCACAACACCAGCCGCCGTACGAATTTGGACTGTCGTGTCTGCATGAAGGGAGGTAAGAACGAAAACATTCCTATTATCCCTCCACTTCACAGCGAGCAAATTATTACACTTGAAGCAGGCTCTCTCCCCCAGCCTAAGAGGGGAATCTACAAGCCGCTGGGGAAAGCCCCGGCGATTAGGTCGCACAGTGCCACATGCTCCAATTTGCTGATCAATCAAATGACTAAACAGTGGCACGCTCGTGTAATAATTGTCCACGTACAAGTGGTACCCCTTTCCGAAAAAGGGTGACACCAAGTTCCACACTATCTTGCCAGCGCTCCCTATGTAATCTGGACAGTTCTCCGGCTCTACGTAACTATCTTTTCCCACATAAACCGAAAAGCTCCACGTATAGCCTGTTGCCCTGTCACAGAGCTTGTAGAGCTTGACCCCGTATCTGGCACGCTTGCTGGGAAGGTACTGTCTGAAAGACAAGCGGCCAGAAAACTTAATCAAGGACTCGTCAATGCAGACAACTTGATTGGGCGTAAACAAGGCTGCAAAACGTTGGTTGAAGTGGTTTATGAGGGGCCGAATTTTGTAGAGCCGATCAAATTCAGGGTCTCCACGAGGACGACAAAGTTCATTGTCACTGAGGTGCATGAACCGCAAGATCTGTTCGTATCGTGCCCTGGACATGGAGGCAGTGAACACGGGCATTTGGTGGACTGGTGAGGTGGACCAATAAGTCCTCAGAGTCGGGAATTTATGTATGCCCATGTTGAGGGAAAGGCCCAGAAAGGACTTAAATTCGGAAACCGTAATTGGTTTCCAATCTCTGGCAAGGGAAGGCAACTGGGGATTAGCGGCGATGTATTGACCAGCTTATATATTACTTTGGACCACAATAGATCTATAGAGATCTTCCGTGAAAAACAGCGAATAAAATCGGATGGCTTAAAATCAGCTGTTTCCACCTGAATACCGGGTTGGCCAGTGAATGGGGGAAGTACGGGTTCTGCAGAAGTGGTGGGCACCCAATCAGGATTGGCAAATTCTGCAGGAAGGGCACTATGTGATCGACGGGCCTGCCTTTGTCTTCTTCTTGGTGGCAGCGGGACACTACTTTTGCTTGCCACCTCGCCAGCTTGAACTGCACTTATGGGACTCGCCACGTCATCACGTGTTACTGCAGTGCTGGATGTCCAGGGTGTACTAGGCCGCTGGTGCTGGCCAGTTCACCAGAAGGAATAGCGGCGCTAGTACTTCTCTGCTCCATACGAGAGACCTGCGGTTCCTGCACCTCAACCAACAGCAGAAGATCGGGATCGGGTACGCTGACCTTAGCAGGGACCTCACCTCTGTCGCCAGAGCTATCTGTCATGGAGCCGCTATCGTCTACTGGATCGTATTCTGAGCCTGATTCTGACAGATGAGTGACCTCCTCTTCACTATCTGACATACTCAGAAACAAGTAGGCCTGTTCACTAGTGTACTTGCGATTTGCCATTTTGGGCTCTCAATTTAGTAGTACACTAGTGAGATTCACAGGTAAAAAAGCTCCTAGGCTGCTGGCGACTGAATCAAAACGCTACCAAAAAAAACTGTTAGCGATCGCAGGGATCAGGCCTGACTCTGCGAACGCTGCAGTTATGTGTGCTTAGTGTTTTGTACGTGACAGTGATCGATCGATACTGCACTTGGGTGGGCTGGGCGGAGGGGAAAAACGCAGGTGCTAGCAGGTATCTGGGCTGATCCCGCTAACAATGCGTTTTTGGAAACCCTAAACTGCTGGGACGCTAGTATAGATCTGATCAGATCAGATATTGATCTGTTCAGATACTGTACCACTAAGGGAGGTGTATGCTTTGCGCGTGGGTGTTTGTGGTACTGACACTAACCTGGGGCGACGCAGACCTTATTGATATCACCCGCCGGGCGATCAGGGGGTTAAACTGTTATTGGGTAATAAATGGCGGGTGCCCTGACACTATAAAAAACAAACTAACTAACCAGCGTCACCGTAACAGTTATACGGTGATCACTGGTGAAAGGGTTAACTAGGGGCAATCAGGGGGTTAAATCCTTTATTAGGTAATATATGGGGGTACCTGACGCTATATACAAACCTGACGGGGAACCTAAATAACTAACTGGCTAACCAGCATCACCAGTGACACTTATACGGTGATCACTGGTGAAAGGGTTAACTCTAGGGGAAATCAGGGGGTTAAAACCTTTATTTAGGTTGTAATATGGGGGTACCTGACCTATAAACCTATTTATGAACCTATATAAACCTGGCGGTTAACCTAGAAAAAAACTGGCTACCTTGCGGCACCAGTGACACTAATGCAGCGATCAGAAAAACGATCGCTTAGTGACACTGGCAAAAGGGGGTGAAAGGGTTACCTAGGGGGCAATCAAGGGGTTAAACCTTTATTAAGGGGGGGGGTAGGGGGCTACCTTAGACCTAAAGGGGCCTAAATCTAACTGCCCTGACAGTTATTGCAGTCACAACCAGTGTTGGTCATCTTACTTTAAAAAAAGTAATTAGTTACATTTCAAATTATTTCTCCCAAAAAAGTATTTGAGTTAGTAACTCAGTTACTACATTGGAAAAGTAATTAGTTACTCAGCAAAGTAACTGACTTTTTTTTTTTAATATTCTTAGGGGGGGTCTAGTATTACTGTAAGCAAGGGGCGCGTTCCCCCTGCACGTCTATTTCCCCCCCAACACATATATCTGTTCCCCCTCTGTACCCCACTACACGTCTGCCCCCCCCCACACATATATCTGTTCCCCCTCTGTACCCCACTTCACGTCTGTCCCCCCCCCACACATATATCTGTTCCCCCCCTGTACATCTGTCCCCCCCCAAACTCACGGATCGGATCGTTGCAGAGTCACGGATCGGATCATTTTTGGATCAGCAAATAATAATTGAATTTGCAAAAACCTTTGAAAATTCCTCCACCATAAAGCCCCCACTGTAATATCCACGTCATCTCCCCAACTGTAATATTGTCTGGGTATAGCCGGGTATGGCTGGGTATAGCCGGGTATGGCTGGGTATGGCTGGGTATCGCGAGTATGGCTGGGTATTACCGCGTATTGCAGAGTGTGGCGGGGTATGGCCAGGTGTTGCGGGTATGGCGGGGTGTTGCAGGGTATGGGAGGGTGTTGCAGAGTATTGCGCAGTATTGGCAGGGTGTTGCAGAGTATTGCGCAGTATTGGCACTGGCAGGGTGTTGCAGAGTATTGCGCTGTATTGGCAGGGTGTTGCAGAGTATTGCGCAGTATTGGCAGGGTGTTGCAAAGTATTGCGCAGTATTGGCAGGGTGTTGCAAAGTATTGCGCAGTATTGGCAGGGTGTTGCAGAGTATTGCGCAGTATTGGCAGGGTGTTGCAGCGTAATGCGCAGTATTGGCAGGGTGTTGCAGAGTATTGCGCAGTATTGGCAGGGTGTTGCAGAGTATTGCGCAGTATTAGCAGGGTGTTGCTGAGTATGGAGGGATGGCTGCTGCCATCCGATCTCTCCCCTCCACTGTACAGATCTGTACACAGAGGGGAGACCAGCGTCATCTTGAAGCCGGTTTGTTTACAAAGTGATCGCTCCGTCATTTGATGGAGCAATCACATTGTAAACGGCCGACGGGTTGCACC